>CM042687.1:253673379-254273379 GCA_023614405.1 Avena insularis | reverse complement strand
CCAAGCATGCCTAATGCATTGCATAGGTTATCTAACTTTCATAGTTGCAAGTGTTAGCTTGCTTAGATAGTAGCTTGACTTGCGCAGAGCAGTGGTTGAAGTTCTCCTCGGCTTCCTCTTCGTAGTATTCTCCTTCCTCCTCGTATCCTTGGTTGGTACTAGCGTCTATAAATAAATATGAGGTACACAATCACCAAACAAAACTTAACTACTTTTATTTATCACACCAAGGTTTTCACTAGGTGATCTAGCATCATCACAAACATTACAAACATCAAAGCACTTGTCTTATTTATTTTATTTTAGAAAAGTAATTTCTACTCATTAAAAAACTACTTAAGATTTAATATTCTCCAACTAAAACATGGGATCATGTTGACACATGTCATGACCACATATTTTAGTACATGGGAATGTGAATTAAAGTGGTGTCACAATTTAATAAGGTTTGACCTTTTATTTTAATTAATTAAAGTGACTAGAAATGTCTATGAGACATTCTTTTATTACTTGGCCATTATTTCTGTAAGTAAACATAGATATTTTTATATATTCAGAAAGGTCTTGTTGAATGTGATTTTTGAGAGTTGGAATCAACTCAAAAGCTTTTGTGGTTAAATGTTGAAAAATGTTTGAATGCAGAAAAGCTTCTGCCTTGTTATTTTTACTATAGGTGTTCTACAAATCTAAATGGTTTGAATCCAATGGGCTTGGATTAAGAATTCTAGTACATTTCTAAAAAAATTCATTTCATGCAATTTGGTTTTGTGAATCGACCTGGGTTAATTTTTGAATCTAGGTACAGAACTATGTTTGAAACTAAAAGAATAAACCTAAATTCAAACTACTGGGTCACACAGGAATGTAAATGGGCCGGCCCACGGTGCATAGCGCACGCACGGGTGGGTTTAAGTGGATGACCCCACCAGTCAGCGAGACAGGGGGTGCAAAGCGGTATGGGGTGATCTAGACCGTGCGATCAAACTCTAATCGAACGGCCACGACCTATCGTCTCCGTCGGGCAACCTCGGCGAGCCCGAACCCTAGCGCGGCCAGTGGGGGTCTACGGGGGCTCACCGGGGCTCAGGCGAGGGTCCACGATGGGGGCGAACGATGAAGTCGACGACGGCGAACATCTTGGTACCGGCGGCTTCTCCTGGGGTGGCTCCAATCGCTGGCTCCTCTTCTCCTCCTCCGCGACTAACTCCGGCCAAATTCCTGTGACCTGCTTGTAACATCCCTAAAATCATGATTTCAAAGATTGCATATAATTCATGCATGCATATAATTTTGAGATCATTTTCCAACTATTTTCAAGAAAACAGAAGCACATAGTGCTATTATTTTATGTGAGCAAACTTAAATCAAATGACCATCCTCAATTGAGAGCATAAGTGTTTTAAACCAAGTTTTGTTTGCTTCCTTGTTGATTGGATTAAATGGGGAGTTTGGACAAAAATTCACAGAACAAATATGGTTTCAAAACCATTTTCAAAACATTTCCAAATCAAGTGCTATAGCACTGTTTATTTTGTTTGTTCAAAAGAACCAAGCTTGAACAGAGAGACCACATGTTTCTATGCCCAGAAGTATGAATGTTGCACCCTACAAAATCCTGAAAAAGTTTGAATTCAAAAAGATTTTGAAACCATTTTAAATTCATTCCAGAAATTTAAAACAGAAAAAGAAAAAGAGAAAGGAAATAGAAATGGGCCAGCGCCAGTCTTTTGGCCCAACTGAGAAAGCAGCCCATTTACCTCGCCGCAGTCACTGCCTGAGTAATTACCATTGATACAGCGCGTAATCGCCGCCCCCTCCCGGCTATTTAACCCCCTCTGCACCGCGAACATTTCCCCTCACTCAATTTCCTCTCCACGCCACCAGGCTGCCCGTAGTCTTGCCCATACCGCCGCAGCTCCGACGACCTCCGGCGTGCGATTCCGGTAAGACCCTGTTGCCCCTTGCTGTCTAAGTTTGCCAGGATGATCACAACATCCATGCGCATCTTCTCATCCTATTGGTGCATGCTAGGACCGTCTGGAGACTCGCCAACGACGACGACCGCAAGTACCTGACGCTTTCTTCTTCTCCGGCGATCGATTGTGGTAAGCACTGAGCGCCCCTTGACCTCTCTCGCATACGACTAGGTTCGCCTTGTCCTTGCGCAACTACTGATGCCTCTAGTTGGTACTAGGAAGGCCCAGATCATCGGCAACAACCTCGTCTTTAACCACCCGACGCCGTGCACGACTCCGACGAGCTCCAGCGACCACCTCTGCGCGCCCCTTCGCCAACGAAGCACACCTTGAGCATCAGCAGCACACGACGAGCACGGTAAGCCCCTTCCCCCTCTCCCGCGCGATCTAGAACGCCGGCAACAGCTCTGACAGAGACGCCGCCGCGATGCCGCGCCAAGACGCTCGTCTGTCGTCAACTGGATTGTGGCCGTTAGATGTAGATCTTGCGGTTAAGATTAGAACTTAAATGAAGAGGTACGAGCGCATCTGAGCCACTAGATCTAACTTAAATCCTACGGCTCGCAGAGATCGATCCGCCCGAACCGGTACTGGCCAATCAGAAACAGACGTGTGGCTAGGGTTTAGATTTAAAACAGGATTTGAATCTGATTAATGTTTGAATTTGATTTGGCTATAACTTTTGATCCCCACGTTAGAATTTGACAAATTTTATATCGTTGGAATCAGGAGAGCAAGCCCTTTCTAAATATGCAATGTGTTTAAAGTTTTGCTTCTGTTAAAAAGGTTTTATTTGAAGAAACTTGTGTAGGATTAATTAGAGTTTATGAAATGTTTAGGAAATGAATTAGGGTTTAAATAATTGTTGTTTGGCAAGTTTTTAACTTGTTAGTGAACCAGTACTGTATACTTGCTTTGTTGAGTTTTAAAAATCATCACATATCATCTTGCATGCATGCATATATTTTTGATTGTATATGTTTTGTGTGTAATTTGTTGCTACCATTCTTTGTGTAGATTTTGGTGCTAGTGATTGTGATTGTGAGGAGTGCTACTCTCCCAACTACCAAGGCAAGTGGTACTTCATGAATATTTTTATCCCATGTTTTATACTAAGCATTAGAAATATTTTTGCTAAAGACTTGCATGATATTATTTTGCTTATATGCCATGTTGGGAAATCCTAGTAGTTATAGAATTGCTAGGGAATTTCTAAGTTAAGTTACTATCTATGCCATGCTTAGCCTAGATAGTAGCAAACAAGGGTTGGTGAAATATACATGCTATGATGAAAAATATTTCTAAGTCTTTGGACTCATGTTTTGCCTAATAAAACAACTAAGTTAATAAAACACCTGGGTGGAATGGAAGGAATGGTTTATGTTGAGTGGTTACACAAGGCCCATCTCTATGATTTACCTTGTGTATCTCACTTGTGGTAAGCCACCCAGGAACAAAGAGATTTTAGAGGCCAAGTGTTAAGAAGCTTCTAGTGCAGCCACTTGGCAATATGGGCTCTGCCTGGATCACATAGGTTGCTAGAACTTAGCCATTTGGACAGATGGTGGTAGTGGGATGATAGGTTGGAACGCGTCCATTTGGTCTAAGGGAAGGCTTCTGAAAGGTCCGGTCTTGGTGAAACCAAGTCTGGTGGTGAAAGTGCACAACCTCTGCAGATGGAAAAATCTAAGTACTTAGCCAAGTCCATGGCAATGGACAACTTGAGCATCAAGACATGGAAGCTATCAAGAATCTCCTCATCCCAATTTCTAAGTAAAATTTGTGGGTGAACAAGGGTGAAGGACCTCAATGTCTATTGGTGGTTCCTTGGGAAAAGTTTTGACGAAGAAAAACTTAGTGATTTCAACTAATAGGCAAAAACATATTTTGAGAAAAGCAAGCCAAGCTACACTTAGCCAAATTGCATATAGTATATAGTCCACCTAAATTATACTAAGGTATCACTTGCCAATACTATTCCAATGTATTGACCCACTGTGGCTGTAACTTGTGATGTTGCAGGTTACTCTGATGAGGATTAGGTGTCATGAGTCTACACTCAACATGTTTGCCTGTGGCACATGAAGATGAAGACTTTTATTTATTTACTTATTCAAACTCTTGTATTAGGCATGTGGCCTTGGAGTTGTAAAGACTATGTTTATCTCTGGAATGGTTGTAATAAATGACCTTTGTATCTGTGTACTTCATCTTAAACTGTGGATGCTAGCTTTGATCTAGGGACTATCATTGCAATCACAGGGATCCTTTTCCTTTATAAAGGAGGGATCTTACAGATGGTATCAGAGCACTGTGTTGCCTGTAGGATTATGACCCTAGGATTGGAAACCACTAAGGAAAAAAAATTAGCAACTTCTACACTTGTCTATTCTTCTCGTAAAACTTTTCTAATCTTCTCTCTCATCTCTATTTGTAGATGAACTCCATCAACGAAGCCGTGAGGAAAGGACCACTCATGACAATGACTTTGGAGTGTGAGACAGAATTCCCCAAGGCTCTCAAGGACCTCATGGTTGCATTAGAAATACAAGGTGCAGCTGTGTACAAGGGTTTTCCTGTGATGGATGAAGGAGTGGAATACTGGTGGGTGCAACTTCACTTGTATAAAAACAAGGAAGACAACCACCAGGAAAAAGGATTCTGCATGTTCACCAATTCAGTGGTGCACACTACATTCTTTGAATCAGCAAGGGATGCAGCTTGGAAGACCATCAAAGAACTTGGTGATAGAGTCAAGTGCAGAGTGCTCAACCTCCAAAATGATCTAAAGGAAGAGAAGAAACATACCCAAGAGTTGGAAGCTACCAACCAAACCTTAAGAGGAGATATTATAGACTTAGTGATGGAGTCATGTGAGCAAGATAGGCTGATTGCTTCTAGAAACATTGTGTTAGCCAACAGATCCAGCGAGATAGGATTGTAAGCATACTTCGTTAGTTGGACCACCACTTATCACCTTATTTTCCAAATGTTGCTTTAAATAAGTTGAACCTTGGTTGTTGTAATGGATCCATGTGTGCCATGACTTGTGTGTTTTGCTTTCCAAGGAAATGTATGTGATGTTTTGCCTTGTGTTGTAACTTGAATTGTGTTGTTCTAACTTTTTCTATCTTATAAATAGATGCCTACGGTTACCATCAGCACTGTTGAGGAGTTCCAGGTTACCCGCTTTGGTCCTCGTATCGTTGAGCTTACTACTTTGCTCAATCTCCCCCTTCCTACCATCATGGTGCTTCCCCTCACCAAGTTTGAGAGGAAAGACCTTTGGGGCTTCAAGGTCAACCAGCCTGGACGCCAGACAGAGCCTACCGCGGAGGCCATCGTCTTCAAGCTCATGCATGATGACAAGGAGAGAGGTCTTGAGGTAGTGATGCAGGATCTGATAGGACGTCTGCTAGGGAGACACTCCCGACAGGTTAGAGGTACTCACTTCCACGTCTTCGGTAGACGTGATGAGGATGGAGAGTCCATCGACTTCGAGGACGATTCGAGGGACACAGCAGAGCCGATTCGTCTGTACCTCCAGGACTTAGAGTCTCTCATTAGGCACGTGGACACTGATAGGACCAACGTCATGCTCAACAATGACGAACTCCAGGTGCAGCTTCACGAGAAGGACAAGCTCTTCGCGGAGCAAGATGAGATAGTCAAGGAGATGGAGGCAAAGTTCGAGAGCCGAGACAGGAAGTTCAAGAGTCAGGAGAAGCGAGTCCAGGATAGAAACAAGAAGATCCGGGACATGACTGAAGAACTGCAGTCCAAGGACTTCGAGCTCGAGCAACAGCAGACGGTGATTGAGAGGCTTCGTTCCCAGAAGAGGGCTCTCAAAGCCAAGATAGAGACCTTGACCACTAGTGTCGAGGAATACAAGACCACGATGGAGAACGCAGGTCTTACCTTTGTCGAGGAGGAGGTTGATGCCGAGGAGTAGATTTGACTACTCATTTATCATTTATTATCATACTTGTTGTTTGAGAACTTGTTATTTGACCATCCGACATGTGGATGGCTTGCTACTTGTGTGTTTTACTTTGCGAACTTGTTATCTTGTTCTTGAACCTTTATCTTTGTGATGCATGCTTTGTGTTTGCTTATGTGATGTATGCATGAAAGCATCTATGGGTATCTCATTCTTATCTCTATTGAACAACCACAGATGCCTCCCCATCGTGCAAACCCCAACCCCAACAACAACAACAACACTCCAGAAATGCAGCAAATGATGACCGCTCAGACTCAGCTAATGCAGATGATGACGACGTTCATCCAGAACCAAAACAACAACAACAATAACAACAACAACAACAACAATAACAACAACAACAACAATAACAACAACAACCCACCGGGTTTTGACATGCTTACCAGGTTCTTGAGATTGAGGCCAGCGAAATTCTCAGGAACGACTGATCCCATGGTGGCCAATGATTGGCTACGCTCCGTGAACAAGGACTTGGTAACTGTGGGCTGTACTGATGCTGAAAAGGTCAGATTTGCAACACATTTGCTGGAAGGACCAGCCGCCACTTGGTGGGACAACTTCCAGATCACCACTCCCATCGAAGACGTGACATGGGCTATCTTTGAAGATGTCTTTCGTACTGCTCATATCTCATCTGGAGTGATGAGTCTGAAAAAGAAGGAGTTCCATAACCTAAAGCAGCGCCACCGTAGCGTGGCTGGATATATTGAGGAGTTCAACAATCTGGCGCGATATGCACCGGATGAAGTTGACACTGATGCTAAGAGGAAAGAAAAAGTTCCTCGAAGGGTTGAATGATGAGCTGAATCTGCAGTTGGCTGTGGCCTATGTTCCCACTTATCAGTCTCTGTGTGACAAGGCTGCTATTTTGGAGAACAAAATAAAGCAAGTTGAAAGCAGAAAGAGAAAGCACTCAGACAAGCACAACTCGGGATCGTCACACAAACGTTCCCACTATGATGACAGTGGAAGCTCAGGATCCCACAAGAATGGGAAATTCAACAAGCACCACAACCACAACCGTCATGACAACAAGCATCACCGTAGTCATGACAATGACAAGTACAAGAACCACAAGGGTGGATACAAGAGCCACCACAGTGGTAATGGAAGTGGAAGTCAGCCTGTCAAGAAGGACATTAGTCAGGTTGAATGCTTCAAATGCAAGAAGATGGGGCATTATGCAAATGAATGCCCAGAAAAGAAAGTTGAAGGACCCAACAAGACCAACCCTTTTCATAAGGGACAGGTGAACCACATCAATGTGGAGGAAATCTATGAGGAGCCTGATGTTGTTGCTGGTAAGTTCAAACTCAATTCTGTTCCAGCATTTGTTCTCTTTGATACTGGTGCATCTCATTCATTCATATCAAGAGCATTTGTTGAAAGAAATGAACTGCAGGTAGAAACTATTGGGTGTCCTATAAAAGTAAGTTCTCCTGGTGGAGAAATGATAGTGAATTCAGGATGTCATGATCTAGTCATAGAATTTGGGAAGTATAAGTTTCCCGTTAACTTGATAATTCTAAACTCCCAAGGATTGGATGTCATTTTGGGAATGGACTGGATGACTAAGCACAATGGAGTGATAGATTGTGCCAACCATACTGTCTCACTCACAACTCCAGAAAATAAAAGGATCAGATTCAAGACCAACTTTGAAGCAAGGAGTATGCTAAATTCTCTTAAGGGGGTTAGCATAGACAGTGTGCCAATTGTGAGTGAGTATCCGGATGTGTTTCCGGAAGAATTGTCGGGAATGCCACCAGATAGAGATGTGGAGTTTCTTATAGATTTGGTACCAGGATCTGGACCAATAGCAAAGAGACCTTATAAAATGTCAGTTGATGAACTGAAAGAACTCAAGAAACAACTTGGAGAACAGCTGCAAAAAGGATTTATTCAACCAAGTTCTTCATCTTGGGGAGCCCCAGTTTTGTTCGTGGAGAAGAAAGATAGAAGTCAAAGGTTATGCATAGATTACCGTTCACTCAACGAGGTGACTATCAAGAACAAATACCCTTTGCCTAGAATCAATGACTTGTTTGATCAGCTAGAAGGAGCTTGTGTGTTCTCAAAGATTGATCTCCGGTCAGGTTATTTTCAACTCAAGATAAGGGAACAAGACATACCTAAAACAGCTTTCACTACAAGGTATGGATTGTATGAGTATACCGTAATGCCTTTTGGTTTGACCAATGCTCCAGCATACTTCATGAATATGATGAACAAAGTGTTCATGGAATTCCTTGACAAGTTTGTTGTCGTTTTCATCGATGACATTTTAGTCTACTCCAAGAGCAAAGAAGAGCATGAAGGACATTTGCGTTTGATACTTGAAAAGTTAAGAGAGCATAAACTTTATGCCAAATTCAGCAAGTGTGAATTCTGGTTGAATGAAGTTGGATTTCTTGGACATGTTATGACAAAAGATGGTGTAGCAATTGATCCTGCTAAAGTTTCAGCTGTGACTAAATGGGAATCTCCCAAGTCAGTGAAAGAGGTTCGTAGTTTCCTTGGCTTAGCAGGTTACTACCGAAGGTTCATTGAAAATTTCTCCAAAGTAGCTAAGCCCATGACGGAATTGCTAAAGAAAGACAAGAAGTTTGCTTGGTCTGAAGGTTGTGAACTCAGCTTTCAGGAATTGAAGAAGAGACTTGTGACAGCACCAGTCTTGTGTCTGCCAGATTTTGAAAAAGAGTTCCATGTATATTGTGATGCATCTCATCAGGGTTTGGGTGCAGTACTTATGCAAGACGGCAAAGTTGTGGCTTATGCCTCGAGACAACTCAAAACTCATGAAGTGAACTATCCTACTCATGATTTAGAGTTAGCCTCTGTTGTCCATGCACTAAAAACATGGAGACACTATCTTTTGGGAAAATGTTGTGAAGTGTTTACAGATCACAAGAGTTTGAAGTATATCTTCACCCAGAAGGAAATTAATATGAGACAAAGAAGATGGTTAGAACTTATCAAGGACTATGACTTAAGTTTGCAATACCACCCCGGTAAAGCAAATGTTGTAGCAGATGCTCTAAGTCGTAAGGTTTTTGTGAATGGCCTTACCAAGGGAGAATTGCCAGAAGATTTGTGTGCCCAATTCAGAAAACTCAGATTGGAGATTGTGCCTGAAGGACATCTCATGTCTTTGGATGTTCAACCCACTTTGTTGGACAAGATCAAAGAAGCCCAGAAGATTGATAAGGAAATTGATGAAATTAAAGAGAAGATTGGCAAGGGAAAAGCCAACGGATTCCATGAAGACGAACATGGTACTTTATGGCATGGGAAACGTATCTGTGTTCCACAAGATCTAGAACTTCGGAAACTGATTTTGCAAGAAGCACACAACTCACCGTATTCCATTCATCCGGGTAACACCAAAATGTACATGGACATGAAGGAAAGATTTTGGTGGAATAATCTCAAGAAAGACATCGCCGAACATATTGCTTTGTGTGATGTGTGTAGTAGAGTGAAGGCGGAACACCAGAAACCAGCAGGTTTGCTTCAACCACTACCTATTCGTGATTGGAAGTGGGACAAGATTGGTATGGATTTCATTACTGGATTACCAAGGACCCGGTCAGGATACGATTCTATTTGGGTAGTAGTGGATCGCCTAACTAAAGTGGCTCATTTCATACCCGTGAAGACAACATATACAAGTGCTAAGTTGGCCAAAATCTACATGAGTAGAATTGTATGTCTACATGGAGTGCCCAAGAGTATTGTGTCTGATAGGGGGACTCAATTCACCTCCCATTTTTGGAGACAGTTACATGAGTCATTGGGAACGAGGTTGGAATTCAGTACTGCTTTTCATCCTCAAACCGATGGACAGACCGAAAGGACTAATCAGATTCTTGAAGACATGTTGAGGGCATGTGCCCTAGACTATGGAGACAGTTGGGATGAAAGTCTGCCTTACGCAGAATTTTCTTATAACAACAGCTATCAAGCCAGCATTGAGATGGCACCATTTGAATTTCTCTACGGAATAAAGTGTACCACCCCATTGTTATGGAATGGTGTGGGAGAAAGAAGTTTATTCGGACCAGATCTCATCAAAGAAGCCGAAGAGAAGGTCAAGTTGGTCAAGGACAGGTTGAAGATAGCACCGTCCCGACAGAAAAGCTACGCAGATCCTAAGTGTAGAGAAGTCACCTACGAAGTTGGTGATAGAGCCTATCTTAGAGTGTCACCACTTCGTGGAGTGAAGAGATTCGGAGTCAAAGGAAAATTGGCACCAAGATATGTTGGGCCATTCAAGATTCTGAGTCGCAAAGGAGAAGTTGCCTATGAAATTGAACTGCTAGAATCTCTGTCAGCTGTCCATAATGTGTTTCATGTGAGTCAACTTAAGAAATGTCATCCAGAAATGGAAGAAACTTCTTTGAAGGATACTATACCTTTGGAGGAGGTTCAACTGGAAAGTGATCTCACTTATAAAGAGAAACCTATCAAGATTCTTGAGACTGCAGAAAGAGTCACACGGACTAAGACTATCAAGTTTTGCAAAGTGCAGTGGAATCATCATTCCGAAGAGGAAACAACATGGGAAAGAGAAGATGATCTTCGGAAAGACCACCCTCCCCTATTTGCTAGCCAATCCGAATCTCGAGGGCGAGATTCACCTTAAGGGGGTTAGATTTGTAACATCCCTAAAATCATGATTCCAAAGATTGCATATCATTCATGCATGCATATAATTTTGAGATCATTTTCCAACTATTTTCAAGAAAACAGAAGCACATAGTGTTATTATTTTATGTGAGCAAACTTAAATCAAATGACCATCCTCAATTGAGAGCATAAGTGTTTTAAACCAAGTTTTGTTGGCTTCCTTGTTGATTGGATTGAATGGGGAGTTTGGACAAAAATTCATAGAACAAATATGGTTTCAAAACCATTTTCAAAACATTTCCAAATCAAGTGCTATAGCACTGTTTATTTTGTTTGTTCAAAAGAACCAAGCTTGAACAGAGAGACCACATGTTTCTATGCCCAGAAGTGTGAATGTTGCACCCTACAAAATCCTGAAAAAGTTTGAATTCAAAAAGCTTTTGGAACCATTTTAAATTCATTCCAGAAATTCAAAACAGAAAAAGAAAAAGAGAAAGGAAATAGAAAAGGGCCAGCGCCAGTCTTTTGGCCCAACTGAGAAAGCAGCCCATTTATCCCACCCGGGTTCCCTCTCTCCCTCTCTCACTCGTAGACGAACCCGCAGATAGACTGACGCCAGGACCCCACCCCCCTCGCTGTTTAAACCGCTGACAAGTGGACCCTGCGACCACGTCAGCGTCGTCCCCAATCAACGCGCGGCCGAGGCGCTCCGCCGTTACCTCGCCGCAGTCACTGCCTGAGTAATTACCATTGATACAACGCGTAATCGCCGCCCCCTCCCAGCTATTTAACCCCCTCTGCACCGCGAACATTTCCCCTCACTCAATTTCCTCTCCACGCCACGAGGCTGCCCGTAGTCTTGCCCATACCACCGCAGCTCCGACGACCTCCGACGTGCGATTCCGGTAAGACCTTGTCGCCCCTTGCTGTCTAAGTTTGCCAGGATGATCACAACATCCATGCGCATCTTCTCATCCTATTGGTGCATGCTAGGACCGTCTGGAGACTCGCCAACGACGACGACCGCAAGTACCTGACGCTTTCTTCTTCTCCGGCGATCGATTGCGGTAAGCACTGAGCGCCCCTTGACCCCTCTCGCATACGACTAGGTTCGCCTTGTCCTTGCGCAACTACTGATGCCTCTGGTAGGTACTAGGAAGGCCCAGAGCGTCGGCAACAACCTCGTCTGTAACCACCCTACATCGTGCATGACTCCGACGAGCTCCAGCGACCACCTCTGCGCGCCCCTTCGCCAACGAAGCACACCTTGAGCATCAGCAGCACACGGCAAGCACGGTAAGCCCCTTCCCCCTCTCCCGCGCGATCTAGAACGCCGGCAACAGCTCTGACAGAGACGTCGCCGCCAACTGGATTGTGGCCGTTAGATGTAGATCTTGCAGTTAAGATTAGAACTTAAACGAAGAGGTACGAGCGCATGTGAGCCACTAGATCTAACTTAAATCCTACGGCTCGCAGATATCGATCCGCCCGAACCGGTATGGGCCAATCAGAAACAGACGCGTGGCTAGGGTTTAGATTTAAAGCAGGATTTGAATCTGATTAATGTTTGAATTTGATTTGGCTATAACTTTTGATCCCCACGTTAGAATTTGACAAATTTTATATCGTTGGAATCAGGAGAGCAAGCCCTTTCTAAATATGCAATGTGTTTAAAGTTTTGCTTCTGTTAAAAAGGTTTTATTTGAAGAAACTTGTGTAGGACTAATTAGAGTTTAAGAAATGTTTAGGAAATGAATTAGGGTTTAAATAATTGTTGTTTGGCAAGTTTTTAACTTGTTAGTGAATCAGTACTGTATACTTGCTTTGTTGAGTTTTAAAAATCATCACATATCATCTTGCATGCATGCATATATTTTTGATTGTATATGTTTTGTGTGTAATTTGTTGCTACCATTCTTTGTGTAGATTTTGGTGCTAGTGATTGTGATTGTGAGGAGTGCTACTCTCCCAACTACCAAGGCAAGTGGTACTTCATGAATATTTTTATCCCATGTTTTATACTAAGCATTAGAAATATTTTTGCTAAAGACTTGCATGATATTATTTTGCTTATATGCCATGTTGGGAAATCCTAGTAGTTGTAGAATTGCTAGGAAATTTCTAAGTTAAGTTACTATCTATGCCATGCTTAGCCTAGTTAGTAGCAAACAAGGGTTGGTGAAATATACATGCTATGATGAAAAATATTTCTATGTCTTTGAACTCATGTTTTGCCTAATAAAACAACTAAGTTAATAAAAGACCTGGGTGGAATGGAAGGAATGGTTTATATTGAGTGGTTACACAAGGCCCATCTCTATGGTTTACCTTGTGTATCTCACTTGTGGTAAGCCACCCAGGAACAAAGAGATTTTAGAGGCCAAGTGTTAAGAAGCTTCTAGTGCAGCCACTTGGCAATATGGGCTCTGCCTGGATCACATAGGTTGCTAGAACTTAGCCATTTGGACAGATGGTGGTAGTGGGATGATAGGTTGGAACGCGTCCATTTGGTCTAAGGGAAGGCTTCTGAAAGGTCCTGTCTTGGTGAAACCAAGTCTGGTGGGGAAAGTGCACAACCTCTGCAGATGGAAAAATCTAAGTACTTAGCCAAGTCCATGGCAATGGACAACTTGAGCATCAAGACATGGTAGCTATCAAGAATCTCATCATCCCAATTTCTAAGTAAAATTTGTGGGTGAACAAGGGTGAAGGACCTCAATGTCTATTGGTGGTTCCTTGGGAAAAGTTTTGACGAAGAAAAACTTAGTGATTTCAACTAATAGGCAAAAACCTATTTTGAGCAAAGAAATCCAAGCTACACTTAGCCAAATTGCATATAGTATATAGTCCACCTAAATTAAACTAAGGTATCACTTGCCAATACTATTCCAATGTATTGACCCACTGTGGTTGTAACTTGTGATGTTGCAGGTTACTCTGATGAGGATTAGGTGTCATGAGTCTACACTCAACATGTTTGCATGTGGCACATGAAGATGAAGACTTTTATTTATTTACTTATTCAAACTCTTGTATTAGGCCTGTGGCCTTGGAGTTGTAAAGACTATGTTTATCTCTGGAATGGCCGTAATAAATGACCTTTGTATCTGTGTACTTCATCTTAAACTGTGGATGCTAGATTTGGTCCAGGGACTAGCATTGCAATCACAGGGATCCTTTTCCTTTATAAAGGAGGGATCTTACACTGCTGCTCGCCTTGCTTCGGGAATGAGTGGGGTTGTTCTGAGAGAGAGGGGAGGGTGTTAGTGTGAAGAAATCGAGCAGGGGTGGCCTCTATTTATATTGCCGAGAGGGAACCGACGGGCGCGGGTGGAGCTCGTCGTGGTCATCGACATAGTGGGTTAATGGCATGGGCAACGGTAGGGGTGGTGCTGTGCTCCCTAGCGAAGCTCAACGGCGTGGTCTCGAGGCATGGGGAGGTGCGAGACGGTCGAAATGTTGCGGTGCTCTGGGCAGGTCTGACGGGAAGTTTTATGGTGCGCAGGCTCTCCTGGTCGCGCAGCGACGAACGGGGGTGTCTGCGGGGTTGCTGGGATGGTGGTGATCACGCTTGCACGTGGCGAGGGTGGCGCGTGGTCTATGGGCATGTGTCGACTGCGGCGCGCTGGCGCGCTCTCGGCATGGCACAGAGGCATAGGGCGCGGTGTTTCTAGAGTGGTCCGGTGGCTTGCTGCTCCTTGGTGTTGGACAGGGGGTGGCGATGGACGGTGGTCAGTGTCCCAGACATGGTGTCTAGGCTTGGGGCTGCTCCTAGCTTGCTGTCGACTGAGGGTGGCAAGTTGAGCTTGGCATGGTCACCATTGATGGCAATGGCAAGCTCACAGTAGTGCTAGAGCTTGTTAACTAAGCTAGATGATCTATTAAAGGTATGTTGTGAGCTAGAGAGGGGACAAGTTAGGCCAAATCACTGCTCACTATAGTGTTTATTGTTTGTTTGATTTGTGTTTGCAAGGTGTTTAATAAAATGGCTAAAAGAGATTCAAATTTGAATTTTTGATTCAAACTTGGTGGGTGTACTAGTTACATACCCAGTAGTCTCTGGTTAGTTGGAAAGGTCAAGGTGAATTGGTTTGGTTGGTTTTTGAGAATTGGGTGATCTTCCCGTATGAACTAGATTCAATTTTGAATTTTCATTTGAATCAAGTTGCCAAATGTTTCTATAAGTTTGAAAGGTGGGCTTGGGTTCACATTTACTTGGTCTAGCAAGAGGTGAAAAGAAATAGAATTGTTTCTATTTTAAATCTTGGACTATGAACACTCAAAGTGGCCTAGTGAGCAAGATTGGCAAAAATGACCATTTGACTTATTTGGTTTGTTTATGATTTTATCTTGATTTGTTTCTGTTTGGATTTGAGTTAGATGGTGTTATTTTCATCTTTAAACCATTCCTTTCCATTTGGAACAATCACACAAATCCATTCATGCATTCATACAATCATCACATACACACATGCATTCATATGATTTGATTAACAAAAGTTTTTGTTAACCCTAATTTTGGTGATTGGAATTATCATTGTTCAATATTTTTGGGATGTTACATAATGACACAAGCATTCATGATATATCAAAGGCATTATTGGTCCTAAAATATATCCGGTCCTTTCACAATAGAAAATTGGGGATTGCAAAATCCCAAATGCTATATCCACATCTATCCTAGCCGTCGTGTGTGCATTGTGAAAGAGAGTTTGTTTTTTACCTTTGGGGTTGACCACCGGCTTCACAAATGTTTGTCAGAGGGCGCAGCGGTGATGTGGCTCAGTCAATTGCAGAGCTTCGTTGGGAGACCCCAAGAGGAAGGTATGATGAGCACAGCAACAAGTTTTCCCTCAGTTATGAAACCAAGGTTATCGAACCAGTAGGAGCAAGGAAACAACTACAAGGTGTTGCTAACAACTTGGAATCCTACACAACAAAAAACTCAATACTTTGCCCCAACTTACAGTGAGGTTGTCAATCTCACTGGTTTGTTGGAAACAAAGGATTAAACATATGGTGTTGAAGGTAATAGTTGCTTGTAGAAAGTAAATGGTAACAATAGATGATGTAACAATGGTAAAGATTGGACCGGGGTCCACAGTTTACTAGAGGTGTTCTCCTTAAGATAGATAACATGCTGGGTAAACAAATTACAGCGGGGGCAATTGATAGGACTGAACAAGGCATAACAATGCAAATATTAGACATCATGATTCCTATGAGATTTGATTGGGCATTAAAATAATATACATAGACCGCCATCCAACTGCATCTATGACTAATAATCCACCTTCAGGTTATCATCCGAACCCCCTCCAGTATTAACTTGCAAGAAATGGATATTTGCATTAAGCAATGTGTGTAAAGTAAACAATACAATTGTTCCTTGAACAAACGATTGTTGTTTTCTCCCTAGTAGCAACAACACATATGTAACCTTAGAGATTCATGTCACTTCCCCAGATTTAATAGAGGCATGAACCCTCTATCGAGCATAAATACTCCCTCTTGGAGTCAATAGCATCTACTTGGCCAAGATAGCTACTAGCAACAGAGATCATGCAAGATAACAAACAACACAGACATGATAGAATCAATAATCAATCTGACATAGAAATCTCAATATCCATCGGATCCCCACAAACACAGCATGTATGATTACAAATAGATGATCTTGATCATGAACGGAGCTCACAAGATCTAAACATGATAGCAAAAAGGAGGAGAAACAACCATCTAGCTACTGTATGGACCCATAGTCCAAGGGTGAACTACTCAAGCGTCATACCGGAGGCTGGCATGGTGATGAAGAAGGCCTCCGGGATTATCTCTCCCCTTCGGTAGGGTGCCGGGAAGAGCTTCAAATCCCCCCGATCTAGGGACGATGGTGGCAGCGGCTACAGACTGTTTCATGGAGATCTGATCGGGTGCTTAGGGTTTTGGCATCGGGGGGCTTTTATAGGATAAGAGGCGAGGCAGGGGCACACGAGGCGCCCACACCAGGTGATGGCATGCCCTTGGGGGGCGCCACCCTAGGGCGTGGCGACCTCGTGCCCCCCTCCCCTTCGGTTGCCCTTTGGTCTCTGTGTTCATTCCGGTAGAATATTGACTTTGTCTTTTGTCCCGTCCAATTCCGAGAATATTTCCTTACTAGCTTTTCTGAAACCAAAAATAGTAGAAAATAGGCAAATGGCACCACGGCATCTTGTTAATAGGTTACTCCTGGAAAATGTATAAAAATACCTCAAAGTGTAGACAAAGCATAACAAAGTTGATACTAAACAAGCATGGAACATCAAAAATTATAGATACGTTTACAACATATCAAGCATCCCCATGCTTAACTCCTGCTCGTCCTCGAGTAGGTAAGTGATAAAAATAATAATTTTCGAGGTGACATGCACCATCACAATCTTGATCAAACCATTTGTAAAGCATTGAAATCTGGGATCAAAGTACTCTAAACATGAACATGAAAGTTGAAGTTCTAACAATAAGACAAAGTAACTATGTTGCAACATGAAAGGATACAAACAAAGATCATAAATAACAGTGTATTGAAATACGTTTGTTTGTTTCACATATAGAAAACATAGCATAGTGGTATTCAGCTTGTCCCTCATGGAGTAGCAAAACATAAATGCATAGGACACCTTCAAAGTTCATAAGGGTGACTAGATACAAATAGTTCAAGAACAAGAAATATCAACATTATGAATCAATCAATAAGTTTTGGGACAATGCACATAGAACTAAGAATGACAACTATGCTCTCTTAATTGGTACATAAAGATAGAAGGTGGAGACTTAATATAAAAGTGGGAAGAAAGGCCCTTCAAAGGGAAGTAGGGATTTCAGGTTTCATACAGAGCTTCCAAAATTTATGGTACTTGTTAGATTTTAGCTCTCATTGCCCCTATCATAAGCATCTTGAAGTGATTAAGGTTAAAGTGAACAATGTATGGAGTATATGCTTGACAAATCATAAGTTGGAAATCTCATGTCCCTTGGGTATGAGGGTCGTTCTTCATGCTACTCAACTTTAGTTACCGGTAAGTTCTTGTCATTGTAAGTTGATACGTCCAAAACGTGTCTACTTTCCTGAACACTTTTGCTATGGTTTCTCCTCCAAACTTGTGTGATTTGGATGCAACTAACATGGACTGACGCTGTTGTCAACAGAATTACCTTGGTGTCTAGTTTTTGTGTAGAAAATCAACTATCAGGAAAAATACGAGAAAATATGCCAAAAATCCTATTTCACCAGAAGACATATGGATCCAGAGTACGAGACGGAGTGGAGGCCTGGGGGTCCCACACCCCTGCCAGGCGCGGGTGGGCCCAACCCGCGCCTAGGGGGTGCGGCCGCCCTAGGCACCCCCTCGGGTTCCCTCTGTGCCTATAAGTTACCCATTGACCTAAAAACCGAGGGGGGGTTCGACGTTTTTCAAAAAAGAGTTCCGATGCGCCGCCACCACCAGAGACAAGATTCGAAACCAGAAACTCCGTTCTGGCACCCTGCCAGGACGGGGAATCTGGGGAGGATCATCGCCATCGTCATCACCAATGCCTCTGCATCAACCATTGATGTTTCCCTCATCCATGAGTGAGTAATCCCTGTTGTAGTCTATGGGGATGGTAGGGATTGGATGAGTTCTATCATGTAATCGAATAAGATTGTTAGGGTATAGTGCCTAGTATCTCTATTATTGCTATTTGACTTTGTTGCAACTTGTTGTGCTTAATTCTTGTCACTAGGGCCCGAGCGCCATGATCTCATATCTGAACTTATTATTGAATCATAATGATAGTATTGTTTGTGATCTTATCTGCAAGTTGTGTACACATATCATTGTACGGATCCAAAGGCCCCGAAGTGACAGAAATTGGGACAACTGGAGGGGATGGCTGTGATGTGAGGATCACATGTGTTCACGGAGTGTTAATGCTTTGCTCCGGTGCTCTATTAAAAGGAGCACCTTAATTGTCAGTAGTTCCCTAGAGGCCCCGCTGCAACGGGCTGGCTAGACAGAAGATGTTGTGCAAGTTCTCATTGCGAGCACGTATGACTATATATGGAGCACATGCCTAGGATTTTTTAGTACTTGGATGCTTGTTATTATTTATCTGCAATGCCCTAGATCTTGAACTTACATGTTTAGACTCATTCATGCAACGCCCGTCCATCCATCCCTAAGCCTACCGCACTCGAATCCTACTATTTACCATTACTGTTACTATTGCTCCTTTTTCACTGTTGCTGTTGCTTTTCTATTGCTATTACAAACTATTGCTACTGATAAACTTCTGTGAGCAAGAACTATTTTCAGGTGCAGCTGAATTGACAACTCAGTTGTTAAGGCTTGCAAGTATTCTTTGGCTCCCTTGTGTTGAATCAATAAATTGGGTAATAATACCCACGAAGACTGTTGCGATCCCCTATAATTGTGGGTCATCAAGACTATTTTCTGGCGCCGTTGCCGGGGAGCATAGCTTTATTTGTAAGTTCACTTGGATCTATTATTGTTCACTGTTACTCTTTTCATCATGGGGAAGTTTCGTGATGGAAAGTTCCCTATTTTACCATCCACTACAAGAAGAGGTACAGTCCTAAACATCACTGCTGCTCTTGATTCATCGTCTGTTATAAGTAAGCTTGTTACACCACCACATACACATGCTACACACACTGCTACTACTGCTGAGTCTGAAACTGCTTTTGATACTCATGATGTTACTTCTACTGTGCTCGATGCGAGTGGTTCATTAGGTCCTTTCCTAGATGCTACTATGGCTAGTCTAGGAAATACCAAAACTCCTAGTGAAGACACTGTTACACCTGTTAGCTCACCTGAGTCTAGGGAGAATTATGATAGTAATGATGGCTACATTGAGTTTACTGATGATTTTGTTGAAGAGTGCCGAAACACACATGGTACTAGTGCTATTAAGAGTCTCCTTGCTAGACGCACCATTATTCCTAAGTTGTCCTCTGATCCTAAGTTTGCCACTTCTCCCATAGATATTAAAGATAAAGATTATGAATTCTCTCTTGATTTATCCTATTTAGATATTGTTGAGAAAGAACCTTTTTGTCGGACTGAAAATGAGAGTGTTGTGGTTCATATGAATGATATTTCTACTATGAGTGCTTTATTCTCTCATGATTTTAAGATGCGCAAGTACTTTGTTACTAAGATCTTCCCTTTTTCACTAAAAGGATAAGCTAGGGCTTTGTTTAATAGATTACCTCCTGGTTCCATTGATAGCCCTGATTGTTTGATTGCTTCTTTCTTCCAGAAATATTTTCCTAACAGTGCTAGACATGCTGCTTTGCAGAGACTTTTTGATTTTACACAGGGAGAAGAAGAGAAATTTCCTGAGTCTTGGACAAGGTTCTGTGCCTTGGTTCATGCACATCCTGGATGTCCATTACCTAAGAATGAGCTTCTTGATATTTATTATAATGGACTAACTGATGATTCTAGGACATACCTAGATAGCTTTATGATTGTGTTTTCAGGAAAAGAACTCCTACATATGCTAAAGAATTAATGGATAAAATAAGCAAGAATTATAATGATTGGACTTCAACTAAGCTAAATACACCTGAGCCTATTACTCCTGAACCAGTTATGCCTGAACCAGCTCCAACACCAACAACAAAGAAGAGGGGAGTAATTGCATTAAATGATGAAGTGATGAAAGAAGTTAAGAAGTGTCTAAAGGAGAAAGGAGAATGGTATTAGAGCTGAAGGTACAAAAAGATATGCTAGTTAATGCCTCGGGAGATAAACTGTAGAGGTCCCAACCTTAGATAAGGTAGAGATCCCTGTGTTTACAATGCTAGTCCCTGGATCAATAGCTAGCATCCACAGTTAAGATGTAATATCAAGAAACAAAGGTCATAATATAACTTTATAACCAGGAATAACATAATTTTATTACATCTTACATAGCTCATTTGGCTATTACATTACATTGCAGCAGAAAATCTATAAGCATGGGGTCCTTCATCTTCAAGTGCCACAGGCAAACATGTTGGTTGTAGACTTGTAATCCTAATCAATCAACTTCACTAATATCAATCAAACCTGCAACATTACAAGTTACAGCCACAAGGGTCAATACATTTGAATTGTATTGGCAAGTTTCACTACTATGTTGAATATAAGTGGATCCTATCATCACATGCATATTTGGCTAAATGGGGTTTTAGGCTCATTTGCAGAAAGCAATAATTTATCCTATCTTTTCAAAATGGTTTTGTTCTTTTTGTCAAATCTTTCTGAACTCCTTGGTAAATCCCCAAGTGTTCAAGTCTTTGTCAAAATCCCTTGAGCTCCTTGGTAAATCCCCAAGTGCTTCAAGTTTTTATCAAAATCTCTTGAGCTCCTTGGTAAATCCCCAAGTACTTCAAGTTTTCATCAAAATCTCTTGAGCTCCTTGGTAACCCCAAGTGCTTCAAGTTTTCATCAAAATCTCTGGAGCTCCTTGGTAACCCCAAGTGCTTCAAGTTTTTATCCAAATCTCTTGAGCTCCTTGGTACCCCCAAGTGCTTCAAGTCTTTTGTTGTTACTTTAAAGATTTTCTTTTTGAAATTGGAATGTCGAGATTTCCCATAGCTTCAAGCTTTAGTTGCTCAGTATTGTCCATAACCGGGGACACGGCTAAGTACTTAGATTTTATTATCTTCTGCAGAAGTTGTACACTTTACCCACATGACACATTCTCATCTTGTTGCCACCAGTGGCTGCTGGATAGGTACTCACCAAGATGGAGTACTGGCAGATTGAGAATGTGACGAAGTCTTTCCAGAGGGTCCTCCCATACACCATTGCTAGCTTGTCTTCAGGCACCCATGTAGGGTTCCGAGTTCCCTCATTTTCAGTAACCTGAGGACAATGCATGGGTTTTCCCAATGTAGTTGACTAAGCCAGAGCCATATGTAGCATGTGGCTGTACACGAAAGCCACAATTGGAGAAACATGTTCAATCTCTAAGTCCCTGGGTGGTTTTATTTTGGTGCACAACACAAAGAGATTGCCATAGACATGGTTCCTATTGTTGCCACCTTATCCAAAACTCAAAGTATCCTTGTCCACCCAGGTGGTTTATTGAGTACTTGTTTTATTATATAAAACATAAGTCGTTTCTCAACTTCATAAAAAATCTCAACATGTATCTCTTCAAAATATCTAGCATGGCTAAGCATTATACAACTACATTGTTTTCACTAAGGAATATATAAGGTATCCTATTAGGATTTAGCATAGCATAAGTATAGAAATCCTTTTCATGCATGTTTTCAAAATCGACTAAGTATAATGAAAATAGTAGGACTTTAGATGATAGTGTCACTTGCCTTTTTGGTAGGAATGATGGTTCACTTCTTGATATTGCTAGTTTCACACTTTTCTAACTTCTCTACAAATCAATCAAGCAAACACAAAATCAACTAGCATTCCAACCAATAATCAAACAATCAAACACACATAAAATAATAGGGACTAAGTCATGCATGCAAGCATGCAAAAGATAGTTTTATTTGCAAATATGGTTTCTACTAGGCTCTAAACTTTGTAAGGTTCAAGGTGGTCACTTCCTAAAGTGGCAAAGTCATTTGCAAAAGATTTTTATCTATAAACCATTTTTAAATCCATTCATTATTTTATGTGGTGAAAAATGTTTTTATCAAAGCAACAATTTTATGTTGTTCACCAAATAAGTTGTCAATTCCCAAAACTTGGTGTTTTGGGTCAGTAGGTTTGAATCAAAACATTTTCCAAAGGTTTTGTTCAAAAATCATTTTCATAACAAAACCAATATTTTTATTTGACTAGAAATGGGCTAATTCAATTAATCAACCCTAATCTTCACCAAATACATTTTTAAATCCATAGGTTGGTTCCTAGGGTCAGTAAGTTCACCACAAACCAATTTGCAAAGATTTCAACCTTAAAAACATTTTTGAATAATTTTTATAACCTAAACAAGCATACAAATGTTTCTGCAAAAACAAACAATCTAACAGAAACTTTTTACTAAACAAATTGCATGATTGGCTAGGGCTTGTTCCACTGATTCCATTGATATAAAGTTTGCAAATTTTGGATGTGTGGATCAAAAGTTACAAGGTTTTCAAATTTGTATCTAAATCTGATTCAAACTTTGTTTTAAACAGAACTGGTGCCACGCGGCGCACAACTACTAGTCGATACCGGTTCGGGTGGATCGAGTGATGCTGGCCGTAGGATTAAACTAACAACGCACGACACAGATAGATCGATACCCCTTCGGCTAAGAATCTATCGCGTGCGTATGATTAAGATCCAACGGCGCGCAGCACGCTTGCCATCTAGTGGCGGCGCTGGCGGCGGCGCTCTGGCGGCAGCGCTCAGACGAGGTCGTCGCTGGCGATACAGAACGCAAGGGAGGAAACGAGGATGCTCACCGTGCTCGCGAGGTCGAGGTGAAGCTCGAGGTGGTGTTGGTCTGGCGAGGGGCGCTCTGGTTCCAGCGCCGGTGGTCGTCGTGGGCGGGGCTGTGGTTCACTCCGAGGCAAAACGAGGATGCGGTTAGATGCAGCCGAGTGTGGCGAGTGCAGGAGCATGAACGAGAGGGCGTGGGGCGGTCTGTCTTACCAGGGGAAGGTCGCCGGAGATATTAGTAGACGCGGCGGCGCTCAGAAGTTGTCGAAGTCGACGCTCTGGGGCGCCCGCGAGTAAATGGAAGGCACAGGGAGAAGCGCCAGGGGCTAGGGGTCACAGTCGTGTGCTCAGGGAGGCAAGGGGTGGCGAGGTTCGGCCGGAATCAAGGAGGAAGCTCGTCGGAGCAGTGAGGGGTCTCTGGTGAAATTAGCGTAGCCTGGTGGCGAACAGTGCGAGGAGGGAGGGAAAATGGAGAGGAGGGAAGGCGTTTAAAGGAGGCGTCGCCGGGAGTAATAGGCCCGTAATAAGCGAATTATCGCGAGGCGACGCGGTCAGGAAACGATGATGACAGAGGTGGGTCCTGGCGTCGGTGAGTGAGAGAGTTAGGGAAGGGTCCACCCGGTCGGTTGCTTTCTGAGTGCGAGTTTAAGTGGAAAACGTTTGCAGAGGGGAGAGACTGGCTGCGAGTGGGCTTCTGGGCCGTGTGGGTTGCTGCTTTGTCGATCCCTTTTTTTTGTTCAGTAATCTTTTCCTTTTTCTATATCTATTTTCTGTTTTGAAATTCAATCAACAAATCAAACATTCAAAACATTCCAACTTCCATCACACTTTGCAATTGAATTTGGTTCTGTTTAACAACATAAACCAAAGTCCTAAAAACACAAATAATAATTTTATTTTAGGGTCCATTATTAATTAAATAAATAGGCCTTGTTTATTAAATCAAAATAGGATTTGTTTTATTTAAAATCTCCATTTGAAATTTAAATAATTTCAAAACCAAATCAGTAGGTTTTATTTGCAAATATAGACTACTTGGAAAACTTGTTTAAAATGAATAAATAAGTTTTGCTGTTTTAATTAAAATAGTAAAACCTTTATTTTTAATAAACTTGGATATTAAATCCTTATCATTTTATTTAAATAAACCTTTACTATTTTTATCAAATAGAAATATTTTATTTCAAAGGCTGGCCAAGTGTTAATTTGGCTCTTTAAAATAATCTTTATTTATATTTCTACCTTCTCATTTGAAAACCAAATCTTTTTATTAAAAGATTCAAAATAGTAATTCCAAATATTTTTAGCTTTATTGTTTATTTACCTTTTTAAATCCTCTTAGGATTTTATTTTATCCAAATAGGTTTTGAAAGCTTCCAATTGAATTCAAAAAGTTTCTTCTCACCCTGAAAATCAACAAAGTTTTATTTTATTCATTTATTTTTCACATTACAAGATTTGGAAAATCTTGGGATGTGACAGGCTACCACCCTTAAAATAAATCTTGTCCCAAGATTTGGGAAGGCTAGGGTTACAAGTAGGCTCAAAACATCTAGGGTACTACCACCCTTAAAAAATTTCAAACTAAATTACATATTGGTTTGCTTGGGATCTTGGGAAACTTTTCTGGGCAAACATCTGCATAGTGTCCTTTGTTTCCACACTTGACTCATGGGCCAAGGCTGAGATCCTTCATAGGCTTGTTTATCTTGTTCTTCATCTTTTCTGGACAATTGCTTGCATAATGTCCTGGGTTTTTGCAATTGAAACATATGATAAGTTTGAGTTCTTCACGTGTCTCTTGTGGACAAGTTGTTGCATAATGGCCTAGTTCCTTGCAGTTGTTGCACCATACTTGACCAATCTCTTTATACTTCTGTTTCTCTGGGCATTCACTAGAATAGTGTCCCATTTCTTTGCAATGATGACATTGCACATGGCTTTTGTCCTTCTTTTTCTTTTTGGGCTTCTCCAAAGCCAAGAGTGCATCTTGTTCATGCTGTTCATATGTTATCTGGTAGGTGGGAATGTCTACATGTTTCTTGGACCTTCTATTTCTCTTTGGAAAATTCATATGCCTCTTCTTTGGTCCTTTGAATTGGGTTGTATTGCATGGAGGTATAAGTGGAGCTTTTCCTTTGTCCTCATTCTTCTTGGTAGACTTGGATCCTTCTGGATAGTTTGCAATCATTTGTTGCACTCCACCTTGTTTCCTTTGTTCAACAATGGAATAGATGGGGCATTGGATAGGGACATGGTTATTTCCTTCACATAGGTAGCAAGTAGCTTCAGAGGTGGGACATTGGCCAACAGGATGTTTCTCTTCACAGTTGGGGCATTGATCTCCATGCTCCTTGGAAGTGTGATCCTTGTCTCCACAAATATTGCAATCTTTGGCTCCTTTTAGAATAACATCCTTGTCATCCTTGAAGTTGCTTTCCATGTTGAGCATTTGGTCTGTCACCTTATGCAACATTTGGGCTTGGTCCTCCAAAAACTTTTGCAGGGTTGGATCTTCCCCACTGGTGTTGGCTATGAACTGAGCTGTCATTTGGTTCAACTAGTTTTGGGTTGCTATGAGTTTCTTCATGTTGTCCTCTTGGTTGTTGTTGTTGTCATCAACCTTGACGTTGGAGTCTCTTGGAGTAGTCATATGTTTGGGTTAAATTGAGATTAGAATAGGCAAGATTTTTCTAAGGAAATAATTCTAGTCACACACATCACAATTCACACAAGCAATGTGCAAGCAACCTCAAGCCACACATTACACTCAAACAACAAAGTTCAAGCATACACTTAGGCAACCAAAAATACTTTTGTTACACCACATAAGTGGGTGGGTTTGTCTTAAATAAAATATGGTGGTCCATCTATATGGTTCACTTGTGATCTTTCCATCTTTCTTGGTTGGTACTTTCTTGCATGAGACCTTGGTTTCCTTGGAAAAACTTTTGGTCACAAAACTTCAAGTGATGTGACTACTTCTAACTTGTGTTTCCTTAGTCTCCAAATCTTGATCAAGATTTCTTGTCTCACTTGTCCTTAGTGGTATCCAAGATTGAAGTCCTTGGTGAATATGCTGAAGATGTTGAAGTCATTAGAGTTGAAGATGTTGAAGTCATTAGAGTTGAAGAAGTTGAAGTCATTAGAGTTGAAGAAGTCCTTTGCACATGGCGTAGTCTTTGGCCATGGGGTAGGCTTTATCCATCAAGTTGAAATAGAAGAGATGTAGAATCAAAATCAAAATGGTTGAGGAAAGAGTTTACAAGATTGTTTGTAAATAATTTTTGGAACAAATATAACTCTTATATTGCTAAGGGTTTTTGTCCAATGCTAGGGTTACAAATCCTACAGGCAACACAATGCTCTGATACCATCTGTAGAGGTCCCAACCTTAGATAAGGTAGAGATCCCTGTGTTTACAATGCTAGTCCCTGGATCAATAGCTAGCATCCACAGTTAAGATGTAATATCAAGAAACAAAGGTCATAATATAACTTTATAACCAGGAATAACATAATTTTATTACATCTTACATAGCTCATTTGGCTATTACATTACATTGCAGCAGAAAATCTATAAGCATGGGGTCCTTCATCTTCAAGTGCCACAGGCAAACATGTTGGTTGTAGACTTGTAATCCTAATCAATAAACTTCACTAATATCAATCAAACCTGCAACATTACAAGTTACAGCCACAAGGGTCAATACATTTGAATTGTATTGGCAAGTTTCACTACTATGTTGAATATAAGTGGATCCTATCATCACATGCATATTTGGATAAATGGGGTTTTAGGCTCATTTGCAGAAAGCAATAATTTATCCTATCTTTTCAAAATGGTTTTGTTCTTTTTGTCAAATCTTTCTGAACTCCTTGGTAAATCCACAAGTGTTCAAGTCTTTGTCAAAATCCCTTGAGCTCCTTGGTAAATCCCCAAGTGCTTCAAGTTTTTATCAAAATCTCTTGAGCTCCTTGGTAAATCCCCAAGTACTTCAAGTTTTCATCAAAATCTCTTGAGCTCCTTGGTAACCCCAAGTGCTTCAAGTTTTCATCAAAATCTCTTGAGCTCCTTGGTAACCCCAAGTGCTTCAAGTTTTTATCCAAATCTCTTGAGCTCCTTGGTACCCCCAAGTGCTTCAAGTCTTTTGTTGTTACTTTAAAGATTTTCTTTTGAAATTGGAATGTCGAGATTTCCCATAGCTTCAAGCTTTAGTTGCTCAGTATTGTCCATAACCGGGGACACGGCTAAGTACTTAGATTTTATTATCTTCTGCAGAAGTTGTACACTTTACCCACATGACACATTCTCATCTTGTTGCCACCAGTGGCCGCTGGATAGGTACTCACCAAGATGGAGTACTGGCAGATTGAGAATGTGACGAAGTCTTTCCAGAGGGTCCTCCCATACACCATTGCTAGCTTGTCTTCAGGCACCCATGTAGGGTTCCGAGTTCCCTCATTTTCAGTAACCTGAGGACAATGCATGGGTCTTCCCAATGTAGTTGACTAAGCCAGAGCCATATGTAGCATGTGGCTGTACACGAAAGCCACAATTGGAGAAACATGTTCAATCTCTAAGTCCCTGGGTGGTTTTATTTTGGTGCACAACACAAAGAGATTGCCATAGACATGGTTCCTATTGTTGCCACCTTATCCAAAACTCAAAGTATCCTTGTCCACCCAGGTGGTTTATTGAGTACTTGTTTTATTATATAAAACATAAGTCATTTCTCAACTTCATAAAAAATCTCAACATGTATCTCTTCAAAATATCTAGCATGGCTAAGCATTATACAACTACATTGTTTTCACTAAGGAATATATAAGGTATCCTATTAGGATTTAGCATAGCATAAGTATAGAAATCCTTTTCATGCATGTTTTCAAAATCGACTAAGTATAATGAAAATAGTAGGACTTTAGATGATAGTGTCACTTGCCTTTTTGGTAGGAATGATGGTTCACTTCTTGATATTGCTAGTTTCACACTTTTCTAACTTCTCTACAAATCAATCAAGCAAACACAAAATCAACTAGCATTCCAACCAATAATCAAACAATCAAACACACATAAAATAATAGGGACTAAGTCATGCATGCAAGCATGCAAAAGATAGTTTTATTTGCAAAGATGGTTTCTACTAGGCTCTAAACTTTGTAAGGTTCAAGGTGGTCACTTCCTAAAGTGGCAAAGTCATTTGCAAAAGATTTTTATCTATAAACCATTTTTAAATCCATTCATTATTTTATGTGGTGAAAAATGTTTTTATCAAAGCAACAATTTTATGTTGTTCACCAAATAAGTTGTCAATTCCCAAAACTTGGTGTTTTGGGTCAGTAGGTTTGAATCAAAACATTTTCCAAAGGTTTTGTTCAAAAATCATTTTCATAACAAAACCAATATTTTTATTTGACTAGAAATGGGCTAATTCAATTAATCAACCCTAATCTTCACCAAATACATTTTTAAATCCATAGGTTGGTTCCTAGGGTCAGTAAGTTCACCACAAACCAATTTGCAAAGATTTCAACCTTAAAAACATTTTTGAATAATTTTTATAACCTAAACAAGCATACAAATGTTTCTGCAAAAACAAACAATCTAACAGAAACTTTTTACTAAAAAAATTGCATGATTGGCTAGGTCTTGTTCCACTGATTGCATTGATATAAAGTTTGCAAATTTTGGACGTGTGGATCAAAAGTTACAAGGTTTTCAAATTTGTATCTAAATCGGATTCAAACTTTGTTTTAAACAGAACTGGTGCCACACGGCGCACAACTACTGGTCGATACCGGTTCGGGTGGATCGAGTGATGCTGGTCGTAGGATTAAACTAACAACGCACGGCACAGATAGATCAATACCCCTTCGGCTAAGAATCTATCGCGTGCGTATGATTAAGATCCAACGGCGCGCAGCACGCTTGCCATCTAGTGGCGGCGCTGGCGGCGGCGCTCTGGCGGCAGCGCTTAGACGAGGTCGTCGTCGGCGATACAGAATGCAAGGGAGGAAACGAGGATGATCACCGTGCTCGCGAGGTCGAGGTGAAGCTCGAGGTGGTGTTGGTCTGGCGAGGGGCGCTCTGGTTCCAGCGGGATTGCTCGCCGGAGTGGGGGACGGCGTCGGGTTCGTCTGGTGGTCGTCGTGGGTGGGGCTGTGGTTCACTTCGAGGCAAAACGAGGATGCGGTTAGATGCAGCCGAGTGTGGCGAGTGCAGGAGCATGAACGAGAGGGCGTGGGGCGGTCTGTCTTACCAGGGGAAGGTCACCGGAGATAGTAGCAGACGCGGCGGCGCTCAGAAGTTGTCGAAGTCGACTCTCTGGGGCGCCCGCGAGTGAATGGAAGGCACAGGGAGAAGCGCCAGGGGCTGGGGGTCACGGTCTTGTGCTCAGGGAGGCAAGGGGTGGCGAGGTTCGGCCGGAATCGAGGAGGAAGCTCGTCGGAGCAGTGAGGGGTCTCTGGTGAAATTAGCGTAGCCTGGTGGCGAGCTGGTGCGTGCGAGGGAGGGGAAATGGAGAGGAGGGGAAGGCGTTTAAAGGAGCGTGGTCGCCGGGGGAGTAATGGCCGTTAACAGCGCGAATTGATCGCCGGAGTAAAGGACAGGAAACGGCGAGGCGACGCGGTCAGGGGGAAAACGATGAACAGGAGAGGTGGGGTCCTGGCGTCAGTGAGTGAGAGAGTTAGGGAAGAGGGTCCACCAGTCAGTTGCTCTGCGGGTGCGAGTTTAAGTGGAAAACGTTTCGCAGAGGGGGAGAGAGACTGGGCTGCGAGTGGGCTTCCTGGGCCAGGTGGGTTGGGCTGCTGTCTGATCCCTTTTTTTTGTTCAGTAATCTTTTCCTTTTTCTATTTCTATTTTTTGTTTTGAAATTCAATCAACAAATCAAACATTCAAAACATTCCAACTTCCATCACACTTTGCAATTGAATTTGGTTCTGTTTAACAACATAAACCAAAGTCCTAAAAACACAAATAATAATTTTATTTTAGGGTCCATTATTAATTAAATAAATAGACCTTGTTTATTAAATCAAAATAGGATTTGTTTTATTTAAAATCTCCATTTGAAATTTAAATAATTTCAAAACCAAATCAGTAGATTTTATTTGAAAATATAGACTACTTGGAAAACTTGTTTAAAATGAATAAATAAGTTTTGATGTTTTAATTAAAATAGTAAAACCTTTATTTTTAATAAACTTGGATATTAAATCCTTATCATTTTATTTAAATAAACCTTTACAATTTTATCAAATAGAAATATTTTATTTCAAAGGCTTGGCCAAGTTTTAATTTGGCTCTTTAAAATAATCTTTATTTATATTTCTACCTTCTCATTTGAAAACCAAATCTTTTTATTAAAAGATTCAAAATAGTAATTCCAAATATTTTTAGCTTTATTATTTATTTACCTTTTTAAATCCTCTTAGGATTTTATTTGATCCAAATAGGTTTTGAAAGTTTCCAATTGAATTCAAAAAGTTTCTTCTCACCCTGAAAATCAACAAAGTTTTATTTTATTCATTTATTTTTCACATTACAAGATTTGGAAAATCTTGGGATGTGACATAAACATGCTTATGGAATTAGAACTAGGAGTGTTATAGCTACTCAAGATCCTTTATATCCTGAAGGACACCCTAAAAGAATTGAGCTGGACTCTCAGCAAGGTGAAAGTCGTGGTAGTCCTAGTAAGAGAAAGAAAAAGAAACATACAATAGTTGAGGAACCCCTTGAACCTACTGTAGATCCTAATAGTATATTTGTCTCTGATGCTGAAACTGAGAGTGGTAATGATAAAAATGATGCTCCTGATAAGGAGGAAGTTGAGGAAGAACCTGAGAAGCACACTGAGAACACTAGGTACACTAAGGAAGATTTTATTGCTAATAAACATGGTAAAGAGAGAGAACCTTGGGTGCAGAAACCTATGCCTTTTCCAGGTAAGAAACACAAGTCAAAGGAGGAAGAACACTACAACAAGTTTTGTGAGTGGATGAAACCTTTATTTTTGAAAATTCCTTTGACTGATGCCATTAAGTTGCCTCCTTATTCAAAGTATATGAAGGATATTATCTCTAATAAAAGGAAGATTCCTAATGAGGAGATTTCTACTCTGCTTGCTAATTATTCCTTCAATGGTAAGGTTCCAAAGAAACTTGGTGATCCAGGTATACCAACTATTCCTTGCTCTATTAAGAACAATCATGTTAGAACTGCTTTATGTGATTTGGGAGCTGGAGTTAGTGTCATGCCTTTTTCTCTCTATAAGAGACTCCAGCTAGAAAAGTTGATACCAACTGATATATCTTTGCAAATGGCTGATAAATCAACTACTATTCCTGTTGGTATATGTGAGGATGTTCCTATTCAAGTTGCTCATAATTGCTTGTTTTTAACTGATTTTGTTGTGCTTGAAATGCCTGAAGATGATAATATGTCTATTATTCTTGGGAGACCTTTTCTTAACACTGCAGGTGCTGTCATCAATTGTAATCAAGGAAAAGTAACATTCAATATTAATGACAAAGAGATACAGTTTATTTCCCCAAGAAGATTGGTAAGAGCTATTGCCTGAATTCCATTGAAAAAATTGAGAGCATCAAGGTTGGAGAAATATATTGTTCCATTCCACAAGAAAATTTTGAAACTATTATGATTGGGACCATTGCTATCAAGTTTGAGGTAACATAATCACCTTGTGGATTACAAAGTTTTGTTTCATATAAGATTGTTTTGGCAACAAGACTTGATCAACCTTGTTATCAAAAGGATTTTAATGAACAAAATAATGTTTTCACTGTGGTTATACTTGCTTTCCTTTTACTGTTCTCCTTCCTAGTCTTTGCTCTTTATCTTGTTAGCTTTATCTTTGCTATTTGCTTGCTTGTTAGAGTGTGTCTTAGAACTTCTGTAGTTTGATTTTTTTTGCTTTTGCTACTTCTAAAAAAAATTCTGTTTCTGCGAGAAAATCAATTTTCATACCCTGAAAATTGGCCAAAAATAAACTTTCCCGAAAAATCCTAGAAAATTCAAAATAATTTTTTCCTCAAAAAAAGGGGCAGAGGGACACCTGGAGTGACCCAGGGGGCCACCCTAGGCACCCACACCCTAGTAGGCGCGGCCTACCCAGAGGTGGCTCCTGGGTGGGGTGTGGCCCACCTGGGCCCCTCTAGGGTGCCTCCTCAAAGCCATCTTCTTTCTCTCTCCCAAAAAACACCGGAAAACTATCTCAAGCTCGAGTTCTTGTTGTTCTTGCTCGTGATTTTCAATATCCTTGCTCAGCCCATCTTTGTTGCTGATTTTTGGAGGGATTGCTCCTTGGTATGTGCCTCCTCCACTTGTCCAATTAGATTTGTGATTGGTAGATTGTATCTTGAGTATTTTGCTGCTATAGGTGTCAGGTTGTGTGAGCTTGCATGCTTGTTCTTTGCTTAAAGATTTCATTTTTGATGCATGTGTAGCCCTCTAGCAAGTTCCTATAGTAGTCGCTCATCATTTATCAATTTGGAAATCACTTGGTTTGATGTTTGTCTAAAAATTTCAGAAAAAAGAGGTCATGGACAACCACACATTTGGTGAAATATTTGAGAGTGATGCACCTAGAAGGGCAAGTCCTTCAAGATCATCCTCACATGCTAGGCCCTCATACAATGAGGATCTCATTACTCCGCGATTTGGCGACGAGGGAGATGAGGGGGATGCGCACCCCTCCACCTTTCCTTGCCAAACCTTGTTGTGGGCTGCTGGGATTCTTGATGATTTTATGACCTTGGTTCGGAGGGCTGGACTAACAAGTTATATGTAGGATGAGAGCGTGCAATATTCTACGCTCACTAAAACATTTGTGGAGAGCTTTTATTTTACTAACAGCATGTTCAAGCCAGATGTGTCTTTCAAAATTTATGGTAGGTCTTATAATTTGACATTGAAGAAATTTTGTGAGGCCCTGGGACTTGGTACAGCTGGGTCAGCAAAGAAGATTCCACCTCAACCCGCTGATTTGTTGGAGCTTTACCGAGTAATAACCAATGATGATGACCATAGAGCTCAACGGGTAAAGATAAACAATATTCAACTCCCGGCCATCAGGTACTTTGCTTACTATCTTGCCACTAGTGTTCTTGGTAGGGAGAACACTAGTAATATTTCCAACTATCAATTGGCCTTCATAGCTACTGCGCTCAACAATGAAACTAGGTACAATCTTGGTTCTCTCATTGCTCGTCGTTTAGCTGCTAAGGGACCCATTATGGGGGAATTATTGCTACACATGTTGCTACTTCCTTGGACCTTGTTGTTGATCCAAATGATACAGTCTTGACTCCTCAGAGGCTCGATATTGCCGCCATGAAGGCGCATCACTTTGTAACCACTAGCTCTACCCTTGAGAACTTGGTTTATAGAATGTTGTTTATTGACGGGGAAGAGAGAGAGATCCTTCTCCCCCAAACCACTTTGTTCAGTATTTCTCAGGGACCTTTGTCACGCTCCAAGGTGGAGATGGATGACAAGCTGCGCGTACTTGGCTTCCATGGATACTATCAGGAGGAAGCGCCCTCATACGACCCCGATGTGTACTACAAAGGGGAGGCCTCGAGCTCATACCAGGACGAGTGAGCCTCCTCGACGTACTACGGAGGTGCACCTTCTTGGGCACCATGGGATTGAGCCCCACTTAGGCCAAAAGCCTAAGCTTGGGGGAGGTATACCGACATCACGCTCATCTATATATCATGTTCGGTCGGTTCTTCGTATATCCGTTGTTTCGCTTTCTTTTGGTTCTTGTTGCTGCTTTCTCAAAAACACAAAAATACCAAAAATATTTTCGTTGTTTCTCTTGGTTCGTTTCTTTGCTTTTTGGTTTTGGTTTGCCTTAAAAGAAAAATCCAAAAATATTTTGCTTTGTTTGGTTTGCTTTTGCTTTGCTTGTTTTTGCTTTGTTTGCTTTATTTAAAAAATCGAAAACACCAAAAATATTTGTTGTTCTCCTTTGGTTTTGTGATTTGTTTGCAGGGTTCAACCATCCTCAGTGGAGTTTGGTTTCATGTTATTATTCAAGTCACACAAGTGAAGGGCAATAATGAAGATTAAGACAACTTGAGGAGTGGTAAGAGGATGGTAACGAACTCTATTTGTTTTCATTTTTGTACATATACTCATCATTGCGAGCATGCTTAGCCTATTTTTGTAAGGTGTATGTTATTATGGATGCTTAGTAGTTATTGCTTGCTTGTGATTATCTCCAGCTTGCTAATAGTTTGTAGCATGTCATATGAATGTTTGCTTGCATTGTTTTATTCATATTTTGGTATGATGTTGTGGTATCCTCCTCTGAAAGTTTCATGCGAATCGACTTGGCACATGCTCACACATGCATATGACTAAACAATGGTCAGTAAGCCTCGATGATTTATTTTGCCTCAGAGTTCTTGTATCACTTTCATGCCATAATTAGTCCTGTTTTGTTGGTAGCATGATTATGACAGTTATTGCTCTCTCATTTGTCGCTCCCTCTCTATTTGCAAAGCCCTCACCTGCACTGAGTTTGAGCTCTACCTGTGCATCCAACTTCCCAAAACGAATATTGCCAATTGTGTCCACCATACCTACCTATTAGCATCATTTGCCACTTCAGTGCATATTCATTATGCCTTGTTTTCTTCCAAATAAAATATTTGTCTGTTTTGAGAAAGTTAGTTAGTAAAGCTCTAACGAACTTGATGGCACACTTTATTCCTTGCACTCAATAATCCTGAACCATTGTGACATGTCCATGAAAGTTATATGCTTACAAATTATATGCTGGGAGTCAGCAGAATCGTACTATCACGGGGAACGCTTTCAACACTCTTTGGATATTTTATCCAGTTGATACCTTGATCTTTTGTTTGCGGATGTCGTCGGTGTGAAATAAAAAGGGAGCTTGTGAGTTCATGGAGTCTATACACTGTGTTAGATAAACGCCTAGACCGCTAGCCTAAGCCATGCCTAATCATGGTGGAAACTTGCAGCATCACCATAATGATCATTTATGAAGCATTCTCAATAAAAAGCTATGCATATAGTAAATAAAAAGATCGCTAAGATGCTGATTGTCTGCTTGCCTTGTCATTTTGATCACGGGATAGCTCCTGTATCATGTGCAAGGGGTACCCCGTTGGCGGTTCTCTATGATATGCATGTATTTACAATGACAAGAACTTACAGGTAACCAAAGTTCAGTAGCGTGCGGAGCGGCCCTCTTACTCAAGGGACTTGGGATTTCCAGTTTATGGTCTGTAAAGCATATAACTCAGATTGGACCTCACTTTCACCTTAACCACATAAAGATGCCGATGATAGGGGCAATGAGAGCTCAAAGCTAATGAGTACCTTTCTTTCAGCATTTGGAAGCCTTTCAAACTTTTCAAAACCTTTTCACTTGTTTGTTGAGTCAGCACTTATTCTATGAGCACCTTCTTGGGAGAATAGTTGTCATTCTTGTGTTTGTCTCAAAACTTGGTTAATTATGTCATGACTTTGATGCTTATATCTCTGATATCTTTAACTCTAGTCTTCACTTAAACTTCAGAGGTGCCTTGGCATTTATATTGTGCTCTTCAAACAAAGGCAAGCGAGATACCACTCTATCATACCTTATTATGAGCATTGCAATATTGCTTATGTTTATGTTTCATGCTACTTATTATTATTGAGTTGGTTTCTCTTCATAGCTTGCAATGACTATTGAGTAGACTTAATTGCATACTTCTTATTATGAATAGTTTAAGCATCTACTCCTGTGTTGAGAATATATACATCATATGAAGCAAATGTGTTCGTGAAAGTTCTTTTATCGCACTCAGTTTTCAACTGAATTGCTTGAGGACAAGCAATAAGCTAAGCTTGGGGGAGTTGATACGTCCAAAACGTATCTACTTTCCCAAACACTTTTGTTATGGTTCCTCCTCTAAACTTGTGTGATTTGGATACAACTAACACGGACTGATGTTGTTTTCAGTAGAATTACCTTGGTGTCTAGTTTTTGTGTAGAAAATAAACTATCAGGAAAAATCCGGTAAAATATGCCAAAAATCCTATTTCACCAGAAGACACACGGAGCCAAAGTACGAGATGGAGTGGAGGCCTGGGGGGGACCACACCCCTGCCAGGCGAGGGTGGGCCTAGCCCGTGAATGGGGGTTGCGGCCACCCCAGGCACCCCCTCGGGTTCCCTCTGCGCCTATAAGTTACCCCTTGACCTAAAAACCGAAGGGAGGTTGACGTTTTTCCAAAAAGAGTTTCGCCGCGCCGCCACCACCAGAGACAAGATTCGGAATCAGAAACTCCGTTCTAGCACCCTGCCGGGACAGGAAATCTGGGGAGAATCATCGACATCGTCATCAACAATGCCTCTCCATCAACTATCGATGTTTCCCTCATCCATGAGTGAGTAATCCCCCGCTGTAGGCTATGGGGATGATATGGATTGGATGATTTCTATCATGTAATCGAATAAGATTGTTAGGGCATAGTGCCTAGTATCTCTATTAGTGCTATTTGACTTTGTTGCAACTTGTTGTGCTTAATGCTTGGCACTAGGGCCCGAGTGCCATGGTCTCAGATCTGAACTTATTATTGAATCATTATGATAGTATTGTTTGTGATCTTATCTGTAGGTTGTGTACACATATCATTGTCCAGATCCAAAGGACCCGAAGTGACAGAAATTGGGACAACTAGAGGGGATGGCTGTGATGTGAGGATCACATGTGTTCACGAAGTGTTAATTCTTTGCTCTGGTGCTCTATTAAAAGGAGCACCTTAATTGCCAGTAGTTCCCTAGAGGCCCCACTGCAACGGGCTGGCTGGATAGAAGATGTTGTGCAAGTTCTCATTGCGAGCATGTATGACTATATATGGAGCACATGCCTAGGATTGTTTAGTACTTGGATGCTTGTTATTATTTATCTGCAATGCCCTAGATCTTGAAGTTACATGTTTAGACTCGTTCATGTAACGCCTGTCCATCCATCCCTATGCCTACCGCACTCGAATCCTACTGTTTACCATTACTGTTACTGTTGCTCCTATTTCACTATTGTTGTTGCTTTGCTATTGCTATTACAAACTGTTGCTACTGATAAACTTCTGTGAGCAAGAACTATTTCTGGGTGCAGCTGAATTGACAACTCAATTGTTAATGCTTGCAAGTATTCTTTTGCTCCCCTTGTGTCGAATCAATAAATTGGGTAATATTACCCGCGAAGACTGTTGCGGTCCCCTATACTTGTGGGTCATCATAAGTATATGTGTATCACAGAGAACTGCCAACGGGGTACCCCTTTCCCATGACACAGGAGCTATCCCATATCAAAATGACAAGGCAAAAGACAGTGACCATCTCAGTAATCCTTTTATTTACCATGAGAATGGCGCATAATTTTTTTCTCTCTCTCTTTTTTGTATATATTTTTTCTGAGGATGCTTCATGGATTGCTCTCTATGGTGATGCTGCAAGTTTCCACCATGATTAGGCATGGATTAGTCTAGCGGCCCAAGATTTTCTCTAACACATATACATAACTCCATGGACTTACAAGCTCCCCTTTTATTTCACACCACCGACATCCATAAACAAAAGATCATGATATCAACTGGGTAGATATTTACAGGTGTTGAAAGCGTTCCCCTGACAGCACGGTTCTGCTAATTCCCAACTTATAAGTGCAAGCATATATAACATAGATGACACAATGGTTCAAGTTTATTAGGGGCAAGAAAAATAAAGTGTTCCATCAAGTTTGTGAGAGCTTTAATCACTAACTTTCACATAAAAAGTTTAATTTAGAAGATAGATAAAACAAGAATATACTTGGAATGGTGTAACACACCATGCATAGGAATTTATAGTGGACTTTTTGGAATAACTTGGTTTCTTGGGAGTTGGATGCATGAGTAGAGCTTACTCAATACAAGTGGAGGCTAGCAAAAGACTGAGAGCGACCAACTAAGAGATCAATAATGGCCATAATCATGCAGAGCGACAAAACATTATCAACTAAAGCATAAAGTGGTATCACAAGTAAAAAAATGATCATAGAGGCTAAGGTGACTAGTTCATAGTCAGAACATGGTGTGAACATGTGCCAAGTCAACCCAAACAAAGCATCAAAGGAGAATACCACAATATTATGCTTTTGTATGATAAAATAACGCATGATTCTTTCAAGGCAAATTAAGCAATATCAATTGTTTGGAACAAGTCATGCTACAGCAATAATCACTAAGCATAAGGTCAAAACAACATCTAGCATGACATGATAAAGTCTAAGTCACAGTCAAAACAAGCTCCCTTTTGTACCACTATAAGCATGAAACTTTCTACTCTTTTCCAACACCAATCAACTTATTTGAAACAACACAGCGAAAGTGGGGGTCCAACTACTTTATTCAAGCAAACTAAGCAAATGAAAACCAAAAACAAAAACTAAGACGCTCCAATAACAACAAAACAGTGCATGAAACAATAAAAATGAAGTGTCTAGAAAGAGACCTGAGATTTTATTGATGAAGAAGGGGATGCCTTTGGCATCCCCAAGCTTTAATACTTGTACCTCTTGAATATTTATTGGGTGACACGAAGTGTCATCCCCAAGCTTGAGCTTTTGTCCATTCTTCATCTCATCACATCATTCTTTCCCTACACTTGAAAATTTCCTTTATACAAAACTTCACACAATCTTCATTAGCAACATTAGTGCATTCAAGATGATAAACCTTTGGAGTTTAGTTTCAACACAGCAAAACTTTCATTAAAAACACAAGATACTGTAGCAATTCCTTTAAAAAGCTTAGTTTAGCAAAGAGAACTCAAAAATAAATCGATAAAGAGGCAAATGCGAATAATGGCAGAAATCTGTCAAAACAGACCAGCAGGTAAAAACCGATTTTTTGAAAACCTTATGTTGCTCAAATCAAAAAGTGTTGAACTAATGAAATTTAGATAACAACCTGGTGCATTTACTTAGAAAATTACAGCTCAATCCGATATACACATATTTTTATGAATGTTTATAGTGAAGCACAAAAATCTGTTTCGGGACAGCAACTTCCCCAAATCTTACTTCTCTCTCATTAGAGGTTATTCTTTGCACAAAAATCAAACAAAAAGTATAAGAGAGGTTATTACATAAGTAATAACTTCCAAGACTCAATAAAACTATTGGGTTATCTCCCAAGAAGTACTTTTCTTTAATGCCCTTAAGTTAGGCACAGAAAGATGCTCACAAAGAAATATGAATTGAAGTAAAAGAGAGCATCAAGAAGAAAATTCAAAACACATTTAATTCTAACCCACTTCCTATGCATAGGAATCTTGTAATAAAATAAATCAAAGAAGCACATAGTAACAAGAATGGGTAGATAAAACAAGAGCAACTTCAAAACTTTCAGCATATAGAGAGGTGTTGCAGTACCATGAAAACTTCTACAACCATATTTTCCTCTCTCATAATAATTTCCAGTAGCCTCATGAATAAACTCAACAATATAACTATCACAAAAAACATGCTTTTGATGATCTACAAACACATAATTTTTATCAAGCTCAAAAATAGTGGGATTAAAACCTTCAAAGCCACTTTTAACAATTTTATAACAAGATAACTGATCATTCTAAAGAGGTATGGGGTTCCAAGATAAAGTCAAGACCCCTCCAATCTCATTTTCAATAGTAGTACAATTAATATTATCAACAAATATAGGACCATCATCTAGAGCTTTATCATAAACATTTTCTAATCAAAACTCTAGTACCATGCATTTCGAAGTTAGATACAAATAAAGGATTATCATAGATAATAGGAGCATAATTATTATCACAAGTTTTACCTATAGTAGATATTTCAAAAGAATCCATAGGAATATAACATTCATCCTCCTTTGGTAAGCATGGGGGACAATCAAATAATGTAAGGGATAAAGAGTTACTCTCATTAGAAGGTAGTCATGGGTAGCTAATCCATTCTTCCTCCTCTTGATCATCACTCTCGTCATATTTTTCATCTAATGAGCTTTCAGATTCAATAATTTATTCTTCCATAAGCTCCTGCAAGGCATTAGTCTTTTCCGTTTGTGGAAAGCATCTATTAATATATTCAAGAATATAGACATTTTCTTCCTTGTAATTATCAAAGAAAAATTTAAGTATATCATAAACATCAAATTTATAAGGTGAATCATCAGTATTTTCAAGCAAACTAGCAAGTTCAAATGCACCCTTCCAAGAAATAAATTCTTCAGTTTGTTCCACATCATAAAAGTCATAATTTCTTTTAACGTAAGAAGATATGGTAACATTATAATTATACTCACATTGAAAAGGGAGGTGATTATACCTCCTACAACAACAAGATTTATCACAGCAATAAGTAACATTATAAGTAGAGCACGCATTTCTAGCAATGGTATTAAATTTATCAATTTGTTCCCATAAGTGTTTACCTTTTTGTGACAAGCGGTATTCCTTATAAAAAATATTTTTGTTCTTCTATGAACCCACCTTGCCAATAAGAACTAGTTTCAAAGAAACCAACTATTGATAGAAAGCATGACAAAGCAAGGCAATAACATACCAACAAAAATAACAACTATAGTAGGAACTTATTTTTTGTGTTTTTTATAAGAAAAAGCAAACCGAACAAAACTAATTTTTTTGTATTTTTTGGTAAAAAGAAGCAAAAAAAAGCAAAAGAAACTAAGCAAAACAAAAACAAAGTAAAGAGAATGGTTGTGAAAGACTCCCCTTGTGAAGCTATCCTTAACTCCCTAGCAACAGCGCCAGAAAAATCTTTGACGTGGCTCAGTAAATTGCAGAGCTTCATTGGGAGACCCCAAGAGGAAGGTATGATGAGCGCAGCAGCAATGTTCCCTCAGTTATGAAACCAAGGTTATCGGACCAGTAGGAGAAAGGAAACATTTCCAAGGTGTTGCTAACAACTTGGAATCCTGCACAACACAAACTCAAGACTTTGCCCCAACTTACAGTGAGGTTGTCAATCTCACTGGTTTGCTGAAAACAAAGGATTAAACATTTCGTGTGGAAGGTAATAGTTTCTTGTAGAAAGTAAACGGTAACAGTAGATTATGTAACAATGGTAAAGATTGGACCGGGGAGGTGTTCTCCTTAAGATAGATAACATGCTGGGTAAACAAATTACAGCGGGGCAATTGACAAGACTGAACAAGGCATATCAATGCAAATACTACACATCATGATTCCTATGAGATTTGATTGGGCATTACAATAATATACATAGACCGCCATCCAACTGCATCTATGACTAATAATCCACCTTCAGGTTATCATTCGAAACCCCTCTAGTATTAAGTTGCAAGCAACGGATAATTGCATTAAGCAATGTGTGTAAAGTAAACAATACAATTGTTCCATGAACAAAAGATTATTCTTTTCTTCCTATGAGCAACAACACATCTATAACCTTATAGATTCATGTCACTTCCCTAGATTTAATAGAGGCATGAACCCACTATCGAGCATAAATACTCCCTTTTGGAGTCACTAGCATCTACTTGGCCAAGATAGCTACTAGCAACAGAGAGCATGCAAGATCACAAACAACACAGACATGATAGAATCAATAATCAATATGACATGATAGAATCAATAATTAGTTTGACATAGCAATCTCAATATACATCGGATCCCCGCAAACACAACATGTATGATCACAAATAGATGATCTTGATCATGAACGGAGCTCACAAGATCTAAACATGATAGCACATAGGAGGAGAAATAACCATCTAGCTACTGTATGGACCCATAGTCCAAGGGTGAAATACTCATGCATCATACTGGAGGCTACCATGGTGATGAAGAAGACCTTCGGGATTATCTCTCCCCTCTGGCAGGGTACCGGGAAGAGCTTCAGATCCCCCTGATCTAGGGACGATGGTGGCAGCGGATACGGACTGTTTCGTGGATATTTGATCGGGAGCTGAGGGTTTTGGCATCGGGGGCTTTTATAGGCAAAGAGGCGAGGCAGGGGGCACCCGAGGCGCCCACACCAGGTGGCGGCGCGCCTTAGGGGGGTCCGCGCCACCCTAGGGTGTGGCGGCCTCGTGGCCCTCCTTCAGTTGCCCTTCGGTCTCTATGGTCGTTCCGGTAGAATATTGACTTTGGATTTTGTGCCGTCCAATTCCGAGAATATTTTCTTAGTAGCTTTTCTGAAACCAAAAACAGCAGAAAACAGGCAACTGGCAGTGTGGCATCTTGTTAATAGGTTAGTCCGAGAAAATGTATAAAAATAGCTCAAAGTGTATACAAAGCATAGCAAAGTTGATACTAAACATGCATGGAACATCAAAAATTATAGATACGTTTACGACGTATCAAGCGGTCGCGGGTCACCCTCATTTTCGTCGAGCCATTGTTATCGGCTCTATTTTGTCTTATTTTTTCTTCTTCTTTTTCTTTGTTATTTTTCTTCAGGCATTGTGTTGTTTGGCCAGCAGCGGTCTCAAACGGTTGCTATATTAATATAGCTGGGTGAAAGGCTGATTCGAGGAGGAGTGCTAACCTATAAGTGAGATTATGCGGGATTCCCTCACATTATTGTTGTCTTGGTTTTGGCACAAATTGCAACTAAAATCATAACAAGAATTATAGAACAGAAGCGACACCTTTTGTCTGATAATTCACTTTTGCTCTGTTATTTTTGAAAATGTTTTAATTCAGATAGCTAAGTAGAGGCTTTACTTCAGATAGATAGGATTTGTGTATAATAAGATGCTTTTTTTATTAATTTTCAATGTTTATATAGGGCATATTTCTTACGACACAATTTAATTAATGCCTTATTGCAATCCGCCATTGGTACTATCCCTAAGTAAATGGTATCTCGGAAGATGGCCAATACACATAATGAGAAGCAAATCATAGTGCTATTGTTGCAAAATTAACGTAATGATCCTTGTTGTGGTATTGCTTACTCTAATCTATGATACAAATTTGTGTGATCATCCATTTGTCCGTTTAGGTGTACATATCTCTATTGATTCGATAAATTATGGATTTTTTAGAAAAAATAGTTCCTTGAGGTAAGCAGTCCATAATGGTTTTTTTGGCATGCTGAACCTTACATTTTCCTCTTGCTATATATAGAGCTAAGTAAAGTTTTCCGACACACCTAGCTGAGATTCACGTTGTTAAACATTGTAATAGTTTAACCCGTATTGGAGTTGTAGTTGGTCTTGTATGACAAATTCCTAGACATATACGGCAAGGCAATTGTATTGTGTATGTCCGATACTATATAAACACACCACGCGAGCCAAGTTGGGCATCGTCACATAATCAGTTTTTACATGGTATCAGAGCCAATATTCCTAGATCGCATCTGAAGAAATCTCCATGAGATTTTCATCTTCTTCCTCCTCGCCAGCCTTGGGTGGATCGCTTCCCAGCATCGTCACCGAGAAGCTTACGAGGGAGAACTACTTGATCTGGCACTCCTAGGTGTTGTCGGATATCCGTGGTGCCATGATTATGGGATACCTAGACGGATCGGTTGCTGAACCAGAGGAGAAGATCAAGACGATGGACAAGGACGGGAAAGAGATTTCCATCCCCAACCCTGACTACACACGGTGGATTGCCCAAGATCAAACCGTGTTGTCCTATCTGTTGCGGAATAAGACAAGAGAGATCCTCACGTGATTGTTGGTCTGACAAGCTCCGCAGCCGTGTGGAAAAAAGTGACAAAGATGTTCTCCTCACAGTCGAAGGCGTGGATTGTGCACCTTCGGACTCAGATCGCCAAAACCAAGAGGGAAAACTTCTCTGGGGCAGCCTTCTTTGATCGCATGAAAACCCTGGCCGATGAGATGGCCACCATCGGCAAACCACGGGATGCTGATGATATTGCCTCCGATGTGCTTGCTGGGCTTGATGATCAGTATAATGACTTTGGGGCAGCAATTACTGCTACAAGTAAGGCTCAACAGTCAGTAAGCCTTGGTGATATGTACTCGCAATTTCTTGTGTATGAATCTCGCCTTGATGACTAGAGTCATGGCGGCAACAAGTGTGATCTATCTCCAAATGTTGCATCCTGCGGTAGCTATGGAGGCCGCAACTGGGGAGGGGGAAGTGGCGGTGGGCGAGGAAACCCTAGTGGTGGTCGTGGACAATATGGTGGCAACCAATACTATGGCCGCAACAGTCAAAACGACAGCAACTATAGTGGTGGTGGTGTCTATCAAGGTGGAAGTAGCTATCAACAATGTACTGGAGGAAGCCGCAACAATGATCAGCAGGGGACCCAAGTCACGTGTCAGATCTGTGGCAAGGAGGGACATCCTGCGTTTTTCTACTGGAAGAGATTCAACAAGAACTTTCAGACTCCTGAGTGCCCGGCCAATGCTGCAACAGGGACACATGGAATTGATCCATACTAGTACACTGATTCAGTTTCTAGTGACCACATTACGGGGAACTGGACAAGCTGACCACTCGAGAATGCTACAATGGTTAAGAGTAGATCCATGGTCCCAATGGTAAAGGTATGGATATACATCACATTGGTCATTCATTATATCATATCCCTGATGATAGTCTCAAACTTAATAATATTATCCATGCTCCTAATGCCACCAAAAGTCTTCTTTCTATTCATAAACTTGCATCCAATAATAATGCCTTTCTTGAATATTGGCCTAATTTCTATTCTATCAAGGATCAGAATACGAGGAAAACTCTTCTTCAAGGTAGATACGTGGGTGGCCTCTATCCTATGCCCTCTTCATCCTAGCTGTCAAGGAAGCAAGCTCTTGGTGTCCAGTCTTCGTCGCATTGACATGGGCATCTAGGACATCCTTCTTCAGCTATTGTTCAGCAAATTATTTGAGACAATAATATTTCCTTTAGTGAGTCCAATAAAGAGTCAGTTTGTGATGCTTGTCAAAAGGCCAAAAGCCATCAATTACCCTATCCAAAGTCTTCTAGTGAGTCGTATGCTCCTTTAGAACTTGTTTTCTCCAATGTATGGGGTCTTGCTTGTGCTTCAGTTGGATATATATGCTAAAAAAATCTGATGTGTTTCAGCGTTTTCATGACTTTCCACATCATGTGGAACGACTCTTTGATAGAAAAATTCTGGCTCTCCAAACTGATTGGGGGTGAGTATCAAAAACTCAACTCCTTTTTTCAGCAAGTAGGTATCTCGCATCATGTCTCATGTCCTCATGCTCATCAGCAGAATGACTCAACTGAATGTAAACATAGGCATATTGTTGAAGTAGGTCTATCTCTTCTAGCTCATGCCTCCATGCCTCTCAAATTCTAGGATGAGGCTTTTTAAACGGTGGTTTTCTTGATTAATCGTCTTCCTAGCAGAGTCATTGCCAATCAAACTCATGTTGAACAACTTTTCAAAACTAAGGGTGACTATTCATTTTTATGGATTTTTGGGTGTGCATGTTGGCCCAATCTTCGCCCCTATAATTCTCTCAAAACATAATTTAGTTCTAAGCACTGGTTATCGTTGCCTTGACATTTCTACTGGTTGAATCTATATCTCACGTGATGTCATGTTTGATGAGTCAGTTTTTCCGTTCTCCACTCTACATCCCAATGTCAGTGCCCAATTACATGCTAAAATCAGTGTTTTGCTCGCTAATATTCGTCCTATGTTTGGGGGTATTGATATTTTGGCTAATGATGATGCTAATACTGTTAATTACCAAGCTCCTGAGTCATTTGTACAGTAAAGAGATGATTTTTTGGCGTCTAGCGATGTTGGTGCAAACTCCGGGGACAGATCGATCGAATCCTCCTCGGGATCATCAACGCGGTCTGCCTCGAATCGGGTGCTGCAGGCGACGCAAGCTCCTGGCATGGATTCGGCCCGCTTAAATCCTAGGGCGGCATGTGGACCACTCGCTCTCTCTCCCACTCAGGTGCACGGGCCCGCAACAGCGACGCCTGCAGTCGCTGTGGAAGACGCGTCTTTGCACATTGGATCTTCTATGCACGAGCGCACTCTGATGTCTTCGTCTGGATCTTCTGCAGCTGGATCGCCTGCTCTCTCAGATAGCGATAGCTCTGGATCTTCTGTGCTTGTTCCTCCTACAGATGATGATGTGGTGAATCGTCCATGTACACGACTCCAACAAGGTATTGTTCAACCAAAAATTATTATGGATGGTCATATTCGGTATGACAAAATTCGCTTTGCTAATTTCTGTAGTACTGGTGAGCCTCATAATAACCAAGAAGCCTTGGATGATCCTTGATGGAAGGTTGCTATTGATGAAGATTTTTCTGCTTTGTCCCCTTGGCACCATGTTCCTGCAGATCGTGGAAGAAATATCATTGAATGTAAGTGGGTCTACAAGGTAAAGCGCAAAACTAATGATACTGTTAATAGGTACAAAGCTATACTTGTTTCTAAAGGATTCAAACAAAAATATGTTGTTGATTATGAGGAAAAGTTTAGTCCCGTGGCAAAGGATGCTACTATTCGATTAATTCTCTCAATGGCAGTCTCTCGAGGTTGGAAGATCAGGCAACTTGATGTAAAGGATGTGTTTTTTGCATGGTGTTCTGGAAGAAGAGGTTTACATGCGACAACCTCCTAGCTATTTTGATCCCTCTAACAAGGGACACATTTGCAAGCTTGATAAAGCTCTTTATGGTCTCAAGCAAGCTCTTCGACCATGGTATGCTCGTCTCAGTTCTAAACATCTCGATCTTGGTTTTTCTGCATCCAAAGTTGATACTTCGTTGTTCTTCTACAACAAAGGGGGAGTAACTATCTTTATGTTAGTTTATGTTGATGATATTGTTGTAGTAAGCTCCTCAAATTCAGCTGTTGATGCTCTCCTTCATGATCTTGGTTTGGCCTTTGCACTAAAGGATCTAGGAGAGTTGCGCTTCTTCTTGGGTATAGAAGTCAAGATGGTGCGTGATGGAATAGTTCTATCTCAAGAGAAATGTGCTAAAGAGTTGATTGCTCCGGTGAACATGATGAGTTGCAAAGCAGTTCATACTCCATTGTCCAATTCATAGAAACTATCCTTGGAGGTTGGAGACGTATTAAATAGTAATGATTCTACTCATTACAGAAGCATTGTAGGTGCTCCTCGGTATATCACCTTGACTAGACCTGATATTGCTTTTTCGGTGAATAAGGTCTGTCAATTCTTACATGAACCTACCACAGTTCACTGGACGGCAGTCAATAGAATCTTGAGATATTTACAAGGAACTGTCTCAGTATGCTTAAGGCTGAGCAAGTCTGATTCTGCTCTTGTTAGTGCTTTCTCTGATGCTGATTGGGCAGGATGTCCTGATGACAGGAGATATAAATATGGCTTTGCTCTATTCTTTGGTTTCAATCTGATCTCTTGAAGTGCGAGGAAACAAGCAACAGTTTCTCGGTCTAGCATAGAGGCTGAGTATAAAGCCTTAGCAAATGCCACCGCTGAAGTTATCTGGGTGCAGACTTTGTTGAAGGAGCTCGGTGTACCATATCCTAGGGTTGCATGCTTATGGTGTGATAATATTTGAGCTACGTACTTATATGCTAATATTGTGTTTCATGCAAGAACAAAGCATATTGAAGTGGACTATCACTTTGTTCGAGAAAGAGTATCTCAGAAACTTTTGGACATACTGTTTATTCCTTCTGGAGACCAACTAGCTGATGGATTTACTAAGTCACTCTCTACTAGACAGTTAGAGGCCTTTAGGCGCAATCTTAACTTAGATAATTTATGAGGGGAGTGTTAAACATTGTAATAGTCTAACCCATATTGGAGTTGTAGTTGGTCTTGCATGACAAAGTCCTAGCCGTACACAGCAAGGCAATTGTATTGTGTATGTCCGATACTATATAAACACACCACGCGAGCCAAGTTGGGCATCGCCGCATAATCGGTATTTACACACGTGAGTTTCTTTTCTAAGTACATATAGGTACTATTTTAAAATATATTTTATACATCAATATGTGCATAATTTTTGAAAACCTCATGAACATTTTGAGAATATGCGAATCAAATGAGGCTAGGATTATATGGAGAAACCTATATGCCGATTAGGTTGGTCATTACCCACCACTACACACCCCGCTCAGGGGTATATGTTATGATGGTGTCATGGCAGATGTCATGGGTAGGCTTAAGTTGGTGGCCAGATGAACGCTTGTGGTAGCCGGGGAGGGTGTGCGCGGTCGATCCGCACACAAAGAACACGATGAACACTATGAACTATCAATACTTGTGATTTTATTTCTCCTTGGAACTTACAAGTGCTCCTTGAGCTATTTTAGCATAGCCCTATGGCACTAGGTGCGTCTCTCTCTAAACCCTAGCTATGCCCCTTCTTATATAGGCAACGGGAATAGCTAGGTTACAGCTTGAGCCCTAGGGTTTACTGTTTGGATCTTGTCCTTACTATGCGGGTCGGGTCATGGGGACAACCCTAGGCCCTTGACCCAGTCAGCAAAGCTGTACAGCCAACGGTCCTTCCATACATAGACGCTAGCTCTACGACGTCATACGGTGCTTTATACGTCACTTGGTGCTTTTATCGTTAGCCGACTCCTTTGTTGTCAACCGGCGGTGCCCTTATCTTTTGACCCTTCTTTAACATGGTCCCTCTTGGATCTTACTTGAAAAGGGGCCACGCGTCCTTCCTGACTCGGCTTCCTCCTGTGTGATCCGGCTCGCCGTTTCCTGCAAGTTAAACTTCCTTGTCCAGTGCGGTCCGACATACTTCCTATGTCGTCCTTACATAGGCTTCGTATCCTAGCCGTTAAGATCCGGCTGGTATTTTCTTGACTCGTCCTAAGACAAGTTGGGTAATGTTTTACCCCTTATGACCCTACCGGGGGTTATCCCCCCGACATTAGTTCCCGAAGCTGGTGAGGCCTAGCAGTTTTTGCTGTTAGGCGTCTCCAGGTTCCTTTAATGAATCTGGAACTTCTCTTTTTTTGCTATATTTCCTTATGTAGGATGACCCACCTGTCCTGACCTTCCTCTTTGCCGAGTTCAACAAAGCTTAGCCTGGTCTCTTTTTGACTTAGCAGGATCTTCTTATGCTGTCCATTGGCCGCATACACGGCCATACTTTGGCCACATAGCACACACAGATCCCACGTTTGGGGTTTTTCCTCCTCTTAAGTAGAGGCGTGGGGAGAATAACCACCCTACCGCTTTAGTTTTCCCCCACCCTTCTTCTTCCTTGCGTCGTTCCAATCTCCATCTTCCCCATTTCTCTTCTTCTTGCTTGCATCACTGGCTAGGTGTTTTCCTCTGCCTTCTTTCTTCTTCGATCCCTCGACGGGTCCTTGGCAGTCTAGGCCGCTTCGGATGGAGGAAGCACCAGAAGAACTGGAGCACATGGATGCCCGTGATGGCGGCAAGGAGGTGGAGGTGCACGAGACCACCGGCGAGCGCGGTGCCTGGGAAGGCTCGGAGGTCACCCGGGAGGAGATCGAATGGCTCCGCTCCACCAGGCGCATTCCTCTTAGCATCGGTTGTCGCCTCCCCATTGGTGAGATTTCCCCTAAGCCCGAGCCAGATGAACGTGCCGTCTTTCTGTCGCACTTTGAGCTTGGTTTTTCTCTCCCTGTTAGCTATTTCTTTGTGTCATTTATGTCGACATTTCATTTGAAAACTCACCATCTTCCTGCCAATGCTATTGGCACTCTATCTTGCTTCCTCTCTGCCAACGAGGGCTATCTTGGTCTTTGGCCCATAGTTCTTTCCGTATTCAAGTTGTTCGCAATCCTGGTGTCCCCTCTTCGGAGAAGAGATCCACCCAGTGTGGTGCTGCTAGTATCACTCCTAGGAGGAGTTCCATTTCCCCTGAGTTACTGGCTTGGATTCTTGCAAGAAGTGGCATAGAACTTTATTCTATGTCAAAAACACTAGGCATAACGACTACATTTGCCTTCCTCCCTTCAAAGACGAAGTGCCCAACAAGGATTACTGGAAGTTTGACCCACGGGATAAGTACCCAGCGTTGAACGAGTCTCATGCTGTCATTGAGAGGATGCTTGACCCGGCAGAGGGGTTTAACTTGACGGGGGAGGACTTGATGTGCACATTCATTAGCCGCCGAGTCATCCCCCTTGAAGCCAGGTGTCACAATATTTTCTTCATGAGTGTTTTGCGCGATCCCACTCACCACTCCACTTTTGATCTTCTGGGTGACGTTTTCGCTCGCCGAGTCAGCTCTATCTTCAAGCGGACATTGGCGGACAACTGGGCCTGGAGCTTTCCCCCTTTTAGCCGCGAGAAACTTGTCCCCTGGGTAAGTTTCCGAGTAACTTGTTCTTGCTGACATGCTTCTCACTCGGCTTCTATTATACATCTGTTATTCGACGCTCGTATGTTAATCTTTCTCTATATGCTTTTCGCAGAACCTTGTGGCCCAAGGCAATGACAACACCGTTCCTCCTATTGGCTATTATGAGGATCGCCCCGATGAAAACACCGAGGATTTTGACTCGGAATGCTTTATGCCTATTCTGTTTGCCGCTGCCGCCCCTTCGTCGGGTAAGAATCCTACCCAAACTGCTTTGAGAGATTTGACGGATGATGATGACGATGACTGTCTGATGCAGCCCGACCTACGGTCGTTACTACATCAAGGTCTCCAACTTACGCCAAGTCGTCATGGACTCCAAAGGTGAATCCGTTCCTCTATGCAAGCTCACTTCCTACCCTATTGAATGGTATACTACTTCATACTCCGTCCTATGGCCATGATAGGTTCACATTGATAAGTACGAAGGCAAGGGAGGAAGCCCAGAGCATCAAGCCTGACAAGACGGTGGCTTGGAAGAGAAGACGGAAGAAGGTAGGCGCCTGCGGTACTATCGCTCCTATCAGCGGTACTACCGGGCACCGGTACTATCGCCCCACATGGCCGGTACTACCACCCGGTACTGAAGCCTGCGCCATCGCCACTGGATGCCCTGTACCGGCTTGCGGTACTACCACCCACAAGCGGTACTATCGGATACCATGAGCGGTACTACCGGTCATGCCTGTGCCTGCGCGCACCAGTTGGGCCACGGCCCATGTATTCCCCTTTACTTACCTATTCACCTAGTTTATCCCCAAACTACCCTTGTTTAGTGGCTGGCCTATAAATAAAGCCCCCACCCCTCATGTATCCCTTATGCATAGATGATAGACTAAAGACAACCCCCATTGTGGAATCTCTAGTTTTGCCTCATCCCCTTTACCAAGGGGACCGACTATCGTCACCAACCTCGATTGGGCATTGCATCACACATCCATCGTTGAACAAGGCCTTGGAGTTTGGTGTCTCGTCTCCAAGTTGTCAAGACCCTCCCCAAGGTGTTATTCCCTCTCCGGTGTGGATTTGAGGGAGCACGTTGACCGATCTTTCCTTACGAGGATTCTATCGTACCGGTGGCCGCTGTTCGCGAGCAATCGGCCTTGTATCGTGTGAGTTTTGCGTGTGTTCATCGTGTTCTTCGCGAGGTGCGTCTTCTCTTCCGCTACCTTCTCCCTTTCCCCTCGCTTTCCCATTGATCTGACCACGAGATCTGTGAAGATCGGGCCACCCAAGAGGTTAACCCCCTTTTATCATCTGGTATCAGCAGCTTTTGGTTGCCACGGATTTCTCATCGATTTGGTCTTTTCCCCATAAATTCGAAAATTCCACCAAAAATAGCCCCAATTCGTGTTTTGGATCGATCTGTCATTTGAGTGCATTTTGGTAGGTTTTGATCCATGGATTACTTGCTAAACTTGTTGATCTACCTTCCTTTGCGTTCCCATAGCCTAATTCCTTGATTTCCCCCTTCGATTTGGTGTTTTTTTTGAAGATTTTCCGCCCAAATCGCGAAAACGCGTCAAATCTGGGCGTCCCAGGACCAACCGGTACTACCGGGCTCAAAACCCGGTACCACCGCACCTCCCTGGTACCTAAACAGTACTAATGGTCCTCCGAAAACCCGGTACTACCGCTCCAAAAACCGGTACTACCGCCCGGTACTGAACAGAAAAAAACAGATTCCCAGATTTCAGCCGCTCACAGTTTTGAGCATAACTTTTGCATTCGAACTCGGATTTTGGTGTTGTTTAGCTCGTTTCGAAGAGGATAAGGAGCTCTACATCATCATCCACGTTTTTCATGCTATCTACTCCATCCAAATTCCGTGAGAAAGGCGGAATCCAACAATAAAGGATGAAGATCGTCGACGAAAGGTATATACATTCCGCGACTTCTCCCCACTTGCATTCCTTTGTGAACTCCACTATCTTTGCGAGAAACAAACACCTATTCATTTGATACCTTGTAGAATTCCGAGCAAACATTGTGAGCGCTATCTCATATAGTTATCTTGTATAGTTGTTGGCACAAGGAAGAGGCAAGTGAAAAATAGAAAGAAAAAGAAAAAAATATAGAAAAAGGAAAAGATAAAAATAAAGACATATACATATGCCTCATATAATAGGAAGTGCAAGCTCGATGAACATCATATAGGTGGTACTTATTGTGCATATCTTGTAGCCCACCAATTTTGTGCAATCGAACTAGCGTCTCTCCTTGTACTTGTGTGACCTGAGCTTATAGTCTTCGCTAGGTAATCATTTGGTTCTTAGCTCACTTTCTCCATCGCACAAGTCCCATTTATCCCACCGTGTATGTTTCCTTGTACATATTTCCTATCTTGTGAATTAACTTGTTTTGCTTTGTGATCATTGTGGTTCTTTACTTGCCATTACAACATCTTGATTTCGGATTGGTTCTTGACATGCCATTTTCCATAGCTATCCACCATAGGCCTTGTGTGTGTGTGTGTTTTTGTTAGTAGTTGGTTTTTGGTGTTCCGCGTGAACTTCACTTTGCTTGGTTTATTGCTCTCAAGTGTGGCCACTTGCACGATACGATCTTCCAAGGTAAAGTAAGGTTCGACGTTGTATCCCTAACACCCTCTACCACTTCCATATACAACACACGGTCTTGTGAAGCATGTCTAGGGACTCCGGGACCGAGGATGATTTCTATGAAGAATCCATGATGAGCCACCATGCCTATGTCTCCACAAGCATGGATAACATGATGGAGCACTACACCAACAATGGCTCCACATGCTTGGGTGACATGGAGTGCTACAACAACAACGACTCCCCAAGCATGGGCGACTTCAAGAACAACAACGACAAGCTCCTTAAGTCGCATCGGCCAAGACGGAGCCTACACCTAGAGTGCGCCAAGGTGCACCACCAAATGGACAAGTTGGAGAGCGACCTCCACAACTTGAAGAAGGACATGAACAACGACTTCGACAAAACCATGAGCAGGGTCGCCAAGATTAATGATGCTTTGCACTCATTACAACAACTCACCAAGAAGAGTGCCAAGGACAAGGGTCATCGTCGCGAGTGTCATGTGGATGACAAAGTGTGCCGCCTACATCAACCATCGGCACGGCACGCCAATGACCTTCGTCGACACCGTCACAAGGCACCTTCAACTACTAGTGCCACCACCAAAATGGCAACAAGAGCAAGCCTTCGTCCACGCCATCAAGCTTCAACGACTATGCTTGCATTTGAAGACCTCATGAACAAGGAAAATGAAGACCTCTACTTCGCCAAATTGGATAGCATGAGCCTACCTCCACCACTACTACAAGATGGCCACAAGACGGTCGAGCATGGGATTTTCCCTTCGACCATGGAGGCGAGCAATGATGCCCATCTTATGGCATCCAACCTTGAAGGCGAGAAGGTCACGAATGGTGAGCATGGGATTTTCCCTTCACCAAAGGAGGCGCAAGGATTTGAGGAAACCGAGCATATCCCTATATGCTAGAGTGATGATGTGCTACCAATCCCATGTGAGTATGAGAGCCACTTAGCCCACTTGAGTGAGAACAAGAGTGAGATGAGTGACTCCACCTTATGTGAGATTTAGTGCTCCCACTTTGAGGGCATGAGTGATACTCCTAGTGAGTTGAGAGTGGTAGTTGATAGGTCAAGTGAGACCATTTCAATTTCTAACAACTTACGCTCTACCTCTAGAGTGTTCTCTTGTGTTGTGCTAGGTTCCATGGAGGAATACGCGCCAAGCCATAAAGCAATGATGCCTCAGTTGGAGAAGATGTACATGGTGCACGAAGATGATATTATGCCATGGCTACATCAAGAAGACGAAGTCGTCCACAAGGAGGCCACTACTTCCACAACACCCACTTCATATGAGAGGTATGACCAAGGTAACAATAAGGGTGTTAATGATGTCATGATCCCACTAGTGGACATGATGAATTGTGAGGATATGCATGTTATGGATGATACTTGTGACATTACTTATGCGTCATCCATATTCCCATGTGATGCTTTGCCTTTGCATAATATTGATCATGTGGAATTGTTTGATTGCGATATCATTGCCATAAACATGCCATGCTATGCATCTTGTGTGTATCCTCCAATTGCTTCGGACTTGTCTTGTCATGCTAGTCATTCAATTTCTCCCGTTGCTTGCGATAAGATGAATGCTTGCTATTTCACTTGTTTTGCTTGCAACAATATTGATCATATGCGTTATAATGAGATGGCCCCCATAGCTTTCTCAATTTTTGGAGATTTTTATGATTGCCATGATAAGCATGTTCCCCACTTGCATACTCACCATGCATCTATGTCATACTTGATTGACATTAATGGTGATGTGCACAAGAAGAGATACGTAATGATGGATGTTGTGTATCTCTACCATGCACACACGTTCTTCCTTTGGTGTATGATGTGTGTAGGTACCCGCACGAGAATGTCAACCTCGATTGAGCACAAGTTGACAAAAAGAGCTCTAGAGAGCATCCCACAAGTGAGTTCAAGATCGAACCCAGCTCTGATACCTTTTGCAGGCTTTGCATCTTTCATGTTAACAAATTGCTCTTTCATATGGTTTGCTTGCAGGCATGTTAATGGTATTATGTCCCCTTATGACAATCATGTTTCTTTGCTATTGGATTTTGATGCTTTGTGTGTTGCAACAAAACTGTTGAACAATTTCTCTTTCCGATGTTTTGTGTGCAACCATAATGCCATTAAGAGAATGTATTGTCATGAGAGCTTCCAATAATCTCATCTTGTTGTTGCAACAAACATAAGGACCACTTGCTCTTTCATTTGGTTTGTTTGCAAACGTGTTGTGTTTGCTTCCGCTTGGGATACGCATTTTCCCATGATATTTGCTTTCGATGATTTGTGTGTGACATCCAACATGTCGAACAATTTCTCTTTCCAATGGTTGGTTTGTACACATAATGATGTTGTTTTGGATATTCCTCCTTTTGTGTTTTTGCCAAATTCTCCTAGTTTTGCATCAAAGATGTTCAAATTTCTATTCGATTGCTTTGAATGCCATAATAAGATGTTATATGGAGTTTTTGAGTTCCCACATTTGGATGATTTTGCAAAGATTTCCATGCACTTTGACCTTGCATATGCATCCCGTTTGCTATACTTGAGTTGTGCTAATAGTGTTGTGAACAAGAATGGACATGCCACAAATGACATGCTCCTCTATCACACACAAACATATGTTTCTTGGTCTTTGTTGTATGAAGGTACAAATGCATACACGTCAACCTCTATGGACCATGTGTTGACAAGAAGAATCGAAGAGAGTTACCTATGGCCACCCTTCATCGAGCTATCTCTACAAGATAAGGTGACTTTCTTCTACTTGAGGACTCATGCTATAATCTTCATGAATTGGCTACGCTTTGAGTGTTGCTTCGATTTTTTTTGTGAGCTTTGTAGGCTTCATGGAAGGTGAAGGAACATTGAAGTGTTTTCAAGTCAATCTTCCCGAGGACGACTATATGGTGAACCCCAGGATCAAGGATGTACTTCGACCTCTTCTACTTCGTGATGAACATGGAGAGTCGAGGACGACTCTTTTTGAAGGGGGAGATGATGCAGCCCGACCTACGGTCGTTACTACATCAAGGTCTCCAACTTACGCCAAGTCGTCTTGGACTCCAAAGGTGAATCCGTTCCTCTATGAAAGCTCACTTCCTACCCTACTGAATGGTATACTACTTCATACTCCGCCCTATGGCCATGATAGGTTCACATTGATAAGTACAGAGGCAAGGGAGGAAGCCCGGAGCATCAAGCCCGACAAGACGGTGGCTTGGAAGAGAAGACGGAAGAAGGCAGGCGTTAAAGATTACCGCTCCCATCAGCGGATCGGGCACCCCAGATTACCATTTCACATGACCGGTACTACCTCCCGGAACTGAAGCCTGCGCCATCGCCACTGGATGCCCCTGTATCGGCTTGCGGTACTACCGGATACCATGAGCGGTACTACCGGTGATGACCGGTACTACCGGTCATGCATGTGCCTGCGCGCACCAGTTGGGCCACAGCCCATGTATTCCCCTTTACTTACCTATTCGCCTAGTTTATCCCCAAACTACCCTTATTTAGTGGCTGGCCTATAAATAGAGCCCCCACCCCTCATGTATCCCTTAGGCATAGATGATAGACTAAAGACAACCCCCATTGTGGAATCTCTAGTTTTGCCTCATCCCTTTTACCAAGGGGACTGACGTCACCAACCTCGATTGGACTTTGCATCACGCATCCATCGTTGAACAAGGCCTTGGAGTTCGGTGTCTCGTATCCAAGTTGTCAAGACCCTCCCCAAGGTGTTCTTCCCTCTCCGATGTGGATTTGAGGGAGCATGTTGACCGATCTTTCCTTGTGAGGATTCTATCGGGACGGTGGCCGCCGTTCGGGAGCAATCGGCCTTGTATCGTGTGAGTTTTGCGTGTGTTAATCGTGTTCTTCGCGAGTTGTGTGTTAGCTTCCGCTACCTTCTCTCTTTCCCCTCGCTTTTCCATTGATTTGACCATGAGATCCGTGAAGATCGGGCCACCCAAGAGGTTAACCCCCTTTTATCACTGTCAGGTTCTAGAGGTACTTGATCCTTGCCTTACGCTCCTGACCTATCTGATTGAACTTTGCATTTGCTGATGTAGCTGGTCAGGTACAAAAGGTTCTCCTCTTGCCACGGGTTGTTGTGGCAAGATCCCTGCTGCCAAGTCAACTAAACAGCATGGCGCCTCGACCAGTGGTGCCTAGCCTTCAACGAAACGCCAAGTCGCTGCTGTCGCGGCCCCTGAAGCTGGAACTTCGGAGCCCCGCAAGACTCGAAAAGTTGGTCGACACGTGCCACGCGACCCTATTGTTTCCAGGTAAACTCTATAGTTCGGTATTCCTTATCTTACTCACAGTACTTCCTTTATGAGCTTTTAGCTTTTATTTGCAACCCTGCCATGTCCGTGAATCAGTCTGCCACCTGCATGGCATCATCTATCTCCAAGCCAGTCTCTCCTGCTCGTGTTGTTCCCGAGCCACAGAGCCCTGTTCGGGTCTCTGCTTCTACGATTGAGGATTCCGAGCCTCATCCTGAAGCCGACCCGGCAGCCCAACCTACAGGAGAGACTCGGCCTACATCACCAATTGCCCTTGACAGTTTGAACATGGGACCCGGCGTCAGCAACATCGACACCGAGTCTGCCCAGAGTGCCTCTACTATAGCTCCCCTTGAAAGCGAGCCAGAGAAAAAGTCTGCCTCTTCCTCCCAGCCAATTACTCAGCCTGCTCACTCAGCACCTCCGCCGCAGCAACAACGCAGGAGACCTACTCCTCCACCGCCAGCACAAAAGAGCCAAACCCGGCTGTTCCGGTTGGCCAGACTCGTACTGCGCCCATCAAAGCGACGGGTTCCAAGCAGCAGACCCTGAGCTTTGGCCAAGGCACAGTTTCACAGAAGAATCCAACAACAACAACAACAAAGGCACCTGCTTCAGCGGGTTCGTTGGATAATACTTCAGCTGCCCCTGGATCCTACTATGCTCCTGGCGCAACAGCTTTGCACGCTAGCCCCGATGCCACCCATGCCATTGTTGGAGCGGTCTTGAAGAAGGGCCAAGTTCTTACTCGGACGCTAAGTGGGCATAGCCTTGGTTTTGCTGAGCCCTTTGCGCTGGTGTGGAACGCTTCAAGCGACTATGAGTTGAACTCTGGCCTTCCTTCGGGTTCTGGTCAACATCAAGTGCAGTTGGGCCATAAGACTGTGTCTGAGATGACTCATCAAGCCATCGAGATTATGATGCAAGTCCACCGGGTGAATGAGGTATGCACCTGTTTCACTCTTTTATGTTCTGGGTGTTTTTATATGTACGTATTCCCTAGTCCCCGAGGTTACTGCCGAGTAAATAATTTACTCGGACGTAACCTCATAACTAGGGCATGTATTTTCCTTCTGTCCTCCATGAACTTGTGTCAAAAATATGACCCCTAGCGCCCGCGGTTACTGCCGAGTAAAGCATTTACTCGGCTGTAAGATTAGAACTAAACTGCCATTCTTTTTTGTTGTTTGGCAGGATCAAATGTCTTGACAAAATCGAACCCTAGCCCCCGAGGTTACTGCTGAGTGAGGCGGTTAATCGGCTGTAAGCTTAGAACTGAGCTATATCCCTTCTTCACTGTTTTTCTAGGATCAACTATTTGGAAAAATCAAACGCTAGTCCCCGAGGTTACTGCCGAGTAAGGAACATACTCGGCCATAAGCTCACAACTAAAATGCATCCCTTTTTATTTTTTGTCATGATTGAATATCTTGATCCATTGAGGACTTTTTGTTTATATCTCTTTCTGAAGCTTACGCACAATAAGCGCACCAAGGTACACCCTTCTATGGAAGTACCAGAAGCTTGATGCTAATCACCACGATCTCGTTGCTGAGAACCAGGGCTGAGGTATATCCTCTTACTCGGCCTCCCTCTGACAGGCCATCTTGCTTTTTTTATTAATTTTGTCTTGTTACTCTTGGTCCACAGCCACTGCTCAATCTACTGTGGATGCACTCCACAAGCAAATCTCTAACGCTAAAGGTACTGTTCTTCGCCTTATAAATTTCATAGCTACCTAGCTTTAGGCTTTCCTTGTCAATTTGTTATATCTCGGAGTAGCCGAGAAACTTCTGCTCGCAGAACCACTCCGGGATAGTGTTTCCATGCCAGAACTGATGGAGCACTATCTTGAACAAGCAGGGCAGCACCAGATCAAGCTCCAAAAGGAGCGAGATGAGGTGACTTGGCTCAAGCGGCAGATCATGGAGATGGAGCAGAAGCATCAGTCTAAGATTGAGGGACTGCGCCAGGAGTTTTCCGAGAAAGAAGGGCAGTTTTTGGGTAAAGCCGAAAATATGGAGCAATTGCTTAAGGAGGCCGAATCATCTTTAGACTCGGCTCACCAAGACCTTGATGCTCTTAGAGCTAAGTGATGGTGGCTCAATTGATATAGATCCTGTTGGGAAACCCCAAGAGCAAGGTATGATGAGCACAGCAACAAGTTTTCCCTCAATTGTGAAACCAACGTTATCGAAATAGTAGGAGAAATAAACAGCTTCCGAAGGTGTTGCTAGCAATGTGGAACCTGCACAACATAACCAAAATAATTTTCCCCAACTTACAGTGAGGTTGTCAAGCTCACTGGTTTTTCTGAAAACAAAGGATTAAACGTATAGTCTGGAAGATAGTAATTTCTTTTAGTAATTGCAGAAAGTAAATAGTAGATGGTAAATCAATGGGAAGGAATGGACCAGGGTCCACAGTTCACTAAAGGTGTTTCTCCATAAGATAAATAATATGCTGGGTGAACAAATTACATCAGGGCAATTGAAAAATAGAGAATGCATATCAATGCATGTACTAGACATTATGATTACTATGAGATTCATTTGGGCATTACAACATGATAAATAGATTGTAATCCAACTACATCTATGACTAATAATCCACCTCCAGTGTAAGATCCCTCCCTTTATAAAGGTAAGGATCCCTGTGATTGCAATGCTAGTCCCTGGATCAATGCTAGCATCCACAGTTTAAGATGAAGTACACAAAAACAAAGGTCATTATTACATATCATTCCAGAGACAAACATAGTCTTTTACAAACTCCATGCCATAGGCCTAATACAAGAGTTCAAATATATAATAAGATAAATAAGTCTTCATCTTCATGTGCCACAGGAAAGCATGTTGAGTGTAGACTCATAACCCCTAATCATCATCAGAATAACCTGCAACATCACAAGTTACCTATCAGTTGAAAACACTAAGTTTTTCTTTGACAAAACCTTCCCAAGGAATCACCAATAGAAATTGGTGAACCTTCACCCTTGTTCAACCACAAGTTTTAACTTAGAAAATTAGGATGAGGAGATTCTTGATAGCTTCCATGTCTTGATGCTCAAGTTGTCCAATACCAGGGACATGTCTAAGTACTTAGATTCTTCCATCTGCAGAGGTTGTGCACTTTCCCCACAAGACTTGATTTTCACCAAGACAGGACCTTTCAGAAGCCTTCCCTTAGACCAAATGGACGCGTTCCAACCTATCATCCCACTACCACCAACTGTCCAAATGGCTAAGTTATTACAACCTATATGATCCAGGCAGAGCCTATATTGCCATGTGGCTGCACTAGAAACTTCTTAACATTTGGCATCTCAAATCCCTTTTGTTCCTAGGTGGCTTTCCACAAGTGAGATACACAAGGTAAACCATAGATATGGGCCTTGTGTAACTACTCAACACAAACCATTCTTTCCATTCCACCCAGGTGTTTTATTCACTTAGTTGTTTTATTAAGCAAAAACACAAGTCAATGATTTGGAATATTTCACATAGCATGAATATATAAACCACCCATGGTTGCTACTATCTAGGCTAAGCATGGAAAAGGCAAGTATCATAACTTAGTGTAAATTCTAATATTACTACAACTACTAGGATTTCCCAAGCATAGCATATAGATACTTAGCAAAATATTCATGCAAGTCCTATACAAAATATTTCTAATGCATAGGTGAAAATATAGGGATAAAAACATGAAGCACCACTTGCCTTTGTAGTTTGGGGATTAGCAACAATCTTCACAACCACAATCACTATTAGCACCAAAATCTACACATAAAATAATGGCACCAAAATCACATATCAAAGATATACAAACAAAAATATATGAATGCATGCAAATTCCATGTGATGATTTTCTACATCAAACAAGACAAGTATATAGTACTGAATCATAAACAAGTCCAAAACACACCAAATAAACTTTATTTGATCTTTAAATCATTTTTCAAATAATTACTATACTCAAATTATGCCTATAAATGTCTCTGCATAAATAACCATTTTTATAGAGGCAAAACATTAAACACATTGCATAAATAGATAGGATTTTCTCTCCTGATTCCAATGATATAAAATTTGCAAAATTTGAACGTGGGAATCAAAAGTTATGAATTTTGCAAGTTTGAAACACTAATAGATCAAATTTCTGTTTTAAATCTAAACTCAGGCCACGCGGCAGCTTCTGATTCACTGATACCGATTCGCATGGATCGACCAATGAGGGCCGTTGGATTAAAGTGACTGCGCATGGTCATATCTAACGCGTACCCCTTCGTTAAGTGAATCTATCGCACGCGTTAGATCTAGATCTAACGGTTACCGATCAAGCGACCAAAGTTTGGCGGCGATAATGGTGAGCGGCGCACTCGATCTCTACTGGCGTGGCGGTGGCTGAGGGGCTGGGGTCAGTGGAGGAGATTACCAGACTCGCAGAGGCATGCTGGAACTCAACGTAGCAGTGGTTTGCCAAGGGGCGCACGGACACGGTGGGAATTCCTCGCCGGAGTGGAGCCTGACGTCCGGTGCGGCTGTTCGTCGTCGTTGCCGGAGTTGTAGGCCATGCCAGAGTGAAACAAGCGATGTGTTAGATGCGCACGAGTCTAGCAAAAACGTGAGCATCAAAAAGAAAGACGGGGGCGGTCCGGAACTACCAGGAGACGTCACCGGAGTTGAGACAGACGGCAGCGCTTGCTTGACGTTGAAGTTGCCGACGAACGGGAGCGCGCGGGGGCGAGTGGGTGATACTGGCAGGTGCAGAGGGAGATGGGGAACTTGCTCGTGGTGTCTGGGAGGCAAGGGGCGACGGTGGCTGGCCGTAATTGCTTGTGAAGCTCGCCGGAGCAGAGGGTGCTCAAGCGCAAAATCAAGGCAGCCTGGTGGCGGAGGATGTGCGGCGTCTGGGGGGAAAGGTAAAGGAGACGCGGGCGTTTTATCGTTCGTGATTGCAGCGGCGAATTACTCGCGGATTTAAGCCGAATTAAGACGCGTAAATCAAGCAGTAACGGGAGAGAGGGAGGGAGGACCTGGTCGCGGCGGGTTGAAGAGACGACTGACAGGTGGGGCTGTTTCGTCAGTGTGAGTGAGAGAAGAAGAGTGGGGCCCATTTGTCAGCGACGACACGGGTCGGCAATGTGGTGCGAAACGTTTTCCTGCGGGGTGGAGGTTTATTGGGCTGGATGGGCTAACTGGGCCAGTTGGGTTAGATTAGCCTGTCTATTTTATTTTTTTATCCCTTTCTCTTTTTATTTTTCTGATTGAATTTTCTGGTTTGAATTTGAAAGCTCAAACCAAATCTGTTTCAAATTAAACTTTTACCAAACAAATGTTTGTTGATTCTTGCATCCTGGGATGTGTCAAACATCTAATCTCACTCAAATTCAAAATAGTTTTGGAAAAGAGGTTTAAACCAAGCCTTATTTAAATGTTTATATCTAGTAAAGGAATGGTTTATAATTCATAATTTGTTTTTGAAAAACTTTGACCAAGCTTTTGAATTTATCAAACAATCCTATGAACAACCACAAAGTTTTAAAACAAATAACCCCTCTCACTAGAGAGTAGCTTTGGATCAAAACTTTGCTTGCATAAAATAATAAGCATACAAATGCTTCTATTTGTAAAACATTGAAAATATTCCTAACATGCTCATGGATGCATGGATGATATGCAAGACTTTGAAAACATGATTTTAGGGATGTTACAAATCTAACCCCCTTAAGATGAATCTCGCCCTCGAGATTCGGATTGGCTAGAAAATAGGTGAGGGTGGTCTTTCCGAAGATCATCTTCCCTTTCCCATGTTTCTTCTTCTTTAGAATGATGGTTCCATTGAACTTTGCAGAACTTGATAGTCTTAGTCCGAGTAACTCTTTCTGCAGTCTCAAGAATCTTGATGGGTTTTTCCTCATAAGTGAGATCACTTTCCAATTGAACCTCCTCCAAAGGTATAGTATCCTTCAAAGAAGTATCTTCCATCTCTAGATGGCATTTCTTTAGCTAACTTACATGAAACACATTGTGAACAGCAGAAAATGATTCTGGCAATTCAATCTCATAAGCTACTTCTCCCTTACGACTCAGAATCTTGAATGGTCCAACATATCTTGGGGCCAATTTTCCTTTGACTCCAAATCTCTTCACTCCACGAAGTGGTGACACTCTAAGATAAGCTCTATCACCCACTTCATAGGTGACCTCTTTACGCTTAGGATCTGCGTAGCTTTTCTGTTGGGACTGTGCTATCTTCAATCTGTCCTTTACAAGCTTGACTTTCTCTTTAGCTTCTTTGATTAGTTCTGGCCCGAACAAGTTCCTTTCTCCTACACCATTCCATAGCAATGGGGTAGTACAATTTCTCCCATAGAGAAACTCAAACGGTGCCATCTCAATACTGGCTTGATAGCTGTTATTGTAAGAGAATTCTGCGTAAGGAAGACTTTCATCCCAACTGGCTCCATAGTCTAGGGCACATGCCCTCAACATATCTTCAAGAATCCGGTTGGTCCTTTCTGTCTGTCCATCAGTCTGAGGATGAAAAGCAGTGCTGAATTCCAATCTTGTTCCCAATGACTCATGTAGTTGCCTCCAAAAATGAGAAGTGAATTGAGTTCCCCTATCAGACATAATACTCTTGGGTACTCCATGCAGACATACAATCCTACTCATATAGATCTTGGCTAACTTAGCACTTGTATAGGTTGTCTTCACGGGTATGAAATGAGCCACTTTAGTTAGGCGATCCACTACTACCCAAATAGAATCATATCCTGACCTGGTCCTTGGCAATCCAGTAATGAAATCCATGCCAATCTTGTCCCACTTCCAATCAGGAATAGGTAGTGGTTGTAGCAATCCTGCTGGTTTCTGATGTTCCGCTTTCACTCTACTACATACATCACACAAAGCAATATGTTCGGCGATGTCCTTCTTGAGATTATTACACCAAAATCTTTCCTTCATATCCATGTACATTTTGGTGTTACCCGGATGAATGGAATATGGTGAGTTGTGCGCTTCTTGTAATATCAGTTTCCGAAGCTCCGGACCTTGTGGAACACAGATACGTTTTCCATACCATAAAGTACCTTGTTCGTATTCATGGAATCCTTTGGCTTTTCCCTTGCCAATCTTTTCCTTAATCTCTTCAATTTCCTTGTCTGTCTTTTGGGCTTCTTTAATTTTGTCCAACAAAGTGGGTTGAACATCCAATTACATGAGATGTCCTTCAGGCACAATCTCCAATCTGAGATCTATAAATTGAGCACATAGATCATCTGGAAACTCTCCCTTAGTAAGGCCATTCACAAAAACCTTACGGCTTAGAGCATCTGCTACAACATTTGCTTTACCGGGGTGGTATTGCAAACTCAAGTCATAGTCCTTGATGAGTTCTAGCCATCTTCTTTGTCTCATGTTGATTTCTTTCTGAGTGAAGATATACTTCAAACTCTTGTGATCTGTGAACACTTCACATTGTTTTCCCAAAAGATAGTGTCTCCATGTTTTGAGTGCATGGACAATAGAGGCTAACTCTAAATCATGAGTAGGGTAATTTACCTCATGAGTTTTGAGTTGTCTCGAGGCATAAGCCACAACTTTCCCTTCTTGCATTAGTACTGCACCCAATCCATGATAAGATGCATCAAAATACACTTGGAAATCCTTCTCCAAATCAGGCTAACATAAGACTGGTGCTGTCACTAGTCCCTTCTTCAATTCTTGGAAACTGAGTTCACAGCCTTCAGACCAAGCAAATTTCTTGTCTTTCTTTAGCAACTCAGTCATAGGCTTAGCTATTTTGGAGAAATTCTCAATGAACCTTCTGTATTATCATGCCAAGCCAAGGAAACTACGAACCTCTTTTACTGACTTTGGAGATTCCCATTCAGTTACAGCTAACACTTTAGCGGGATCAACTGCTACACCATCTCCTGACACCACGTGTCCAAGAAATCCAACTTCATTTAACCAAAATTCACACTTGCTGAATTTGGCATACAGCTTATGCTCTCTAAGCTTCTCAAGTATCAAACGCAAATGTCCTTCATTCTCTTCTTTGCTCTTGGAGTAGATCAAAATGTCATCGATGAAAACGACAACAAACTTGTCAAGAAACTCCATGAACACCTTGTTCATCATATTCATGAAGTAAGATGGTGCATTGGTCAAACCAAATGGCATTACGGTGTACTCATATAATCCATACCAAGTGGTGAAAGTTGTCTTAGGTATGTCTTGTTCCCTTATCTTGAGCTGGAAATAACCTGGTCGGAGATCAATCTTTGAGAACACACATGCTCCTTCTAACTGATCAAACAAGTCATTGATTCTAGGCAAAGGGTATTTGTTCTTGATAGTCACCTCATTGAGTGAATGGTAATCTATGCATAACCTTTGACTTCTATCTTTCTTTTCCACAAACAAAACCGGTGCTTCCCAAGATGAAGAACTTGGTTGCATAAATCCTTTCTGCAACTGTTCTCCAAGTTGTTTATTGAGTTCTTTCAACTCATCAACTCACATATTGTATGGTCTCTTTGTTATTGGTCCTGATCCTGGTTGCAAATCAATCAGAAATTCCACATCTCTATCTGGTGGCATTCCCGGCAATTCTTCCGGAAACACATCCGGATATTCACTCACAATAGGCACACTATCTATGCTAACCCCCTTAAGAGAATTTATCTTACTCCCTTTCGGTTCAAAGTTAGTCTTGAATCTAATCCTTTTGTTTTCTGGAGTTGTGAGTGTGACGGTATGGTTGGCACAATCTAGCACTCCCTTGTGCTTAGTCATCCAGTCCATCCCCAAAATGACATCCAATCCTTGGGAATTTAGGATTATCAGATTAACGGAAAACTTATACTTCCCAAACTCTATGACTAGATCATGACATCCTGAGTTCACTATCATTTCTCCGCCAGGAGAACTTACTTTTATAGGACACCCAATAGTTTCTACTGGAAGTTCATTTCTTTCAACAAATGCTCTTGATATGAATGAATGCGATGCACCAGTATCAAAGAGAACAAATGCTGGAACATAATTGAGTTTGAACTTACCAGCAACAGCATCAGGTTCCTCATAGATTTCTTCCACATTGATGTGGTTCACCTGTCCCTTTTGGAAAGGGTTGGGCTTGTTGGGTCCCTCAACTTTATTTTCTGGGCATTCACTTGCATAATGCCCCATCTTCTTGCACTTGAAGCATTCAACCTGACTAAGATCCTTCTTGACAGGTTGGCTTCCACTACCACTTCCACTTCCATTGTGGTGGTTTTTGTATCCACTCTTGTGATTCTTGTATTTATCATTGTCATGACTACGGTGATGATTTTTGTCATGATGAAGGTTGTGTTTGTGGTGGCTGTTGTACTTTCCATGCTTGTGGGATACAGAACTCCCACTATCATCATAATGGGAACGCTTGTGAGACGATCCCGAGCTGTGCTTGTCAGAGTGTTTCCTCTTCCTGCTTTCAACCTGTTTCATCTTGCTCTCCAAGATGGCAGCCTTGTCACAAAGAGATTGATAAGTGGGGACATAGGCCACAGCTAACTGCAGATTCAGTTCATTGTTCAGTCCTTCGAGGAACTTCTCCTTCCTCTTGGCATCAGTGTCAACTTCATCCGGTGCATAACGCGCCAGATTGTTGAACTCCTCAATATATTCAGCCACGCTGCAGTGGCGTTGCTTCAGATTATGGAATTCCTTCTTCTTCAAGCTCATCATTCTGGAGGAGATGTGAGCTGTACGGAAACCATCCTCAAAGATAGCCCATGTCACATCCTCAATGGGAGTGGTGATCTGGAAGTTATCCCACCAAGTAGCTGTTGGTCCTTCCAACAAGTGTGCTGCAAACCTGACTTTCTCCTTGTTGGTACAGCCGACAGTTACCAAATCCTTGTTCACTGCATGTAGCCAATCATTGGCCACCATGGGATCAGTAGTTCCTAAGAACTTTGCTGGCCTCAGTCTTAGGAATCTGGTGAGCATGTCAAAACCTGGTGGATTGTTCTGATTGTTGTTGTTGTTGTTATTATTATTGTTGTTGTTATTGTTTTTGTTCTGATTCTGCATGAAAGTAGTCATCATTTGCATCAGCTGTGCTTGTGTTGTCATCAGCTGCTGCATCTCCGGGGTGACATTGTTGTTGTTCGGGTTGGGGTTGGCACGTCGAGGAGGCATATGTGGTTTTCAATAAGGATAAGAATGAGATACCCATAGATGCTTATTATGCACAATACAACACATAGACAATCACCAAACAAGCATCAAAATAACATAAGGTTCAACGACATAAACAACAAGTTTGAAAAGCAAACACACCAATTGAAGGGAATATGCCCTGAGAGGCAATAATGAAGTGTTTATTATGTGTATTCCAAGTATATGATAGATGTTTATTTTGCATGCTATAATTGTATTAATACGGAAACATTAATACATGTGTGTTTAATAAACAAACAGAAAGTTCCTAGTTATGCCTCTCTCATAAACTAGCTCGTTGATTAACAAGATGATCAAGGTTTCCTGATCATGGACATTGGATGTTGTTAATAACGGGATCACAACATTAGTGTAATGGTGTGATGAACATTCATCCGAAGTATAGCATTACGATCAAAGTCATTGAGTTTATATTGCTATAACAACTTACGAAGTGATCCTAATCCTTAGACCATGAGATCATGTCAATCACTAACACCGGAAGAGTTTCTTGATAACATCAAACGTCACACCGTAACAGGGTGATTATAAAGATGGATTCAGAACTAATAAAGTGTTATGTTGAGGCTCATGGATCAAGAGTGGAATTTGTTCATCCCGATGACGGATAGATATACTCTGGGCCCTCTCGGTGATATCACATTGATTAGCTTGCAAGCAAGTGATTTGATCACTAGAATGTTATATCACGTGAGCGAGAAAGAGTGCATGTCGATGCGAGATCAAACTAGGTATGGAGATACCGATGATCGAATCTCGGACATGTAATATATCGTGAAACAAAGGGATTAAGATACTAGCGTAAAAGGTTCCAACGATCACAAGAAAGTCATCGTTGAATGTGTGGGAGTCAGTATGGGTCTCCAGATCCCGCTTCTGATTATTGATCCGAGAGGGGTATCGATCATGTACGCATTATTCACGAACCGTAGGGTGACACACTTAAGAGACACCGACATCCAATTGTAGCAAAAGTTTCATGCCGAAAGAATGAACAAGCGCAGGAATTTATTTCACTAGATACCAAAACAGGTTTTCGGGTGAAATTGCATAAAGTGGTTATGCATGTGAAATAGAATTCTAGCAAGGGGTTATTTGTGAATGTTTGTCATTAAAGTAATTGACAAAATTCTGAATAAAATAAAAGAGTTTTATTTAATGAGAGTTTGCATTAAATTTGGTGGAAATTTAATGGCATGTTTGAGTGGGATTTTGAGTGGAGGGAATTTAAAGGAATTTTGTGAGTGGAGTGTCCACCCACATGAAGAGGGGAGGGCAAGGGGGCATCCCCCATGCGCCGGCCAACCCCTTGGGGTTCCCCCCCCCCCTCCTCCTATAAAAGGCACCCCTCTCCTCACTTCTCACTCACACCTCCTCGTGAAGGATCTCTCTCCCCCTCTAGAATTTATCCCCCATGGTCTCGGACTAGCGAGATACATGTTCCCGGTGGCTATTCGGCAAGAAAGAGTTGTGCTTTCACTGCATCGCTGGAGCGAGGAGGCGGAGGTTGCTCAGTGCCTCGAACGTGTGTGCGAGCACGGATGCGCTGCTGATTTGCGGCGCTAGGACTTCCTCTCGATCTTGAGATCGGCAAGAGATCGTCTACATCACCCACGAGTTGAACTCGTTAAGCTTTGTCGGTCTTCAAGGGTATGTTCTCTACGGATATACATCTGCCCGTTGTTTGTATCTAATAGATAGATCTTGGTACATAGTTCACATCGTAGGAAAAATTTTGTTTTCTATGCTGCGAACCCTACTATGGTATCAGAGCCGGATCTATGCGTAGATGCTTTACACGGGTAGTACACATATGAGTATGTGGGCGATGATGATCATGTTGGTGCTCCTTAGTTGTAATTTTGGATATTGGTGGCATAGTGGGATGCGGCGGACAAACTTTACATGTCCTCGCACATGAGACTTGTTCCACGCTTGACATGCAACTAGTTTGCATAAGTGGCTAGCGGGTGTCTGTCTCTCCTACTATAGTCAATATCTATTTTGCAACGAGTTGTCAACAATTTGGTTATCCTCGTTGTGGTTCATGTTCGTAGGTAAGAACGGTTCTATCTCGAAAGCCCTAAGCGACGTAAAACTTGCAATGGATAAATTAGAGGCGTCTAGTTTAGATTGTTGCTGGGCTAGTGTTATGATATGGTGATGTTGTAAGTAGAAGTATGAGATGATACTCTTACAACATACATAACGTGTAATCTCCAGAGACCTTGGACTTACACATATAGGTATGATAGTGATCATACCATGATGCACATGATAGAGATCATATGCGGGAACCATATCATTTCACTAATAAACATGTGATGTTTGATAGCATCTTATATTGCTTGTTTAGCGCTTTGTTAGCATAATAAGATGATCCCTCATTTAAATATCAAGATAAGAATGTGTTCTTCCTTTAGTATGCACTGATTATGTTTTCGTCGCTCCAAGACATCACGTGATGATCGGGTGTTCTTGGATCCACGACCATATTTCGGGTGTAAAACAGTTACACACGCGAATACTAAGGTTCTAACTTGGCGAGCCTAGCATGTACAGACATGGCCTAGGAACATGGACCGAAAGGTTAAGCATGAGTCATATAGTAGATATGATGCCCATTTGATGCTCGCCTTTGAAGCTATACCGACTCACATGATGATCGGACTTGGTATAGTGGATTTGGTTTAATCACCAAAAAGGCACGAGGGATGTCATTTTTGAGTGGGAGTTCATTCGTAATATGGATTAGTTGAACTCAATCTATCATACACTTAGTCTAAACTTTACAAATTCTATTGTATATGGCACCACCTGCTTTTAATTTCAATGTGTTCATGGAGAAAGATAAACTTGCAATGAACGGTAGCAACTTTACCGAATGGGCCATGAATTTGAGGATTCTCCTCTCTGCTGCACAAAAACAATACGTGCTAGAAGCGCCACTAGGCCCCCCACCTTTTGAGGATTCCCCTGACGAGGAGAAGAATGTCTATCAGACTCGTCAGGAGGACCACAACTTAGTTCATTGCGGCATATTGTATGGGCTAGAGCCGGAACTTCGAAAGCGTTTCGAAAACGGCAATGCTTTTGATACAATGGGTGAGTTGAAAATGATTTTCGACACACATCTTTCTGTGAGCTACAACGCTTCAGAAAAGTTCTTTAGCTGCATGATGGAAGAGCACATCTCCGTTAGTGAGCATGTACTCAAGATGTCGGGTTACGCCGATAAGCTTGTGTCCTTGGGAATAACGATTCCCATTGACTTAGGCATCCATCGTGTTCTGCAGTCTCTGCCACCTAGCTATAAGAGCTTTGTGATGAACTATAATATGCAAGGCATGAAGAAGTCTCTCCCCTAGCTTCTGTCAATGCTTAAAACTGTGGAAGTGGAGATAAAAAATGAACATCAAGTGTTGATGATCAATAGGAACACTGGTTTCAAGAAAGACAAGAAGGGAAAATGGAAGGGAAGTAAGGGCGGCAAGCCGGTTGCCGTGCCTGAAAAGAAACCCCGAGTTGGACCTAAGTCTGATACCGAGTGCTACTATTGTAAGGGGCCGCCATCGGGCATAAGCGCCCCAAGTATTTGGCAGACAAGAAGGCCGGCAAGGCAAACAAAGGTATATATGATATACATGTTATTGATGTGTACTTGACTAGTGCTCGCAGTAGCACCTGGGTATTTGATACCGGTTTAGTTGCTAATATTTGTAACTCGAATCAGGGGCTGTGGAACAAGCGACCGCTAGCAAGGGGTGAGGTCAAGATGCGTGTCGGCAATGGATCAAGCATTGATGTGATCGTCGTCGGAACGCTGCCTCTCCATTTGCCGTCGGGATTAGTTATAAACTTGAATAATTGTTATCAGGTGCCTGCACTGAGCATGAACATTGTATCTAGATCGTGTTTGATGTGAAGTGGTTATTCATTTAAATCCGAGAACAATGGTTGTTCTATTTATATGAATGAAATCTTTTATGGTCATGCACCGATGATGAATGGTTTATTTCTATTAGATCTCTATGATAATGTTACACATATTCATAATGTTGATGCTAAAAGAATTAAACTTAATGATGATATATCCGCATATATGTGGCACTGCCGTCTAGGTCATATTGGCGTTAAACGCATGAAGAAGCTCCATTCAGATGGACTTTTGGAATCACTTGATTTTGAATCATTTGATACATGTGAGCCATGCCTTATGGGCAAGATGACTTGAACGCCGTTTTCCGGTTCAATGGAACGGGCGACAGATTTATTGGAAATCATACATTCTGATGTATGTGGTCCAATGAGTGTGTCGGCGCGAGGTGGATATCATTATTTTGTTACTTTCACGGATGATTTGAGTAGGTATGGTTATATCTACTTGATGAAACACAAGTCTGAAACCTTTGAAAAGTTCAAGGAATTTCAGAATGAAGTAAAAAATCATCGTAATAGAAAGATCAAATTTCTATGGTCCGACCGTGGAGGTGAGTATCTAAGTTACGAGTTTAGCACTCACATGAAAGAGTGTGGAATTGTTTCACAACTCACGCCTGCCGGAACACCACAGCGAAATGGTGTGTCAGAACGTCATAATCGTACTTTATTAGATATGGTTCGATCTATGATGTCTCTGACGGACTTGTCGTTGTCATTTTGGGGTTATGCACTAGAAACTGCTGCATTCACTTTAAATCGGGCACCAGCTAAATCTGTTGAAAAGACACCGTATGAATTGTGGTTTGGAAACAAACCTAAGCTGTCATTTCTTAAAGTTTGGGGATGTGATGTTTATGTGAAGAAACTTCAATCGGATAAACTCGAACCCAAAGTGGAAAAATGCGTCTTCATAGGATACCCTAAGGAAACTATTGGGTATTCCTTCTATCACAGATCTGAGGGCATGGTTTTTGTTGCCAAGAATGGATCCTTTCTAGAGAAAGAGTTTCTCGTGAAAGGTGTGAGTAGTCGGAAGGTAGAACTCGAAGAGGTTATTGAACCTTCTCTTCAAAGTATGGCGAGTAGCACAGCACTGGAAGTTGTTCCGGAGTTGGCTTCACCTGTTGAAGAGGGAACTAATGATAATGATCATGAAACTCCGACTGAGAGTACTACCGAACCTCGCAGGTCTAGCAGGACGCGTGTAGCTCCCGAGCTATACGGAAATCCTGTCATGAATTTCATGGTTGATGAAAATGATGACCCTGCGATGTATGAAGAAGCAATGATGAGCCCGGATTCGAACAAATGGTTAGAAGCCATGAAATCCGAGATGGAATCAATGTATGAAAATCAAGTTTGGAACTTGGTGGAATTACCTCACGACCGAAAGGCCGTGGAGAACAAATGGATTTTCAAAAGAAAAACTGATGCTGATGGTAATGTGACCGTCTATAAAGCTCGACTTGTCGCAAAGGGGTTTCAACAAATTCAAGGAGTTGACTACGATGAGACATTCTCTCCCGTAGTGATGCTAAAGTTAGTTAGGATTATCTTAGAAATTGTTGCATATTTCAATTATGAGATATGGCAGATGGATGTCAAAACCGCATTTCTCAATGGTAACATTGAAGAAGAGTTGTATATGATACAACCAAAGGGTTTTGTCGATCCTAAGGATGCTAACAAGGTGTGCAAGCTTCAGCGATCCATCTATGGATTGAAGCAAGCATCACGAAGTTGGAATCTCCACTTTGATGAGGTGATCAAAGAGTTTGGATTTGTCCAAACTTATGGAGAACCTTGTATTTACAAGAAAGTGAGTGGGAGCAATGTGGCATTTCTGATATTATATATGGATGACATATTATTGATCGGAAATGATATAGATCTTTTAAACAGTGTTAAAATTTATCTAAACAGCAAATTTTCAATGAAGGACCTAGGTGAAGCGTCATACATATTAGGCATAAAGATCTATAGAGATAGATCTAGACGCCTAATAGGGCTATCGCAAAGTACATACCTTGATAAGATTTTAAAGAAGTTTAAAATGGACGGAAGTAAGAAGGGGTTCTTACCTATGTTGCAAGGCAAGACATTGATAAGACTTAAAGTCCGGCTTCGGCGGAAGAAAGAGAGATAATGGACAAAGTCCCCTATGCTTCAGCCATAGGCTCTATAATGTACGCCATCCTATGTACAAGACCGGATGTGGCACATGCTATTAGTTTGACTAGTAGGTACCAATCGGATCCAGGTTCGGAACACTGGATAGCGGTCAAGAATATCCTTAAGTACTTACGAATAACTAAGGATATGTTTCTTGTATACGGAGGTGAAGAAGAGCTCGTCGCTAAGTGTTATGTTGACGCTAGCTTTGACACCGATCCGGATGACTCTAAGTCTCAATCCGGATACGTATTTCTCATGAATGGCGGAGCGGTTAGTTGGAGGAGCTCCAAACAACCTGTGGTGGCGGGATCAACAACGAAGGCCGAATATGTTGCTGCTTCAGAAGCGGCTCAGGAAGCAGTTTGGATGAAGGAGTTCATATCCGAACTAGGAGTGGTTGCAAACGCGTTGGACCCAATGGTGATCTATTGTGACAACAATGGTGCCATTGCCAATGCCAAAGAGCCAAGGTCTCACAAGCATTCCAAGCATATTCAGCGCCGGTTTCACTCCATCCGCGAGCATGTCAAGGATGGAGATATAAAGATTTGTAAAGTACATACGGATCTCAATGTAGCAGATCCGTTGACTAAAACTCTCCCTAGAGCAAAACATGATCAACACCAGAACTCGATGGGTGTTAGATTTATCACTATGTAACTAGATTATTGTCTCTAGTGCAAGTGGGATACTGAAGGGAATATGCCCTGAGAGGCAATAATAAAGTGTTTATTATGTGTATTCCAAGTATATGATAGATGTTTATTTTGCATGCTATAATTGTATTAATACGGAAACATTAATACATGTGTGTTTAATAAACAAACAGAAAGTTCCTAGTTATGCCTCTCTTATAAACTAGCTCGTTGATTAACAAGATGATCAAAGTTTCCTGATCATGGACATTGGATGTTGTTAATAACAAGGTCACAACATTAGTGTAATGATGTGATGAACATTCATCCAAAGTATAGCATTATGATCAAAGTCATTGAGTTTATATTGCTATAACAACTTACGAAGTGATCCTAATCCTTAGACCATGAGATCATGTCAATCACTAACACCGGAAGAGTTTCTCGATGACATCAAACGTCACACCGTAACTGGGTGATTATAAAGATGGATTCAGAACTAATAAAGTGTTATGTTGAGGCAATAATAAAGTGGTTATTATCATATTCCTTGTTTATGATAAATTTTTATTTTACATGCTATAATTGTATTAATACGGAAATGTTAATACATGTGTGTTTAATAAACAAAAAGGAAGTTCCTAGTTATGCCTCTCTTATAAACTAGCTCATTGATTAACAAGATGATCAAAGTTTCCTGATCATGGACATTGGATGTTGTTAATAACAAGGTCACAACATTAGTGTAATGATGTGATGAACATTCATCCAAAGTATAGCATTATGATCAAAGTCATTGAGTTTATATTTCTATAACAACTTACGAAGTGATCCTAATCCTTAGACCATGAGATCATGTCAATCACTAACACCGGAAGAGTTTCTCGATGACATCAAACGTCACACCGTAACTGGGTGATTATAAAGATGGCTTCAGAACTACTAAAGTGTTATGTTGAGACCCATGGATCGAGAGTGGAATTTGTTCATCCCGATAACGGATAGATATACTCTAGGCCCTCTCGGTGATATCACATTGATTAGCTTGCAAGCAAGTGATTTGATCACTAGAATGTTATATCACGGGAACGAGAAAAGAGTGCATGTCGATGCTTGAGATCAAACTAGGTATGGAGATACCAATGATCGAATCTCGGACATGTAATATATCGTGAAACAAAGGGATTAAGATACTAGCGTAAAAGGTTCCAACGATCACAAGAAAGTCATCGTTGAATGTGTGGGAGTCAGTATGGGTCTCCAGATCCCGCTTCTTATTATTGATCCGAGAGGGGTATCGATCATGTCAGCATTATTCACAAACCGTAGGGTGACACACTTAAGAGACACCGACATCCAATTGGAGCAAAAGTTACATGCCAAAAGAATGAACAAGCGCAGGAATTTATTTCACTAGATACCGAAACAGGTTTTCGGGTGAAATTGCATAAAGTGGTTATGCATGTGAAATAGAATTCTAGCAAGGGGTTATTTTTGAATGTTTGTCATTAAAGTAATTGACAAAATTCTGAATAAAATAAAAGAGTTTTATTTAATGAGAATTTGCATTAAATTTGGTGGAAATTTAATGGCATGTTTGAGTGGGATTTTGAGTGGAGGGAATTTAAAGGAATTTTGTGAGTGGAGTGTCCACCCACATGAAGAGGTGAGGGCAAGGGGGCAGCCCCCATGCGCCGGCCACCCCCTTGGGGTTCCCCCCCCCCCTCCTCCTATAAAAGGCACCCCTCTCCTCACTTCTCACTCACACCTCCTCGTGAAGGATCTCTCTCCCCCTATAGAATTTATCCCCCATGGTATCGGACTAGCGAGATACATGTTCTCGGTGGCTATTCGGCAAGAAAGAGTTGTGCTTCCGCTGCATCGCTGGAGCGAGGAGGCGGAGGTTGCTCGGTGCCTCGAACGTGTGTGCGAGCACGGATGCGCTGCTGATTTGTGGCGCTAGGACTTCCTCTCGATCTTGAGATCGGCAAGAGATCGTCTACATCAACCACGAGTTGAACTCGTTAAGCTTTGTCGGTCTTCAAGGGTATGTTCTCTACGGATATACATCCGCCCGTTGTTTGTATCTAATAGATAGATCTTGGTACATAGTTCACATCATAGGAAAATTTTTGTTTTCTATGCTGCAAACCCTACACCAATAGCAAGCCATCCACATGTTGGATGGTCATTGCGAGTCAATACTCAAAAGCATGGTAAATGACAAATAAACGAGTAGTCATCACTACTCCTCTGCATCAACCTCCTCGTCGACAAGTGTAAGACCTGCATTCTCCATAGCGGTCTTGTACTCCTCGACATTGGTAGTCAAGGCCTCTATCTTGGCTTTGAGAGCCCTCTTCTGTGAACGAAGTCTCTCAATCACACCCTGCTGATGCTCGAGCTCGAAGTCCTTGGCCTCTAGTTCTGCAGTCATCTCTCGAATCCTTTTGTTCCTATCTTGGACTCTTTTATCTTGACTCTTGAACTTTCTATCTTGACTCTCAAACTTGGCCTCCATTTCCTTGACTATCTCATCTTGCTCCGCGAAGAGCTTGTCCTTCTCACGAAGCTGCACCTAGAGCTCGTCATTGCTAAGCATGACGTTGGTCCTATCAGTATCTAGGTGCCTAAGAAGAACCTCTAGGTCCTGGAGGTATAGACGAATCGGCTATGCCGTCTCTCTAGCAGCATCCTCGAACTCAATAGCCTCACCATCCTCGTCGCGTCTTCGAAGGCGTGGAAGTGAGTACCTCTAATCTCCCGAGAGTGTCTCCCTAACAGACGCCCAAGTAATTCCTGCATGACTACTTCTAGGCCTCTCTCCCTGTCATCATGCATAAACTTGAAGATGATTGCCTCCGTAGTAGGCTCAGTCTGGCGTCCTGGCTGATTAACCTTGAAGCCCCAAAGGTCCTTCCTCTCAAACTTGGTAAGGGGAAGCACCATGATGCTAGGAAGAGGAAGATTGAGCATGCTAGTGAGCTCAATAAGACAAGTGCCAAAACGAGTTCCCTTGAACTCTTCAGCCGTGCTGATAGTAACATTAGGCATCTATTTTATAAGACAGAGAGAAGTTAGAATCAACATCGATAGAAAATACACAAGACAAGTATCACAAGCATATCATTGACAAACAAACACACAAGTCATGGTATACATAAATCCATTACAAGCATTCAAGGTTCAATATAACTTAGTCAAAATTTTGGAAATATAATGATAAGTGTGGTGGTCCAACTAACAAGGCACATTAAAACTATCACTCTCTAATCTAAAGGCTATCAAAACATCCTTCTATCAATAGAGATGAGAAAAAAGATTAGAAAAGTTTATGAGAAGAATAAGACAAGTGTGGAAGTTGTTGAACAAATTTCCTTAGTGGTTTCTAATACAGTCCTAGGGTCATAATCCTACAGGCAACACAGTGCTCTGATACCATCTATAAAATCCCTCCCTTTATAAAGGTAAGGATCCCTGTGATTGCAATGCTAGTCCCTAGATCAATGCTAGCATCCACAGTTTAAGATGAAGTACACAAAAAAAAAGGTCATTATTACATATCATTCCAGAGACAAACATAGTCTTTTACAAACTCCATGGCCATAGGCCTAATAGAAGAGTTCAAATATAGAATAAGATAAATAAGTCTTCATCTTCATGTGCCACAGGCAAGCATGTTGAGTGTAGACTCATAACCCCTAATCATCATCAGAATAACCTGCAACATCACAAGTTACAGCCACAGTGGGTCAATACATTGGAATAGTATTGGCAAGTGATGCCTTAGTAGAATATTAACATCTAAATGCTATATGAATTTGGCTAAGTGTATCTTAGGCTTGATTTTCTCAAAATAGATTTTACCTATTAGTTGAAAACACTAAGTTTTTCTTTGACAAAACCTTCCCAAGGAATCACCAGTAGAAATTGGTGAACCTTCACCCTTGTTCAACCACAATTTTTAACTTAGAAAATTGGGATGAGGAGATTCTTGATAGCTTCCATGTCTTGATGCTCAAGTTGTCCAATACCAGGGACATGGCTAAGTACTAGATTCTTCCATCTGCAGAGGTTGTGCACTTTCCCCACAAGACTTGATTTTCACCAAGACAGGACCTTTCAGAAGCCTTCCCTTAGACCAAATGGACGCGTTCCAACCTATCATCCCACTACCACCAACTGTCCAAATGGCTAAGTTATTGCAACCTATATGATCCAGGCAGAGCCCATATTGCCATGTGGCTGCACTAGAAGCTTCTTAACATTTGGCATCTCAAATCCCTTTGTTCCTGGGTGGCTTTCCACAAGTGAGATACACAAGGTAAACCATAGATATGGGCCTTGTGTAACCACTCAACACAAACCATTCTTTCCATTCCACCCAGGTGTTTTATTCACTTAGTTGTTTTATTAAGCAAAAACACAAGTCAATGATTTGGAATATTTCACATAGCATGAATATATAAACTACCCATGGTTACTACTAGCTAGGCTAAGCATGTCAAAGGCAAGTATCATAACTTAGAGGAAATTCTAATATTACTACAACTACTAGGATTTCCCAAGCATAGCATATAGATACTTAGCAAAATATTCATGCAAGTCCTATACAAAATATTTCTAATGCAATGGGTGAAAATATAGGGATAAAAACATGAAGCACCACTTGCCTTGGTAGTTTGGGGAGTAGCAACAATCTTCACAACCACAATCACTATTAGCACCAAAATCTACACATAAAATAATGGCACCAAAATCACATATCAAAGATATACAAACAAAAATATATGAATGCATGCAAATGCCATGTGATGATTTTCTACATCAAACAAGACAAGTATACAGTACTGAATCATAAACAAGTCCAAAACACACCAAATAAACTTTATTTGATCTTTAAATCATTTTTCAAATAATTACTATACTCAAATTATGCCTACAAATGTCTCTGCATAAATAACCATTTTTACAGAGGCAAAACATTAAACACATTGCATAAACAGATAGGATTTTCTCTCCTGATTCCAATGATATAAAATTTGCAAAATTTGAATATGGGAATCAAAAGTTATGAATTTTGCAAGTTTGAAACACTAATAGATCAAATTTCTGTTTTAAATCTAAACTCAGGCCACGCGGCAGCTTCTGATTCGCTGATACCGATTCGCACGGATCGACCGATGAGGGCCGTTGGATTAAAGTGACTGTGCACGGTCAGATCTAATACGTACCCCTTCGTTAAGTGAATCTATCGCACGTGTTAGATCTAGATCTAGCGGCTACCGATCAAGCGACCAAAGTTTGGCGGCCTTGTGACGGTGAAAGCGGCCTTTCGATCTAGCGTCGCGGTGGCTACAAAGGGGGCTGGGGTCAGTGGAGGAGATTACCAGACTCGCAGAGGCGTGCTGGAACTCAACGTAGCAGTGGTTTGCCAAGGGGCGCACGGACACGGTGGGAATTCCTCGCCGGAGTGGAGCCTGACGTCGGGTGCGGCTGTTCGTCGTCGTTGCCGGAGTTGTAGGCCATGCTTGAGTGAAACAAGCGATGTGTTAGATGCGCACGAGTCTAGCAAAAACGTGAGCATCAAAAAGAAAGACGGGGGCGGTCGGGAACTACCAGGAGACATCACCGGAGTTGAGACAGACGGCAACGCTTGCTTGACGTTGAAGTTGCCGACGAATGGGAGCGCGCGGGGGCGAGTGGGTGATACTGGCAGGTGCAGAGGGAGATGGGGAACTTGCTCGTGGTGTCTGGGAGGCAAGGGGCGACGGTGGCTGGCCGTAATTGCTTGCGAAGCTCGCCGGAGCAGAGGGTGCTCAAGCGCAAAATCAAGGCAGCCTGGTGGCGGAGGATGTGCGGCGTCTGGGGGGGAAGGTAAAGGAGACGCAGGCGTTTTATCGTGCATGATTGCAGCGGCGAATTACTCGCGGATTTAAGCCGAATTAAGCCGCGTAAATCAAGCAGTAACGGGAGAGAGGGAGGGAGGAACTGGTCGCGGCGGGTTAAAGAGACGACTGACAGGTGGGGCTGTTTTGTCAGTGTGAGTGAGAGAAGAAGAGTGGGGCCCATTTGTCAGCAACGACGCGGGTCGGCAACATGGTGCGAAACGTTTTCCTGCGGGGTGGAGGGTTATTGGGCTGGATGGGCTAACTGGGCCAGTTGGGTTAGATTAGCCTGTCTGTTTTATTTTTTTCTCCCTTTCTCTTTTTCTTTTTCTAATTGAATTTTCTGGTTTGAATTTGAAAGCTCAAACCAAATCTGTTTCAAATTAAACTTTTACCAAACAAATGTTTGTTGATTCTTGCATCCTGGGATGTGTCAAACATCTAATCTCACTCAAATTCAAAATGGTTTTGGAAAAGAGGTTTAAACCAAGCCTTATTTAAATGTTTATATCTAGTAAAGGAATGGTTTATAATTCATAATTTGTTTTTGAAAAACTTTGACCAAGCTTTGGAATTTATCAAACAATCCTATGAACAACCACAAAGTTTTAAAACAAATAACCCCTCTCACTAGAGAGTAGCTTTGGATGAAAACTTTGCTTGCATAAAATAATAAGCATACAAATGCTTCTATTTGTAAAACTTTGAAAATATTCCTAACATGCTCATGGATGCATGGATGATATGCAAGACTTTGAAAACATGATTTTAGGGATGTTACATCCGGGATATCATCCGAACAACCTTGGACAAAGAATTGTTGTTTTCTCCCTAGTAGCAAAAACACATCTACAACCTTAGAGGTTTCTGTCACTTCCCTAGATTACTAGAGGCATAAACCTACTATCGAGCATAATACTCCCTCTTGGAGTCACAAGCAAATACTTGGCCAAAGTAACTACTAGCAACAGAGAGCATGCAAGATCACAAATAACATAGACATGATAGAATCAATAATCAATCTGACATAGTACTCAATATCCATAGGATCCCCGCAAACACAACATGTAGCATTACAATAAGATGATCTTGATCATGATAGGCAGCTCACAAGATCTAAATATCGTATCTCAAAGAGGAGAAACAACCATCTAGCTACTGCTATGGACCCATGGTCTAAGGATGAACTACTCACACATCACTCTGGAGGCTGGCATGGTGATGAAGAAGGCCTCCGGGATGATCTCCCCTCTCTGACAGGGTGCCAGGAAGAGCTTCGGATCCCTCCCGATCTAGGGATGGAGATGGCGGCGACTACTGACTTTTTCGTGGAATTCTGATCGGGTACTTGGGGTTTTATCCTTGGAGGGTTTATATAGGCGAAGAGGAAAGGTTGGTGGAGGTCCAGGGCCACACCCTAGGGCGGCGCCCCCCTGGCCGCACCGGGCCCAGGTGTGGCCGCCCTGGGGTGATCCTCCCCCTCTCCTCTGGATTCCGTGTTCGCCTCTGAAAAATAGGAAGTTCGGATTTTGTTTCATCCAATTCTAAGAATATTTCTTTACTAGCTTTTCTAAAACCAAAAACAACAGAAAACGGGAATTGGCACTCTAGCATCTTGTTAATAGGTTAGTTCCAGAAAATGCATAAAAATTCCACAAAGTGTAGACAAAACATAAAGAAATTGGTGTAAAACAAGCATGGAGCATCAAAAATTATAGATATGTTTATGACGTATCACTAAGTCAAAAACCTGGCAGTCCAAACTTGGCCGCACTAACTCATTTATCGGTAGTGGGTCCTTACTCTTTTCACTGTGTTCTTGCTCTTATTTATATCTTTGTTGTCCTTTGACGATTTCTTCTTTTCTTGCAGAGAACTTCCCTGAAGCCAACATGTTCGCTCTCAAGGCTATGAAGAAGGTGCGGTCCGAGTCTAGTGAGCCGGCAGATGGCGACGTGACCATAGATGAGCATTTAGATGCGCTCTCAGAGTGGGTAACCACCCTAAAGTCATGTGGGGTCAACTTACTTAAGTCGGCAATTCACGTCTTTAGGATGCTCTGGCCGTCCTCCTCAAATAATTGACCCGCTTGCGGCCAGGCTACTGCTTTCTGAGGAACGTCTAGACCAATGGTGTGAATCAGCCGGCTGCGCTGCTGCAGATAAGGCCTTGTCCTTTGTGCTATCTTGGTATGAAGATATCAACCTCGATGTTCTGCAGAACATGAGAGCCGAAGGCAAGTGGACCCAAGATCCAGAGCTTATCAAGAAGCGCCAGGAGCGAGCCTATGCAATGGTTGAGTATGCCCTGGTTCATGCTTGGTGTGATGGGCCAAGTTTTCTTGATGCTGCCGAGCCTGCCAAAGAAGTCGTTGAGGAAGATGCTGTTGATAGCGAAGAAACCGAGTCGGATGTGGCTGCGTCAGCCGACATAATTGACTCAGTTGAGCCTGATGACGCGCTGGGTTCCAAGCCTGGTGAATCCCCTCCGAGTCCAGCTGCCTCTTAAGCTGGATAAAAACACTTAAGCTTTATGAGATCCCCGGTATGTCGGGCGCAGATGTAATAAGTGCTGCAGTTCTTTTGGTTGTGTTCCTTTGCGAAGGCGAAGACTTATATTTTGGCTTGAATGTGAATCACTTAGGGGCAAGTCCCCGAGTTTCATTTTCCATTTTCTTTATCCCTCGACTTTGGCTCTTGTCTACCTTTTTTGGCGTTCGATATTAGAGTCTAAAAACCATAAGGATCAAGTTAGCGGTAATGAAGCTAGGCAACTTGAACTAGAGTCCTTCGACATAAAGGCCAACATATCCTGCAGTGGGTTAGATATAAATATACGTAGGTTCGGCTCGTATTTTTTCCTTTCCTTACCCGTTGTTCATGTTTACCCGTCTTTGGCCTTTTTATCTTGCTTGCCATGAAGCCATGTTTTTGGACAACAACTAAGTCGAAGATTTGACCTTAGACAAGTATACATTCCTATTCCGAGATAAGTTTAGGCGATCGCGCCATCCCACATAAGTATAGAAAACAATAAGCATGAGGGAGAGTCCCCGAGTCAATTTTTCGAGTCATACCATTTTTATTATTAGCACATAGCCGGCATAAGTGTCCAACATATGAGAGTTTGAGAGATACATACATTGATTTCCCTAGGTATAGAAAGGACGAAGCAATGCCACATTCCATGGGCTTTTGGTTTCATCACCGGATCGGTCTGCCTTGTTCTTTTGTGCCTCACAGGCATCTATTAGATAGTAGGAATCATTGTGCAGTGCCTTGCTTACAATGAACGGACCTTTCCATGGGGGTGATAACTTGTGCATCCCAGTTGTGCGTTGCACTAGTCTGAGCACCAAATCCCCTTTTGTGAATACACGAGGGTGAATTTTCCGGCTATGATAGCGTCAGAGATTTTGTTGGTATATGGCGGATCTGGATAATGCCAGATCTCGAGCCTCTTCGAGTAAATCGACTCCATATTCCTGAGCTTCTTTTACCTTGGCTTCTGTATATTGCCTTACTCTTGGCGAGTCATGCTCTATGTCGGCAGGCAAAACTACTTCTGCCCCATAAACAAGGAAGAACGGCGTATAGCCAGTTGATCGATTCGGAGTTGTTCTTAAGCTCCACAATACTGAGGGTAATTCCTCTATCCAACAACCAGGTGTTCTGTGGAGTGGTTCCATCAGTTGAGGTTTTATCCCGAATAGGACTAGCCCATTAGCTTGCTCAACTTGCCCATTTGATTCCGGGTGAGCGACTGAAGCTACATCCAGTCTTATTCGTTTGTCCATACAGAATCGAGCAAAAGCTCCTTCGGCAAAGTTTGTGCCATTGTCTGTGATTATGCTATGCGGGTAGCCATATCTTAGGATTATATCCCTTAGGAATGTTACAGTTGTCTTCCCATCAAATTTTTTTGTGGGTTTCACTTCTATCCATTTAGTGAATTTGTCAACCATCACAAGTATGTGAGTCATGCCGCCACGTGCGGGTTTGAATGGTCCCACCATATCCAGGCACCACACTGCAAACGGCCAAGTGATTGGTATAGTTTTTAGCTCTGATGCCGGCAAGTGTGTTTTTGCCGAGTATCGTTGACACCCATTGCACTTCCTTACTAATTCATGTGCCTCTTGCAGCGCACATGGCCAATAAAACCCATGTCGTAATGCCTTATCTACCAACGCTCTAGATGAAACATGATGCCCATATTCTCCTTGGTGAATATCCAACAGTATCACAGGGCCTTGCTCTGAGCTAACACATCGCTGTAACACATTTTTCACACTCCTCTTGTATAACTCCTTGTTAATTATGGTGTATGATTTAGCCCTTCGTTCTGTCTGTCTTGCTGATATCTCATCATCCGGCAAGGTTCCATCTTTCAAGTAGTGAAATATTGGTTGCGCCCAAACTGGTATCACTGGTCCTAGGTCTGTCTTTTCATCGATTTCCATGGGCTCAGTCGACATAACTTGAGGAGTTCCCGAATTTGATTCGGTAGTCCCCGGGTTCTGTGGAACAGTCCCCGGGTTACTGGTATCTGCCCCTATGTCGATATCCATTGGCACAGCATCCGACTCCTGGCTTGCCGGGATGAAGATTGACTCGGACTCGGGTGACGGTTTGATTGATGGCTTTCTGAGATGCTCCAGTGCTACTCCTGGCAGGATTGCTTGCCTAGATGATCCTAACTTTGATAGTACATCAGCTGCTGCATTTTCTGCTCTGGGTATGTGATGAAACTCACATCCATCAAAGTATCCCGAAATCTGCTGAACATGGAAACGATACAGTGCCATATTCGCGTCTAGCGCGTCCCAATGCCCAGATACTTGCTGAATAACCAAGTCCGAGTCGCCAAAGCACATGAACCTTTTGATGCCCATTTATTTAGCCACTTTTATCCCATGAACAAGTGCTTCATACTCGGCAACATTGCTGGATGTTGCGAAGTGAATCTGCAACACATACTTGAGCCAGTCCTTCTTGGCAAGGTGAGAACTATCCCGACACCCAAACCCATTTTCGTTTTGGACCCGTCAAAGTGCATCTTCCAGTAGTTCGGGTCTGGCAATGGCGGCTCATATTGCATCTCCATCCAATCCACAAAAAGTCTGCCACAGCTTGAGATTTAATGGCATCTCGCCTATCATACTGTGGAGTATGTCATTTTCTGATAGTGAGGGTAATTCTGTTTTGACATAGAGAGCACTTCGCTCAAGTATTAAACTGGTCTTTGGACTGATTTGCCCTCCTCTTCGCGCTCAACCACTATTACTACTCTAACAACTTGATTGGTTGTTGCGGCGTAGAGCATCATTGGCTCTTTGGATAGTGGTGAGGCTAATATTGGTGTTGTTTCCAACATCTTCTTAAGTTCATGGAAAGCACTATCATCTTACTGTGTCCATATGAATTTATCTGATTTTTTTATCAGCTGATATAATGGTAAGGCTTTTTCGCCTAGCCGACTCACAAACCTACTCAATGAGGCCAGACACCCTGTGAACTTCTGGACATCATTGAGGGTTTTAGGAAATTCCATTATTTCGATGGCCCTGATCTTTGTCGGGTTAGCCTCAATTCCTCGGCTGGACACAAGGAATTCGAGTAATTTTCCAGCCGAGACACCAAAGGTGCATTTTTTCGGGTTCAGTTTCATCCAGAATCTTCTTAAGTTTGTGAATGTTTGACGCAGGTCCTCGATTAGAGTATGAATTTGTTTGGTTTTTATTACCACATAGTCGACATATACTTGAACATTTTTGTCAATCTGATCTTGCAATCATTTTTGCATGCATCTTTGATATGTTGCACCTGTGTTTCTCAATCCAAACGGCATAGTACGATAGCAATAAGCCCCGTACAGGGTGATAAAAGCTGTCTTTATTTGATCATTTGGATTCAGTGGTATCTGGTGGAAACCAGAGTACGCGTCTACAAATGATAACAACTCACACCCGGTAGTGGAATCAATGACTTGATCGATCCATGGCTGTGGAAATGGATCTTTTGGACACGCCTTATTGAGGTTCGTGTAGTCAATACACATGCGCCATACCACCGCCACGTTCGGGTCATCCTTCTTTTTCTCGACCAAAACTGGATTCGACAACCAATCCGGATGCAGCACTTCCATGATGAACCCGGCAGCCAAAAGCCTGGCTATCTCGGCAGCTATTACTTTCCTCCTATCTTCGGCGAAGCGGCGGAGGGGTTGCTTCACCGGCTTGGCATATGGCCTTACATGTAGAGAGTGCTCAGCCAACTCCCTCGGAACACCTTGCAAATCCTGTGTAGACCATGCAAAGATATCTTGATTCTTAGGGAGGAAGTTCGTGAGCTCGCTTTCCTATTTGTCAGATAACCCGGCGCCAATGGTCACTGTGCACTCCGGGAAGGCATCATCAATATGTATCTTTTTTGTTTCCTTAGTAGCTTGGAAAGACACACTGTCATGCGAGTTAGTTAACACCGACATAGACAACTATGATGCTTTAGCCAATGCTGCAACCTCCATCATTTGCTGCTTTTCCTGTGCTATTACCAGAGACTCGGCTAGCGAAGAGCCGGCTGAGGCGCATGCGATAGATCGCTTGTATTCACCTTCAATTGTGATAACTCCACACGAATCCGGCAACTTCATCTTTAGATAAGCAATGTGAGGGGTGGCCATAAACTTTGTCATAGTTGGTCTGCCGAGTAACGCATGATATGAGCTAATAAGGTCTACCACGTCGAACTCTATGGCTTCAGTGCGACAGTTCTCCCTGTTGCCGAATAATACATCCACCCAGATTTTTCCAATTGGCTCACATGACAATCCTGGCACAATGCCATGGAACGTTGTCTTAGTCGGCTCCAGCATGATCATGGTGATGCCTAGTTTGAGCATTGTATCCTTGTACATGATATTGATGCTACTCCCATCATCTATCAGCACCTTGGAGAACTTCACATTGATATTTAGGCCCATGAAAGTTGGGTCCAGCACTAGGGCATACACTCCTGGAGTCGGCATAATTTTGGGGTGATCCTTTATGCTCCACATTATTTCTTGCTCATACCAATGCATATACTTTGGTTGCGCTGGCATTGTGGCGTTCACTTCCATCATCCGTCTCTGCTGACTCTTCTTATCATTCGCTCTGTAACAAACACAACATAACTCTGGCGATGCTCTCTGACTCGTTTTTGCCTCCATTGCCGCCATTAGCGCCATCTTCCATGGATCATGCACTTGATGCACTGCTTCTCTCATTTCTTGATTACGGTATCCCGACTGTTGATTCTCATATCTCTGCTCAGTACCAATAACTTGAGCATTTCCCCCGTAAGTGGTGGGGGGGAGGTGGTGGTAGCTGCTGAGTTGGTGAGTCTACTCTGTCACCCTTCTGGAACCAAGTACATTGTCAAGTTGTGTGGTTTCCCGGCTTACTTGGACTCGGCGTATGAAACTTGCATGGTTGATCCAACATCATCTCGTAAGTGTACTTTTTCCTTTCTTGCCAAGGATTCTTCTGTTCATATGGCTTTTTGCCATCGTTCTTTGGTACCCACTAATGTTGCCCACTTGTTCTCTGATGCTGACTGCTTCCAGCATCAGGATGATCTTGACTTACAGTTGCAACTTGAGTTGAACCATACCTATAATCCGGCCTCTCATCTCGCCTCTTACTTCTATACTCACTTTGGCCTTGGCGCCTTTGTGATTCGGCTGTGTCGTAGATTTGAGTCTCAGTGTTCCCATCTGCCGACATGAGTAGGGGTTGAGTCGGATCCCCTAGCGCATATGAGTCAGAAATTTTTATTATTTCGGCTAAACTTGCCGGCATATCCCTCTGCAATCTTTGCCATAGCACACTTCCATGTCTGCATCCTTATGTAAACCACGCAATGGCCTGAGAATCAATTACTCCTTGCAAGAATTATGCATAGTACACCATCTAGTGAGTTACTCTCTGTCTGTCTCATTTGGCCTCTATTTGCAGATAGCCAGTTTTTGCGGGCGATTTGGCCTCTTGTAGGTTCTTGTGAAATTACTCACAAAATCTTCCTGAAAATCAACCCAGCTATTGATGCTTCCAGGTGGAAAATTATTCAGCCACACCCTCACTGGTCCTTCCAGCATCTGTGGTACGTACCGCACTGCCCATCTTAGGTTGCCCTACACAATGTTTAGTGCAATCTCGTAATCGATAAGCCAATCTTCTGGTTTGGTGCTGCCATCGTATGTCTTTGTTCCTCTTGCTAGATGAAAGTTTGGCACTGGTGGCTCTCTCGTGATCCTTGGGCCAAAACATGGTGGACCCTATGGACCTTGTGACTCAATAAGTTCTTCCATTTTTATTTGGTCAAGTTTTAGTCTTGCGTCATCTGGTTGGAGGTTCCTGCCTCCTAGCCAAGATCCCATTGCATTATACACATGATCCGGCATTTCATACATGTCATTCATCATGGCCGAGTAACCATCGTTATACATGTTAGCGTTTGGATCCGCGGGTTTTTGCACCGCTTGTCCTGCATGCTGCCGCCGTCTTTCGGGTTGTGCCAGTGGCAGGTTCGGAGGTGGGTTTCCTCCTCCTGCCGAGTGAGTTTCGCGCCTAGGTTGTGGCGCATAGTTCTAGCCTCCATTATTGTTTCTCTGTCTGACATGTTTTTCTCGGCCAACATTCTCTTGGTTTTCGTTTCCTTGGCCAGCATTCTTTCTTATGCCTTGGGCATGACCTAGATTTACTTGAGCTACTGCCGGATCATAGGCTACCATCTGTTTGTTTTTTCCTGAATCCACACTTTTTCTCTTCTCTGTTTCGGTGCATCCCCTGACGAGGAGGCTGTATGCCCAGCGGACCTGGCCGGGATTGGGGTTGCCGAGTGAACGAGCTGTGACCTGCCAGCTATGCCCGGATTTGCCCTGTAATAGGCCTCATTCAGCTTTTCTGCTGCTCTCACCAGCTCGTTCACTCTTTCCTGTTGTTTTCTCTTTGCCTCAACCGTTAAGTGGGGTAACTCGGCCATCGCTGCTTCTGCAGCTCTCAGGTTAGCCGTTGTTGTATCGTATGTCGGCCATATGGCTGTTTCGTGACTGCATTCTGGGGTTATTTTGGACGTGGCATCTGCCAGATCCTCATTGAGGTTCCTTCCTCTTATTCTTGTCGCATCGAGTCGGGTCTTTGTGCCCTTGACTCGATGCGCTGAGTTATATTCTCGGAGGGTGATCTCCAGATCCTGCTGCAGCTTGGCAAGTTCCTTAGCTCTTTCCAACACATTTTTCCTGGTTTACTCTAACTCGGCATGTGCACGTGTCGGGTCAGCTGCTGGTGCCACTGGTTCTGCCAGTTTTTCTATTGCTTCATGCAACTCCTTGGCTCTTTTACTCATCGCTATGTTCTCCTGTCTCTCTAGTGGTACCTTCCCAGTTCTTGCTGCCCTTGGTGTGGCATCCGGGTCTTCTTCCTCGGTTGCCTCGTTCACCACTAGGACTACTGGAGGTGCTGGGGGACGAGAAGGATCGGGTGAAGTCATCATTACCTCGGCAGAAGCGACCTGGTGAAGATTTCCCGCAGCATGGACCGCGGGTGGATCCGGCGCTAAGACGACTCGCTCGGGGTATGCGTGTGGACTCTCCACACGCACTGCGACATAGACTTGGTGCTCGCCTAACTTGATGAAGCGACTGCCCCTAGGGAACGGCCTGGTCCCGAAGCATCCCGCATTATTGCTGACGAAGTTGAGCGTTCCAAACCTCTGGATGATGCCTGAGTAGACGTGCTCGCCTGTTGAAGCAACGAAGTTGCCCGTTCGGATGAAAACTCCAGCAAGCGTCGTTGATTGCCCCATGGTGGGCGCCAACTGCCGTGGTGGTGTCACGGCAGATGCCATGGGTAGGCTTAAGTTGGGGAGCCGGATGGACGCTTGTGGTAGCCGGGGAGGGTGTGCGCGGTCGAGCCGCACACGAAGAACACGATGAACACTATGAACTATCAAGACTTGTGATTTTATTTCTCCTTGGAACTTATAAGTGCTCCTTAAGCTATTTTAGTATAGCCCTGTGGCACTAGTTGTGTCTCTCTCTAAACCCTAGCTATGCCCCTCCTTATATAGGCAATAGGAATAGCTAGATTACAGTTTGGGTCCTAGGGTTTACTGTTTGGATCTTGTTCTTACTATGCGAGCCGGATCATGGGGCTAGCCCTAGGCCCTTGACCCAATCAGCAAAGCTGTATAGCCAACGGTTCTTCCGTACGTAGATGTCAGCTCTACGACGTTATACAGTGCTTTATACGTCACTTGGTGCTTTTAGCGTCACCCGGTGGTGCCCTTCTCTTTTGACCCTGCTTTAACGTGACCCCTCCTGGATCTTACTCGGAAAGGGGCCACGTGTCCTTCCTGACTCGGCTTCCCCCTGTGTGATTTGGCTCGCCGTTTCCTGCAAGTTAAACTTCATTGTCCTGTGCGGGTCGATATACTTCCTATGTCGGCCTTACACCGGCTTCGTATCTCAGCCGTTAAGATCCAGCTTGTATTTTCTTGGCTCGGCCTAAGCCAAGCTGGGTAATGTTTTACCCCTTATGACCCTAGCGAGGGTTATCCCCCCGACATATGGGTGAGGCCCATTTAGCGTTTTTCTTATGTTTTTTATTTTCTTTATTATTTTTCCTTTTCTTTTTAATTTTATATTCTATTTCTTTTTAGATTCAAAAAATTGTTCAAAAATGAAAAAATTCAAAAAGTTTGGATTTGAAAAATGTTCAAAATCTAAAAGACATCCAGCTTTTGTGAAAAGTTCAAATTTTAAAAAGTTTAGATTAAAAAAGATTCAAATTTTAAGAAAAGATTAGATTCGAAGAAAAGTTCCTTTTGTTTTCTTTCAGATTAAAAAAATGTTCAAAATTTTTTAAAAAATCTGTTTTGAAAAATGTTCAAATTCATTTGAAAGAAATTCAGATTTTATAAAAATGTTGAAATTTAAAAAGTTTCAAATTTATAAAAAGTTCAGATTTTAAAATATGTTTAAATTTAAATATAAATGAAAAAAAAAGCCAGTGCTGCCCGGCCCAACACACCCGGCTGGTGTGTGCGGCGCGCAGAATCAGGGCCACACTGGTCGGCGAGCTCAGTAATTATTTTATGAATATTTCAGCAAATTCGGCATTTCCTTTGCCAGCCTATGGGCCTGAGACTTTATCTTGTTTTGCTGCGTGGGCTTTCTTACGTGCAGAAACAATGTACTACTCAGCTTCTTTGCCCATTGCTTTTATTGTGCGGACTCGTCGACTTTTGCCTCCGTCGTCGTACTGTACTGTAGTACGTCGAAAGAGTTGAGTTGAGGAGACAGTGAACTGTACAACTTTCCTGATGGAAGCAAATTGCCTGAATATGCTTTCTGCGGAATCGAATCCGAGTACACAGTGTGTGGTAGATAGAGACGCACAGTATGTAGGCATCATGCATGCAGTCCAGAGACGGATATATAGTTCAGATAGTAGGCAGCTCTGCCGCGCCGCTCAACAGTAGTAACTTTCGCGACCCTGCTTGTGATAACAAAGTCTGTTCAAAATATTCTCTGGCACAGATCCAGGAACGTACGTTCCTCCAGCAGTCCACTTCCGTGTGCTAGCTAGCGAGCGAGTCCACAATCTCGTCTGGAAACCCATGCATGGTATATATCACACAAGAAACTCCTACTAGGCTACTACTATACAACTATTACTTTTTCCTGTTGATCTAACCAGAGCCAGTAAAACGGGAGCTGAGATGATGCGCCATGCGAACCAATGCTCCAACCAGGACGTCGCCGTCGACGATCCAAGAGGTCGCTGCGAAAGCATCCCCTAGATTCTACTAGCTGCTAGTTGCCGTCACTGTCTCGGAAGATTGGGACCATGGATTCCATCTTATCACACTTCTTACGGACCGTACACGTGTCTTCCAGTTTGTCCCACAATAAATTCTCGCAGCCTCAGCAGCTCCTACGATACCGTCCGCTGAGATGCCTTGCTTCTTGCCTCTGCTGATGTGCTGGTCATGCGATTAGCGGCTTCCGATTTTTCTTCTCTGCATGCTGAAATTATACTGGGAATCTTGGTTTATGAGAGCATATATCACTATGACGCGGAGGTGTAAATTCTCCACTGCTCCCAATTGTCATGCATGACCATGAACGTTATGAGTAGCTAGGTTCTTCTCACTGTTCCGGATGGGGCATAAACTTTACATGTCTGCCACTACGGATTGCCCTTTACACAAGATTGCACCACCTTTTCTGCTTCATCTTTCTGTTGAAAGGAACATATATGCGTGCATGTATTGGATCGGATGAACTCCAATAATCCCTACACCAAAGGTTGACATTGCTGAATGCTAGCTGCAGCACTTCATGTGTAGATAGATAGCTGAAAAAGCTTGTGCACCCAGTAGTAGATCAGAAACAAATGGGGACCAGATCCTCGATAGCTAAAGAAAGAGAGCAATGCAAGGAAGGAGAAGGTCAAAGCTAGTAGGTAGGTAAAACTACATCTATCCATCTATCTATCTCCCCCACATGATCAGCAGACAGATAAGGGGGGGATAAACTGATTGAGTACAGTGTTGTGCAGTGCAGCACTGCAGCCCACTGTGTTGTGTTGGCCAATATAAGTTTTCAAAAGCAGCAGACACACAAAACGTACGGTCGAGTCTCGACTCTGGAACAGTAACCACTTTCTGTCCACTTGCAGTTGCCCCCTAATCTGGGTCGATCAACAACAACAACAAGAAGGGATTGATGGGGGTTGCTCTTTAAAGCATCTTGCCTTTACCTTCAGGGCAGGCCAGGGGCAGTACTAGTAGTACTACTGTAGCTAATGCAGCACAGTAGCAGATTTTTCGTTCCGTTCTCTCTACTTTTGTTTGTTCTTAGAGGCATCGCGCAGGGTAACAGATAGGAACAGGCCGCCCTCGTGTCGTCCCCCAAGGCGGCACCGGGGCGAAACCCTAGCCGCCGAAAAACTACAAGCCGGTAGCCTCCCCTTCCGCCGCTGCCGCCGTCAAGGGCCACGGTGGCGCGGGTCTTTGAGGGCCAAGGCGGCGGCGGCAGATCTCCGGTGGCGGTTGGGGACGGCGGCGAAGATCTTCTGCATGCGGGATCTGGGGCGGCGACCCCGATCATGCGACGGCGATGGCGTTCCTTCGGGTGTGGTGTCAGCGGGGTGTGGAGTTCTTCTGCTCAAGGCCATGGGGCGGCGCCCCGGTCACGGCGACTGGAGACTTCCCTTGGGCATCCACGCTTGAGGTGGAGGCGGCGGCCGTAGGCCTAGGCTCCCGCCTAGACCCGCCATCGGTGCGGCCTTTGGTCACCTGGAGGTGCGTGGGGAGGCGGCACGATGCTCATGCGACCATGCTGGTTTCGATGGGATGACGCGTGCGTGTGGTCGATCGCAGACTTGCCTCCTTTTCCGCCGGAGGGTCGGTGGCGGCGGCGGGCTGCCGATCCGCCCAATAAAGGCGATCCTTCAGGCTTCGCACTTTGGAAGATGGTGCTTGATGTCGGCTCTCATTTTACGGCCGGTGTGAGTTCGGAAGGCTCCGCCGGCGATCTCTTTTGCGCACAAGTTGCCCGTAGATTGCTGGATCGGGTGGGATTCGGTCGTGTGTTCCTGTTTCAAAGGAGCGACACGAAGCTGCGCTGACTGTTGCCTACATGGGACATGTCGGTCTTCGATTTCCATGGAGGACACAGTGGTGGAGAATGTCAGTCGGCTGAGATATGAAGCTACTGATGGTGGGCTAAGTCTTGGTGGTGATGAGGACCTTGCTTGATGACTCTTGACTTGTAGCAATGATGGAAAGCGAAGCGGCAGTACAGGAAGAGTATAGGGTCTTATCTTTCAGGGTGAAAATCCAAGGTCTGGCCTTAACTGGTTGTGCCTGGCAATGGTCTTGAAGGCATTGTTTTGAGAGAGATAGACTTGCTCCAGGGTAAAAATCCAAGGTCTGGCCTTAATTGGTTGTGCCTGGCAATGTTCTTGTTGAAGACATTGTTTTGTGAGCACGGCTCTGGGTGTTGTCTTGGTGGTGTTTGGTGTTGCAGTTACAATGTCTTGATCACCGTAGCGGGATCTTTTATTTTTCTGTTCTTCTAGTTCTTTTGTAATAGGGTTGTGTGCATCCGTAATGTTTTTAGAACATTGCGTTGTTGCAGAGGGCGGGTGTAATTGGTATCTTTCGTGATATTAATATATGCTCCTTTCCAAAAAAAAAAGAGGCATCGCGCAAAAGTCAATATATAGACCTTTTTGTATGTTCTACCACTAGAAATATACAAGTAAGGCTTGTACTTTTCTACTGTTAGGTTGATCTCCCGTTCGGCCCAACAGCCCGAACAAACTTGGTCTCGCGTCCTGATCGGGGGCGCCCAACCGTACATGGTTGGTGGGCCCCTATGGCAGCGCTATAAAGAGAAGGTGAGGGCCGGGGCACGCAACACGAGGTTTATCTGCGCCGCCGCTCTCCCCACCTACACATCCCTATCGATCTAGGGTTAGCGCTAGTCACGGGAAGCACCGCTCATTTGCTTTAATACGCTCTCGCCGTCGACCAAGATGGCCAACGGGTTCTCGAGCTCCATCACTGGAGAAGGTATAGTCACTCCTCTCTCTTTCTCTCTCTCTGCAAGCAAGATCGAATCCTATAGCAAGGCACTACCGACTAGATCTAGAGCAAGATAATACTAACAATGGTATCAGAGCCAATGCTCTGTAAATCTACTCGTGTAGAATTGCAAAAGGCAAAGAAAAGTTAGAGGTTTAGGGTTTCTAGAAGCGCCGTCGCGAGGCCGCGCCATTCCTCTCGATCCCGACGCATCGGCAAGCCGATGTCGGGAAGAAGAACCTCCCAACAGATCAAAACCCTACCCCTAAGATCCAACTGAAATTTTTTCGGGAAGAAAGAATCAAAGGAAAGCCCCCAGATCCCGTTTTCCCCCAGTTCCACCCCAAATCCCATAAAGAAAAAGCCCCAAACTTTTGCCCAAGGCCCATATCCAAATCCAAAAGAAAAGTTTGTTGGCCGCCACCGGGAGAGGGCACCACCACTGGCCACTTGACGGCGGCGCTCCCACCCACGGGTGAAGGCACACGCCGGCAAGGAGCCAGAGGGGTGCCACCGCTTGCCCTCTGCTGTCTCTCTCACTGCTCTGAATGGGCTAGTGGTGGAAGGAGATGGTGGAGGAAATCCAGGGGAGAAGGGGCTCGCAAAGGAGAGAGGGAGGGGCTCGCCGCCCGGTAGCCTGCGCCTCACCTTTCCTTCAACGTCTTGTAAGGCCGAGATCCCTTCGGGCGAGCCAGAGAGAGAAAGGAGGAAATGTCGATTAGGGTTGCAAGGGGCGCTAGGGCACCGGTTTTGTCTCCGCGATCCGCGCGCTGGACCGTTTGATCTAGGTCGAAGGCAACAGACGGCAGGGATTGAGCGGCGCTGGCGGCGCGGGGCAAGGCGGGCCGCATGGCTGGGCCGTGGGCCTCGGCTATGCATAGGGAGCGACGCGTGGGTGCGTTCGATAGAATAGCAGCCGCGGCCGACCGTGGTCCGACATGGGCTGGTAGTGCGCGCGTGGGCTGCGCGATAGTGGGCCGGTTTTCCTCGCCCAGGCGCAGTACTGTACTGGTTTTTTCCTTCTGTAATTTACAAAAACTTTTCTACTGTTTTTTGCCTGGTTTTCTTAGAGTTTTTTCTATAGCATTTTTTCCAACGAAAATTTTGTGTATAAAATAGTAAAATAACAGTAAAGTTTCTGTCAAGTGCAAAGTTGATGTTTTTCATTCAAGTTTTTCCGCTGCAAGAATTAATTGCTTAAATGCAATAAAGAGAAAATTAATTTTTTAATAGTGATTATTTTATTTGATGACCAACGTCGTTAGCAAAATTTTCACTATGAATAGTAAGTTTTATCCATATTAGTTATGTTTCTGCCCAATGGTGATGTAGTATTAATATGGAGAAGTTTTCATGTTTTAATTTGACCAACGTTGAATTAACTCGTTTTGATGATATTTTGCTTTCAAGCAATCCTATGAGTTTCATCTCGGCTATTGAGCCCCTCAGTGGAAGGAACTACGGCTCATGGAGAGATAAGATTGAGATGGGGCTTGCTCTGCTTGACCTCGACTTGGCACTAATTGAGACTTGTCTCAAAGAACCTGTTGACCCCGTGAGGGGCGAAAAAGAAAGTGAAGAGGACTTCAACAAAAGGGTCCGTGACCATGCACCAATAAGAATGAAGTGCGACCTTGAGCGTGCAAAGTGGGACTCGTCCAATAGAAAGTGCTTGATGGTGATTAAGAGCACCATCATGGAAGCTATAAGGGAAGCAATCCCAGAGTGCACCGCTGCCAGTGAGTGCCTGAAAAAGGTAGAGATTCAGTTTACTGGGTCCTCAAAGGCCTATGCAAGCTCTCTCATTAAGAAACTTGTTACTACAAGATACATTGGTGGGGGTGTAAGGGACCACATATTGCGAATGAGCAATATGTCCTCCAAGCTTAAGCCTATGGGCATGGAGCTTCTAGATGAGTTCATCATTCATCTGATCTTTGCCTCACTACCAAACTAATTTGAAGCTTTTGTTGTGAACTACAATGCACATCCAAAAAAGTGGGGCATTGAGAAGATGATGGCCATGTGCGTTCAAGAAGAAGAAAGACTTAAGGGGCAGTCTGGTGATTCTGTGAACTACCTGAGCCCAACCAAGAAGAGGAACTTCCAGGGTTTCAATCCCCAAGGGAAACCTCAGGGGAATCCCTCTTCTTCTAGGCCGCATGGAAAGGCTCCTGATCACCAGGCACGGGAGGTGGACAAGGACACCTGCAAGTGGTGCAAGCAGAAGGGCCACTACATGAGTGTATGTGTGGATTTTCTGAAGCATCTGTGCAAGAATGGTGAGGATTTAATTACTTTTATTGATGAATCCTTATTTTTAAGTTATGAAAAATCTACTTGGTGGATTGACTCAGGTGCGACTGTTCATGTTGCCAATTCATTACAGGGATTCCGTATGATAAGGACCCTGCAAAGAGGAGAAAGAAGTATTAAAGGTGCAAACGATATTCAAGCTGGAGTCGAAGCCATTGGAGATCTTCCTTTAGAGTTGTCGAATGGATTTGTAATTTTATTAGTAGATGGGCTTTATGTACCCTCTTTGCATCGAAACTTAATAAGTGTATCGCGCTTAGACGATTGTGGTTTTGCTTGTCATTTTAGCGATGAACAATGTAAGATCAAGCTTAATAATCAGAATGTTGGTCTTGACTTCAGACAAGACAAGCTTTATTTGTTATTACATTGTGAGAATGTGAATGTATTAAGCGCTGAGAATGAGAATGCCTCCTCATCCCAAAATGGAAAGAGTAAGAGGAAAAGAATTGATTAAGTCTCATCGAAATTATGGCACTGTCGTTTAGGCCATATTTCGAGGGGGAGAATAGAACGCTTAATAAAAGAATCAATTCTACCGCCTCTAGAGTTTTCAAATTTAGAGCAATGCATCGATTGTATTAAAGGAAACTTTGTAAAGAACATTAAGAAAGGCACCAAAAGAAGCACAGGAGTATTAGAAATAATTCATACGGATATATGTGGTCCGTTTCCTGTGACATCTGTGGATGGCTATGACTCTTTCATAACATTCACGGATGATTATTCGCGTTATGGTTACATTTATCCTATTAAAGAACATTCAGAAGCATTGGATAAATTCAAGATATTTAAGGCTAAAGTTGAAAATCAGCATAGCTTAAAGATTAAAGTAGTAAGGTCCGATCGTGGAGGCGAATACTACGGCCGGCATACCCCATATGGCCAAATTCCTGGACCCTTGATACGTTGGAAACGTATCTATAATTTTTGATGCTCCATGCTTGTTTAGTATCTGCTTTGCTTTACTTGTCCACACTTTCAGGTGCTTTTTACATGTTTTCTGGTACTAAGCTATTAACAAGTTGCAACAGTGCTAGATGCCTGTTTTCTGCTGTTTTTGGTTTAAGAAAAGTTAGTAAAGAAATATTCTTGGAATTGGACGGGACGAAGGACAAAGTCAATAACTTTCCGTGGGGAACAAAAAGTCTAGAGGATAGCGGAGGGCGGAGCCACCTCCTGGCGCTGACAGTGGGCTGCGCTACTGGCTAGGTTTTGGTGGCCCTGGCCGCCTCCCGGTCTCGCCCCTTTGCCTATAAGAAGCCCCCATGTAAACCACAGTACGATCAGAAATCCACGAAACCGTCTGTAGCCGCCGCCACCATCATCCCTAGATCGGGGGGATCTAAAGTCCTTCCCGGCACCCGGCCGGAGGGGAGATCATCCCGGAGGCCTTCTCTCCGGTATGATTCATGAGTAGTTCCACCTTGGACTATGGGTCCATGTAGTAGCTAGATGGTTGTATCTCCTCCTTTGTGCTTTCATGTATAGATCTTGTGAGCTCCGTTCATGATCAAGATCTAATCTATTTGTAATCATGCATGTTGTGTTTGCAGGGATCCGATGGATATTGAGATTATTATGTTGGTTTGATTAATGGTTTTATCTTTATGATTCTTTATGTCTGTGTTAGATGTGTATTTGTATATTGTATGTCCCCACTTGTTAGGGGGTTTTCCTGCATATTTCCACCTATACATGTACTATATATTATGGCCTTTGGCCCCTGAGGAATACAAGTTGCCTATTCCTAACATGGTATTAGAGCCAAGTTAGCCTCCTCCTCTCGCAACTTCGTCGCTGCGGCAGCCACCGTCCCTGTCGCCGACGGCCTTGCCGTCGTCGCCGCCGCCGGTCGTCGCCTGTCTCCGCCTAGTTCCTGGCCGCGTGTTCCATCTGCCCGCCCGACCACACCCGATCCAGATTGGTGTTCTCCAGATCGATCTCCCCAAATCGATAGATACTCACCCGACAATCCCGTCCAGTTCCTCTCCAGATCGATCCCGTCGATCCCGTCTGCTTCACACGCGCGGGCCACCCGTCACCACTGATCTCCACCCCGTGCTGCCATCCAGATCGGCGCCACCCCTCCCATCGATCTCCTGTCTCCACCCGCCACCCCTGATTGCTGCCATCCAGATCGGCGCCACCCCTTTCTCCACCCGCCACCCCCGATCGGATCTCCTGCCTCCACCCGACGGGCCCCACATGTGCGGGCCACCAGTCGCCGATCTCCCTGGGCCTCGGTCTCCCGCCTAGCCGTCGTCGCTCTCCTCTTCGCCGGACCTCCATCGCCGCCGGCCGTCACCACTGCAGGGAATTGATCCCCGGCCGTTAGGCACCGCCCCTTGTCCTGGTTAGCCAGAATTTGGCCGGATTTGGCCTGCTCTCTGCCTCCAGGTACGGGTTGACCAGATCTGTCCAAAAAAATTAAGAGAGAGATGTCTTCTGCATCGGGCTATGTTGCGATTCCTCGCTGCCCGGTGATCTTCGATGGCACGAATTATCCTGATTTCGCTGCCTTTATGCGCGGTCTCCGTTTATGGGGTGTGCTCTCTGGCGAGGTCTCCTCTCTGCCGTGCCCCACTGCTCCTCTGGCTCCTCTTCCGCCGCCGCCGATCGTTCTTGGTGTTGATGCTTCTCAGGAGGCCAAGGATGCTGCTCAGAGTGCCGATGATATTGCTGTTGCTTCATATGAGCTGAAGCTCAAACAGTACTCTGCTGATCTCGACACCTATCACTTCGATCTGAGGTCCTACACTCAGTGGGTAGATGAGGATGCTCGTGCTGCTGCTGTTCTCACCTCCAGTGTTCTTCCCTAGTTTGCCGCTGAGTTCATGAGTCTTCCTACTGTTGCTGCTCAGTGGGCACATCTCCGTCAGCGCTATCAGCCGTCTGGGGATGCTCTTTACCTGTCTGTGGTTCGCCAGGAGCATGCTCTTCAGCAGGGTGATTCCATTATTGATGAGTTCTATACTCAGAGTGCCGCTATCTGGCGACAGCTTGATTCTCTCTGTACTGTTGTTTGTGGCACATGCTCGTGCTGCCAGATTGTGCGATCGGATTTGGAGTTCCATCGCATCTATGAGTTTCCGTCTCGGCTCCGTCAGGAGTTCGAGCCCCGTCGTGCTCAGTTGAATGCTCGTGGTCGTGTTCCGCTCTCTGAGGTGTTGTTTGAGCTTCGGGCTGAGGAGACTCGTCTCCGTGGTGCCGGGTCTTATGATTCTTGCGATTCTGCTTTCTACTTGTGGTCCTCCTCTCCCGTCTGCTCCCTCGACTCAGCCGGGTCCTCGTACACCGTCGATACTACCCACTCCTCCGTGTCGTGGCTAGGGTCAAGACCAGAGTCTCGTGGTCAAAGTCGACCAGCAGACTCGTGGTCGTGGTCACCGTGGTTCTCTTCACATCGCACTTCATCAGAAAGGGGATGGCCACACTTGGGCCACCTGTTATACACGGATCGATTTACGTGACGCACCGTGCTCGTGGCGGTCGGCTCCTTCCAGATCTTCAGCAGTTGTTCTCTCTGATCACGACATTATCAGGAGTCTTCGCGGTCTGCTTGCTGCTACAGGCTCTTTTTCGACGGGCACTGCTGGTTCTATGACTGATTCTTTAGGCACTGTGTGACCACCACCTTCTACACAGTCAGGTACGTCCCCGTGGTATCTGGATTCTGGAGCTTCTTTTCATATGACCTCTGAGTCTTCTTTTTTGTCCGCTCTTTGTTCTCTCCCTTCTCATGTCTGTGTTCTCACGACCGATGGTACCTCTCTTCCTGTTTCTAGTTGGGGCACCCTTTCTACTTCTTCTTTTTCTGTTCCTGATATTTCTCATGTTCGTCGTCTTAAGATGAATTTGTTCTCTGCTAGCCAGCTTACTGACTCTGGTTGTCGCATCATTCTTGATGTTGATTCTTGTGTTGTCCAGGATCATCGCACACAGGCCATGGTTGGAGTTGGCCCTCGCAGTCGTGACTCCTTAGGACTTTGGGAGTTAGACTGGCTTCATGTTCCTTCCGCTGCCACTTCATCTGCCAGTTCTTCTCCGGTCGTCGCCTCTGCTACCAACTCTTTTCAGCAGTGGCATCATCGTCTTGGTCACCTTTGTGACTCTCTTCTGTCATCATTAGTTCATCATGGTCTTCTGGGGTCTGTCTCAGGAGATGGGTCTTTACATTTTCAGGGTTGTAGGTTGGGCAAACAGATTCAGCTTCCCTACCCTACTAGCGCGTCTGTATCTCAGCGGCCTTTTGATTTAGTTCATTCCGATGTTTGGGGTCCGGCTCCTTTCGCTCCGAAAGGGGGCCATCTCTACTATATTTTATTCATCGATGATTTTTCTCGGTATACTTGGTTGTATTTTATGCGCTCTCCAGTGAAGTGCTCTCCATATATCAGCGTTTTGCGGCCATGGTCCGTACTCAATATTCTACCCCCATTCGTGTGTTTCGTGTTGATTCTGCTGGTGAGTATATCTCCTAGATCTTGCGAGGTGTTCTTGCTGAGCAGGGTACCTTGCTCAGTTCTCCTGTCCCGGCGCACATGCCCAGAATGGCGTTGCTGAGCGTAAGCATCGTCATATTCTTGAGACCACTCGTGCCATGATGATTGCTTCTTCCCTTCCGCCGCATTTCTGGGCTGAGGCTATCGCTGCATCGGCTTACCTCATCAATATTCACCCTTCCGTCGCTCTGCAAGGTGGTATCCCTCTTGAGCGTTTATCTGGTCATTCTCCAGACTATTCTATGCTTCGCTTGTTTGGTTGTGTTTGCTATGTTCTCCTTGCCCCTCGCGAATGCACCAAACTGACTGCTCAGTCTGTTGAGTGTGTCTTCCTTGGATACGGTGATGAGCACAAGGGCTATCGTTGTTGGGATCCCGTTGGTCATCGGATGCGTATCTCTCGCGACGTAACTTTTGGTGAGACGCGCCCTTTCTATCCTTGTCCCACCGCTGGTACCTACCCGGTGGAAGATATCACTTTTCTACTTTTTCCTGACACACCTCCTTCTCCTCCTGTTGTGTCTTCTTCAGGACCTCCTCCTCCTGATGTCTCTTCTTCGACACCATCCTCCTCTGCTCCGTCTAGTTCCCCTAGTTCTCCTCGTTCTCCGGAGCCTTCCTCTGCTATTCCTTCTTCTTCATCGTCGTCTCATGAGTCGTCTTCCTCTAATGAGCTTCCCTCTACTCGTCATGTTCGTCAGCGTCGTGCCCCCAACCGTTACTCTCCTAGTCAGTATGGTCTTTCTGTTGCCTCTGAGCCGACTTCCTATCGGGATGCTGAGCATCATCCTGAATGGCAGCTGGCCATGGCTGAGGAGATCGCTGCACTTGAGCGCACTGGCACCTGGGATCTTGTTTCTCCCCCTCCCAGTGTCCGTCCTATCACGTGTAAGTGGGTCTATAAGATTAAGACCCGCTCTGATGGATCTCTTGAGCGCTATAAAGCGCGTCTTGTGGCTCATGGTTTTCAGTAGGAGCACCATCGTGACTATGATGATACTTTTGCTCCTATGGCTCATATAACCACCGTATGCATTTTCTTGCTGTTGCATTCTGTCACCGGGTCTGTGTCCCAGCTTGATGTTCAGAACGCCTTCCTCAATGGAGAGTTGAGTGAGGAGGTTTATATGCAGCCTCCTCCTGGGTATTTTGTTCCCGTGGGGATGGTTTGTCGTCTTCGACGTTCTCTTTATGGCCTCAAACATGCCCTCATGCCTGGTTTGAGCGCTTTGCCTCTGTAGTGACTGTTGTTGGTTTCTCCCCTAGTGCTCATGATCTAGCGCTGTTTGTTCACACTTCTCCTCGTGGACGCACTCTTCTTCTTCTCTATGTTGATGATATGATCATTACTGGTGATGATTCTGAATATATCGCCTTTGTTAAGGCTCGTCTTCATGATCAGTTTCTTATGACTGATCTTGGTCCTCTTCGATACTTTCTTGGGATTGAGGTTTCCTCCACTTCTGATGGTTTTTTCATCTCCCAGGAAAAGTTTATTCAGGATCTTCTTGCTCATGCTGCTTTTGGGGATGAGCGCACTGTTGAGACCCCTATGGATCTTAATGTTAAGCTTCACCCCACTGATGGTGATCCTCTTCCTGATCCGACGCGTTATCGCCATCTTGTTGGGAGTCTTGTTTATCTTGTTGTCACTCGTCCTGACATCTCTTATCCTGTTCATATTCTGAGTCAGGTAAGATATTGAGCAAGGCTCAGTGTCCAGCTACGGTAAATGATAGGGAAGCTATGAGCAAAGTGCCTTATGCCTCGGCCATAGGTTCTATCATGTATGCCATGTTGTGTACTAGACCGGATGTGTCCAATGCTCTTAGTTTGACGAGTAGATATCAAAGTGATCCAGGAGTGGAACACTGGACAGCCGTGAAGAACATCCTAAAGTACCTAAATAGGACTAAAGAAATGTTCTTAGTCTATGGGGGTGATGAACAGCTCGTCAGAAAAGGTTACGTCGATGCTAGTTTCGACACCGACAAGGATGATTCTAAATCTCGCAGGATATGTGTATATTTTGAATGGAGGAGCTGAGCTAAAGAAGTGCAAGCAAAGCGTGATCGCGGGATCTACAGAGAAGCGGAATACATGGCTGCCGCAGCGTCAAGTGAAGGAGTTTGGATCAAACTTCATCATCGAGCTTGGCGTGGTTCCAAGTGCATTGGACCCACTGGAGATATTGTGTGACAACACCGCCCATAGCACTCGCTAAGGAACCAAGATATCATCCAAAGACCAAGCATATCAACCGCAAGTTTCATATAATCCGAGATTATATAGCGGATGGAGATCTCAAGATTAGCAAAGTACATACAGATCAATGTCGCAGATCCGCTGACTAAACCTCTTCCGCGTGCAAAACATGATCGGCACCTCGGCCATGGGTGTGAGATTGTTGCCAAATGTAAACTAGATTATTGACTCTAGTGCAAGTGGGAGACTGTTGGAATTATGCCCTAGAGGCAATAATAAAGATGTTATTATTATAATTCTTGTTCATGATAATGTTTATATTCCATGCTAGAATTGTATTGAGCGGAAACTTTAATACTTGTGTGGTTTGTGAACAACACCGTGTCCCTAGTATGCCTCTATGGACTAGCTCATTGATTAATGATGGTTAAGGTTTCCTAACCATGGACATGAGTTGTCAATTAATAATGAGATCATATCATTGGGAGAATGATATGGTGGACAGACCCAAACTAAGCGAAGCAATTAGATCGTGTCATCGTGTTCATCTTTGCGAAGCTTTTCTTATGTCAAATATTGTATTCCTTAGACCATGAGATAATACAACTCCCTGGTATTGGAAGAAAGCTTTGAGGTCATCAAACGTCATCCTATGAGAGGGTGATCATAAAGGTGTCTCTCAGGTGATCGGAAAGTACCTGTTGGGTTGTATGTATCGAGATGGGATTTGTCCCTCCCAAGTCGGAGAGATATACTTCGGGCCCACTCGGTAATCGATATCAACACCGCTAGCAAGCATGTGGTTAAGGAGTTAATCACAAAGTGATATCGGATTACGGAACGAGTATAGTACTTGCTGTGAACGAGATTGAACTAGGTATGACGGTACCGATGATCGAATCTCGGGCAAGTAAAATATCGCGAGACGAAGGGAATATACATATGGGATTGATTGAATCCTGGCATCGTGGTTCATCCGATATGATCATCATGTGTGGGAGTCAATATGGGTTTCCAGACCCCGCTGTTGATTATTGATAGAAGATCATGTCTGCATATTCTCGAACCCGCAGGGTCACACACTTAACGTGTCTCGACGCTAGGATAGATTGGATAATTGGTTTATGATTTTTTGTTTGGAGTCTCGGATGGGATCCGGGACATCACGAGAGGTTCCGGAGTGGTCCGGAGAATAAGATTCATATAAGGCGGTGCAGTTTTTGGAGTTCGGAATTCTTCCGGGTTAATCGGTATTGTACCGGAAGCTTCTAGAACCTTCCGGAAGGGAACCAACGTGGCCCCACCTTCCGGGAGGGGGCATGGGCCTATGAGGGAGTGCCCTGGCCGCATTGGGCCAGGGGCACAAGGCCCCATAGGGCCCAGCCGGCCAAGAGAGGTTTAAACTCTAGATAGAGCTTCTAGAAGGGGGCTCTTGCCCCCACTCTTCCTCCTTGGGGCCGCCTTGGCTTGGGGAGGGCTAGGCTGCGCCCACCCCTCTATATAGAGGGCTGGGGCACCAACCCCCACACCTTCCCTCCAACCCTAGCCGCCTCCGCCTCCCTCTCTCCCTCCCGACTGCTTGTAGGCAAAGCCCTACTGCAGAAATTCTCCACCAATTGCACCGCGCCGTCGCGTTGTAGATCCAACCCATCTCTCGACCATACTTGCTGGACCAAGGAAGGAGGAGACGTCGAGGTGCTGCACGTGTGCATCTCACGGAGGCATCGCCACTTGTGGTGCTAGATTGGATCGGATCGCGAGGAGGAGAAGCGAGTACGACTACATCACCCACGTTCCGGATTTAACATTCATTGCGGCGAATCTTCAAGGGTATGAAGATCTAATCCAATCTATCTCGTTGTTTGCATCTCCTAGATTAGATCTTGGCTTCCCTCTCTTTGCATCCGTAGAAAATTTTGATTTACTATGCCGCGAAACCCTTCAGTGGTATCAGAGCTAGATCTATGCGTAGATGTGTTTCACGAGTAGAACGCAACATGGTTGTTAGGCGTTGATGTTTTCTGTTGCAAGCCTCTTGTTTGTGTTCTTCTTATGACGCGGATAGTGAGATTGAAGCGTCCAGCCAACCTTACGCGACGTCGTCATGAGACCGGCCCGCACTTGACGTGTGGCTTGTTCCACACATGCGGTGGTGGATGTCGATTTCTCTCACTATAGTTGTCATGGGATTAACACCGAGTTTGGCAACCATAATATCACCGTTGTGGCTTTCCGTAGGTAAGAATCGTTTAGCATCTACTCCCATAAGCCACGTAAAACATGCAACAACAAAGTAGAGGCGTCTAACTTGTTTTTGCAGGAGTGTTTTCGTGATATGGTATGGCCCAAGATGTGATGTGTATATTGTATATGATCATGTTTTGTAATGTTTCACGACTTGCATGTCGATGAGTACACAACCGGCAGGAGCCATATGGTTGTCTTTATAATTGTGTATGACCTGTGAGTCAACTTCTTATACGCCATGTAATAGTTTCACTTTATCGCTAAGTAGTTAGCAATAGTTGTAGTTTCTATTCGTGGTGGAGGCAATCATGGTGGAGTGATGGAGATCATGCCGGCACGCACAAGATGGAGATCATTGCGCGAAGATTGGCTATACCATGTCACATAAAGTTATATGCATGTGATGTTTATCCTTTTATGTATCTTATCATGCTTAGATCGCGACGGTAGCATTATAAGATGATTCCTCACTTAAAGATCAAGATAAAACTGTGTTCTCCCCAAGTATGCACCGTTGCGAAAGTTCGTCGTGTCCAAGCATCACGTGATGATCGGGTGCTATAGACTCTACGCTCACATACAACGGGTGCAAGCCAGTTTTGCACACGCGGAAATACTTGGGTCTAACTTGACGAGCCTAGCATGTACAGACATGGCCTCGGAACACATGAACCAAAAGGTTAAGCATGAGTCATATGAATGATATGATCGACACTTTGTTGTCCACCATTGAAACCACATCTCTTCTCGTGAAGATCGGATTAGGTGTGGTGAATTTGGATCGTGTTCACTAAACAACTTGAGGGGTGTTGAATTTAGTGGGAGTTCATCTAGTAATTTGATTAAGTTGAACTATTTATCATGAACATAGTCTAAATTGTACTTGCAAATACTGTAGATCACATGGCCAAGTCCAACTTCAAGTTCAACGTTTTTGCTGAGATAGAAAAGCTTAGAAACAATGGGTCTAACTTCACCAAATGGTTCCGCATTCTGAGAATCATTCATTTGGCGGACAAAGGACTATGTCCTTGAGAAAGCGCTTAGGTGACGCCTATATAGATGCTATAGCTGATGAAAAAGCTGTTTATCGATCAGCAAGGATGATTATGATTTGATTAAGATCGCCAGGTTGTATGCTATGGAATCGGATCTTCAAAATCGTTTTGAGGAGTTCGCCGGGCCCTTTGAGATTCTCGAGGAGCTGAAAAACATGTTTTAGACTCAAGCCCGTTCTGAGAGATATGAGATCTCTAAGAAATTCTTTAACTACAAGATGGAGGAAGGGAGTTCCGTTAGTGAGCACGCCATTAAGATGACGGGCTACACTCAACGCCTTGAGCAACTGGACTGCAAGATTCCAGAGGAGCTCAAGATTGACACTCCTAGCTACAAAAGTTTTGTAGTTGATCACAATCAGATTGGTTCCACTGATATGATCCTCTGAGCTCTTTGCTAAGATGAAAGTAGCGGAGGTGAACATCAAAAAGAATAATCATGTGTTGATGGTCAAGCCCACCTTCAAGAAAGGTAAGGGTGCAAGGAAGCCCTTCAAGAAAGGCGGCGGCAAGCGTTGCCCTCGCCGAGAGGAAGCTCAGTCTGGTCCTAAGCCGGACATCGAGTGCTTCTATTGCAAGGACAAGGGTCCTTTGGAAACTATCCGAAGTATACTTAGCGGACAAGAAGGCTGGCACCATCAAAGGTATATTTGATATACATGTTATTGATGTTTTCCTTACTAGCCCTCGTTGTAGTGCGGGTATTTGATACGGTTCGTTGCTAATATTTGTAACTCGAAGCAGGATCTATGGAATAGACGGCTTATGCGAGGGACGAGGTGATAATGTCTGGCAGCGGATCAAGAGTTGATGTGATGGCCGCGACGCCTCCTTAGTTTTACCTTCGGGATTAGTTTTAAACCTTAATAAGTGTTATTATGTGCCTGCGTTGAGCATGAACATTATTTCTGGATCTTATTTATTGCAAGACGGTTATTCATTTAAATCGGAGAATAATGGTTGTTCTATTTATATGAGTAACATATTTTATGGTCATGCACCTATTGTGAATGGTTTATTTCTTCTAAACCTCGAAAGGGATGAAACACACATCCATAACATTGAGGCTAAGAGATGCAAAGTAGATAGTGATAATACTACTTATTTGTGGCACTGTCGTCTAGTTCATATTGGTGTAAAGCGCATGAAGAAACTCCATTCTGATGGACTTTTGGAGTCTCTTGATTTTGAATCATTTGACACATGCGAACCATGCCTCATGGGCAAGATGATCAAAACCCCGTTCTCCGGTATGATGGAGCGAGCAACGGACTTGTTGGAAATCATACATACTGATGTATGCGGACCGATGAGTGTTTCGACGCGCGGTGGATATCGCTATTTTCTCACTTTTACCGATGACTTAAGTAGATATGGGTATATCTATTTAATGAAACATAAACCTGAAACGTTTGAAAAGTTCAAAGAATTTCAGAATGAAGTGGAGAACCATCGTAACAGAAAGATTAAGTTTCTACGATCCGATCGTGGAGGTGAATATTTGAGTTATGATTTTCTCACGCATCTTAAAGCACGTGGAATCATTTCACAACTCACGCCACCCGGAACACCACATCACAATGGTGTGTCTAAACGCCGGAATCGAACCCTATTAGATATGGTCCGATCAATGATGTCTCTTACTGATTTGCCGTTATCATTTTGGGGTTATGCATTAGAAACCGCTGCAATCACTTTAAATAGGGCTCCATCTAAATCCGGTGAGACGACACTATGAACTGTGGTTTGGTGCTAAACCTAAGTTGTCGTTTCTTAAAGTTTGGGGATGCGAAGCTTACGTCAAGAAGTTGATGCCGGACAAGCTCGAACCCAAAGCGGAGAAATGTGTCTTCATAGGATACCCTAAGGAAACTATTGGGTATACCTTCTATCACAGAACCGAAGGCAAAGTGTTTGTCACAAAGAACGGTTCCTTTCTTGAGAAGGAGTTTCTCTCGAAAGAAGTGAGTGGGAGGAAAGTAGAGCTAGACGAGGTTATTGAACATTCTCTTGAATTGGAGAGTAGCGCAGCACCTGAAATTGTTCCAAAGGTCACCGCACCAACAATAGAGGAAGCTAATGACAAGGATCATGAATCTTGGACGATGTGCTCTTGAGCGTCGCAGTCGACAAGGTCGCGTGCCCCTCACAGTGGTAATGCAGCAACCTGTCTTGACTGTCTTGTTAGTAGAAGACGGTGAACCTCTGAACTATGAGGCGATGATGAGCCGGACTCGAGAAATGGCTAGAAGCCATGAAATCCAATTGGGATCCATGAGCGAAAACCAAGTATGGACTTTGGTGGACCCTCCTAGCGACGAAAGGCCGTTGAGTGCAAATGGATTTTCAAGAAGAAAGCGGACGCGGATGGTAATGTTACTCTATAAAGCACGGCTTGTCGCGAAAGGTTTTCGACAAGTTCAAGGTGTTGACTACGATGAGACTTTCTCTCGTGGCGATGTTTAAGTCCATTCGATTCTATTAGCAATTGCTGCGTTTCATGATTATGAAATATGGCGGATGGATGTCAAGACTGCTTTCCTCAATGGCAACATTGATGAAGAGTTGTATATGATGCAACCCGAAGGTTTTATCGATCCTAAGGATGCGATAAAGTATGCAAACTTCAGCGTTCCATTTATGGGAAGCAAGCATCGGAGTTGGAACCTTAGTTTTGATCAAGTGATCAAGAGCTTTGGATTTGTTCCAAATAGCTCTGAAGCTTGTATCTACAAGAAAGTGAGTGGGAGCTCGGTGACATTTCGGTACTATATGTGGATGACATATTGATTATTGGAAATGACATTAACATGCTTAACGATGTGAAGAGTTATTTGAACAAGTGTTTTTCAATGAAAGACCTAGGTGAAGCTGCTTATATATTGGGCATCAAAATCTATAGAGATAGACAAAGACGCTTTGATAGCTTTAAGCGGTACATACCTAGACAAAGTTCGAAAAGGTTCGAATGGATAAGGCAAAGAAAGGTTCGATTCCTATGTTGTCGTAAGATATTGAGCAAGGCTCGTGTCCACTGATGAAATGATAGGGAAGCTATGAGCAAAGTGCCTTATGCCTCGGCCATAGGTTCTATCATGTATGCCATGTTGTGTACTAGACGGATGTGTCCAATGCTCTTAGTTTGACGAGCGGATATCAAAGTGATCCGAGTGGAACATGGACAGCGTGAAGAACATCCTAAAGTACCTAAATAGGACTAAAGAAATGTTCTTAGTCTATGGGGTGATGAAGCTCGTCGTAAAGGTTACGTCGATGCTAGTTTCTACACCGACAAGGATGATTCTAAATCTCGACAGGATACGTGTATATTTTGAATGGAGGAGCTGTGAGTGGAGAAGCTGCAAGCAAAGCGTGATCGCGGGATCTGATGAGAAGCGGAATACATGGCTGCTGAAGCGTCAAGTGAAGGAGTTTGGATCGAAACTTCATCATCGAGCTTGGCGTGGTTCAAGTGCATTGGACCCTTGGAGATATTGTGTGACAACACCGGCGCCATAGCACTCGCTAAGGAACCAAGATATCATCCAAAGACCAAGCATATCAACCAAGTTTCATATAATCCGAGATTATATAGCGTATGGAGATCGAAGATTAGCAAAGTACATACAGATCTGAATGTCGCAGATCCGCTGACTAAACCTCTTCCGCGTGCAAAACATGATCAGCACCTCGATTGCCATGGGTGTGAGATTGTTGCCAAATGTAAACTAGATTATTGACTCTAGTGCAAGTGGGACTGTTGGAATTATGCCCTAGAGGCAATAATAAAGATGTTATTATTATAATTCTTGTTCATGATAATGTTTATATTCCATGCTAGAATTGTATTAGCGGAAACTTTAATACTTGTGTGGTTTGTGAACAACACCGTGTCCCTAGTATGCCTCTATGGACTAGCTCATTGATTAATGATGGTTAAGGTTTCCTAACCATGGACATGAGTTGTCGATTAATAATGAGATCATATCATTGGGAGAATGATATGGTGGGAGACCAAACTAAGCGAAGCAATTAGATCGTGTCATCGTGTTCATCTTTGCGAAGCTTTTCTTATGTCAAATATTGTATTCCTTAGACCATGAGATAATACAACTCCCTGGTATTGGAAGAAAGCTTTGAGGTCATCAAACGTCATCCTATGAGAGGGTGATCATAAAGGTGTCTCTCAGGTGATCGGAAAGTACCTGTTGGGTTGTATGTATCGAGATGGGATTTGTCCTCCCAAGTCGGAGATATACTTGGGCCCACTCGGTGTCGATATCAACACGCTTGCAAGCATGTGGTTAAGGAGTTAATCACAAAGTGATATCGGATTACGGAACGAGTAAAGTACTTCTTTGTGAACGAGATTGAACTAGGTATGGCCGGTACCGATGATCGAATCTCGCAAGTAAAATATCGCGAGACGAAGGGAATATATATATGGGATTGATTGAATCCTGGCATCGTGGTTCATCCGATATGATCATCGATGAATGTGTAGAGTCAATATGGGTTTCGCACCCAGCTGATTATTGATAGAAGATCATGTCTGCATATTCTCGAACCCGCAGGGTCACACACTTAACGTGTCTCGACGCTAGGATAGATTGGATAATTGGTTTATGAGTTTTTGTTCGGAGTCTCGCATGGGATCCGGGACAGGTTCCGGAGTGGTCCGGAGAATAAGATTCATATAAGGCAGTGCAGTTTTTGGAGTTCGGAATTGTTCCGGGTTAATCGGTATTGTACCGGAAGCTTCTAGAACCTTCTGGAAGGGAACCAACGTGGACCCACCTTCCGGGAGGGGGCATGGGCCTATGAGGGAGTGCCTTGGCCGCATTGGGCCAGGGGCACAAGGCCCCATAGGGCCCAGCCGGCCAAGAGAGGTTTAAACTCTAGATAGAGCTTCTAGAAGGGGGGTTTCCTTGCCCCCCACTCTTCCTCCTTGGGGCTGCCGGCCTTGGCTTGGGGGAGGGGCTAGGGCTGCGCCCACCCCTCTATATATAGAGGGCTGGGGGCGCACCAACCCCCACACCTTCCCCTCCAACCCTAGCCGCCCTGCTGCCCTCCTCTCTCCCTCCCGACTGCTTGTAGGCAAAGCCCTGCTGCAGAAATTCTCCACCAATTGCACCGCGCCGTCGTGTTGTAGATCCAACCCATCTATCCACCATACTTGCTGGACCAAGGAAGGAGGATACGTCGAGGTGCTGCACGTGTGCATCTCACGGAGGCATCGCCACTTGTGGTGCTAGATCGGATCGGATCGCGAGGAGGAGAAGCGAGTACGACTACATCACCCACGTTAACGAGCGTTCATTGTCTTGAATCTTCAAGGGTATGAAGATCTAATCCAATCTCTCTTGTTGTTTGCATCTCCTAGATTAGATCTTGGCTTCCCTCTGTTTGCATCCGTAGAAAATTTTGATTTACTATGTCGCGAAACCCTTCAGTTTACCCTTCATGCCATGTTGTTTATCTAAAGAGAGCGCCTCTAGTGAACTATGGACCCCATTCTAATCTTTACCATTGATACATCTTCCACTGTTACTTGTTTACTTGATGCAAACCATTACCTTCCACACCATACGTTTAATCCTTTGTTATAGCAAACCAGTGAGCTTGACAACCTCACTGATTCGTTGGGGCAAAGTCTTGAGTCTGTGTTGTGCAGGTCTCCGTGTTGCTTGTAACACCTGTGTGACGTTTCCTTCCTCCTACTGGTTTGATAGCCTTGGTTTCTTACTTAGGGAAAACTTGTTGTTGTGCTGCTTCACACCTTGCTCTTGGGGTTCCCGACGAAGCGCTCCTACATCAACTCAGCGCTGCATCAAGCTTTTCTGGCGCCATTGCTGGGGAATAAAGAAAGAAGCTCCCACGTCAATAGGGCGCCATCAACAAGTTTTCTAGTGCCGTTGACGGGGAGGCTAAGGACGTCTTCACTAGGGGAGTCCTTCACTTCCTTTCTCTTTACTTTGTTTTTAGTTTGCTTTGTTTCTCTTGCTTGGTTTTGTTTGCCTCTTTTAAAAAAACCAAAAAAATTAGTATAGTTTGGTTTGCTTGCTTTAGGTGCTGCTGCTGCTCTTTTTGGCTTGCCCACCTTTGCCAAAATGAACTCTGCTGACAACACCAAGTTGTGTGACTTCAGTAGCACCAACAACAATGATTTCCTAAGCACTCCTATTGCTCCACCTACTCCTGATGCTATCTTTTATGAAATTAAGCCTGCTTTGTTGAATCTTGTGATGAGAGAGCAATTTTCTGGTGTTGGTTTTGATGATCCTGCTGCCCATCTTAATAGCTTTGTTGAACTTTGTGAGATGCAAAAGTATAAGGATGTAGATGGAGATATTATTAAGCTCGGGTTTTTTCCTTTCTCCTTGAGGGGAAAAGCTAAAGAATGGTTGCTATCTTTGCGTAAAAATAGTATTGATTCTTGGACTAAGTGCAAAGATGCTTTTATTGGAAAGTACTATCCTCCTGCTAAGATTATTGCTATGAGAAGTGACATTATGAAATTTAAACAGCTTGATAGTGAACATGTTGCTCCTGCTTGGGAAAGAATGAAATCTTTGGTTAAAAATTGCCCTACTCATGGACTCACTGCTTGGATGATTATCCAAACTTTTTATGCAGGTTTGAACTTCTCCTCAAGAAACCTGTTGGATTCTGCTGCTGGAGGTACTTTTATGGGACTCACCTTGGGTGCTACAACAAGGCTCCCTGATAATATGATGGTTAACTACTCTGAATGGCATGTTGAGAGAGCTCCACATGGTAAGAAGGTAAATTCTGTTGAGGAAACTTCCTCTTTGAGTGAAAAGATTGATGTTATTATGGCTATGCTTGTTAATGGGAAAGCTCCTCTAGATCCTAATAGTGTCCCCTTAGCCTCTTTGGTTGCTCAGGAAGAGCAAGTTGATGTGAACTTCATTGGAAACAACAATTTCAACAACAATGCCTATAGGAATAATTTTGGTAGCAACAACAATTATAGGCCTTATCCTCCTAATAATGGCAATTCCTATGGAAGCTCTTACAATAATGCTAGAAGTGCCCCCTCTAAACTTGAAGTAATGCTCAAGGACTTTATTAGTAAACAAACCACTTTCAATAAAACTATAGAGGAAAAGCTTTTAACTGTTGGGAAAAATATATCCTCTTTGTCTGAAGCTCAAACTTCCTTAGTTAATAAAATGGCTGCTAAACCTGAAACTATGGAAAACACCTTTGCTACTGCTCATGCCATACAAGTTACTATTGATGAAAATGTTAGGCTATTAGCTCAACTTCATGCTAGGTGGAAAAGGGAAGCTGAAATTGATAGAAACAATAGTGTGTGCACTATCACCACTAAACCACAAGTAGCCCCTATTCCTCCTCCTACTATGCATAAGCCTAGTAAGCCTACTACTAGTGATGCTAAGTTTGACTTTGATATTAATGGTTGCAATATTTCTGAAGTGATTACGTTCCCGCAAAAGCTTGCTAGAAGTCCTAATGCTAGTGATATGCATGTTGCCATTACCAAACACATTACAGATGCTCTTGTTAAGATTAAGGAAGAGAAGCTAAAACACAAAGCTTCTATTCCTAGGAAAGTAGAAGATAGTTGGGAACCCATTATTAATATGCAAGTGAATAACTTTGATATCAAAGCTTCATGTGATCTTGGTTCTAGTCTCTCTATTATGCCTAGGAAGATTTATGAAATGCTTGATTTGCCACCATTAGAAGATTGTTATTTAAATGTCCCACTCAATGATAATGCTAAGAAGAAACTCATGGGGAGTATTAATGATGTTCTCATTATGGTTAACAATGCTTATGTCCCTGTTGATTTCTATGTTTTGGATGTTGATTACAATGCTTGTTGTCCTATTACTTTGGGAAGACCTTTTCTTAGAACAGTTGGTGCCATCATTGATATGAAAGAAGGCACCATCAAATATCATTTTCCATTCAAGAAAGGTATTGAACACTTCCCTATGAGGAGAGATAAGTTGCTTTTTGCTCCTCCTTTGAAAGCAAGGTTTGATGTTAATGCTTCTTCATTTGAAAATACTTGATTCTTCTTGCTTCTTGTGACTAACTTAAAGGCGTTAAAGAAAAGTACTTGTTGAGAGATAACCCAAGAGTTTCCTTGAGTCTTAGAAGTTATTACTTCTGTAATGACCTCTTCTTATCCTTTTCGTTTGCTTTTTGTGCCAAGAATGACCTCTAATGAGAGGGAAGTAAGATTTGGGGAGTTGTTGTCCCGAAACAGATTTCTGTCCTCCACCAAAAAAATTCGTGAGGAGGATCTGTAACTCGGATTGAGCTCAAAATTTACGAATAAATCCCCCAGTATGTTGGATAACTTTTGTTAGTTCAATGCTTTTTGATTTTAGCAACATAACATGTTTGAAAAAATTCGTTTCTACCTGCTCATCTGTTTTGACAGATTTCTGCCATTATTTGCATTTGCTTCTTATTGATTTCTTTTTAAGATCTCTTTAGGTAAATTGAGTTTATTTAAAGGATTTAATACAGTATCTTGTGTTTCTGGTGAAAAGTCTTGCTGTTCCAAAGCTTTGCCAATGGTCTAATATCTTTTGAATAAGCTAATGTTGCTAATAAAGATTGTGTGAAGTTTTGTATGAAGGAAAAATTTCAGGTGTAAAGAGAGAATGATGCGATGAGATGAAGAATGGACAAAAGCTCAAGCTTGGGGATGCCAACATGGTGTCACCCCAACAAATATCCAAGAGGTACAAGCGTCAAAGCTTGGGGATGCCCAAGGCATCCCCTTCTTCATCAATAAAAATCTCAGGTCTGTCTAAACACTTCATTTTTATTGTTTTATGCACAGTTGTGTTGTTCTTGGAGCGTCTTAGTTTTCGTTTTTTTTGCTTAGTTTGTTTAGTTTGCTTTAGTAGTTTGTATCCCCACTCTCGCTGTGTTGTTTTGCAAATAAGTTTGCTTGGTGTTTGGAAAGGAGTAGTAAGTTCTTGCTTGAAGTGCAAGAGGAGCTTGCATTGACTGTGACTTAGACTTTAGCATGACATGCTAGGTATTGTTTTAACATTATGCTTAGTGGTTATTGTTGTAGCATGTCTTGTTCCAAACAATTGGGATTTCTTAGTGTGCCTTGAAGAAATTATGTGTTGTTTTAGCATGCAAAAGCATAGTATTGTGGTATTCTCGTTTGATGTTTTGCTTAGGTTGACTTGGCACATGCTCACACCATGTTATGACAATGACAAGTCACCATTAGCCTCTATGATCATTTAGTCCTTGACTTGTAGTACCACTCTTTGCTTTGATTAGTTTGCTTTGTTGCATTGCATAATTATGGCTATTATTGCTCTCTTAGTTGGTTGCTCCCGGTCTTTTGCTAGCCTCCACTTGTATGAGTAAGTTCTACTCATGCTTCCAACTCCCAAGAAACCAAGTTATTCCAAAGTGTCCACTATAAACTCCTATGCATGGTGTGTCACACCATTCCAAGTATATTCTTGTTTTCAGCTATCTTCCAATTAAAAACTATTTTGTTATGTGAAAACTTAGTGATTAAAGCCCTCACGAACTTGATGGCACACTTTATTCTTTGCCCCTAATAAACTTGAACCATTGTGACAACTTTGTTGTATATGCTTGCACTTATAAGTTGGAATTAGCAAAACCGTGCTGTCACGGGGAACGTTTTCAACATGCACTTGTACCTTGTTGTACTCAGTTGATATCATGTTCTTTTGTCTATGGATGTCACCGGTGTGAAATAAAGAGGGAACTTATAAGTCCATGGAGTTTGTATCCTGTGTTAGAGAAACGCCTGGGCTGCTAGCCTAAGCCATGCCTAATCATGGTGGAAACTTGCAGCATCACCATAGTGACATCTATGAACCATTCTTATTATAAAAAAAAAAGACACATTGAGAAAAGAGGAAAGAGAGAAAAAAACACCATATTCCCATGGTACATAAGAAGAATTGCTGAGATGCTCATTGTCTGCTTGCCTTGTCATTTTGGTTATGGTAAAGATCATGTACCATGTGCAAGGGGTACCCCGTTGGCGGTTCTCAATGATATGCAAATACTTACAGTGACAAGAAATTACCTGGACCCAAAGTTGAGTATGCTTGAGGTGTGACCCTCGTATTCAAGGGGCATGAGATTGCCAACTTATACTTCATCAAGCATATACTCTAGGTTTTCCACTTTAACCTTAATCACTTCAAGATGCTTATGATAGGGTCAATGAGGGCTGAAAGATAACAATTACCATAATTTTTGGAAGCTCTTTTTAAAACTTGCAATCCCTGCTTCCTTTACAAAAAGGCCTTTCTTCCACCATTATTGAGTCTCCGCCTTCTATCTTTAGGCACCATTAAGAGAGCATAGTTGTCATTCTGTGTGCAGTGTTCCAAAGCTTATTAATTGATGCATATTATGTTATTACTTGTTCATGTGCTATCTGTTTCTAGTCACCCTTGTGAACTTTGCAAGTGTCCTATGCATTATATTGCTACTCTATCAGGGACAAGCTGATTGCCACTATGCTATGTTTTTTGCATGTGAAACAAACAAACGTTTTTAATGCATATTATTCATGATCTTTGTTTGTAGCTTGCCATGTTGCATGCATAATTACTATGTCCTATTGTTAGAACTCTATCTTTCATGCACATGTTTAGAGTTCTTTGATTCCAGCTTTCAATGTTTGCAAATGGTTGGATCTTTATTGTGAGGGTGATGTCACCTCAAAAATTATTCTTTTATCACTTACCTACTCGACGACGAGCAGGAGTTAAGCTTGGGGATGCTGATACGTTGGAAACGTATCTATAATTTTTGATGCTCCATGCTTGTTTAGTATCTACTTTGCTTTACTTGTCCACACTTTGATGTGCTTTTTACATGTTTTCTGGTACTAACCTATTAACAAGTTGCAACAGTGCTAGATGCCTGTTTTCTGTTGTTTTTCGTTTTAGAAAAGTTAGTAAAGAAATATTATCGGAATTGGACGGGACGAAGGACAAAGTGGGGAACAAGAAGTCCAGAGGAGAGCCAGAGGGGCCGGCCAGAGGGGCCACCCCCCCCCCCCCCGACGCGTCCACAGGTGGGCCTGCGTATGGCTAGGGTTTGGTGGCCCTGGCCACCTCCCGGTCTTGCCCCTTCGCCTATAAGAAGCCCCCGATGCAGAAACCGTGAGTACCCGATCAGAAATCCACGAAACCGTCTGTAGCCGCCACCACCATCGTCCCTAGATCGGGGGGATCTGAAGTCCTTCCCGGCACCCTGTTGGAGGGGAGATCATCTCGAAGGCCTTCTCTCCGGTATGATTCGTGAGTAGTTCCACCTTGGACTATGGGTCCATGTAGTAGCTAGATGGTTGTATCTCCTCCTTTGTACTTTCATATATAGATCTTGTGAGATCCGTTCATGATCAAGATCTAATCTATTTGTAATCATGCATGTTGTGTTTATGGGGATCCGATGGATATTGAGATTATTATGTTAGTTTGATTAATGGTTTTATCTTTATGATTCTATCATGTCTATGTTGTTTGTGATATTGCATGCTCTCCGTTGCTAGTTGTTATCTTGGCCAAGTAGTTCCTGCTCTAGCTGCTGCTCTTTTTGGCTTGCCCACCTTTGCCAAAATGAACTCTGCTGACAACACCAAGTTGTGTGACTTCAGTAGCACCAACAACAATGATTTCCTAAGCACTCCTATTGCTCCACCTACTCTTGATGCTATCTTTTATGAAATTAAGCCTGCTTTGTTGAATCTTGTGATGAGAGAGAAATTTTCTGGTGTTGGTTTTGATGATCCTGCTGCCCATCTTAATAGCTTTGTTGAACTTTGTGAGATGCAAAAGTATAAGGATGTAGATGGAGATATTATTAAGCTCGGGTTTTTTCCTTTCTCCTTGAGGGGAAAAGCTAAAGAATGGTTGCTATCTTTGCGTAAAAATAGTATTAATTCTTGGACTAAGTGCAAAGGTGCTTTTATTGGAAAGTACTATCCTCCTGCTAAGATTATTGCTATGAGAAGTGACATTATGAAATTTAAACAGCTTGATAGTGAACATGTTGCTCCTGCTTGGGAAAGGATGAAATCTTTGGTTAAAAATTGCCCTACTCATGGACTCACTGCTTGGATGATTATCCAAACTTTTTATGCAGGTTTGAACTTCTCCTCAAGAAACCTGTTGGATTCTGCTGCTGGAGGTACTTTTATGGGACTCACCTTGGGTTCTACAACAAGGCTCCCTGATAATATGATGGTTAACTACTCTAAATGGCATGTTGAGAGAGCTCCACATGGTAAGAAGGTAAATTCTGTTGAGGAAACTTCCTCTTTGAGTGAAAAGATTGATGTTATTATGGCTATGCTTGTTAATGGGAAAGCTCCTCTAGATCCTAATAGTGTTCCCTTAGCCTCTTTGGTTGCTCAGGAAGAGCAAGTTGATGTGAACTTCATTGGAAACAACTATTTCAACAATAATGCCTATAGGAATAATTTTGGTAGCAACAACAATTATAGGCCTTATCCTCCTAATAATGGCAATTCCTATGGAAGATCTTACAATAATGCTAGAAGTGCCCCCTCTAAACTTGAAGTAATGCTCAAGGACTTTATTAGTAAACAAACCACTTTCAATAAAACTACAGAGGAAAAGCTTTTAACTGTTGGGAAAAATATATCCTCTTTGTCTGAAGCTCAAACTTCCTTAGTTAATAAAATGGCTGCTAAACCTGAAACTATGGAAAACACCTTTGCTACTGCTCATGCCATACAAGTTACTATTGATGAAAATGTTAGGCTATTAGCTCAACTTCATGCTAGGTGGAAAAGGGAAGCTGAAATTGATAGAAACAATAGTGTGTGCACTATCACCACTAAACCACAAGTAGCCCCTATTCCTCCTCCTACTATGCATAAGCCTAGTAAGCCTACTACTAGTGATGCTAAGTTTGACTTTGATATTAATGGTTGCAATATTTCTGAAGTGATTACGTTCCCGCAAAAGCTTGCTAGAAGTCCTGATGCTAGTGATATGCATGTTGCCTTTACCAAACACATTACAGATGCTCTTGTTAAGATTAAGGAAGAGAAGCTAAAACACAAAGCTTCTATTCCTAGGAAAGTAGAAGATAGTTGGGAACCCATTATTAATAGCAAGTGAATAACTTTGATATCAAAGCTTCATGTGATCTTGGTTCTAGTCTCTCTATTATGCCTAGGAAGATTTATGAAATGCTTGATTTGCCACCATTAGAAGATTGTTATTTAAATGTCCCACTCAATGATAATGCTAAGAAGAAACTCATGGGGAGTATTAATGATGTTCTCATTATGGTTAACAATGCTTATGTCCCTGTTGATTTCTATGTTTTGGATGTTGATTACAATGCTTGTTGTCCTATTACTTTGGGAAGACCTTTTCTTAGAACAGTTGGTGCCATCATTGATATGAAAGAAGGCACCATCAAATATCATTTTCCATTCAAGAAAGGTATTGAACACTTACCTATGAGGAGAGATAAGTTGCTTTTTGCTCCTCCTTTGAAAGCAAGGTTTGATGTTAATGCTTCTTCATTTGAAAATACTTGATTCTTCTTGCTTCTTGTGACTAACTTAAAGGCGTTAAAGAAAAGTACTTGTTGAGAGATAACCCAAGAGTTTCCATGAGTCTTGGAAGTTATTACTTCTGTAATGACCTTTCCTTATCCTTTTCGTTTGCTTTTTGTGCCAAGAATGACCTCTAATGAGAGGGAAGTAAGATTTGGGGAGTTGTTGTCCCGAAACAGATTTCTGTCCTCCACCAAAAAAATTCGTGAGGAGGATCTGTAACTCGGATTGAGCTCAAAATTTACGAATAAATCCCCCAGTATGTTGGATAACTTTCGTTAGTTCAATGCTTTTTGATTTTAGCAACAGAACATGTTTGAAAAAATTCGTTTCTACATGCTCATCTGTTTTGACAGATTTCTGCCATTATTTGCATTTGCTTCTTATTGATTTCTTTTTAAGATCTCTTTAGGTAAATTGAGTTTCTTTAAAGGATTTAATACAGTATCTTGTGTTTTTAGTGAAAAGTCTTGCTGTTCCAAAGCTTTTCCAATGGTATAATATCTTTTGAATAAGCTAATGTTGCTAATAAAGATTGTGTGAAGTTTTGTATGAAGGAAAAATTTCAGGTGTAAAGGGAGAATGATGCGATGAGATGAAGAATGGACAAAAGCTCAAGCTTGGGGATGCCACCATGGTGTCACCCCAACAAATATCCAAGAGGTACAAGCGTCAAAGCTTGGGGATGCCCAAGGCATCCCCTTCTTCATCAATAAAAAGCTCAGGTCTGTCTAAACACTTCATTTTTATTGTTTTATGCATAGTTGTGTTGTTCTTGGAGCGTCTTAGTTTTCGTTTTTTTTGCTTAGTTTGTTTAGTTTGCTTTAGTAGTTTGGATCCCCACTCTCGCTGTGTTGTTTTGCAAATAAGTTTGCTTGGTGTTTGGAAAGGAGTAGTAAGTTCTTGCTTGAAGTTCAAGAGGAGCTTGCATTGACTGTGACTTAGACTTTAGCATGACATGCTAGGTATTGTTTTAACATTATGCTTAGTGGTTATTGTTGTAGCATGTCTTGTTCCAAACAATTGGGATTTCTTAGTGTGCCTTGAAGAAATTATGTGTTGTTTTAGCATGCAAAAGCATAGTATTGTGGTATTCTCGTTTGATGTTTTGCTTGGGTTGACTTGGCACATGCTCACACCATGTTATGACAATGACAAGTCACCATTAGCCTCTATGATCATTTAGTCCTTGACTTGTAGTACCACTCTTTGCTTTGATTAGTTTGCTTTGTTGCATTGCATAATTATGGCCATTATTGCTCTCTTAGTTGGTTGCTCCCGGTCTTTTGCTAGCCTCCACTTGTATGAGTAAGTTCTACTCATGCTTCCAACTCCCAAGAAACCAAGTTATTCCAAAGTGTCCACTATAAACTCCTATGCATGGTGTGTCACACCATTCCAAGTATATTCTTGTTTTTAGCTATCTTCCAATTAAAAACTATTTTGTTATGTGAAAACTTAGTGATTAAAGCCCTCACGAACTTGATGGCACACTTTATTCTTTGCCCCTAATAAACTTGAACCATTGTGACAACTTTGTTGTATATGCTTGCACTTATAAGTTGGAATTAGCAAAACCGTGCTGTCACGGGGAACGTTTTCAACATTGCACTTGTACCTTGTTGTACTCAGTTGATATCATGTTCTTTTGTCTATGGATGTCACCGGTGTGAAATAAAGAGGGAACTTATAAGTCCATGGAGTTTGTATCCTGTGTTAGAGAAACGCCTGGGCCGCTAGCCTAAGCCATGCCTAATCATGGTGGAAACTTGCAGCATCACCATAGTGACATCTATGAACCATTCTTATTATAAAAAAAAGAGACACATTGAGAAAAGAGGAAAGAGAGAAAAACACCATATTCCCATGGTACATAAGAAGAATTGCTGAGATGCTCATTGTCTGCTTGCCTTGTCATTTTGGTTATGGTAAAGATCATGTACCATGTGCAAGGGGTACCCGTTGGCGGTTCTCAATGATATGCAAATACTTACAGTGACAAGAACTTACCTGGACCCAAAGTTGAGTATGCTTGAGGTGTGACCCTCGTATTCAAGGGGCATAAGATTGTCAACTTATACTTCATCAAGCATATACTCCAGGTTTTCCACTTTAACCTTAATCACTTCAAGATGCTTATGATAGGGTCAATGAGGGCTGAAAGATAACAATTACCATAATTTTTGGAAGCTCTTTTTGAAACTTGCAATCCCTGCTTCCTTTACAAAAAGGCCTTTCTTCCACCATTATTGAGTCTCCGCCTTCTATCTTTAGGCACCATTAAGAGAGCATAGTTGTCATTCTGTGTGCAGTGTTCCAAAGCTTATTAATTGATGCATATTATGTTATTACTTGTTCATGTGCTATCTGTTTCTAGTCACCCTTGTGAACTTTGCAGGTGTCCTATGCATTATATTGCTACTCTATCAGGGACAAGCTGATTGCCACTATGCTATGTTTTTTGCATGTGAAACAAACAAACGTTTTTAATGCATATTATTCATGATCTTTGTTTGTAGCTTGCCATGTTGCATGCATAATTACTATGTCCTATTGTTAGAACTCTATCTTTCATGCACATGTTTAGAGTTCTTTGATTCCAGCTTTCAATGTTTGCAAATGGTTGGATCTTTATTGTGAGGGTGCATGTCACCTCAAAAATTATTCTTTTATCACTTACCTACTCGACGACGAGCAGGAGTTAAGCTTGGGGATGCTGATACATTGGAAACGTATCTATAATTTTTGATGCTCCATGCTTGTTTAGTATCTACTTTGCTTTACTTGTCCACACTTTGATGTGCTTTTTACATGTTTTCTGGTACTAACCTATTAACAAGTTGCAACAGTGCTAGATGCCTGTTTTCTGTTGTTTTTAGTTTTAGAAAAGTTAGTAAAGAAATATTCTCGGAATTGGACGGGACGAAGGACAAAGTGGGGAACAAGAAGTCCAGAGGAGAGCCGGAGGGGCCGGCCAGAGGGGCCACCCCCCCCCCCCCCCCCCGCCCCCCGACGCGTCCACAGGTGGGCCCGTGTATGGCTAGGGTTTGGTGGCCCTGGCCACCTCCCGGTCTTGCCCCTTCGCCTATAAGAAGCCCCCGATGCAGAAACCCTGAGTACCCGATCAGAAATCCACGAAACCGTCTGTAGCCGCCACCACCATCGTCCCTAGATCGGGGGGATCTGAAGTCCTTCCCGGCACCCTGTTGGAGGGGAGATCATCCCGAAGGCCTTCTCTCCGGTATGATTCGTGAGTAGTTCCACCTTGGACTATGGGTCCATGTAGTAGCTAGATGGTTGTATCTCCTCCTTTGTACTTTCATATATAGATCTTGTGAGATCCGTTCATGATCAAGATCTAATCTATTTGTAATCATGCATGTTGTGTTTATGGGGATCCGATGGATATTGAGATTATTATGTTAGTTTGATTAATGGTTTTATCTTTATGATTCTATCATGTCTATGTTGTTTGTGATATTGTATGCTCTCCGTTGCTAGTTGTTATCTTGGCCAAGTAGTTGCTAGTGACTCCAAGAGGGAGTATTTATGCTCGATAGTGGGTTCATGCCTCTAGTTTCCAAGGAAAGTGACAGAAATCTCTTCGGTTGTAGATGTGTTGTTGCTACTAGGGAGAAAACAACGGTCTCTTGTTCATGGAACATGTGGACTGTTTACCTTACACACTTTGCTTAAAGCAGTTGTCTGTTGCTTGCAACTTAATACTGGAGGGGGTTCGGATGATAACCTGAAGGTGGACTTCTAGTCATAGATGCAGTTGGATGACGGTCTATGTATATTGTTGTATTGCCCAATCAACCTCATATGATCTTTCTGGTTAGTAATTGCATTGTTATGCCTTGCTCAGTTCCTGTCAATTGCCTCGCTGTAATTTGTTTACCCTTCATGCCATGTTGTTTATCTAAGGAGAGCACCTCTAGTGAACTATGGACCCCAGTCCAATCTTTACCATTGATACATATTCCACTGTTACTTGTTTACTTGCTGCAAACCATTACCTTCCACACCATACGTTTAATCCTTTGTTACAGCAAACCGATGAGCTTGACAACATCACTGATTCGTTGGGGCAAAGTCTTGAGTCTGTGTTGTGCAGGTCCCCGCGTTGCTTGCAATACTTGTGTGAAGTTTCCTTCCTCCTACTGGTTCGATAACCTCGGTTTCTTACTGAGGGAAAGCTTGCTGTTGTGCTGCTTCACACCTTGCTCTTGGGGTTCCCAACGAAGCGCTCCTACATCAACTCAGCGCTGCATCAACCCTTTGCAAGGTTTTTACAGGAACATGGTATAGTCGCCAAGTATTCAACACCGGGCGAGCCTCAGCAGAATGGAGTAGCTGAAAGACGAAACCATGCCTTGATGGATATGGTGAGAAGCATGTTAAGTTACTCCACCTTACCGATTGGTTTGTGGATGGAGGCATTAAAAACCGCCATTCACATACTTAATCGAGTTCCCAGTAAATTGGTGTCTAAAACACCATATGAGTTATGGATTTCTATTGTTCAGACAGAATTACTAAGTTTGTAGAAACGAGACACGCTGTGTTTCTGGAGGATCATATGATCAGGGGGAGCACGGTATCTCGAGAAATCAACCTTGAGGAGAAGCGGGTGCATGCACCCACTCCGATGATTCAGGAACCATTTTTCTCGATACATGCTGCTTCAGCGACACATGACAATGTCGATGTGACACCTGTTTTTGGTTCTCCTGTGGTAACAATGAATGAAAATGAAGACCCTCTTACCACACATGAGGGAGAGCTGCAACAGCCCCACACAGAGAATGTGCCAGAAGGAGAGACCCTTAGAAGGTCTCAAAGAACTAGAAAGCCAGCTATTCCTAACGATTTTGAGATCTATGTCAATGAAGAAGTTCAAATGGAGGGTGATCCCACCACATTTGAAGAAGCCATTAAAAGTCCTCACTCATCAAAGTGGCTTGAAGCCATGGAAGATGAAATGAGATCCATGAGTAGCAACAAAGTCTGGGATTTAGAAGAAATTCCTAAAGGAGCCAAAACGGTAGGCTGTAAATGGGTCTACAAAACAAAATGTGACTCTAGAGGGAATATTGAAAGATATGAAGCACGACTTGTTGCTAAGGGCTTCACCCAAAGAGAATAAATATATTACAATGAGACATTTTCTCTAGTCTCAAGCAAGGATTCTTTTAGAATCATAATGGCTTTAGTGGCACACTGCAATTTAGAATTGCATCAGATGGATGTAAATACGACATTCCTAAATAGAGATTTGGAAGAAAATGTTTACATGGCACAACCCAAGGGTTTTGTTGTGGAAGGAAAAGAGCGTATGGGATGTCGTCTGAGAAAGTCCATTTATGGGTTAAAACATGCCTTGAGGCAATGGTACTTAAAGTTCCATGAAACAATAAGAAAGTTTGGGTTTGATGAGAATGAGGAGGACAATTGCGTATATGCAAAGTTCAAGAACGGGAAATTCATTTTCCTTATCCCGTATGTGGATGACATTCTACTCGCTAGTAGTGATGTTAGTCTACTATTGGAGACAAAAAGTTCTTGTCCTCGAACTTTGATATGAAAGATCTTGGTGAAGCTTCATTCGTTTTAGGAATTGAAATTCACCGAGATAGAGAAAAGGGGGTTTTAGGGCTATCGCAGAAGGCATACTTAGAGAAGATTCTGAAGAAGTATAGTATGCATGCGAGTAATGCTACACCTGCTCCTATAGTCAAGGGCGATAGATTTGGGAACTTTCAGTGTCCCAGGAACCAATATGAGATCGATCAAATGAAAGCGGTTCCATATGCTTCTGCTGTCGGAAGCTTGATGTATGCTCAAGTGTATACACGCCCTGACTTAGCTTTTGTTATCGGGGTACTTGGCAGATTCCAAAGTAATCCAGGGATAGATCACTGGAAAATGGTGAAGAAGGCATTGCTCTATGCAAAAGGCACAAAAGGCCTCATGCTAACATACATAAGAACTGGTTCCCTTGAGATAGAAGGGTATTCAGATGCAGACTATGCGGGAGATGTAGATGAAAGAAAATCCACGTCAGGATATGTATTTACTCTCGCGGGTGGAGCTATATCGTGGAAAAGCTCCAAGCAAACCATCACGACATCGTCCATGATGGTAGCTGAGTATGTAGCATGTTATGAGGCCACGAGGCAGGCAAACTGGTTAAAGAAGTTTATACCTGGGTTGAGAGTGGTCGACAGCATTCAAAGACCACTCAAAATGTACCGCGACAATGAGCCAGCAGTATTCTATGCTCACAACAATAAGTCAATTGTTGTTGCCAAACACATTAACTTTAAGTTTTATGTTGTGAAAGAAAGAATCCAGGATCATACCATAAGTTTAGAGCATATAAGTACAAAAGAAATGCTCGCGGATCCGCTCACAAAAGGCTTACCACCCAGTGTGTTCAGAGAACACTTAGCTGGCATGGGTTTAAGGGAAAGCCTATGATACCTGGATATTAAGGGCCTAGAACAAGAATCTGTTTCAAAATAGAGAGATGTATAGTGGCTGTTGAATCTATGGTGCGTAACTGACCATTATGACGAGACATGCTCTATATGTTGATCTATGATGAAATGAGTGTCAAAATATAAATCTAAAGTATAAGTTGAATGAAAGATGAGATCAGGGGGGAGAATAGTTGATCTCTCGTTTGGCCAAACGGCCCGAACAAACTTGGTCTCGCGCCCTGATCGGGGACGCCCAACCCTACATGGTTGATGGGCCCCTGTGGCAGCGCTATAAAGAGGAGGTGGGGCCAAGGCACGCAGCACGAGGTTCGTCTGCACCGCCGCTCTCCCCACCTACACATCCCTACCGATCTAGGGTTAGCGCTAGTCACGGAAAGCACCGCCGCCGCTCTAGCTGCTTTAGCCACGCTCTCGCCGTCGACCAAGATGGCCAACGGGTCCTCGAGCTCCATCACTGGAGAAGGTATAGTCTCTCTCTCTCTCTCTCTCTCTCTCTCTCTCTCTCTCTCTCTCTCTCTCTCTCTGCAAGCAAGATCGAATCCTATAGCAAGGCACTACCGACTAGATCTAGAGCAAGATAATACTAACACTGAACAGACCACAGAAAGGAATATGAGGTGTGTGTAAGAAAAGTATGAATGATGAGCCAGTTAACTACATACACGAAGGAACGCGTCAATGTCACTTTGCCTACATGCGTTAAAACCTGTTCTATGTTAATCCAATCCTAATAGTGGTTATGTAGTGTTTTCATGAGTTGGATCTAACCAGCTATATTGGAATGTACATGGATGCTATGATGGCCAGATACAGATAAAATGCAGGGCAGTCAGTTAGCAGGTTACATACAGTCTACAAAAAATAAGAAGCTTAGGCCAGCCAGCGTGTGCTTTATGTGGCCATTGTGGTGTCCCCATTGGTGGTCTGATGTGTTGACGGAGAGTCGCTTGTTTGAGGGGAAGTTACCACGATGACACTTGTGGGCAACCTCAATGGCGGGTATTCCCTCAAGTGCACATTGGTAGCCGGTTAGCCGGTCTTCCCCATGTGGTTTGGACGTGTTTAACAGTTTAGCCTGGTTCCCAGTTCCCACTAATTGAGCATTTCTATTTTGTAAAAAAAAAATCACATAACTTTTTACAATATATTGCCAACATACATAGTCATTCCAGACCCACAATTAATCTTGGAAGGAGCAGAGAAATATCCTACGACGTTAACACAAGAGATAATTCACACCTATCATGAATTAAGGACCATATGCAGTTAATTAACCGTGTCAGCCTAACTACTAGTACCGCTCCAGTATTCTGAGATCGACATTTTAACGCAAATTAGAAGCGTAGTTCAGAAAAAAAATTCTACTCTATAATATTCTGTTGATTTTTTGACGCATCAACGTACATAATCATTCCAGAGATACGGATCTTCCAACAAGGGGCGGAGAAATATTCTAGGACGTTGACACCAGAGAAAAACCACACGTGTAAGCGCCCTAAGGACCAGGCAAATTAACAAGAGCCGCCTAATCAACTAGTGCCAAGCCGCTCCAGTACTCTTGAGATCGACGTTCGATTAACCCACAGATAATTTTTAATTGGTACCAGCTCGATCGATCAGAACTCAGAAGGAGATAGAGAAAGAAAAATGCGGCATGCGTATGCCCGGTCAAACGGCGAGACTTTGTCGATGAAGAGGCTCGCTGTCGAATCTTGGGGGAGATATACTCCAGATTCTAGGGGCTACGAACAATGCCTGTACTAGTATATGTTATCTTGCCGATCGATGCGTGGAATCTTGCATCGAGATCATCTATACTATTAAGGGGTCTAGCTAGGCGATGGAATGTGGCCCAAAGAGGTGGGCAAGGGCCAATTGTGGGTAAGATGGTGATTAAACTAGCGCGGAAGAGGCATTTTAGGGCTTAGATAAGACCAAGGTTAGGTGTTCTAACATGGCAGCTAGCGTGCGTTCCGATTCTGGATGCAGCTGGCCAATCAGGAACCACTCAGCAGTATAGTACCTTGGATTTAAGAACTCTGATAGTAGTATTTGATACTAGCACTTGTAGTATTGTGCGAGTCTGAAGATCCGGTGTTTCCTTACGTAGAAGTCGGTCAAATAAATGGTGAATACTGTTCTTTTTTGACACTCTGCAAGTCTGCAGGATAGTTTGGGCCAGTAAAAAAATAAATGGAACTGTCGAATTATTTCGTTAGGTAGGCTTGCATGAAGCTCGATCTCATCCGTTGAGAAATTTAATCGCCGTTTGGAATGCATTATTCAGAGAACTTTAGGAGAGTGTGAACTTGTTGAAAGATCAGGATAAAAAATAGTCGCATATATCAGGTTCCATTGCAGGGATTATATATACATATATATATATATTGTAAATAAATACTGAACATGCTAAGGTGAATCCATTGCTAGTTGTCAACAGGAAGCTTCTCACCCCCACTGGAAAAAATGGTTTCTTTGTGGAAGACGATAGGCAAGAAGGGAGAGAGGGAATAACGATCGAGGGGCCAACCGTACGTTTCTTGCATAGTGATCGGAATCTGTCGGGGGCTTGATAACCTTTGCCTCCTCGAAGCGGCGAGGAGCCGTTTAATCAGCTGCGCCTCCTGTCCACCTGTAAAACCAAGAAGGAACACGCGATGCCATGCCATGGCATTGTCATTGTCAATGCCAACCACCACCTGGCCGCGCAGAGGGTGGGTAGCGTAGTCCATTCATTGATTGGGTCTCTCCGGCCGGATCCCTTTCTCTTTCCCTCGTGATTCATGATCATGAATATTCCGGGGCCTGCCCGATCCGACTTGCTAGCTAGTACTACTACTACTACGGAGTACAAGTCAATTATTGGCGCCCCTCTACTGTATTATCATCTTATAAACTGAGAGTAACAGTTCCTTGTTCCACGCCGATATGCTAGGATTTTTTTTTCATTCGCAAAAAAAAAGCTAGGATCTTCATAAAATGGTCAAGAAAACACATAACTGAATTTCTGATCCAGCCGAAAAGAAAATCATATCTTAGTTAACTATAAGCACTTGCAAAGTAATTATATTCTTTCATCACAGATATACATGAAAGTTTACGAAACCATATCTGTCTCCACTTAGCTAATCGAGCCCAGATGGGAGAAGATGCACCACGACACAGACACACGGTAGCTAGGTCGTCCATCACCAAATTCATCGTGTACATCAAGATTGGCATATTGATCCAAATGGAGACATGCTTGTGATGGAAGCTCCCATCAATTTGGTAACAATAATTGCTACACATGCATATATACCTTTGGCTCTCCCTGGTGTCCACCATTTTCACCATCTATCATGCTCATGCCATGTGGGAGGAGGAGAATCATCTGCACATTTGCACTAGCAAGAAAGGGATCAACCGAGCAAGCAATGCAAGACAGAGGTTGCCATCAGCACAAAGGAGGCCAGAGAAGGTATCAGAAGCTCGGAACCCAATTCAGCCATGCAACTGGAAGCATATTTTAGCTGATCTTGCATGCATGTGTGTGGGGGCGAATCTAATCCAATCCAGCACTAGTGAAAAGAAAATGATGTGTCCTTTGATTGTACTACTGTGCTAGCTTTCTCCTTGCATCTTCCACCTCCGCCTTTTGGGTGGTGGGATGGGAGAGATTCCTCAGCCAAATGCATGCACACATCCAAAAGTGGTTTCAAAGTGCTCATTTATCTCTCTCATCTCTTTGCTTGCCGTAGAATCTACCGCTACGAAAAGTGGCAAAAGATCACGCATCACGTGGTGCTCTCTCTATATATATAGCTTCAAGGACACCATGAATATATTTTTAAAAAAAAACATGTTTGTACTTTTTCCATTCCCTCCCGAGTCAGGAGTTAACGTTGTTTTGGACTTTAGAAATGACCCTATTGCAATAAACAGTCAAGAGATCAATTTAGATATAGGAGAGATGAAAACACTTTTGGGGCTATTTGCATCGTAGGATTTTCATAAGGATTTTAAATTATTTGAATGCTAAAGAAAATTTTCCTTTAAAAGCCCTTTGGATTAAGATTTGGTTACAAAATTCATGGAAATAGCTCATTTGATACAAATCTATGCATCCTCCAAAATTCATATTGCCCCCATTCCATATAATGTGAACATGAGATCAAACCTCACACTGGTTCTCTTTTGTTTGTTGGGTTGTAAAAACATAGGAATAAGAAAAAATATAAGATTAGAATGTAACAGAACGTGGAATTCTAAAGGAATTGTGAAATATAGGAACCAGTTACAATTGTTCCTTGGCTGCACCATGGAAAAATGCGGGAAGATTCCTATAGAGATTGAGTAGAACGCGGATTTTCTACGGTTACCTATATGTACCGGAGTGCCACGTCAGCATGACACCCATGTATTGACCAAACTTTTGAAATTTTATAAAACAAAACTGAAACTTATGAAATATTTTGTATTGTTCATAGAGAGTTTCACAAATATTTTAATGTTTCAGTTATGTTTCAATTTTGTTTCAGTTAGTGACGTCAACATTACATCATCAATATGCTGACCGAAAAAAGTTTGACTGGTGTACCAATCTTAGAGAAAAATGGACGGTAGATAGACCACCGGCATGCACAGTTAACCGTAAAAAAGAGTTTTCGATTGAGTACATGTTTGGCATAGACACAGAGAAAATCCCAAGGTATCTCTTTTGTGTGAAACGGTCGTGTACTAGTGTAGGAAACAATTTATAGGAATATTGGAGGATTCATTCCTTTAAACCAAATGGACTGTGTAGAAAAAATTATATCTAGTATTAGAATATAAAAAACTGAAAATCCTGTAAACCAAAGAGTAAATTTTATTTGAGATACACAATCGTGTTTGACAATTGTATGGAATTCCATAGTGTGTGGCATCTCAATCATGCGTTTTACTAGCGACTTAGGTGGATATGTTTGCATACGAATTGTGCTGACGGTGGTTTGTTGTTTTTTCCGTGTCGTGGCTAGCTAGTCGTGTATGCAAATGTGTCAGCAATGGAAGTACAGATACACATGTATACAGATGATTGATTAGGCCACAGGTCGTCCGATTCATTATTATTCGTGGCCGATGTCAACATCCTCCGTAGAGTTGGGATAAGGGAGAGCAGGCCTCCCCTGCCTGTGTGTAGGCGAGACGAGATTGCATCCAGCTAAGTTGTCCAAATCCTCAATGAAGACAAACTTATCCTCCAATTAGAATACTGCGGTCGCTTATCCAGTTGGGGTTTTTCGAAATTGTTTCTGGGTGCGTGGCCTGAGAGAGAGAGAGAGAGAGAGAGAGAGAGAGAAGATGGCAGTATGCGGAAGCTAGCGATAGATGGGTCGTCGGGAGATCTTGAGTAAATCAGAGTTACAGGGGGAGAATCCGGCAGTACTCATCGACAGAAGAGAGAACTGCAGCCACCCACACGGGACGGGATAAAACCCGGGAGGAGGAGGAAGACGACGACGACGACGACGACGGAGCACCGGGGCGGGGCCCACCGCATGCGACGCGATGCGGCGAACCGAACCGATTCCGTCCACCACCAGAGAGCAGAGAAAAGCAGAGGACGCGAGCGTTTGCCGCGTCACGCATCCACTCCGCTTCGACCGCCGCGGCGTTTGTTGCTGTACGTACGCACCAGCCCGACCGCGTCCCCGTGGGCGCGGGACCCACACACCCACCCCCCGCGCGCGCGAGAGAGAGAACGAGAGTCAGACAGAGAGACAACGGCTCGGCCGGCGTCGCTTCTCCTCCTCTACGGCTACGCAACGGAATCTCGCGGCGCCACCGCATCCCGTTTTGTCCTCTTGCAACCCCAATACGTGTCGTCTCGCGCTGGGGCATGCATGTACTCCATTGTTTGTTTGAAGCTGTGAAATCATCCGTGTTCCTTTCCTATTTTGCTCATGGAGTATACACTATAGGAATCGCTATACCTTACACGCAAGACAAATAAATTACTCCTACATTTTACCATTTTCCTTTGGCATCTACTCCCTCCATTTCAAAATATAAAATGTTTTAGGTTTGTAAAGAAAATATATCTAGTGTGTAGATTCACACCAAACTTGAGTGAACCTACATATTAAAAGAAGTCTAGATACATTTATTTCATAAAGTTAAAACATCTTATGTTTTGAAAAAGAGGGAGTATTTGTCTACGGGCCACATGGATCTGACGTGTGGACCCGCCAGACCGAACTAGAGAAAATGTTAAATCTGATAGATTTGTGACACGATGTGGAAAATAGAGAGTGAAACCTTCCATGCTGGATGGGGGTAAAAAAGTGTCACAAACATAGAAATTGCAAGGCTGGCCAAAAATGGATTTAGTTCTAACATAAAAGACATAGCATCTTGGAAGACTTTTTTTCGGCCCTAAGAACTAAATCAGGCTTTATCTTCATGTAATCGGTTTTCGAGTAGTATATAGACCAATTTCTCCACGCCTTCATTTCAATCATGACAAACTTAGAAAGATTTGCAAAACTAATTTAATATTTCATATAATTTATAAAAGATTAAACTCTAGTCTTTTATACATGTCTTCACAGCTATGTCCAAAGTTTTGACATATCCCACAAGTCAAGCAAACAACATGGATATACCTCTATAGTTGTTGTTGTTGTGCATTGGATACACATACATGCAAAAGTGGGTCTATCGGGTTTTTCTTTTTGTCTCCAGCTCACTCTTGAGAGCAATATTTGAGATTTTGGTATCATATTTCCAAATGTTTTATATTTACTTAGAGAATCACAAAAAGTAATCTACACTGGATCACAACAAACTCAAAAAGATCTGCATAACCAATTTAATGTTGCATATCTTGTACGAAATCATTGAACCCTTGTATTTTGTAAGTGTCTTTACAATCTTTTGACACATCTGACTAGCCTTGCAAAAAAAAAGGATCCACTCAGTTGTTTGTGCGCATTTGGCGAGATATGTGATCCTTCAAGGCGTGTGTTCTTTCCATCTTTAACATGTCACTCATGATAGAAATATCAGACTTTTTGTATTAAATTTTCAAATGTTATGTATTTACAAAAAATCACAAAAATAACTAATCTGGATGCAATCATGAAAAACTCAAACTAATTTGCGAAACACAATTTAATACTAAATATCTCATATGAAAACACTAAAGTCTTGTCTTTATATGTGTCTTTATGATTATGTCCAATCTCTGGACAAATCCAAACAGATACGCAAAAAGCGGATCTACCCTTACAATTGTCGCCGCATATCCGGCGAATGCTAGTTTTTTTTTACCACGGCATGTCACTCCTGATATCTGAGATTTCGGTACTATATCTTCAAATGTTATACATTTATTGTAAATCATGAAAAAAATCCCAAAGCTTATCTATCATCCTGCATATATTCATGCACGATTTATGTGGAAGATATAGTTGAAGACTATACAGAAATTCCGAATTATCTGGTCTCATTCAACTCCATTTGAACTAGTTTGCTAAAACTTTCTACATTATGAAACATATTTAGTATCTGTCATCACAAAACGTTTTACATTATGAAACAGATTTAGGATCTCTCATCACAAGATATATATTGAAAAGGATGGAATAAACGTCTATCGTAATTTCTGTGTACAAACGTGTACTATATGGCTAGATATTAGCATATATCCAAATAAAGCCAGGATATCTTATCTCATCGTACAAGGGATCGCTCATTTATTCGCAACAAACTAGCTAGTGTGTGTGCATGGATGGTGTGGGTGGTCGCTTGCATACGTAGTTTGAGCCGCGTATAGCCGGAGCCTATCTAAAAGGGTTGGCGTGCGTGTACTGCTATACATGTAGTGATATACGTTTCATGCATACGTTCTCTGGGCATGATGAAATTTCAAAGTACGGCAATTTATAATATTTTTTTCGTCTTAAAATAAATGTCTTAAATTTATCAAAGATAAATATATACATTATTTAGTAGATTTATTTAAATTTAAAAAAAACCAAGACATCTATTTTAAGACAGAGGGAGTATTTTAATTGTGGAGGTACCACTCATGTAATTTCCTCTATTAAAATCATAGATATACAGTGTTATCTATCTTTTCAATGAACATAGAAATATCGGAGTACATAATTACAGAGATATACGGTATTACCTATCTTTTGAACTAACATATACAGAGCTCATCTCTCGCGCCTGCTCATGCATGCATCAGAGCTAATCTACTGTAGATAATCCTTTTGTTTTATAATATAAATCTTTTTAGCAAGCTAACCTACAAAGAAAGTATTCTACTTATAGACATACTGATACACATCATACACCGGAGCACCTCTATTTCATACGCTACAACAAGTAGATCGGTCCACACATACGTTCGGTGCTTGACGATCTTGGTTTTTACATTAATTTAATTTAACAGCGTTATTGTCATGCTAAAATTGCAAAAATTAAATAAAATAAACGAAAGTCCACGCGTATCTAGCGTGACGGGCCTATACACACACCAGACCAGACGGTGCATGAAACGGGTGAGGTTAAGTTGCCGTCTTATCAACACGTACACTAGACAGGTACGTGGCGAGCCGAACGCGCGCGTAAGCCGTCCAACGGAAACTAATCCGAAACTGCCCCTCGCCGTGTGCACTAATCACATGAACGCCATGGAACGGAATCTTCCCGCAGCTATTCCGTTCTCTTGTGGCCCATGACAGGTCTCGAAAGGCATCTCGATCGTAAAAATAATGGAGAGCATTTCCGCTACCACTACACCAAAATTCCAAACTCTTTTCGCCCTCTCTAGACTTTCTCTTTCCAGGGGAAAAAAATACACTCCACTATGGGACATCTCGGTATTGGATTCAAGAGAAAGGCATCGGAATCTGAATCACCAGCCCGTCCACAGACCGCTCGTGGCATATCCCCAAGAATCCATATTTTTTTAGCCGTAAAGATTTGGCTGCTGGTTTTGCTTGGGATGAACACCAAGGACTTAGATTGGAGTATCCTCTAGTAGATGATAACATATTTGTGCATTTTGCTAGGTGAGTAATTTGCAGTGGGGATGGCACCGAAAAAAGAAAGCATGTATACCTATTTTATTAATGAAACTGATTTTTGGTGATGTTATCCTAGAAAAGGATATCTTCTAGCTGGATATTCCAGAGCCTCCATGTATATGCCATTTTGAAATGATGTCACTGCCTAATGAGACAAAAAGATCAACAAATATCGAAGGGGCCGGTCATTATCTTCCAAACCAGGGAATGAATCGCTAAACCTCAACCATGGTATCCGTGTTAATTCACTCTAGAGGGTGGGTAGGTACTACGTACTAGGTGCAAGAAAAATACACTTTTCACGAGACCATGCCAGGCATGCACCTTTTGCTATACGATGACAATCATGTGGCAATGGAAAGCCAAATTAGTTGTATATCATATGCAATTACGAATAATCAGGCGTTGAGTGTCCCCCGGGATCTCAATGGACGATCCCTGCCTCGCGAGCCGACCAATTCGACCGCTCTGTATCGTACGATGGAATCAGTCGCACCATCTCCCCTCAAGAACCAACTACTTCCCTTTATACAATGGCTATTGCTACATCGCGGCGAAATCCTCCATCCCCGAAAATATCCTAGGCCCCTCGGCCCGTAGCAACCATTCCCTCACACCCTCACCGTTACTCCCTAGACCTGGACGACGCAAATTAGCTACGAGCCTTGCCGACTGGCGACAGGAACCATGTTACAACATAGGCATCCCCACAGCCCGCCCCCATGGCTTTGTAGAAGTTGCATGTCTTTGTCTCTCCTCCATTAGAAATGTCCATTGTCGGAGAAGACGAGCTCTAACATCGTCTTCTTGCAACATCGCCTCTCTTTTGCAGCTCTAGTGGAAGTTATTTTGCTTGCAACTTGTGAGACCCTGGTGTATGGCTTAATAGGATTGATAGTATACCCATACCAATAAGTTGCAACTTCTTTTTCGGAAGCTCATTCGAACAGAACACTAAGGTTAAGCATGCTTGGCCTAGAGCAATTCTAGGATGGGTGACCTGAAGGGGTTTGTAGCATGGAAAATAAAAAAATTACCGCATGCACACAAACAAGCCAAGATCTATCTACTAGATTGTAGCAACGAGTCGATAGGAGCACTCACCTCGAAGATTCCAAATCGGTTAACGAGGGCAGATTCTCGTGGGTGATGTAGTCGTACACTTGACGATCTCAAGATCGCGTAGACGATCCTTCCGGCGCTGCGTTCCGGCAGCGCTTCCACAGTCGGTCACACGTTCAGTACTCGATGAAGACCTTCCTCTCCCTTGTTCCAAAGAAAATGGAGGTTGTAGTTCTTCCTCGCGATTCCTATAAAGACGACAAGTGGTGCCGAAGTAGAGGGAAGATCCCGCAGGGCTTCGCCTAAGCCGGTGCGAGTTATGGTGGATCTAGGGTTTCCCGGAGATCTAGGGTTTAGAAGGCCGGGATGAGGAGGAGGTGTCGGCGACGGCTAGGGTGGCGACGACGAGGCGGCCGAGACACTTCTCCGGTCAATAACCAATAGAGGAATCTGGAAATTCATATGGCTTCCACATATTTCTACCATTACTTTGCGATCGAATGAACCACTTACATACGATACCAATTTCCCTTTGTCTCGCGATAGTTTACTTATCCGAAGTTTGATCATCGGTATCTCTGCATACCTAGTTCAACCTCGTTACCGATAAGTACTCTTTTCTCGTTCTTGTGATATGTGATCCCTTGTAAGTCAGTCACATGCTTGCAAGCTAATTGGATGACATTCCACCGAGAGGGCCCAGAGTATATGTATCTGTCATATGGATGGACAAATCCCACTCTTGATCCATGTGCCTCAACACATACTTTCCGAACACTCAATGCCACCTTTATAGCCACCCAGTTACGGTGCGGTGTTTGATGTCATCAAAGCATCCTTCCGGTGATGGTGATTAGCATGATCTCATGGTCGAAGGAATTATGTTACTATGTATCAGAAAGCTTATAGCAAATAAACTATTGAAATGACTTGATCTTAATGCTACGCTTATCTATAGGAGTATGTCCATCATACCATTCTCCTAATGATATGATCTTGTTGTTAACAACATCTCAATGTTCATGATCGGGAAACCACGTTCATCTATTAACCAACAAGCTAGTATTACAAAGAGGCTTTACCAGGGACTCTAATTTAGTTTACAAATCACACAAGTATTAATATTTCCGGTTAATACTATTATAGCATGAATGTAAACATTTATCATAAACATAAAGATATAATAATAACCACTTTTATTATTGCCTCTAGGGCATATCTCCAATAGTTTCCCACTTGCACTAGAGTCAACTAATCTAGATTACGTGGTAATATACCGAACACCCATGGCGGTTTGGTGTTGGTCATTTTTTGCCCTCGAGAGAGGTTTAGTCAACGGATCCGCCACATTTAGATCTGTGTGTACTTTGCAAATCTTTATGTCACCATCTTGGACATGCTCTCGAATAGCGTGAAAACGGAGCTTGATGTGCTTCAGCTTCTTGTGTGACATTGGTTCTTTGCGCATTGGCTATGGCGCCCATGTTATCAAAGTAGATAGACATTGGGTCCAGCGCACTTGGAACCACACCGAGCTTTGTAATGAACACCTTCATCCATATCGCCTCTTGTGAAGCCTCCAAAGCAGCTATGTATTCCGATTCAGTTGAAGATCTTGCCACAACGCTTTGCTTTGCACTCCTTCAGCTAACTGCTGCACCATTCAAAGTAAATACGTATCCACATTGAGATTTATAATCATCCAGATTGGTGTTCCAACTAGCATCGGTGTAACCATTAACAACGAGTTATTCATCACCTCCATAAGAAAGAACCATATCCTTAGTTCTTCTCAAGTACTTAAGGATGTTTTTGACCGCTGTCCAATGATCCACTCCTGGATCACTTTGATATTTGCTAGTCAAACTAACAGCATATGCAATGTCGGGTCTAGTACATAACATGGCATACATAAGAGATCCTATGGCTGAGGCATAGGGAGTCTTACTCATTCTTTCTCTATCTTCTGCCATTGCAGGACTTTGAGTTTTACTCAAGGTCGTATTGGGCAACATGGGTAAGAACCCTTTCTTGCTATCTTCCATTCCAAACCTCTTTAGAACTTTATCCAAATATGTACTCCGTGACAATGATATTAGGTGTCTCGATCTATCTCTATAAATCTTTATGCTTAATATGTAAGCTGCTTCGCCAAGATCTTTCATTGAAAAACTATTATTCAAATAATCCTTGACACTATTAAGAAGGTCTACATCATTCCCAATCAACAATATGTCATCTACATATAGTATTAAGAATGCTACAGATCTCCCACTCACTTTCTTGTAAATACAAGCTTCTCCATAAGTTTGTATAAAACCAAAGCTTTTGATTACCTTATCAAAACGTTGATTCCAACTTCGGGATGCTTGCTTCAATCCATAAATGGACCGTTGAAGTTTGCATACCTTGTTAGCATCTTTAGGATCGACAAAACCTTTGGGTTGCAGCATATACAACTCTTTATCAATGTCTCCATTGAGAAATGTTGTTTTGACATCCATCTGCCATATCTCATAATCATAATATGCAGCGATTGTTAACAAAATCCTCACAGACTTTAGCTTTGCTACCGGTGAGAAAGTCTCATCGTAGTCAACTCCTTGAATTTTTCGAAACCCTTTTGCCACAAGTCGAGCTTTATAGACAGTAACATTATCATCAGCATCTGTTTTCTTCTTGAAAATCCATTTGTTCTCGACAACCTTCTGGCCATCCGGTAAGTCCACCAAAGTCCAACTTGGTTTTCGTACATGGATCCAATCTCAGATTTCATGGCTTCTTGCCATTTATTGGAATCTGGGCTCATCATCGCTTCCTCATATGTCGCAGGGTCATCGGTGTTGTCCACCAACATGACACTCATAACGGGATCATACCAATCAGGAGTAGTACGAGTTCTCGTTGACCTGCGAGGTTCCGTAGTAACTTCAACCGAAGTTTCATGATCAACATCATTAGCTTCCTCTCTTATTGGTGTAGGCGCCACAGGAACCACTTCCGGTGATGCGCTACTCGCAAGTTCGAGAGAAGGTTCAACAACCTTGTCGAGTTCTACCTTCCTTCCTATCACTTCTTTCGAGAGAAACTCCTTCTCTAGAAAGGATCCATTCTTGGCAACAAAGATTTTGCCCTCGGATCTATGATAGAAGGTATACCCAATAGTTTCCTTCGGGTATCCTACGAAGACGCATTTTTCCGCTTTGGGTTCAAGCTTGTCGGGCTGTAACTTCTTTACACAAGCTTCGCAACCCCAAACTTTAAGAAACGACAATTTAGGTTTCTTCCCAAACCATAATTCATACGGTGTCGTTTCAATGGATTTATATGGTGCCCTATTTAAAGTGAATGCGGTTGTTTATAATGCATAACACCAAAACGATAGCGGTAAATCTGTAAGTGACATCATAGAACGAACCATATCTAAGAGAGTTCGATTACGACGTTCGGACACACTATTACGTTGTGGTGTTCTCGACGGTGTCAATTGTGAAAGTATTCCGTATTTCTTCAAATGCTCGCCAAACTTGTAACTTAGATATTCACCTCCACGATCAGATAGAAATTTAATCTTCTTGTTACGTTGATTCTCTACCTCACTTTCAAATTCCTTAAACTTTTCGAAAGTTTCGGACTTATGTTTCATGAAATAGATATACCCATATCTACTTAAGTCATCCGTGAAGGTAAGAACATAACGATAACCACCGCATGATGCTACACTCATTGGGCCACACACATCCGTATGTATGATTTCCAATAAGTCTGTAGCTCGCTCCATCATACCAGAAAATGGAGTCTTAGTCATTTTACCCATTAGACATGCTTCGCATCTTTCAAGTGATTCGAAATCAAGTGATTCAAGAAGTCCATCGGAATGGAGTTTCTTCATACGCTTCACTCCAATATGACCAAGACGGCAGTGCCACATATAGGTCGAGTTATCGCTCAATTTCAAACGTTTAACTTCAATGTTATTAATGTGTGTATTTCCACAATCGAGATTCAATAAGAATAGACCATCTATCAAAGGTGCATGTGCATAAAACATATTACTCATATAAATCGAACAACCATTATTCTCTGACTTAAACAAGTAACCATCTCGCAATAAACATGATCCGAATATAATGTCCATGCTCAACGCAGGCACCAAATAACAATTATTTAAGTATAAAACTAATCCCGATGGTAGATGAAGAGGTAGCATGCCGACCGCGATCACATCAACCATTGATACATTTCCAACGCGCATCGTCACCTCGTTCTTCGCTAGTTTCCGTCTATTCTGCAGCACCTGTTTCGAGTTACAAATGTGAGCAACCGAACCAGTATCAAATACCCAGGCACTACTACGAGTACTAGTGAGATACACATCAATAACATGTATATCGGATATACCTTTCTTCTTGATGTTGCCGTTCTTCAAATCCGCCAAGTACTTAGGGAAATTCCGCTTCCAGTGACCTTCTCCCTTGCAGTAAAATCACTTAGTATCAGCCTTAGGCCCAGCCTTGGTCTTCTTTGCCGGTGCGGTAACTTTCTTACCGCCCTTCTTGAAGTTTCCCTTTTTCTTATACTTGCCTTGCTTCTTGAATTTGGTGGTCTTATTGACCAACAACACTTGGTGCTCTTTCTTGATCTCCACTTCCGCAGACTTTAACATGGAGAAGAGTTCAGGCAACGACTTGTCCATGTTTTGCATATTGTAGTTCATCACAAAGTTCTTGTAACTTGGTGGTAGTGATTGGAGGACACAGTGAATCCCCAAAGCATTAGAAATCACTATACCCAAGCTTTGAAGCTTGCTTGCGTGCCCAGACATCTTAAGCATGTGCTCACTGACGGAGCCGCTCTCTTCCATCTTGCAGTTAAAGAACTTTTCAGAAGCCTCGTAACTCTCAACTGCCGCGTGAGCCTCAAATATCATTTTGAGTTCATGGACAATATCATGTGGGTCATGGTTCTCAAACCTTTTCTGAAGGTCTGATTTCAAACCATACAAGATAGCACACTAAACTGTGGAGTACTGATTCTTCCGAGCGAGGAAAACATTCTTTACCTCATCGGTAGCATTAGCTGCAGGTGGGTCACCCAGCGGTGCATCCAACACATAGGTCAAATTACCAGTATTGAGGACAATCCTCAAATTGCGGAACCAATCCGCAAAGTTGCTTCCATTTTTTTTCAACTTTTCTTTCTCTAGGAACGCATTAAAATTGATAGTAGGATCCGCCATTGTTCTACAACATATTTGCAATAGTTTAGACTAAGTTTATGACAAATTGAGTTCTAATTAATAGTTGAATTAATCTAGGTGAACTCCCACTCAAAACAATATCCCTCACATTGTTTTAATGATCACACGAACCAAATCCACCACATCAAAACCGATCATCACGAGAGTTGATGTAGCTTCAATGGCGAACAATCAACATGTCCATCATATCTACTATATGACTCATGCTTTACCTTTCGGTGATCCGTGTTCAGAGACCATGTCTGTACATGCCAGGCTCACCAAGATCAAACCTTAGCTTCCGCATGAGCAAATCTGGCTTGCTCATGTTGTATACACTCACAGAATCTAACACACCCGATCATCACGTGGTGCTTCAAAACAACGAGCTTTAGCAACGGTGCTTACTAAGGATGAACACTTTATAACTTGAAATTGTGTGCTTGAGGGATCATCTTATAATGCTACCGTCGCGAACTAAGCAATACAAGATGCATAAAAGGATTAACATCACATGCAATTCAAAATATGTGATATGATATGGCCTTTCTTCTTGTGCTTCCGATCTCCATCTTCAAGCACAAACATGATCTCCATCATCACCGGTGTGGCGTCAAGGTCAATGGCGCCGCTTCATGGTTATCGTCCACCAGCATCAACTATTACAACTACTTTGAATAATAGACACGCAGGTCTTAACGGAATTAAAAAACAACCATATGGCTCCTACCGGTTGCCGACTTACAATAAGGAACAGTGCATACATCATATATAATCACAATCATGGCCATATCACATCACAGCACACCCCTGCAAAACAAAGTTAGACGCCTCTAATTTTCTATGCATGTTTTACGTGGTTTGGGGCTTTCAATAAGTGTCATTCTAACTTACGAACAAGAACCACAACGTTGATGCTTGAACTATCAAGTGCCCGTTGTAAATTGAATCTATACTATGATGGGAGAGACAGACACCCGCAAAGCCACTTATGCAATACAATTTGCATGTTAAGCGTGGAGCAAGTCTCATGAACGATGTAATGTAAGGTTAGCCCAGGTCGCTTCATCCCATCATACCGCAAGATGCAAAGTACACAAAAAGCAATTGATAATAAAAGCACCACCGCCCACAATGACCATTGTGTTCTACTCGTGCAACAGATCTACATATAGACACGACTCTGATACCACTCAAGGGGTTCGTAGCATGGAAAACAGAAAAATTCTACCGCATACACACAAACAAGCCAAGATCTATCTACTAGATTGTAGCAACGAGTCGATAGGAGCACTCACCCTCGAAGATTCCAAAGCGGTTAACGAGAGCAGATTTTCGTGGGTGATGTAGTCGTACACTTGACGATATCAAGATCGCGTAGACGATCCTTCCGGCGCTGCATTCCGGCGCTTCCGATCGATCCACAGTTCGGTACTCGATGAAGACCTTCCTCTCCCTTGTTCCAGCAGGCAGCGGAGGTTGTAGTTCTCCCCTCGCGATTCCGGCGTCATGACGGCGTGGTGTCGAAAGTAGAGGGAAGATCCCGCAGGGCTTCGCCTAAGCCGGTGCGAGTTATGGTGGATCTAGGGTTTCCCGATGATCTAGGGTTTAGAAGGTCGGGATGAGGAGGAGGTGTCGGCGGCTTGGCGGCAGCGGCGTGCGACGACGGCGGCTTGGCGGCGGCGGCGCACGGGTATGGGGAGGGCTAGGGCTTAGTGTTTGGGGCAGCCCTGCCCCTCTATTTATGAGAGGGGGGCAGCCTTGGGAGGGGTGGGTTTGAATTCAAACCCAAACCCAAGTTGGATTGAGAGAAGGACTCTTTCGTTTTTCCCGTTTGACTTTCAATTTAGAGCTTTAACTCTCTCTTGCAAATGCCCAAACCAAGTGACCTAGGATATGATCTAATCATTCCACTTATCCATGACATATTCATGGACCATTCCCCTTCCGGTCCGGTGAACCTTCTAGACCCTTCTACCTCTTCGATGAAAACATCAGAATCTTTCCCGAACTCCGAAATCAGACTTTCCTTATATGAATCTTATTCTCCGGACCATTCCGAATCTCCTCGTGATATCCTAGATCCCATCCGAGACTCCGAACAACATTCGGTATCCCTACTAACATTCCATATCTACTAAACAACATCGAATCCTTAAGTGTGTCTCCCTACGGTTCGTGAATTATGCGGACATGACCGAGACACTTCTCTGATCAATAACCAATAGAGGAATCCGGAAATTCATATGGCTCCCACATATTTCTACGATTACTTTGTGATCGAATGAACCACTTACATACGATACTAATTTTCCTTTGTCTTGCGATAGTTTACTTATCCAAAGTTTGATCGTCGGTATCTGTGCATACCTAGTTCAACCTTGTTGCTGATAAGTACTCTTTTCTCGTTCCCGTGATATGTGATCCCTTGTGAGCCAGTCACATGCTTGCAAGCTAATTGGATGACATTCCATCGAGAGGGTCCAGAGTATGGATGGACAAATCCCACTCTTGATCCATGCGCCTCAACACATACTTTCCGAACACTCAATGCCACCTTTATAGCCACCTAGTTACGGTGCGGTGTTTTATGTTATCAAAGCATCCTTCCGGTGATGGTGATTAGCATGATCTCATGGTCGAAGGAATTAGGTTACTATGTATCAGAAAGCTTATAGCAAATGAACTATTGAAATGACTTGATCTTAATGCTACGCTTATCTATAGGAGTATGTCCATCATACCATTCTCCTAATGATATGATCTTGTTGTTAACAACATCTCAATGTTCATGATCGGGAAACCACGTTCATCTATTAACCAACAAGCTAGTATTATAAAGAGGCTTTACCAGAGACTCTAATTTAGTTTACAAATCACACAAGTATTAATATTTCCGGTTAATACTATTATAGCATGAATGTAAACATTTATCATAAACATAAAGATATAATAATAACCATTTTTATTATTGCCTCTATGGCATATCTCCAACATGACCGACCGGGAAGTGGATACTGGGTGCGCAGAAAAGACTAGTTTTGGTCTATGGGGTTAGTCTAGAGATCCTATTGAGCTGTCAGGAGTGACAGCCGTCGGTCCGACGAGGCCGGAGTGTTACAAGTGGTATCAGAGCGACCCTCGCAGTTACACGGGCGTGTGTGGGTCAGTGGCGGACATGTGGAGCATGGTGCGTTTGGTCCGAAGTGGACATGACATGGCACATGTGTCGACACTGGACGCATAGACGTATGCCAAGAAGGGTGTTCCTGGCTTGTGGTTGATCGACGAGGACATCGATCTTCTAAGGGTGTATGTGAGACCCTGGTGCATGGTTTAATAGGATTGATAGTATACCAATACCAACAAGTTGTAACTTATTTTCCGGAAGCTCATTCGAAAAGAACTCTAAGGTTAAGCATGTTTGACCTAGAGCAATTTTAGGATGGATGACCGACCTGGAAGTGGGTACTGGTGCGCATGAGTGAGAACAAAATGCGTAAAAAAGACTAGTGTCTGTAGGATTAGTCTAGAGATCCTATTGAGCTGTCAGGAGTGACAGTCACCGGTCCGAAGAGGCCGGGGTGTTATACAACTCTGGCATAAAAAACATATGATTATAAAGGAAATACACTAAAGAAATAAAAAAATACATTAACGTCAACCATAAAGTTCTAAGGAAAGTGAAATCGATAAAATACCGAGCTAAAATACAAATCTTAGTGCCCCGTATGCATAAGTATCTAAAGAAATCAATACATTAACCTAAAAAATCCTAAAAGTGGCACACATTAATACAAATAATTGATGATTTTTATACAAATCACCCGTTATATGTATCGCATCTGACTCGATCTACCACATACATATATTTATATCTACTACTAATGATAGTTAGTTATATCCAAAATCTTAATATATTGATTAATAACTCCACATATTTACGGCTTGTAGTAGAAATATATATGTAGACACCCCTTTGTATTGATTACTTGTAATAAAAAGAACACAATATTTCAATGTACGCAATCGGTTTTCATCAAGTTTCTTTTGGCTAAAATAGCCTCATAACAACCTATGCTATTTATTTTTATATCTAAAAGGTCACGTGGTTAGGACATGCTATTGATAATGTTTCGTAGAGGAGTGTGTGTTGTACTTTTCGTGGTGAAACTTTTCATGATGATACATTTGTTACATTTTTAGAAAGAATCATCATACAAGATCGTATGCAAATGTTTTTCATTGTAACGAATGTTGTACCTTTACGTAGGTTATTGTCAGTTTATTGAAATTGTCAACTCAATTATATATTTAAAATCTATTTAGATAGCTTCGAGGGTACACCAGTGAATTTGATGATCATCAATGTGATTCAATGGTGATCTACACGAATCTCAAGGGTAATCCAAAGAACAACTTATTTCATGCTTTTTAAGCGAGAAGACAATGATGTGTAAACCAATACCCATAACATATTTTTGCATTCTGAAGAAGCATACTGGTAAACAGAAAAATATAGTTAGAAACTAAAAGAAATATTTTACGGTGAATTCTAAAGTTTGTAGACGTTTCACGATAACGTGCCATTAGGAAACAATCAGTACAAGCTAATTATGGAATCTCAGCATCATATATGCATGCATATCTAGAGAAATCAATAGCTTTGGCTAAAGTAAATCCAAATTATGGCACACATTAATACATTTGATTGATAATTTATATACAGATTGCTGCGCACCTGACCCGATCTATGTTCATATACACACGTTCAAATTAATTTGATCAGAAATCTAGATTTACCAATTGATACCTCCACATATTTTCTTATTAGAGACTGAAGAAAATAAAATCCTCTAACTCCAAGTGCACAGAAATCAAATATGATATTTACGAACGTAGAATAATGTAACACACATTTTTAGTTTGCTTGTATAAGTACCCATGTGTACTTAAAATTTAAAATTGTATTGTGCTCTACTTAGTGTACATATCCACACGCTTACAATTAATTTTGAGGGCTTCGAGTTCCTCCTTATTCTAGCCCTAGTTTTCGACGGTGGGTGAAGCTCCCCGACATCTTCGTCCAAGATTTTGACGGTCACCCCACGCGAGAGATGCTACTGCACGAGGCTAGCAGCGACCATCCTGTATGGAACGTGGACACGCCTGCCGATAACAATAGTTGTGTGCACCTGTGGAGCTGCTAGTCCCCTTTCCTGTGGAGCTGCTAGTCCCCTTTCCTGTGGAGTACGACCTTCAGGTGGGTCACATCCTCATGTTCCGCTACCTTAGGGACGACACACTCTTCGTCAAGATCTTTCCTAGCTCGGGTTTGGGGGCTTCAGGCAAGCTTTGCCGAGAACCCCACCTACCTTGGCTACCTCTACGGGCCGAAAACCACACCCCCTATAATGGCGTCTAATTTGATACAACCCTTTAATGACGCTTAATTTGATAAAAAAAAATCTAGACTTATCTATTGATACCTCCACATATTTTGTTCGTAGAGTCTAGGCAAACCTTTTTTTCTTATCACTAACCAAGTACAAAACTGAGATATGACTTTTGAAAAAAATTACAATAATGTAATTCACACTTTTTAGTTGGTTTGCATGACTAGTCATATGTCCTAAAATGTAAAATTGATAAACTATAAGGTGGTACTTAAAAAAGTTAATGGCTGGGATGTGAAAACTCGTGGCTGTTTCGTCCTCACATCTAGAGATTCTCCCTTCCCTGCCGAATTCCTCTGCTCCTCTATATAAATGTTTCCCTCACCCACCTCCTCCCTTCACGCTTCAGTTCACATCCACCTCAGATTTTCTCTTAGTCACAAGTGAGTAAAGATTCCGTTTGGAGAGCTCCGGTGCGGTGTATGCTCGATGGGTCTGGATGTTGGGGAGATCGGCATGGGCGCGGATTTGAGCCTGGATTTGAAGATGTTCGTCGCCAAGAGCCTGGGGCGGGTCAAGGACGTGCCGACGGCCTCCATGGACGAATGCATTTGGAGGCTAGAGGAGTAGAAGTGCAAGATCGAGATGTCCCGGTGCGAGATACCGCTAGGCGCGCGCCTCCCCGCCGATGTAAGAGAGAAAGTCATCTTGCTATGATACTCGCTGGTTTTTTTTGGTGCGCAACGTTTCTCCTTTTTGTGGGGGCGTCTCCCGGTGTATTTTGATGATTCGTGCAATGATTGATGTGATGAAGAACGAGTTGGAGGATAAGAGGAGAGGTGGTGATCGGAAATTGGACACGAAGGATGCCAGCGCTGGCGACAGGATGAGCACCGCCCAGCTCTCGATCGGAGATTCGGGCTGAGACGATTATGCTTTCAAGGTAGGATCCTGATTTATTGAATCGCGTGATTGTCTGATGTCGATGAAGCATCTTATGATCATTAAATTGTGCGGTTTTACTGCGTTTGGGGGTCTAAAAGTTTGTGCCTTTACGATTGCAGAAGCGAGATGAGAGAGGGAGCTCGTCGGAGCCGAAGTCTCACGGCGGCCAGGTCTTGCCGTTCAAGGCGGTGGGCTCCGGCGCGCCGGCGTTCGTGCCGCCGAGTTTGAGGAAGGATGACAGGCCTTACGAGGCGCGGTTGCCGGATCTGCCTTTTCTGTCGCCGGCACCGGTCAAGGTCTCTCCGGCTGCTGCTACCGGCGGCCCCGAAGAAAGCCGCCGGCAGGTCGTGGGATTTGCGCAAGAAGCCGCGAGGGCTGCGGCCGCTCTGGCACCGACTGCCCCTGCCCTTAGCCTCCATCCTCAGCCACAGCAGACAGCGCAGCAGCAGCAGCAGCAAGCTAGGAAGGCGCGGCGGTGCTGGTCGCCTGAGCTGCATCGCCAGTTCGTCACTGCCCTGCACCAACTCGGTGGCCCCCAAGGTGAGACCTGCTCAAATAAATCACACATTTTTCTGCTATTTTTAGTCGACACTAGATATTGATTATGAACAACTACTACATGTACTACAAGCAATTAGTAATTAAATTCATAGAGGCATAATAAGCATCAAATTATTGAGTGCTTACATGATTGTTTTCTGGGCATGATTGCAGTTGCTACCCCAAAGCAAATCAGGGAGCTGATGAAGGTGGATGGCCTGACCAATGACGAAGTGAAGAGCCATCTCCAGGTGAGCAATTTACCACTCCCAACACAAACTTCCATCCATCTAATGATGAAAATTATTAAAGGCTTTCAATTTGTATTGGCACTGATATCAATTCTGTGTTTCTGATTGTTCAGAAGTACCGTCTTCACAACCGAAGGACGCCGGGGTCTCCAATTCCCAACCGGCCAATTGTGCTAATGGGAGGACTTTGGATCACTCAGGAGCAAAGCAGCTCCCAATCAGGGGGGTCACCTCCAGGGCCCCTACATTTCACAAACTCAGGTGTAGCAGTCTCATCAGCGGCAACAGTCAGCGGCGAGGAGGAAGACGGCAGATCCGAGAGCTATGGCTGGAAATGATGGAGAAGATGCATTAGTGTTTGTTCAGAGTTCTCCAGCCGATGACACCGCTTCAGCGAGTCATGAGAGAGGATCTGTAGTGTAGTCGGTTTTGTTGTATACAGGGAGATCAAGCCTTGAGTGCTTTGAGATGAAACTCTGGCTGGCTGTTGTTATGTACATCGGAAAGAGGATATACTAGTTACAGTTTTGCGGCAAATGTTAATTGGAAAGGTTAGGGCAGAGCTACAATTTTCGCCCTGAGAATTTACCCATGTTCAGTGTCAAACTTGCCCTTGATGAATAATCTTCCATTCCAGCCAAGTACTTACAATAATTACCGACAAGCTAAAGCTTTTGCTGCTGTTCTTGCTTGATTCAACTGAAAGTCAGCTGCTGGAGTCTACGAGTATTCTGATGGCGCCTGTGTGTTTTTCTCTCAGTAAAGGTGCATACTTCTGGTTATTGAGGGCCTTGAGCATCCCAGCAGCAAGATCCAATCTAAAGACTTGGGATAACACCAAAATTTGTTTGGATTCCAGAATTGAAGAAAAAAAAAGCTTTGGATCCTCATCCTTACCCTTGGAACTTGAGGTGGTCCTGAATCTGGCCATAACTGGTAATACTTGCCTGCCTGTCAAGAACCTATGAGAAGCTTCACATGATCCAACCTAGCAAGCAAAGCATGTGTTTCACCTGAGCCATATGTATCTGCTCTAGGATCTTCAGCCACCAAGAATCCCATCACGATCTGTTGCCTGAAACCAAGGAGTGCACACCAAGAATCCCCTTTGACCCCGATCATTTCTCACCTGCTGCTGACTGTGCATTCTTGGCATGAAAGTCTAGGCTTCCAGGTTTCCCCCACACCACTGGTTTCTTGCTGTGCGAGGCTCCCTGAACTAACCAGAAGTCAGCATCACGTTCTTCATCCTTCATGCATGCTACTTTATCTGTTGCTGATAATGGCTTTTTGTGTCATGCTTATCGTGGCTGAGTCAAGCAAATGGTGCGTGATTGAATGATTACCGGGTTCTGTCCATGCTTATCCGGGTGGTTAGCAAGTATATTGAGAGTTGTTGTTAGCATGCTTCTTTGAACATGTCTCAGCCGTTGACTCGGCCATTCATGCCCTCGTAGCTGATCTTGCAGTGTTATCCAGATATTGGTTGACACTACTCTTTGCACAGTTCTGGCTATGCTCTCCTGTTCACCAGACCAGAAGTTTCTCGCGTGTCGCAACGCTGGCCAGATTGCTTAAACTAGGAGCTAAGATTGCGGGATCTGTTTGTAACAGAGAGCGGGCAAAAATTCTTGAGAAGTTCATGCGTTCCATACGGACAAAAACGACAAGGTTCGAGTTCGAGGTCATTGATCGATCACTACAAGATCCTCAACTTGATTGTATTTGGGTGGGTGTTATGAGGAGCATAGGATCTCTATGGATGTGCTTATGAATATTCCTGGACCTTTCCTTGTCTGTCGTCACCCCCAGCTGTTGGAAAGCGGAGACAGCGCGCAAATGTTGAACATTCACAAGCTGTTTGGAGTATATTCTTGTTGGTGCTGACTCAGAAAACTTCCTTCTTACACTTTCAGGGAGCCAACAGCCAGACTGACAAACTGGATGTCGTTCTTGTGCGATGGCGATTTCTTATACGTATCTTATTTAGTTCAATGCGCTTGTTTTTCCTTGGTCTAGACTGCTTGCATGTATATCTGATTTTTTTCTCGTCTCAATGGTCATAGGAGATGAATAACTGCGGAAGTAATCCAAAAATTTGTCTAATTAGCCACAGTGATCATAACATCATGGACAGATGACTGTTTCCATTAAAATCTTTTAAGTTGGACATAATAACCATTGTCCCAAGTTAAAATCGATACGTATGTCACGCTTCTGGTTCATGTTTGGCCTTCATGTTTTGCGCCACAACAAGAAATCACCCGGGCGCATCGAGGTGGGCCGTAAGTGCTCAGGCCCCACGAGGAGGTGAGCGTTATATTTGTGGGGTAAGGCCCATTTCTGTACACAGCCAATTTGATGCGCACGAATCATTTGTTTTTTGTGGAAATGGCGGCAAATTCTATTCCCGCCCAACGCGCGCGTTAATAGGCTCCGCTTATGCGGGCGCGCGCGTTGGCCGGCCCATAGGACGTTTATTCTTTTCTCATTCTTTTTTCTGTGTCCCTTTGCACTTTTTTTTATTTTCTGGTTTTTTCCTGTTTTATTTTTCTTTTCTCTTTTCTGGAGAGTTTCCGAATTTGAATAGTTTACAAATGTGAACAATTTTCGATTCTAAACATTTTTCAATATGAACAATTTTTGAATTTGAACAGTTTTTGATTGTGAACATTTTTTAATACGAACATTTTTCGAATTGGAACAGTTTTATGAACATCTTTTGATTTTAAACATTTTTTGAATTTGAATATTTTTCAAATCTAAGCATTTTAAAATTTGATCAATTTTTTAATTCGAACATTTTCAAATTTGAATAATTTTTTTATTTTGAACCTTTACACATTTTTGGACAGAACCGCACCCATGTGCCTAAACAGAACTAACCAGCTGACAACTTAACAGAGAACAGAAAAGAAGCAGAACATGTGAAAAGAAGACGTCCTGAGCCACGCAACATCATTCATGAACGAAGGAAATGATTTGGCCGACGTCCTGAACCATGCAACATTATCCATGAACGAAGGAAATGATTTGGGCCTTGCCCACGTATGAGGGGCGTGCGAGCGGAGCGTATTCTCACGCGCGTCGAGCGTGAAATAGTAGCACCCGGAATTGGCTGTTTGCTTTCACATTTCAAGCACAAATTCCGTTTGTGTGACACCCATTTTCTTAAGTGCCAAAACCGTCCAATTCGTTTCGCGCATAGGAGATGGACAGATGGTTAACGTGGTTCAGTGGGAGAGCACCTGGTTTATACCAGCTGAAAAGGGTAGCCATTTTGTAGAGATCGTCACTAATACTTGATGGAGGCCCATGTAACACTAGAAGGCCCGTTTAAAAGTCTAAATTTGTCTGACAAGTGTCGACACTTCCTCAAAACCAGTTTGATTCACCATCTGAAAATACAAACGAGTTAGACAACTAAAGTGGTTGACTGTATCCTCGTTAAAGGTCTGCCGAAGGAAAAGAAGGAGAGGAATCTAAACAAAAAGCAACGATATGAAGGGAATATGTCCTGAGAGGCAATAATAAATTTGTTATTATGTATATTTTAAGTATAAAATAGATGTTTTTTATGCTATAATTGTATTAATACGAAAATGTTAATACACGTGTGTTTAGTAAACAAATAAAAAGTTCCTAGTTATGTCTCTCTTATAAACTAGCTCGTTGATTAACAAGATAATCAAGGTTTCCTAATAATAAATATTGGATGTTGATAATAACAAGATCACGATATTATTGGAATGGTGTGATAAACATTTATCCGAAGTATAGCATTATGATCAAATTTATTGTGTTTATATTTCTATAACATCATACAAAGTAATTCTAGTCCTTAGACCATGAGATCATGTCAATCAGTAACACCGAAAGAGTATCTTGATAATATCAAAAGTCACATCATAACAGGGTGACTATAAATGTGGGTTCAGTGCTACGAAGGTGTTATGTAGAGGATCATGGATCAAGAGTAAAATTTGTCCATCCCAATGACGGAGAGATATACTCTAGGCCATCTCGGTGATATCATATTAGTTAGCTTGCAAGTAAGTGATGTGATCACTAGAATGTTATATCACAGGAACGAGAAAAGAGTACATGTCGGTAATGAGATCAAACTAGGTATGGAGATACCGATGATCGAATCTCGGATATGTAATATATCACGAGACAAAGGGATTAAGTTACTAGCGTAAAAGGTTCTCACGATCACAAGAAGTCATCGTTGAATGTGTGAGAGTCAGTATGGATCTCCAGGCCCCTTTCTAATTATTGATCCGAGAGGGGTCTTGATCATGTCCGCATTATTCGTGAACCGTAGGGTGCACTTAAGAGACACTGACACCATTTGGAACAAATATGTTCTAGACGAAAGAATTACAAAAGCGCGGAAATTATTTCACTAGACACCGAAATTGTTTTGGGTGAAATTGCTAAAATTGTTTCTGCATGTGAAATTGAATACTAGCAAGGGGTTTTATGTGAATGTTTGTTAATTAATGTAATTGAAAAAATTCTGAATAAACAAATAAAAGGAGTTTTATTTAAAGAGAGATTACAGTAAATTTGGTGGAAATTTAATGGGAATTTGAATGGGTTTTTGAGTGGAGAATATGGAGGGACTTTTGGTGAGTGGGAGCTCCACTCACATGAATGGAGGAAGGGGTGAGGGCAGCCACCATGGCACCGGCCATGTCCCTTGGGGTGCCCCTCCTCCTATAAAAGGCTCCTACTCCCTCTCTCACACTCACACCTCCTCGTGAAGGATCTATCTCCCCCTATAGTTTATCCCCCATGGTCTCGGACTAGCAAGATACATGTTCCCGGTGGATTTTCATTTGGAAAGAGTTGTTACTTCCACTGCATCGCTGGAGCGAGGAGGCGGAGGTTGTTCGATGGCTTGAACGTGTGTGCGAGCACGGATGCACTGTTGATTTGTGGCGCTGGACTTCTTCTCGATCTTGAGATCGGCAAGCGTTTGTCTACATCATCCACGAGTACAACCTCGTTAAACTTTGTCGGTCTACAAGGGTATGTTCTCTATGGATGTATATCCACCTGTTGCTTGTATGTAGTAGATAGATCTTGGTACTTAGTTGTTCCTATCGTAGGATTTTTTTGTTTTCTATGATGCGAACCCTACATGATAATGCAACAATCAAGAGAAGATTCAATCGCCTAGCATAATTTTAACAGAAAACAACACTTTATTGATCAAATACCATGAGTACAAAAAAATAACATGAGTGCAAAAGGTTTCCTTATACATTCCAGAAGAGAATTAAAATCCTCATTGGAGGGAACACTAACATCTGATTTAGCTAGAATATGTGGAGCTTCATTAAGCTCTCTCTTGGCATGGACGACTGAAGAGAAGTCCTTCAGCCTAAACTAGATCCCATCAAGCAAAGGTACAAACTATGGATCTGTCCATAGCTGAGGAATTAAGTCGTTGGACTAGAGAGAGGCCATTCGTCGTGAACATAGCATTGTCCATCCTTCAGCTAGCGAGAATGCTAGACACAGTGCCAAGGCCTTAACATACTTTGGTGGCAATATACCATATAGCTATTGTCTCCATGCCATGAGGCAAGTTCCCAAATGGTTACAGTAACAATACCTGTCCATCTAGACTAGAGCTCTCATTTCCCCATCCCTCATGTCTCTTCACCCCGTTGAGAGTCTCTTCGCCAACTCCAGCTCCATCCCCCTCTTCTCTGGTGGCCTCGCCAGTTTGAGTTGATGGGGGGGGGGAGGCAGGTCCCCTTTAGATATTAGTAGTAGTAGTAGTCTAGGTATAGGCTTTGGCATCATGTTGTGTTCATCTTTATGCCGTGGTCTAGGAGGAAGTCACTATCGTCTCCGAGCTTTGTGCGGTGGCGTTCGGTGCTATTCTGGATGGTAGTGTGATGACCCACAAGTATAGGGGTGTATCGTAGTACTCTCGATAAATAGGAGTGTCGATCCCAACAAGGAGCAGAAGGTGTTTACTAGTGGTATGGAGACGGAATTCTCTGTAAATACTTAGCAAACAGATTTTAGGTTTTTTTGATAAAGCAAGGAAATAAAGTGCAACTAAATAAAGACAGCAAATAATTGCAGCAAGTGGCCCAATCCTTTCTTAGCAAAGGACAAGCCGTAGGAAATACTAATGAGGACAAAACATTCTCGAGGACACATGGGAATACTGTCAAGTGCTTTCATTTCATATAGCTGATTAATCTTCTTTGGTTTTATAAGTGTTGTGTGGATGAACCTGTGCTAATGTACCGACCTTACTTAGACTAATACATACTTATGATTAAACCCCTTACAAGCATCCGCATCTACAAGAAAGCAATTAAGATAAAAACCTAACCACATCCTTAAACTCTGAGATCCTACACTCCCTTGTGCAATGGTTTCCTAATGGGGGTTCAGGTTTCCGTCACTCCGGCAACCCCACAGTTAGTAGCAAAATACAGAATGCATTCCCATAGGCCCATAAATGGTGAAGTATCATGTAGTCGACGTTCACATGTGATGACCCACAAGTATATGGGGTGTATCGTAGTACTTTCGATAAATAGGAGTGTCGATCCCAATGAGGAGCAGAAGGTGCTGAACAGTGGTATGGAGCAGGAAATCCTTGTGATCATATTTTTAGTGGTTTTCTGATAAGGAAACAAAACAAAGAGCAAGTAACAGAAGTAACGAACAAACGGAGCAAGTGGCCCAATCCTTTCTTAGCAAAGGACAAGCCGGTGAAAATACTTATAAGGACCAACCGTTCTCGAGGACAGATGGAAATTCTGTCAAGTGCTTTCGCTGCAAATAGCTGAGTACTCTTCTCTGGTGTTTGTAAGTGTTGTGTGTGTGAACCTGTGCTAACATACTGCCCTTCTTAGGACTAATACATACTTGTGATTAAACCCCCTGCAAACATCTGTAACTACAGGAAAGTAATTAAGATATAAATCTAACCACAGCCTTAAACTCTGAGATCCTACACTCCCTTGTGCAAAGGTGTCCTAAGGGGGGTTCAGGTTTCTGTCACTCCGGCAACCCCACAATTAGTAGCCAAATACACAATGCATCCCCCTAGGCCCATAAATGGTGAAGTGTCATGTAGTCGACGTTCACATGAAACCACTAGAAGAATAGCACCACAACTTAAATACTAAACCATTTAATAATAACTCATCACAGATTCACTACTAACAACATGACTTCTCCCATGTCCTCAAGAACACAACGAACTACTCACAAGACATCATATGGATCAAGATCAAAGATGATATGGTAATGGATAACAATCTGAACATAAACAATAATCCAATGGTTCCACTCACAAGCATCAACCACAATAGTAATTAACACCGGGAAAGTTTCCCCTAATGAACTAAGCAATATCCAACACAATTGTTACTGCGGGGCGGAGTGGTGATGATGGTGCTGGTGGAGATGATGGTGTGGATGATGATGATCCTGATGAAGCCTAGCTTGATGACGGTGTTGATGGCGACGGTCTCCCCTCTCCGGAAAGGAATTCCTCCGTTAGAAATCTGTCTGCCGACGAGATCTTTCTCTCTCGGTGTTTTTTGCCCCCAGAGGTGGCGGAAATCTATCTGTGGTATCTCCCATGATGTTAGGGTTCCGTAGGGAAGTTATAGGCGAAGGGGGAGAGTCGGAGGCCATGCAGGTGGGCCACACCTGCCCGAGGCGTGGCCTCAGGTGGGCCCGCGCCTAGGGGGGTGTGGGCCCCCCTTCGCTCCTCCTTCTGGCTTCCTTCGTCTTCTGATAAAATAATATGTTTCCATATTTTTCTGATCTCCGCGAAATTGCACCGAAACGCCTTCTTTTCCATCAAAATTCAGACTCCGGCAGTCCATCCTCCAGGAATCATCCAACATGCATAAACAGATGAAAATCCATAAGTAATACCTCATAATAAGACAATTATCAATGAATAGAGGTAAATTATGATATAGAGTGGTGATGCAAATTGAGCGTATCAACTCCCCCAAGCTTAGACTTCGCTTGTCCCCAAGCGAAAACTGAGCTCAGTAAACATGTCCACAGGTTTATGGAGTGAAGTGTCGATAAAATAATACGAACAAGAAGCATCACACTTACCATTGCACAACTCATAGAAGAAAACAACTCACTATTTTATAACTTTTGATTACAACCAAGTACAGTATTCACAATAGAGATGCATAAAGATAAATCATAATTGGAATTGGCAAACTTGTTCTTGGTCAGAGAACACCTAGTAAACAGTTTCACAAAAGCTTTTTTTTGTAGAAGTTTCAAAACAGGAACACTCTTTGCTCAAAAGGATTTTTCACAAGTGAAGGCTTCCAAAGTAATACTCAATAGATAAGAGTTTTGTGCAAACAAGGAAGATAAAGAAAATGATTGAATAAATCACCATATGAATGCTTGAAACACAACAACTCAAATGCTTGCTGGAGATGGAGAGGAAGTAGGTTTACTGACTCAAACTGATAACTAGGAGAAAGGTCCCTTCTTAGAGGGTAGAAGGGATTACAAGTCATAAAGAGCTTCCAAAAGATTATGGTACTTACTAGCTTTGAGCCCTCATTGCCCCTATCATAAGCATCTTGAGATGATTAAGGTTAAAGTGAACAAATATGGAGTACATGCTTGACGAAATATAAGTTGGCAATCTCATGTCCCTTGAATATGAGGGTCACTCCTCATGCATACTCAACTTTGGGTCCATGTAAGTTCTTGGCATTGTAAGTATTTGCATATCATTGAGAACCGCCAACGGGGTACCCCTTGCACATGGTACAAGAGCTTTCCCATAACCAAAATGACAAGGAAAGCAGACAATGAGCATCTCAGCGATCTTTTTATTTACTATGTGTATAGCTTTTTATTTAGGATGCTTCATAGATGACTCACTTTGGTGATGCTACAAGTTTCCACCATGATTAAGAATGGCTTAGGCTAGCGGCCTAGGTGTTTCTCTAACACAGAGTACAAACTCCATGGACGCACAAGTCCCCTCTTTATTTCACATCGGTGACATCCATAGACAAAAGAGCATGATATCAACTGTGTACAACAAGGTACAAGTGCAATGTTGAAAATGTTCCCTGTGACAGCACGGTTCTGCTAATTCCAACGTATAGATGCAAGCATATACAACTTCTATGTCCATAATGGTTCAAGTCTATTAGGGGCAAGTAAATAAAGTGTGCCATCAAGTTCGTGAGAGCTTTACTAACTAGTTTTCACATAATAAAATACTTTTTAATTGGAAAGGTAGATGAAGCTTGAGAATTTTCTAGGAATAGCAAAAGCTACTAGGTAGATATGGTGGACACAAGTGGCAAAAGTTTTGGGTTCAAAGGATTTTGGAAACATGAGAAGTATGCCTTCTCAAAACAGGTTTTTGGCTAGCAAGGTTGGGTAGCAAGCAAGAGAGTTGAAAGAAACAAGCAAACATATAATTAATAAAGCCAAACATGCAATCTTCCTTGAAGACACAAAAGAATCTTAAATAAAGAACACTAAGCTTATGAGCCAACAAGAAATAAAACAAATGATACCAAATTCCTGTAAGCTTTTTCTTTCTTTCTTTTCCTTTCAAACTAATGCCACTGACCAGAACTCGGTTTGCCAAAACCAATTTAGATCCACTTGATGATCCCAAAGTGGTGCCAATACTGAGCAACAAGATCCATCATATAAAAGAGATTGCAAACTAAAATAAGAAGTGCAAAAAGTAAAAGATGAGACTGATCATTAATATTCCAATAAAGGCACTCACACCAAGGGATACATAGATAATCAACTAAAGGAGAGATACTTACACATGCAAACCATACTATAAGAAAACCCCTCTATCACAGATATGAATCCACTAAAAAGTTAAAAGATAAAAGATAATGGTGGTGATACCGCGACACTCCCCCAAGCTTGGAACAAGCCAAGGGGATGCCAAACCTGATGATGAATCACTCCTTCGGTGATGGTGGTGTCCTCCTAAGCTGGGTAGGTTGTGCCACCAAACCAATGCTTGCGACGGTAGCACGAGTGTCTAGTTGCTTGTCCTCCTCCATGTCTCCTTCATAACCAACCGGAATCTCCTCCTCCTTTGGAACTTGAGTTTCTTCTTCTTCGGGCTTCTTCCCTTTGTTGTCGGCGGAGGCCATGGTGCTCTAAACTTGAGAAGATTTCCTGACAGAAACAGATCGAAACAAAAACACGACGAGAACATGATGCACGAACCTCGAGGGATCCGGGGGGGTATATATTACTAAGTTTCAATGCATAAGGAAGGTTTTGACATGAAAACGAAGCGAAGACGGAGTCTGAGGGTGGCAAACCCCCTCCAGGCGCCGCCAAGCTGGCCCGCTCCTAGGGTGGGTTTGTCCACCCCAGGCTCCATTTACTCTTCATTTACGTCTCGTAACTTCCCTTATGTATTAAAAACATAAAAATATAAAAATATTTGGGTTTCACGAACCTTCTGTTTTCACCACTTTTACCTATTCAAAGACGAACTCTGCAGATTCCTTTTCTCTTTCTCCTGAGAATTTCCTTCTTACAAAACCATTGCACAAACTCAATGACCACATTAGTGTAAGAAAAAACAATAAACCTTTGGTACACACTTCAACTGAAAACCCATCAAAACAAAAGCTTCTGTAAGAGTCAAATGCAAATGATGGCAGAAATCTGTCAAAATAGACCAGCATGTAAAGATTGATTTTTTCGAAGACATTCTGTTGCTCAAATCAAAAAGTGCAGATCTGAAGAAAGTTGGGTAACAACTTGAAGAACAAGCATAGAAAAATGCATCTCCATCCGACGTACTGAGCTTCCTCACGGATTTTTACAATGCAACACAAAAATCTGTCCCAGGACAACCACTTTTCACAACTCCTCTACTTCACAAAAGTAGTTGAACTTGACACAAAAACCAAAACAAAAAGGATAAGGAGCGGTTATTACAGAGGTCATAACTTCCAAGACACGACCAAACTTTTGGGTTATCTCCCAACAAGTACTTTTCTTTAATACCTTTAAGTTAGGCTTGAAACTTCCAAAGATGCTCACATAGGATATATATATTTGAAGTGAAAGAGAGCATCAAATAGCAAATAACCAACACACTTGAGTCTAACCCACTTCCTATGCATGGGGGTATCATGAGAAAATGAATTATTGAAACAAAAGGCCACAAGCATAGGAAGACAAAACAGATGCAACTTTAAAGCTTTCAACATAAAATGGGGGGAAACTTAACATCATTGAGATGCATAAAACCATGTTTCCCTCTCTCAAAATAACTTTCAGTATCACTTTGAATAAAGTTGAAAATATAACTGTCATTGGAAACAACTTTATCATCAGAATAAGCATACTTACAGTTATCAAAAAGAGGTCCAAGGTCATAGACTGGATCAATAGGAGCGAGTTGTTCCATCCTGAAATCTTTATTAGGCAAGCTATTTTCACAAGGAGTTTTAGCAAATTTGGAAAATTTAAACTCATAAGAATCTCCACCAAACTTAGTTAAAACTTTTTCCTTCTTACAATCAATAATAGCTCCACAAGTGTTCAAGAAAGGTCTACCAAAAATGATAGGACAAGTTTTGCTAGCTGCTGAATTAAGCACTAGAAAATCAGCAGGATACTTAATCTTACCGCAGAGAACCTCAACATCTCTTACAATACCAATGGGGAAAATGATTTCCTTATTAGCAAGGTGGATAACCACATCAATGTCCTCAAGCTCACAGGGACCAATCTCATGCATAATTTCACTGTAAAGCTCATAAGGAATAGCACTAGAACTAGCACCAATATGACATAAACCATAATAGCAATGATCACCAATTTTAACAGAAAGCACAGAAACACTAGCTTTTCTAACCTTACCAGGATGAGAAATAATATTAGAAGCGTCTTCACAGGAGACAATATGCTCATCCTCTATATTTCTAGTGACAGTGTCTTTCATAATAGCTACCACAGGTTCATCACTCAAATGCTTACCAGGCTCCATAGTTTTCATTGTACCTTTACTATTTGCACTAATAATCATAGAATACTCCTTTACCTTAGCTGGGAAAGGCATTCTCTCAACATGGGGTTCAGGCAAAATATGATTAGTAGTACAAACTTGAGTACTTCTAATAGGAACATGACTAACAACATCTTTATAAGGAGCATGGTACTTATTCCACTTCTTCTTGGGAATTTCAATGTAAGAGGCAAAGGCCTTAAAATAGCTGGCAATACTTTGGGAATCAAGACCAAACTCATTGCTAATATCACGGAAGCTATCAGTTCCCATAAAAGATCTAATGCATTCATAATCATAGTTTGTACCTGAATTTCTTCCTTTGTTATTCTCCCAAGCTTCAGTGTTATCTTGAATACGGTCTAGTAGGTCCCATTTAGCTTCTTCCTTCTAAAAGTTATTGAGAATAATATTGTTAGGGAGTTCATGAATAGGAAATTTAAGGAGTAGTAACTTCAGTCTCCCCCAAGCTTGAGCTGTACTCTCTCCATCAAGAGGCCAAAAGTTGTATATAAGACTTCTATCCTTATGGATTTCACTGAGAGGATAAAATTTAGAGTAAAAGAGAGATTCCATCTCCTCCCATTCCATGGATTGTCCATTCTTCAGCAGCTTATACCATGCCTCAACTCTCCCTTTCAAGGATATGGAGAGTAATTTCTTCTTCACCTGTTCAGTTGTGATACCTGCACACTTAAACAATCCGCATAATTCATGGATAAAAAGCAAGTGATCACCAGGATGGACAGTTCCATCCCCAAAATAATAATTATCCATAACATGATTAACAATACTTGTAGGTATCTTAAAAGGATCTATCTCAACAGGAGGTGGTTCATCTACTACCCTTTCAGTGGTAGTAGTTCTCCCAAACAAAAAACCAAGTGGGTTATCCATATTGGAAACAAAGCAACAAACAGTAACAAGAGCAATACTCACAGTGAAAGTTTCCCTTACCAGTTCCACTCTTCAATAACGCTTCACTCCCTGGCAATAGCACCAGAAAATAGTCTTGATGACCCACAAGTATAGGGGTGTATCGTAGTACTTTCGATAAATAGGAGTGTCGATCCCAACGAGGAGCAGAAGGTGCTAAACAGTGGTATGGAGCAGGAAATCCCTGTGAATACTTAGCAAACAAATTTTTAGTGGTTTCTGATAAGGCAACAAAACAAAGATCAAGTAACACAAGTAACGAACAAATAGAGCAAGTGGCCTAATCCTTTCTTAGTAAAGGAGAGGCAGGTGGAAATACTTATAGGGACCAAACGTTCTCGAGGACACATGGGAATTCTATCAAGTGCTTTCGCTGCAAATAGCTGACTACTCTTCTCTGGTGTTTGTAAGTGTTGTGTGCATGAACCTGTGCTAACATACTGCCCTTCTTAGGACTAATACATACTTGTGATTAAACCCCCTGCAAACATCTGTAACTACAGGAAAGTAATTAAGATATAAATCTAACCACAGCCTTAAACTCTGAGATCCTACACTCCCTTGTGCAAAGGTGTCCCAACGGGGGTTCGGGTTTCTGTCACTCCGGCAACCCCACAATTAGTAGCCAAATACACAATGCATCCCCCTAGGCCCATAAATGGTGAAGTGTCATGTAGTCGACGTCCACATGACACCACTAGAAGAATAGCACCACAACTTAAATACTAAACCATTGAATAATAACTCATCACAGACTAACTACTAACAACATGACTTCTCCCATGTCCTCAAGAACACAACGAACTACTCACAAGACATCATATGGATCAAGATCAAAGATGATATGGTAATGGATAACAATCTGAACATAAACAATAATCCAATGGTTCCACTCACAAGCATCAACTACAATAGTAATTAACACCGGGAAAGTTTCCCCTAATGAGCTAAGCAATATCCAACACAATTGTTACAGCGGGATGGAGTGGTGATGATGGTGCTGGTGGAGATGATGGTGTGGATGATGATGATCCCGATGAAGCCTAGCTTGATGACGGTGTTGATGGCGACGGTCTCCCCTCTCCGGGAAGGAATTCCCTCGGCAAAAATCTGTCTGCCGGAGAGATCTTTCTCTCTCGGTGTTTTCCACCCGCTAGAGGCAGCGGAAATCTATCTGTGGTTGCTCCCCTGATGTTAGGGTTCCGTAGGGAAGTTATAGGCGAAGGGGGAGAGTCGGAGGCCGGGCAGGTGGGCCACACCAGCCCTAGGCGAGGCCTTAGGTGGACCCGCGCCTAGGGGGTGTGAGCCCCCTGCGGCCCCCTTCGCTCCTCCTTCTGGCTTCCTTCGTCTTCTGATAAAATAATATGTTTCCATATTTTTCTGGTATTTTTCTGATCTTCGTGAAATTGCACCGAAATGCCTTCTTTTCCATTAGAATCCAGACTCCGGCAGTTCATCCTCCAAGAATCATCCAACATGCAAAAACAGATGAAAAGACATAAGTATCACCTCTTAATATGAAATATATCAATGAATAGAGGCAAATTATGATATAGAATGGTGATGCAAATTGGACGTAGAAACTCCCCCAAGCTTAAACCTCGCTTGTCCCCAAGAGAAAACTAAGCTCAATAAACATGTCCACGGGTTTATGGAGTGAAGTTTCGATAAAAATAATACGGACAAGAAGTATCACACTTACCAATACACAACTCATAGAATAAAGCAACGCCATTATATAATTTAGCTTGCAACAAGTATGGGAGTCACAATAAAGATGCATAAAGATAAATAATAATTGGGATTGGCAAACTTTGTTCTTGGTCAGAGAACAGTTGGCAAACAGTTTTCAGGCAAAGCTTTTGTAAAGAAGTTTAAAACAGGAGTACTCTTTGCTCAAACATAAAAGGCTTTTCACAATTATGGCTTTCAAAGTAATACTCATTTAGATAAGAGTCTTGTGCAAACAAGGAAGATAAATAACATGATTGAATAAATCATCATATGAATGATTGAAACACAACAACTCAAATGCTTGCTGGAGATAGAGAGGAATAGGTTTATTGACTCATCTTAGAAGTAGAAGAAAGACCCTTCATAGAGGGAAGCATGGATTTCAAGTTCATAAAGATCTTTCAAAGGATTATGGTACTTACTAGCTTTGAGCTCTCATTGCCCCTATCATAAGCATCTTGAGGTGATTAAGGTTAAAGTGAACAAAGATGGAGTATATGCTTAACGAAATATAAGTTGGAAATCTCATGTACCTTGAGTACGAGGGCCGCTCCTCATGCTACTCAACTTTAGTTACCGGTAAGTTCTTGTCATAGTAAGTACATGTGTATCATAGAGAACCGCCAACGGGGTACCCCTTGCACATGATACAGGAGCTATCCCATATCAAAATGACAAGGCAAGCAGACAATGAGCATCTTAGCAATCTCTTATTTACCATGGGAAAATGGTGCTTTTTCTCTCTTTCCTCTTTTAAATATGTCTCTCTTTTTTTATATAAGAAGAAAGCTTCATAGATTGCTCATTATGGTGTTCCTGCAAGTTTCCACCATGATTAGGCATGGCTTAGGCTAGCGGCCCAGGCGTTTCTCTAACACACATACATAACTCCATGGACTTACAAGATCCTCTTTTATTTCACACCGAGGACATCCATAAACAAAAGAGCATGATATCAACGGGTTAGATATTTACAGGTGTTGAAAGCGTTCCCCGTGACAACACGGTTCTGCTAATCCCAACTTATAGGTGCAAGCATATACAACTTTGATGACACAATGGTTCAAGTTTATTAGGGACAAGAAAATAAGGTGTACCATAAAGTTCGTGAGAGCTTTACTAACTAGTTTTCTCATAACAAAATAATTTTTAGTTTGAAAGATACTTGAAGCTTGAGAATTTACTTGGAATATAATGCTAATAGGTAGATATGGTGGACACAAATGGCACGTGTTTTGGTTTAAAGGGTTGGATGCATGAGAAGTGTTCCCTCTCAGCACAGGTTTTTGGCTAGCAAGGCTGGATAGCAAGCAAAAGAGTTGAAGGAAACAAGCAAACATACAAGTGATAAAGCCAAACATGCAATCTTCCTTGAAGACACAAAAGATCTTAAATAAAGAATACTAAACTTATGAGCCAATCAAGAAAGAAAACAATATAAAATACCTGTAAGTGCTTTTCTCTTTTCCTTTCAAACCTCAAAAAGTGTTGCTACTGACCAGATCTTGGTTTGCCAAAACCAATTTAGATCTACTTGATGCTCCCAAAGTGATACCAATACTGATCAACAAGATCGATCATATAATAGAGATTGCAAACTAAAATAAGAAGTGCAAAAAGTAAAAGATGAGACTTCTTATTAATATTCCATAAAGGCACTCACACCGAGAGATACATATATAACCAACTAAAGGAGAGATACTTCCACAATGTAAACCAACCTATATGATAACTTCTCCACCCAAGATATGACTCTACTAAAAAGGTAAAAAGATAAAATATAATGATGTGATACCGCGGCACTCCCCCAAGCTGGGAACACGCCAAGGGGATGCCGAACCTGATGACGAATTACTCCTTCGTTGGTGGTGTTCCCTTGTTTAGGGTGAGAAAACCCTCCAGCATCTTACGAAGCCTGTTATTCTCCTCTTGAAGTATATCCACCTTCATCCTTAGAGCACGGTACTTATCACAAAACTCATTAGTGATTCGAAGGGATTCCACTGCCTCAGCGCAGGATCTGAAGTCTGGAACAGAGGTCATCATCTCCTGCATATTATGAGAAAAAGCACGTCTAGTGTTAATTGCCCCTACAAAAGTAGGTTTTCTTGCCCTTGATCCTATGGCAGCTTGTCTTTTCATGCTTGCCGACAAGTCCTTTACTTCCTCCTCGATGCTCCAATCCATGTCTTAGTGTCTAGCAGCAATCCTTTCTTCTTCCACGGGATTCTTGCCCTTGTAGTTGGCGGAAACCATGGTGCCTCTAAACTTGAGAAGATTTCCTGACAGAAACAGATCAAAACAAAAACACTACGAGAACACGATATACGAACCTCGGGGGATCCAGGGTGTTATATATTACGAAGTTTCTTGACATAAGGAAGGTACTGTGCAAAAACGAGGCGGATACGGACTCCAGGGGGCTCACACCCCCTGGTGGCGTGGCCAGCTGGGGCCAGTGCCACTGGTGGGTGTGGCCCACCTAGGCTCAGTTTCCTCCTCTGTTTCGTCTCATAACCTTCCATATGTAATAAAAACATCAAAAATATAAAAAGATAAGGTTTTCACGAACCTTCTGTTTGCAGCTATTTTACCTATTCAAAGATGGACTCTGTAGATTCCTTCTCTCCAACACCTGAAAATTCCTTTCATGCAAAGCCTCATACAAACTTCATTGGCAACATTAGTGTATGCAAAAACAATAAACCTTTAGGTTCAAACTTCAACTAAAATCCATCAAAACAAAAGCTATTGTAGCAACTCCTTTCCAAAAGCCCAAAAAGAATCTGAAAGGGAATCAATATAAGAGGCAAATGCAAATGATGGCAAAAATCTATCAAAACAGACCAGCAGGTAAATATTGATTTTTTCAAAAAACTTTTGTTGCTCAAATCAAAAAGTGCAAAACTAATGAAAGTTGGATAACAACTTGGGGAACAAGCACAGAAAATTACAGCTCCATCTGAAATACTGAGCTCCTTCACAAATTTTTATGAAGCGGGACAAAATCTGTCCCAGGACAACAACTTTTCACAACTCCTCTACTTCTCAAAAGCGGTTGATCTTGACACAAAAACCAAACAAAAAGGATAAGGGGCGGTTATTACTGAGGTAATAACTTCCAAGACTCAACAAAACAAAAACCAAAAGCAAACTAAAACGGGTTGTCTCCCAAAATCTCTTTCTTTATAGCCTTTAAGATGGGCATGATAATTTCAATGATGCTCACATAGGAGATAGGATTTGAAGTGAAAGAGAGCATCAAGAAGAAAATATACAACACATTTGAGTCTAACCCACTTCCTATGCAAGGGAGTCTCATGAGAAAACAAATTATCAAACAAAAGGCTGCTAGCATAGGGAGACAAAACAAGTGCAACTTCAAAGCTTTCAACATAAAGCGGGGAAACTTAATACTATTGAGATGCATGAAACCATGTTTCCCTCTCTCATAATAACTTTCAGTAGCACTTTGAATAAAGTTGGCAATATAACTGTCACAGGAAACAACTTTATCATCAGAATGAGCATACTTACAATCATCAAAAAGAGGTCTAAGGTCATAAACTAGATCAATAGAAGCAAATTGTTTAACCCTGAAATCCTCATTAGGCAATTCATTTTCATAAGGAGCTTTAGCAAATTTGGAAAAGTTAAACTCATAAGAATCTCCATCAAAATTAGTTAAAAATTACTCCTTCTTACAATCTATAATAGCTCCACAAGTATTCAAGAAAGGTCTACCAAAAATGATAGGACAAGTTTTACTATCTTCTGAACCAAGCACTATAAAATCTGAAGGATATTTAATCTTACCACAAAGAACCTCCACATCTCTTACAATGCCAATTGGACAGACCTTTTCTCTATTAGCAAGGTGAATAACCACATTAATGTCCTCAAGTTCATAAGGAACAATTTCACGCATAATTTCCCTGTAAAGCTCATAAGGAATAGCACTAGAACTAGCACCAATATCACATAAACCATAATAGCAATGATCACCAATTCTCATAGAAAGCACAAGGACACTAGTTTTCCTAGATTTACTAGGATGAGAGACAATATTAGAAGCGTCTTCACAGAAGACAATATGCTCATCTTCTATATTTTTAGTGACAAGATCTTTCATAATGGCTACTACAGGTTCAATGTTTATTTGCTCATCAGGTTCCATAGTTTTCTTTGTACTTTTGCTAACCACATTAGCTATGATAGAATGTTCCTTTACCCTAGCAGGAAAAGGGATTTTCTCAATATAAGGCTCAGGCAAAATATGATCAATAGTACAAACTTCAATGCTAGCAGGAACATGAGTAACAACATCTTTATAAGGTGCATGGTACTTGTCCCACTTATTTTTAGGAATTTCAATATAAGAGGCAAAAGCCTTAAAACAATTGGCAATACTTTGAGAATCAAGACCATACTCAGTACTAATATCATGAAAGTCATCAGTTCCCATAAAAGATTTAATGCATTCATAATCATAATTTATACCTGACTTTCTCCCTTTGTCATTCTCCCATGCTTCAGTGTTTTCTTGAATACGGTCTAGAAGATCCCATTTAGGTTCTTCCTTCATGCGTGTGAATGATCCAGCACAAGAATCATCTAATAAATCTTTATCATGAAGAGAAAGCCTTGCATAAAAGTTATTAATAATAAATTGTTAGGGAGTTCATGAATAGGACAGTTAAGCATTAGTAACTTCAATCTCCCCCAAGCTTGGGCTGTACTCTCTCCATCACGAGGCCAAAAATTATATATTTGATTCCTATCCTTATGAATCTCACTAGGAGGATAGAATTTAGAATAAAAAAGAGGTACTATTTCCTCCCATTCCATGGATTGTCCATTCTTCAGCAGCTTATGCCATTCTTCAGCTCTTCCTTTCAATGATATAGAGAGTAACTTCTTCTTCACCTGTTCAGTTGTGATACCTGCACACTTAAACAACCCGCATAATTCATGGATAAAAAGCAAATGATCACCAGGATGGACAGTTCCATCCCCAAGATAATAATTATCCATAACACGATCAACAATTCTTGTAGGTGTCTTAAAAAGGATCTATCTCAATAGGTGGTGATTCATCTACTACCCTATCAGTGGTAGTAGCTTTCCCAAATAGGAAACCAAGTGGGTCATCCATATTGGAAACAAAGTAACAAACAGAAATAAAAAGCAATACTCATAGTAGAAGTTTCCTTTACCAGTTCCACTCTTCAATAGCGCTTCACTCCCCGGCAACGGCGCCAGAAAATAGTCTTGATGACCCACAAGTATAGGGGGTGTATCGTAGTACTTTCGATAAATATGAGTGTAGATCCCAACGAGGAGAAGAAGGTGTTGACTAGTGGTATGGAGCCGGTGTTAGGCCACGTAGAGATAAAACAAAAATTTCCCTATAACATGGTGATCCCAAGATCTAGCCGAGGAAGAAGGCCACGAGGTTTACCACTAGACGCACAGTTGCGGATTACTGATGAAGCGCGTCAGTTGATGAAGTGCAGTCCTTTGCGATCCGATCGTCCTGGTGTTGATCATACAATACCTCTGCTGGTATCCACACGTACAAGGAGGAGCACCGGTGGCGAACTGCTAGGTTCGTTACGATAGCAGGACTGCTGTGGAGCTAGGGTTTCCAACACATGGAATGACCTAACCGAACAACGATTAACCCTTCTGGGTTACTGTGCTCCACTATATATAGGGAGTGAACATGGGCTCCACTCTCGTGGCCCATTCACTAAAGCCCATATAACACTAGTCACCGCGAGGACTCACTGACCCAGTCCTAATCCGGCTTGGGTCCAACCCAACCATATTTCCGGTTCAGATCCAATCTGAACTTGCTCCCGCTCTTAGGTGTGCGACCCCGCAGGCTCATGGCTACTTGGACACGATTGGAGTCCGACTCTCAATCGTTCAGTCGGTAGCGGCTCCTAGTAGAACATGCCGACTCCCAAGTATCAATGAGTAATGACGACTTGCCTTTCCAATGCGACTTACGTCCGAGTCCCTTTTGCCTCACGATATACCTTGTTAGAATATAGGCGAATATTTTTCATCCCTTAAATAGTCCGACTCTCTTCTTGATCCGAGATAAGTGATTCACCCGACTAACTCTTAGTTGATCGCCGTAGTTAACACTTAACCGAGTCGTGCATGGCCATGCTTTCCGAATCATATCATCCGAGAGGGCCCAGAGAATATCTCTCCAAGTGGAGGGGAAAAATCCCATCTTGGTTATTCACATCACGTAGCTTGATTCTTAGTCGACCTGAACCTGCCTTTATAACTGCCCAGTTATGGATCAGCATTTGATAGAACCTAAGTCGGTGATCCTCAACTCGGACTATGCAATAACCTCAGGTCTAAGGATTACATTGATTGAAATATACAAATGACAACTTGTTCGTTGTACCTCAATGCGGGTCAATCCGACTCGCTGAACTCTTTAGACGAATATGTGTAAGTTGGAATAGCATCTCCATGCCCATGACAAGTGGAACCGAGTCATCAAGCCGACTTTCACATTGGTCTAAGTTGTGTGTCCAACACAACCTCGATGACGAAGGACATTTAGTACAAACAACATGAATGTATAGTTCCACAACTGAATCACATATTCAATGATACACATCAGATGTTTATACAAGGACAAATTTATATCTTTATGAATACAATGGGAAATATCATCATACATGATTGCCTCTAGGGCATATTCCCAACAGTCTCCCACTTGCACTAGAGTCAATCTTCTGACATCACATGTCTAAGCATCTAATGCCCATGGCTCTCAGGTGTGCCTCATGCTTCGGCTGTGGTAACGGCTTTGTCAACAGATCCGCAATATTTGCATCCGTGTGTACCTTGCATAAATTGATATCACCCTGATCCACGAACTGGCGAATCAGGTGGCACCGCATGAGTATGTGCTTGGTATTTTGGTGTTGTCTAGGTTCCTTGGCTTGTGCAATAGCACCATTGTTGTCACAATACACGTCTAACGGATTGGACGAGCCCTGAACCACACCAAGATCCATGAGGAAATTCCTCATCCAAACAGCTTCCTTTGCTGCCTCCGAGGCGGCAATATACTCAAGCTCTGTTGTAGATGCAGACACAATCTCTTGCTTGGAACTCTTCTAGCTCACAGCACCTCCATTTATAATAAACACGTATCCAGATTGTGAACGAGAATCATCAGAGTCGGTAAGATAACTCGCATCCGTGTAACCCTTTACACTGAGTTCATCTTCACCACCATAAACCAAAAACATATCCTTAGTCCTTCTCAAGTACTTTAGGATATTTTTAGACGCTGTCCAGTGGATTTCTCCAGGATCAGCCTGGTATATGCTCACAACACTTAGAGTATATGAAACATCCGGCCTAGTACAAATCATGGCATACATGATGGATTCGACTGCAGAAGCATACGAAATCGCACTCATCCGACTTCGCTCATCAGTTGTCTAAGGACACTGAGTCTTGCTAAGTTTTACGCCATGGGACATCGGTAAGAACCCCTTCTTAGATGATTTCATGTTGAACTTCTTCAACACTTTGTCCAAATAAGTACTCTGACTCAATCCAATGATCCTCCTTGATCTATCTCTATAGATCCAGATTCCGAGGATGTATGTTGCCTCACCCAAGTCTTTCATTGAGAAACTCCTTTTCAAATATTCCTTGGTTTCTTGCAACATCTGTACATCATTTCCAATCAGTAATATGTCATCCACATATAAGATTAGAAAGTTTACTTTGCTCCCACTAAACTTCTTGTATAAACAAGAATCATGATCACTCTTGATGAAGCCAAATGATTTGACTACCTCATCAAAGCGAATTTTCCAACTCGGAGATGCTTGCTTCAACCCATAAATGGATTTCTGAAGTTTACATACTTTATTAGCATTAGCCGGGTCGACAAAACCCTCGGGCTGTATCATATACACGTCCTCGGTTAAATTTCCGTTAAGGAAAGCCGTTTTGACATCCATCTGCCATATCTCATAGTCAAAATAGGCTGCTATAGCTAACATGATCCGAACTGATTTAAGCATCGCTACAGGCGAGAAAGTCTCGTCGTAATCAAATCCATGAACTTGTCAGAACCCCTTCGTGACAAGGCATGCTTTATAGACGGAAACATTTCCATCCATATCAGTTTTCTTCTTAGACCCATTTGCACTCGACTGGTCTTGCACCGTCTAGCAGATCAACCAAGTTCCAAACTTGATTTTCATCCATGGACTTTAACTCGGATCTCATGGCTCCAAGCCATGACTCGGAATCAGATCCCACCATCGCTTCCGAATAATTTTCCGGCTCATCACTGTCTAATAATAATACATCATGAACACTTCGTAATCTTGCCGATCTTCGTAATACAGGTACTGCTGCCAGCTCAGCCACCACGACCGGCTCAACCTCCAAGGTTTTTGCCGACTCGCTACTAGCCGGTTGCTCTTGAATTTGTTCGAGTTGCACCGTGCTCCCACTGACTCCCCGACTGAGAAACTCTTTCTAAAGGAAGACACCATTCCGAGCGACAAACACTTTGCCCTCTTCTCGGTTGTAGAAGTGGTAACCCAAGGTTTCCCTTAGATATCCTACGAAAATACACTTATCCGACTTGGCCGTAAGCTTGTTAGACTAAAGTCGCTTGACGAATGCTTCACAACCCCAAATCTTAAGAAAAGACAAACTCGGATTTTTGCCTGTCCACATCTCATGCAGTGTCTTCTCTACCGATTTTGATGGTACTCTGTTTAGTGTGAATGCCACTGTTTCTAGACAATAACCCCAAAATGATAAAGGCAGATCTGTCCGACTCATCATTGATTGTACCATGTCTAACAAGATCCTATTTCGCCTTTTCGAAACACCATTCCTCTATGGTGTTCCCGGAGGAGTAAGTTGAGGAACTATTCCACAACTTTTCAGATGTTCATCAAACTCATGGCTCATGTACTCACCTCCTCGGTCCGACCGAAGAAACTTTATTTTCTTGTCGAGTTGATTCTGTGCTTCATTCTGGAATTCTTTGAACTTTTCAAAGGCTTCCGACTTATGTTTCATAAAGTAGATATATCCATACCGACTCAAATCATCGGTGAAGGTAATGAAGTACTCATAACCACCCCTGGCTGTCGTGCTCATTGGTCCACATACATCACTATGTACTAGTCCCAACAAGTCGGACGCCCTTTCACAACTCTTTGCAAAAGGTGTCTTGGTCATTTTGCCGAGTAGGCAAGATTCGCATGTCTCGAACGAATCCAAGTCGAACGAAGTTAGGAGTCCATCATCACGGAGCTTCTTCATGCGTTTCCAACTTATATGACCAAGCTGACAGTGCCAAAAGTAAGTCATATTCAGATCATTTGGTTTCAACCTTTTAACATTTATGTGCAAAGCCATGAAACATATCATTCAAATACAAAGAACAACCATTATTCTTGATATTGAATCATAGCCTTGCCTCATCAAACATGAAGCAAAAATAATGTTTCGACTAAGCACTGGAACATAATAACAATTATTCAGTTCCATAATGAATCTGGAAGGTAAATGAAGATGCATCGTGCCAACTTCCAACGCAGCAACTCTTGCTTTGTTGCCGACTTGAATATCAACCTCGCCTCTTGCTATGCTCCTAGTTCTTACTAGTCCCTGCAACGAGTTGCAGATGTGAATAACTGATCCGGTATCATATACCCAAGAACTATTAGGTGCATCATCAAGATATATGTCTATAACATTGCAAACAAGTGTACCTGAGTCGGAAGTCATACCTCCACTCTTGGCTTTGTCGGCCAAATACTTGTTGCAATTCCTCTTCCAGTGGCCATTCGCCTTGCAATAGAATCAAGTAGATCTAGCTAAAGGAGATGGCTTAGTCCCTGAGGAAGCGCTTGGGACCGGGTCCTGAGCCTGCTTTCCTCCTGACTTAGCCTTCTTCTTAGTCCAAGAACTCTTCTTAAACTTAGCCTTATTCTGCACCATCAACACTTGACCGGCGCCCTTCTTGAGATCTATCTCTGCTTGATTGAGCATCCCATGTAATTCAGTGAGCTTCTTATCCATACCATGCATGTAGTAGTTCCAAATGAACTGCCCATATGCACTAGGAAGAGAGTTCAGAATTATATGTGTAGCGAACTCTTTACTAATGGGGTAGCCAAGCCTCTCCAGAGACTGCACGTAACCAACTATTTTGATCACATGCAGACTCAGTGGATCACCATCCTTAAGCTTGCAGCTCAGCAAAGCCTGAGAGACTTGATACCTCTCAGTCTTCGCCTGAGCCTGGAACATACTTTTGAGGCTTTCAATCATATCGTAGGCCTCAACATGCTCGAACTACTTTTGCAAGTCCGGTTCCATGTGAGTAAGCATAAGAAAGCTAATATCCATGGACTCATCCTTAGCCCGACGGTAGGCATTGGTGGCAGCGATAGTCGCATTCTCATTCGGCTCATTTGGAAGTGGGTTGTCTAGGACATGGTCCTTCTTTTCTTGTTTGAGAACAATTCTCAGATTTCGATACCAGTTGGTAAAATTAGTGTCGTTCAGTTTATCTTTCTCAAGGATAGTTCTCAACGCAAAACCGGATATCTGAGAGTGATTGCTACTTGGTCCCATGATCTACAACAAAAAATATGCAAAACACTTAAGACATGTATTCATAAAAGAGCAAGCATATTAAACACTTTAATATTTTATGCTCACACTAGAACCAACACCCCTCCGATGGTTGCTTAGTGATTCAGGATCCTAAATAAGCAAGTCAGCTAGTGAGCTTTAGCATCACCGCTAGCCGCCAAGTGATCTAGGTAGACAACTCCTTGTCAATCGCATCTCATACGACTCCTGTTGGACGGGTGGCATCACATGCCCTGGCTCCCATTTGACTTTTCCCCAAGCCCCACAACCATTATGATAGACCCGTCTAGCTTACCGAGTGTTTCTGCAGTAAGAGTCCGACTCGAACCCACCTAGTCGGAAAGAATTGGCAGCACCTCAATTTTATGAGACCACTACCAAAAATGTCCGACTTGTGATAGTGCAAACACTAGCGGGAAAACCGACTAGACCTTCTTTGAGGGATTAAATTTTACCGACTATCTAATAGAGGTAAAACAGAGACATAATAATAACACATAATAAAATAATCATAATGTGAAATGGTATGGCTCTCTTCATGGCGATCTCCATCTCCACAAAGCCTGTAATCCGACTCGTGCCAACTCTTGCCACTTGTAGTCTTACTCCATGTCGCCAACATGTACATCGCCTTGCTTGCCATCCGGGGTCTCCAAACAGCTACACTAACTTAGTAAAGTAAATTACATGGAGAGTCCGGCACGCATGTCATTATACAATAATATAACAACACCTAGGCTCCAGCCGGCTGACAAAACCGTGATTCGCAGATCACGTATGGATTACACACATACATCACATGCACATGAACCATACCATTCACAACTTCCTGCAAAAACAAATTAATCATAGATACAATATCTACCGGCGTTGTGAAACTCGCAACGACATCTAAGGCGCTATGACAGGGCGAAGCCGGCGGTCAAACTTTTTTCCGATCCGATCAAACTTTTTGATCTTCGATCACCGCATATGGATTTACGTGTCACAGTCTACCCCGATGGCGTAAGCCGACCGGTAGGGGTATGTCGTTCCACGACCTCAGTAGTATGATCACGGAAATCAGATTTACCATTCTCCGAGTACAGTTGATCCAATCAACCTCGTACAAAACCGATCTATCTCATAGATCGACCACCAAAACAACATATAGATCTCATCTACAGCCTACCGCATATCACATATGCGAGATCTCGAGCCTAAAACCAGAAGCTATCGCTCTGATACCACAATTGGGCCATGTAGAGATAAAACAAAATTTTCCCTATAACGTGGTGATCCCAAGATCAAGCCGAGGAAGAAGGCCAGGAGGTTTACCACTAGACGCGTAGTTGCGGATTATTGATGAAGCGCGTCAATTGATGCAGTGTAGTCCTTTGTGATCCGATCGTCCTGGTGCTGATCGTACAACACCTCTGCTAGTATCCACACGTACAAGGAGGAGCACCGGCGGCGAACTGCTAGGTTCGTTACGATGGCAGGACTGCTGTGGAGCTAGGGTTTCTAACACATGGAATGACCTAACCGAACAATGATTAACCCTTCTGGGTTACTGTGCTCCACTATATATAGGGAGTGAACGTGGGCTCCACTCTCGTGGCCCATTCACTAAAGCCCATATAACACTAGTCACCGTGAGTCTGACTCACTGACTCAGTCCTAATCCGGTTTGGGTCCAACCCAACCAGATTTCCGATTCAGATCCAAACCGAACTTGCTCCCGTCTTAAGTGTGCGACCCCGTAGGCTCATGGCTACTTGGACACGATTGGAGTCTGACTCTCAATCGTTCAGTCGGTAGCGGCTCCTAGTAGAACATGCCGACTCCCAAGTACCAATGAGTCATGACGAATTGCCTTTCTAATGCGACTTACGTCCGAGTCCCTTTTGCCTCACGATATACCTTGTCAGACTATAGGCGAATATTTGTCATCCCTTAAATAGTCTGACTCTCTTCTCGATCCGAGATAAGTGATTCACCCGACTAACTCTTAGTCGATCGCCTCGGTTAACACTTAACCGAGTCGTGCATGGCCATGCTTTCCGAATCATATCATCCGAGAGGGCCCAACGAATATCTCTCCAAGTGAAGGGGAAAATCCCATCTTGGTTATTCACATCACGCAGCTTGATTCTCAGTTGACCCGAACTCTGCCTTTATAACTGCCTAGTTACGGATCATCGTTTGATAGAACCTAAGTCGGTGATCCTCAACTCGGACTATGCAATAACCTCAGGTCTAAGGATTACATTGATTGAGATATACGAATGACAACTTGTTCGTTGTACCTCAATGTGGGTCAATCTGACTCGCTAAACTCTTTATACGAATATGTGTAAGTTGGAATAGCATCTCCATGCCCATGACAAGTGGAACCGAGTCATCAAGACGACTTTCACATTGGTCTAAGTTGTGTGTCCAGCACAACCTCGATGACCAAGGACATTTAGTACAAACAACATGAAAGTATAGTTCCACAACCGAATCACATATTCAATGATACACATCAGATGTTTATACAAGGACAACTTTATATCTTTATGAATACAATGGGAAATCTCATCATACATTATTGCCTCTAGGGCATATTCCCAACAACCAGAATTCTTTATAAATACTTAGCAAACAGAATTTTAGTTTTTTTGATAAAGCAAGGAAATAAAGTGCAAGTAAATAAAGATAGTAAATAATTGCAGCAAGTGGACCAATCCTTTCTTAGCAAAGGACAAGCTGGAGGAAATACTAATGAGGACCAAACGTTCTCGAGGACACATGAGAATACTGTCAAGTACTTTCATTTCATATAGCTGATTAATCTTCTTTGGTTTTATAAGTGTTGTGTGCGTGAACCTATGTTAATGTACCAACCTTACTTGGACTACTACATACTTGTGATTAAACCCTTGCAAGCATCTGCAACTACAAGAAAGCAATTAAGATAAAAACCTAACCACAACCTTAAACAATGAGATCCTACACTCCCTTGTGCAATGGTTTCCTAACGGGGGTTCAGGTTTCTATCACTTCGGCAACCCCACAATTAGTAGCCAAATACACAATGCATTCCCCTAGGCCCATAAATGGTGAAGTATCATGTAGTCGATGTTCACATGGCACCACTAGAAGAATAGCACCACAACTTAAATATTAAACCATTGAATAATACCTCAACACAATTCCACTACTAACAACATGACTTCTCCCATGTCCTCAAGAACTAAACGAACTACTCACGAGACATCATATGGATCAAGATCAGAGATGATATGGTGATGGATAACAATCTGAACATAAACAATAATTCAATGGTTCCACTCACAAGCATCGACTACAATAGTAATCAACATCGGGAAAGTTTCCCCTAAGAACTATGCAAGATTCAACACAATTTATACAGCGGGATGGAGTGGTGATGATGGTGCTGGTGGTGATGATGGTGTGGATGATGATGCTGATCCCGATGAAGTCTAGCTTGATGATGGTGTTGATGGCGACTATCTCCCCTCTCCGGGGAGGAATTTCCCCAGCAGAAATGTGTCTACCAGAGAGCTCTTTCTCTCTCGGTGTTTTCCGCCCCACAGAGGCGGCGGAATCTTTCTGTGGTCGCTCCCCCCAACTTTAGGGTTTCGAGGAGAATATATAGGCAAGAGGGTGGAGCCAGAGGTGGGCCAGGGTGGCCACACCCCCTGTAGGCGCGGCCTAGGGTGGCCCGCGCCTGGGGGTGGGCCCCATGTGGCCCAACTCCACCTCCCCTTCTGGCATCCTTTGTCTTCTAGGAAAATATAATTTTCTGTAGTTTTTCTAATATTTTTCTGATCTTCGTGAAATTGCATCAAAACACCTCTTTTCCATCAGAATCCTGACTCCGGCAGTTCATCTTCCAAGAATCATGCAACATGCAAAAACAGATGAAAATACATAAGTATAACCTCTTAATATGAAATATATCAATGAATAGAGGCACATTATGATATAGAATGGTGATGTAAATTGGACGTATCATAGTGGCGGCATGGAGTCACGATCTATCGTTGGAGGGAAGACAACTTCTCCTCCAATAAGCTTGGCTAGGGTTCTGCGCATATCTGCTGCTGGTGGCCAAGGGACAAATGCCCTTCTTCTAGCTTGTCGTGGACATGAGAACAAGAGGGTGACCATCCTTGTGGCTGGTGGAGACTGGATTTATGAGGAGTAGTTTTGTTTCTCTTGGTAGATTCATCACGGTGGTCTCCTCGCCATTGATTTGCAGAGTTGAAAGGCGACCTCTCCTACTTAGCGCGTTGGTGATGGTTCACTCTGGCCAACGCCTGATGGACTTCTTCAACCTCCACACTATCATGCCACAACCTCTTGTTTTATCGCAATTGGCTCCAACCTCTCCGGACCAAGTGATTTTGTCCCCGTCGGCGTTGAGGTTGGATATGTCTAGCTCTTCCTCAATGGAGAAGGAGCTGGACTTGACCGCTTTTTAGTTTTCCTTTCAAGGTCCTCTATGAAATTTGTAAGGGTATGTTTGTAGTTTTCAGTTATTCTAAGGCCCCTAATGTAAAATGTACTACCGCCACAGAAATGGAATTAAGCTCTCGGTCATGTAGGATTGTTCACGTGTTAAAAAATACATGCCCCCATGTGTCCATCTAATTCAAAGGTTGTCTGCTATAACCATTGGCGGGTAGCAATCTAGGAAGGCCCCTTGATCGACCTGGGTCAGCGCAAAGAAAGAGTGCAAAGGTCTTTTAGGCCACACTAGGAGAGAGAGATCACACTCGCGAGGGTGACTCAAAACTTGATTCAAACTATAGTTGGAGGCGATCGACATGGAGATCTCCCAAACCCTAAGAGAGAGAAACATACTTTTGCAACAGGAATAGATCAAGATATATAGAAGAATGAGAGAAACATGAGAGGGAGGTAGAATAAAGCGTAGGATAGTTTAATTTTCTCATTCACTGTAGTTCACAATGGTTGGTGCGGGTTTTATACATCTTGCCCGCCCCCGGCTATCGCCCGATGGGCCCTTACTTGTAGTCATTGCCACTTCTCCCACATGTTGCCGACTTGCTCTACTTCCTTGACGTTGACTAACGGAGCATTGTCGTCCATCATAACAAATGAGTAGCAGCTATGGTGGCATGGCACTCCACCGGGCTGACCCAAACGACCGAAATGGTCTGTTTCTGTCTATTTTTGCCAGCCTACGGTCGTTTTTGGGTCGAGATTCGGTATGTCTGGCCGGCCGTACCTAGCAGAGCAACCTATTTGTCCGTGTTGGCCAGAATTTTTGTCTCTTTGCATATTTTAGCACAAAGTACACAGACAAATATACAATTTGGCAAGCAAATAAACTATATTAGGTAATCAAATTAAAATAGTGCTTACATATGAATAGTTTGTTAGAAATAATGGGCTAAATCATTAGACCATGTGTGATTTCAGATTTTCCCTAAATCTTAAAGCCCATGTATGTTGAAGCCCATATGTGATTTGGCCCAAGTTGGTGGCAGCTCACGTGTGTGTGGCAAGACAGTGGGAGCTAAAGTTTAGTCCCACATGGGAAATTGAAGGAGAGTTGCACAACCATAAAAGGTGGAGTGTTGCACCAGTTTGTAAGTGAGTGAAAATAAGAGAGCTACACACACGCTCCTCCTCCGACGAAGCTGCCACTTGCACGCACGCTCGCCTCATCACGACGCGCGCGCACCGCGGGTTGCGGGTTGCGGGAATCTCGCCGAGCCGAGCTTTATTTTGTTGCTCAGGAAAATGTATGCGGTTAGACAAACGTAACAACAATTAGTGGATTCGGGTCGCTCCCGAATCATGGGCTATCTGTAACCGACCCAAACGTGTGCGACGTGGGCTTGGTCCACTTCGTGTCCTGTACGGGATTTCCGAGCCGCTCTATAGAAACGCATGTGCCGCTTCTACAACGTACGACATCGAACCAATTTAGGGTATTGCCATCCTCTCTGCTTGCGCCTCCACCGTAGTCTACTCCATCCCGCTTGCCGACGTGCACCGGCGGTCGGGAGAGCAGGTGTTCGGAACAAGTCACCTTTGTGATCCTATACGGGAAAGGGCGAATAAGGTTTTTGGGAAGCGCTCCACGCGACTGCTCAAGTTCGTCATCACGGCACGTCTTCCCGGTCGTCGAGCCGGACCTACTGCATGCCGACATCTTCGATAGGCTACTGCACCAACAGTGACTCATCGGCAACCGATCAGTATGTATACCGTCATCAGATCTGTTGCTTTACTATGGCTATTAGTGCGTATACTCTGCTACTGTTCATGTTGATTAATACATCTAGTATGTTAGAGGTTCACATAACTGTAGCTGTTGCTGTCATGATTTATATTCTGGAATTAATCGTGGAAATTATGCCTAATTTTCCAACATAGTTGATACGTCCAAAACGTATCTACTTTCCCGAACACTTTTGCTATTGTTTCTCCTCTAAACTTGTGTGATTTGGATACAACTAACACGGATTGACGCTGTTTTCAGCAAAATTACCTTGGTTTCTAGTTTTTGTGCAGAAAATCAACTATCAGGGAAAATGCCGGAAAATATGCCAAAAATCCTATTTGACCAGAAGATTCACGGAGCCAGAAGACGAGACAGATTGGGCTCCGAGGGGCCCACATCCCCTGGCCACGCGGGCCTGGCCGCGCCTAGGGGGTGTGTCCGCCTCGGGCACCCCTCGGCCTCCCTCTTTGCCTATAAGTTGCCTTCTGAGCTAAAAAATCAGGGGGAGTTCAACATTTTTCCAGAAAGAGTTCCGCTGCGCCTCCACCACCAGAAACCGCGATTCGGAACTAGAAACTCCGTTCTGGCACCCTATCGGGACAGGGAATTTGGAGAGGATCATCGCCATCATCATCACCAACGCCTCTCCATTAACCATCCATGTTTCCCCATCCATGAGTGAGTAATCCCCACTGTAGGCTATGGGGATGATAGGGATTGGATAAGTTCTATCATGTAATCGAATAAGATTGTTAGGGCATGGTGCCTAGTATCTCTATTAGTGATATTTGACTTTGTTGCAACTTGTTGTGCTTAATGCTTGTCACTAGGTCCCGAGTGCCATGATCTCAGATATGAACTTATTATTGATTCATGATGATAGTATTGTTTGTGATCTTATCTGCATGTTGTGTACACATATCATTGTCTAGAACCAAAGGCCCCAAAGTGACAGAAATTGGGACAACCTGAGGGGATGGCTGTGATATGAGGATCACATGTGTTCACAGAGTGTTAATTCTTTGCTCCGGTACTCTATTAAAAGGAGTACCTTAATTGCTAGTAGATTCCCTTGAGGCCCCGCAGCAACGAGCTAGCAGGACAAAAGATGTTGTGCAAGTTCTCATTGCAAGCACGTATGACTATATATGGAGCACATGCCTATGATTGTTTAGTACTTGGATGCTTTATATTATTTATCTACAATTTCCCTAGATCTTGAAGTTACATGAATAGTCTCGTCCATGCAACGCCCGTCCATCCATCCCTATGCCTACCACACTCATATCCTACTATTTGCTACTATTGTTACTGTTGCCTTTGTTTTACTACTATTGTTACTTTGATATTGCTACTACAAAACTGTTGCTACTGATAAACTACTGTGAGCAAGGCTATTTCTAGGTGCAGCTTAATTGACAACTCAGTTGTTAAGGCTTATAAGTATTCTTTGTCTCCCCTTGCATCGAATCAATAAATTGGCTAATACTACCCTTGAAGACTTACTTGTGGGTCATCAAGACTATTTTATGGCGCCGTTGCCGAGGAGCATAGCTTTATTTGTAAGTTCACTTGGATCTATTATTGTTCACTGCTATTCCTTTCATCATGGGGAAGTCTCGTGATGGAAAGTTTCCTATTTTACCATCCACTACAAGAAGAGGTACAGTCCTAAACACCTCTGCTGCTCTTGATTCACCGTCTGTTATAAGTAAGCTTGTTACACCACCACCACATACACATGCTACACACAGTGCTACTACTGCTGAATCTGAAATTGCTTCCGATACTCATGATGTTACTTCTACTGTGCTTGATGCGAGTGGTTCATTAGGTCCTTTCCTATATGATACTATTACTAGAACTATTTTGGGAAACACTGAAACTCCTAGTGAAGACAATATTACACCTGTTAGCTCACCCGAGTCTAGAGAGAGACATGATATTAATGATGGTTAAATTGAAATGACTGATGAATTTATTGAAGAGTACCAAAACACACGTGGTGCTAGTGCTATTAGGAATCTCCTTGAGATACCATTATTCCAAAACTGTCTCCTGATGCTAAGTTTTCCACTTCTCCCATAGACATTAAAGATGAAGATTGTGATTTCTCTCTTGATTTATCCTATATAAACATTGTGGAGAAAGAACCTTTTTGTGGGACTTAAAATGAAAGTGATGTGGCTCATATGAATGAGATTTCCACTATGAGTGCCTTATTCTCTGATGATTTTAAGATGTGCAAGTACTTTGTTACAAAGATCTTCCCTTTTTCACTAAAAGGAGAAGCTAAAGCTTGGTTTAATAGATTACCTCCTAGATCCATTGATAGCCCTGATTGCTTGATTGCTTCTTTCTTTCTGAAATATTTTCCTCCTAGTGCTAGACATGCTGCTTTGTAGAAACTTTTTGATTTTAAACAGGGAGAAGAAGAGAAACTGCCTGAGTCATGGACAAGGTTCCGTGACTTTATTCATGCACATCGTAGATGTCCATTACCTAAACATGAGCTTCTTGATATTTATTATAATGGACTAATTGATGATTCTAGGACATACCTAGATAGTTTTGCTGATTGTGTTTTCAGGAAAAGAACTCCTATAGATGCTGAAGATTTAATGGCTAAAATAAGCAAGAATTATGATGATTGGACTTCAACTGAGTTAATTTCACCTAAGGCCATTACTCCTGAACCAACTCCAACACCAACACCAAGGAAGAGGGGAGTGATTGCATTAAATGATGAAGTGATGAAAGAATCTAAGAAATGCCTTAAGGAGAAAGGTATTAGATATGAAGATGTGAAGAATCTACCTCCTATAGAATAATTATGTAAGCCAATTCCCCACTCATCTACTATTGAGGTACACTCTATCCAACACTTTGATGAAGGTGATATTCCCTATGGTAAACCTCCCGATCAATGCTTAGTGGAACTTGATATTTTTATTATTAAACAAAGTAATTTTAATAAACAAGTTCAGAATCATTTATTGGAAAACTCTAGAGCTATTAATGAGTTGAAAGATATTGTGGAAAGAATTGCTAATGATGTTAAAATGCTTTGTAAACACTTCCAAATGGTTCAAACCCAAATTGATCAACTTGCTAAGGTACAAAAAGATATGCTAGTTAATGCTTCTGGAGATAAACATGCTTATGGAATTAGAACTAGGAGTGGTAAAACCACTCAAGATCCTTTATATCCTGAAGGACATCCTAAAAGAATTGAGTAGGATTCTCAACAAGCTGAAAATAGTGGTAGTCCTCATAAGAGAAAGAAAAAGAAACATAAAATAGTTGAGAAACCTCCTGAACCTGCTATAGATCCTAATAGTATTTCTGTCTCTGATGCTAAAACTGAGAGTGGTAATGATAAAAATGATGCTCCTGATAAGGAAGAAACTGAGGAAGAACATGATAAGCACACTAAGAACACTAGGTACACTAAGGAAGACTTTATTGCTAATAAACATGGTAGTGAAAGAGAACCTTGGGTGCAGAAACCTATGCATTTTCCCAATAAGAAACACAACTCAAAGGAGGAAGAACACTATAAAAAGTTTTGTGAGTGGATGAAAACTTTATTTTTTGCAAATTCCTTTGACCGATGCTATTAAGTTGCCTCCTTATTCAAAGTATATGAAGGATATTGTCTCTAATAAAAGGAAGATTCCTAATGAGGAAATTTCTACTTTGCTTGCTAATTATTCCTTCAATGGTAAGGTTCCAAAGAAACTTGGTGATCCAGGTAGTCCAACTATTCCTTGCTCTATTAAGAATAATTATGTTAGAACTGCTTTATGTGATTTAGGAGCTAGAGTTAGTGTTATGCATTTTTCTCTCTACAAGAGACTCCAGCTAGAGAAGTTGATACCAATTGATATATCTTTGCAAATGGCTGATAAGTCAACTATTATCCTTGTTGGTATATGTGAGGATGTTCCTGTTCAAGTGGCTCATAATTGCTTGGTTTTAACTAATTTTGTTGTGCTTGAGATGCCTAAAGATGATAATATGTCTATTATTCTTGGGAGACCCTTTCTTAATACTGAAGGTGTTGTCATCAATTGTAATCAAGGAAAAGTAACTTTTAACATTAATGACAAAGAGCATACTTTCTATTTCCCCAAGAAGATTGATAAGAGCTATTGACTGAATTCCATTGAAAATATCGAGAGCATGAAAGTTGGAGAAATATATTGTCCCATTCCACAAGAAAGTTTTGAAACTATTATGATTGGAACTATTGCTATCAAGTTATAGGTAACATAATCATTTAGTGAAATGCAAAGTTTTGTTTCATTTTAAATTGTTTTGGTAACAAGACTTGATCAACCTTGTTAACAAAGGGATTTTAATGAACAAAACAATGCTTTCACCATGGTTATACTTGCTCACTTTTATTTTTCTCCTTTCTAGTCTTTTCTCTCCCTCTTGTTAGCTTTAGTTTTGCTAGTTGTTTGCTTGCTAGAGTGTCTTAGAACTTCTGTAGTTTTGGTTTTGGTTTGATTTTTGCTTCTTCTAAAAAACTTTTTCTATGAGAAAATCAATTTTCATAAACTGAAAATTGGCCCAAAATAAAGTTTCCCGAAAAATTCCAGAAAATTCATATGAAACTTTTCCTCGAAAAAAGGGGCAGAGGGACACCTGGAGTGGCCCAGGGGGACCCACCAGGCCAGCACACCCCTTGGTGGCACGACCAGCCCTAGGGCGTGCCTAGCCTGGGTGGGACTCACATGTGGCCCTCCAAGATGCCTCCTTCCAGCCACTTCTTTCTCTCTCCTGAAAACACAGGAAAACTTTCTCAAAATCGAGTTCCTGCTGTTCTTGCTCCCGATTTTCGATCTCCTTGCTCAGCCCATCTTTGCTGTTGATTTTTTGGAGGGATTGCTCTCCGGTATGTGCCTCCTTCGCTTGTCCAATTAGATTTTTGATTGGTAGATTGTATCTTGCATATTTTGCTACTGTAGGTGACAGGTTGTGTGAGCTTGCATGCTTGTTCTATGCTTAGAGATTTCATTTTGATGCATGTTTAGCCCTCTAGCAAGTTCCTATAGTAGTTCCTCATCATTTATCAACTTGGAAATTACTTAGTTTGATGTTTGTCTAAAAATTTCAGAAAAGAAGATGAGTGCATACCAACATGATTTGATGGTACCTGAGCCAATGAAAGTCCATCGTGAGGAAGAAGTCTTCCCTTCCATATATCTGTGCCCTGAATTTATGAGAGCTGCGGGAATCTTCCAGGATTTCCAAACTATGATTACTAATGCAGTGTTGGAACACTTTGTTGAAGAGGAACCATATCAATATGTTAAGTTAACCATGGATGTGGTGCAGGACTTCCGGTTTATTTGGTCCTTGTCTAACCCCATGGTCCATTATAAAATTTACAACATAGCTATCGACCAGGCCTTTTGTTGATTTTTGTGCAGCCATTAGAGTGCCACAATGGGGCTCTTGTGAGAAGATCAGAGAGAGGCCTAAGCCACTCATGGATTTATATGCTGAAATTTGCCAAGGTTGCGACTTCTCAAAGGAAAGTGGTAAAATTCAGAACATTCAGCTCCCATCCATTAGATATTTTGCCTATTTCATTACCAAGTGCGGTGACCCAGCATACCACTGCATGTGTAGTACACTATAGTCATTGACATGACATCCATAGAACACCGTTCCGTAAATATCACATCCCTCAGAGTGGTACAACAAAAACATTGCGGGTCCATATTACAAACATACACACATTATTATTATTACATTACCAGAAGTTCAAGACTTCAAAAGATTCAACTTACAAACCAAATATAAAGTGTTTCAATGGAAGTTTTAAAGTGACAACTTAAACTCCAAATTGAGCTCAACAACTTATTGTTATATATTGTTCATGTTGCTCGGCTCAATTGGTTCCTAGTACTACGGTAATTATTCTGACTCATGGTGCTCTCCTCCATAGACGACATCATAGTCCACCCCTTCTACGACACCGTACATATTGGGCTCTTCATAGAAGTCCTCCTCTTGATTTTCAGCTGCATACATTGGGGTATCTTCTGGATCCTCAGAGTCTAAGCATGGGATCAAAGGAAAAGGTGAGTAACAGCTTTACCCAACAAGTTCATTATATGCAAGGTGGGAAGTTTGATGCTCTATCTACCACCTTGGACTATAAGTCCTTGGAACTATGCATTTTTCATAAATCTTTCTTCAAAGATTGTTTTTATTGTAAACAAAATCTATGACCATCAGCCTTCACAGGTTGACCAGAACTTTCATGGAGTTCCTTTCCTGCCGCGTTCGTAGCTCCTTCCCGGAACAGGGAGTAACAAGTTACAATTCTTACACTCTGCAGAGGTGCATTAGTTTACCCATGAGAGATCAACTCCTTGTTGCACAACCGGGCGTACTTTCCCGTCCACAATTCCATGATGTGGAGCCTAGTAGGTGATCCAAGCCAATCACTGCCCTCTGCGCGACCCCATATGTCTGCATGATCCTTCAGGGCTGGCTCACCTCTGTTAAGCCCCCTTCCGGGCAGGCTAAAACCCTAATGAGTTCCCGAAGACTCTATGAGTTGGTGATGCCCATGGCAGTACCAAATAGGTCCGGCTAAACCTCCGATAGCCACTCATAGATAATCTAGACACACAAATCGTGGGGCCTAAGGGTGACCACCGATATGTTGGATCCGCACAAGGAATCACAACATCATGTTAAGGTATTCTTGCCTCTATACGAAAGGAAAAGGATACAACAGACTTCTCCGTCCCATTCCAAATCTCATGGCTAACGCGTTATATACGGCGCTAGAATCACTAATGTCATGGGTTGTTAAATTCCTAGGTGATTATCATTGTTGCAAATAGAAACCTAAGTTCTATTGCTTCATTATATCATCACTTAGGATGATATTAACCATTTATTTACTTGAGAAAATAATATTTTTCTTTCCTTGAAACATAGATGATAACACACAATTTACAAATACTTCGGTAAAGACTCTTCAAAGGACATGAGCAAGCAATGAACTTGCATGGTGATTGCAAGGTAGTGAACTCGGATGCTTGCACTGGACCTTGAGCTTCTATGTCTACAAAACAATATTATTGCCCGGTAAGGATAATATTTAAAGAAGCAAAATGAATATGCATAGTAATGTAATGCATTATTTCTTATTTGTCTTCTTTGTGTGTTTTACCCAATATTTTAGTTTCTAGAATTACTTTAAGTAATAAAGAAATTTATTTTAAAGAATAACCTTTTAATATTTTATAAATATTACATTCACTATTAATAGAGTTAAAATCCAAAAAATTATTTAATAGGAATTCTTGTATTTATTTGTTTAATAATTCTTTTAAGAATTAGCATTTAAATAAAAGGGAATTTATTTTGGTAACTCTAAATATTTATTTAGTATTTTTTATAAAATACTACAATAACAAAATATAATAAAAGTGTTTTTATTTATTTTTATCCTCTTTCTTAATTTTTATAAAATTCCATAAGGAATATATATATTATAAAATTCTTGACCAAAAATTATATATATATATAAATTATTTCTTAATTTAGTTAAATAGGTTGGATTATTATGAATCTAAAAATATATTATTTGTATTTTTCAGACTTCTATTTTATTTTCTAGAATTTATTCAGTTCTAGGATTATTTTGGTCTTTTATAAATTATTAAAATTTCTTTTAGGATCTTTGGGCTAACCCATTGGGCTTATTGGGCCAAACTTGGCCCAAGTGGCCTGGTCAAAAGCCCTCCCCGAAGGGGTTCTGACCCTATCAGCCCAACTCTTTGTTTCTCTCCCTCTCGACCTTATCTCTTCTCCTCCTCGACCCCGTGGCTGCTGGCGCCACCGCCGTGCGATGCCCACCGCCGTGGTACGCCCTGGCCGCCGCCGTGGTGTATGGTGAGGTTGTCGACCATCCTCCTTCATCTGCTCCAACTCGATTTGGTTCTGGGGACCTCCTGCGGCTAGGCTAGCCCCGTCTCGAACCCTAGGGTTTGGGGTGGTGCTGACGCCGCCGCTGATGCTCTAGTGGTGCTGGTGAGGTGCTTGTGCGTTCTCGTGTGCAGCTGTGGCCGCTGCCGCGGCTAGGTGCGTGTTGCAGCACCCTCTGGGGTGCTCCCCGTGCCGCCGTGAGCTCGTAAGCCCCTCTTCTTCCTCTTCAATTCTCCAGCGAGGACCATAGGTGAGTTGGTTCTCAGTTATCACCCGTGCCTCTGTATACTTCGATTATCTCTGTGTGTAACTAGTGGCTATCCTTCATTAGGGTTCGTACTGGTTCTAGGGTTCATCCCTGGTTCTAGGGTTCATCCCTCTGTGTGCTTGTAAGATGGTGATTTTGATCTGGTAGTGATGAAAGGATACTGATGTCTCCTAGAGGGGGGGGGGGTGAATAGGCGATTAAAACTTTTCCTAGAGTGGCTCAACAAAGGCGGAATAAAACTAGTGTTTACTTTGTCAAGCACAACCTAGAACAACTAAGGTTCACCTATGTGCACCAACAACTTATGCTAAGCAATACAAGCAACAATGTGATAGCAAGATATATATTACTTCAAGCACGAAGGCTATCACAAAGTAAAGTGCATAAGTAAGAGCTCGGGTATAGAGATAACCGAGGCACGCGGGGACGACGATATTTTACCGAGTTACTCCCAACATGGAGTACGTCTCGTTTGGATAGGGGGTGGTATCTAACCACCTACGCCACAAAAGGCCTCCCTTATTCTCCGGTGAATCTCACCCCAACGGGATCGATCCACACTTCCACTATCGGTGCACTTGTCGGTGGCAACCAGAACCTCTCACGAGGTTGGGGCACTTCTCCACATCTTAATTGGAGGCTCCCAACAAACGCCACCAAGGCCACAACCTAAAACACCAACAAACCGTCTAGGGTTCCAAGAACCCAAGAGTAAAAAGCTTCTCAACTTTCACTCATCAAATCCTCACCGAGAACTCAAACCGATGCACCAAATGCAATGGCAAGGACACAAGAAGTGCTCAAATCCTTCTCTCCCAAATTCCACCAAAGCTACAAAAGCTTATGGGGGAATAAGAGAGGAAGAACAATGGAGGAAATCCACAAAAGACTCCAAGATCTAGATCCCAATATGTTCCCCTCACTTAGAGGAGAGATTGATTGGTGGGATTGTAGATCTAGATCTCCTCTTTCAAATCCCTCAAGAATATGCAAGAATCATAGGAGGATTGAGAGGAAGCAAGCTCAAGAAGGTCAACAATGGAGGGGAAAACTTGCAAGAATAGTTGAGGAACCATTGGGGAAGAAGGTCCCTTATATAGGTCCCTCCAAAATCCAACCGTTGCAGCCCAAAAACGCGATTCCCGGTACTACCGGACTTTTTTCCGGTACTAACGGACTTTCCCGGCACTAGCGGACATTCCCTGGGGTTCCTAGGGCGCCAAACGAATTTTTCTCTGTGCTCCCCGGTATGAAAATGCGGTACTACCGGACCCCGGTACTATCGGATCCTTGTCCGGTACTACTGGTCATCACATAACGAAAACAACCATAACTTTTGCATCCGGACTCCGATTTCGATGATACTGGGCTCGTTTCAAAGAGGACAACAACCTCTACAAGATCATTCAAAGAAACATCATAGTCCAGCAAGGGAGGATAGATCCAAATGACGAAGTCAAAAACCTTCTGCCGCGCTAGGTACTAAAATGCGGTACTAACACTTTTTGGTACCTAGCCTGACAGTGGCTTTTGGCAACTTGTCAAAACCGTCTGCCGCGCTAGGTACTAAAATGCGGTACTAACACTTTTTGGTACCTAGCCCGGCAGTGGATTTTGGCAACTTGCCAAAACCTTCTTCCGCGCTAGGTACTAAAATGCGGTACTACCACATTTTGGTACCTAGGAAATAAGACCAGTAGATATTCAAACGGCTATAACTTTTGATTGGTAACTCCGATCGACCTGATTCCAATTGCGTTGGAAAGAGGAATACATGAGCTTCCCTATAAGAGGTGAAAATATTGTTTATCACCAAGTGAGAATGTATCAAGTATAATAATGTGAGATACCTCACTTGGTGAGAAACCGAAAAACCGCATAGATCAAAAATGCAATAAGATATAAAAGAGGGATCCGATTTTTATGAACAAGAGCTTGTTATGGATATTACCACAAGCTCTATATCCTCACATGGATAATACCAAATAACAAACAAATACGATGATGCAAGTATGCAAAGGTTTGAGCTCTCTCCGAACGATGTGATCGAGTTACTCATTCAAGAGCCCCTCTTGATAATACGGTTATCTATCCTAAACCCGGTGTTCCACTAACAATATGAGACCGGCAAAAGGGAAAACCTATCAAGATTATACCTTTGCCTTGAGCATTCCACTTGAGCTCGATGTAGATGATCTTTCCCTACTCAAGATGGAACGCCTTTCTTGATTCCTCATCATCGATCCATGATCACCGAGGATGGCAAGCATCGAACATGAGATATTCTATAGATGGCGCATTTTGAGCTTGCACAACATATATTCTTCTCATTTCATCGACCTTGAAGCCGACACAAGCTCCAAACGATGCCAATGGACAATTCCTACAAGTATAACTTAATACACACATTAGTCCATAAAGATTGTCATTAATTACCAAAACCACACATGGGGGACCACATGTTCTTTCAAGTGATGCCTAGTGAAGATTGTTCTCTCTGCACCTCAGTGCTTGCTGTCGCTTTGATTATTTGATGCTGTTGTTCATCTAATGCCAGTGTTGATATGATGCTTGTGGTTCATAGTGTTGCCTCTGATTGGTGATTAAGCTTGGTTAACCTGATGGCATAATTATGAAATCTGGTTGGTGAGATTGATGCTTGGTGTGTTCATGTACTGTCAGTACTTTGTTACTGACAGTAACACTGTTAGTGATTGTTCACTACATCAGTAGGTGTTGGCTTGTATAGTTATCACTAGATTGAACTTAATCATTGGAGTCTAATGATACCTTGAAGATATATGGATATGTTAGATGATCTCTGAGTGTTATCTCAGGGAAATGATAATTATTAGCTTACTGGTTTATTCATGAAAGCTAAAATAATTGTTTGGCTTGGTTGTAGGATTTGTCCTTGTGACACCATCTTAGAATGGCACACAAGTCGATTCTACTACTGGCTTTACTATGGTCAGTACTTGAGATTGGATAGATGCCTAAAAATAAGTTGAAAGCTTCTCTTGATATTTATGCCTATGATGTTGGTCTGAGGCTCTAGGAACTAGATTCCTATCTTGCTATCCCTTTCAAACATGCTAAAGTATCATGGTTGCTCACTGGATCTTGGATCCTAGTTGGTTAAGATGATTGGTTTGTTTGTAGCTTATGAAATCTGAGGTGATACTCTTTTAGGAGATGTGCCCAGATTTTATATGAACAAACGATGGAATATATAAGTTGTTTTGGTATCACCAGATCTATGATGCTAGTCTGAGATTTTGGTGGATTTGGTAGAGTTTACTTCTGGTCTTTATATTTCAAATCCTCTAGGATAGATTCACCCCACTTGGGTGATCACTGAGAGGTTAACTTATAAAACAACACATATTTTTCTGTTTGGGTAAAGATGAAGAGATCATGTGGATGTTTTATGATACTCACCACAACAGTTGATGATTGTGGTGGCTTGATTTTGCTGGTGGTGTTGCTGGCATGATCTGGTCCTTCACTTCTTGATGTTGTTCATGTTTCTCCTGGTTCCTGTGCTTGGCCTTGATCAGCCCTGCACCTCCTAGCTCCTGCCACTTGACCTTGATATCCACCTGATTCTCCCCCTCCTTATGTCACCATCTAGTGATGCTAGGATGATCCGGTGTGTGGTTTTGGCTGGTGGTTTGCTTGGCTTTGCTAAGCTATGTGTGTTCTTGGTGTGGTGTTTGAGGTGCAAAGTTGAGCTAGTGGCTGCCACGACTGTGCTTGGTCCTTTTACTTGTGTGGGCTTATGTTGTTGTGTCGACAACACTCACCATGCAATTGGTGATTGTGCTGCCTATGTGTCTGTTGCATGGTTGTGGATGAGATCAGTGAGGTGTCTCACCCTTTGATCTATTTACTGTTAACCTGCCTGGTGAAACTTTCCCCTTTTACTTGCTGTGATCATTTGACTTATGGCTTATTTATTATGGAAGATCAAATTCTTTCACATTGGTGAAACTTTCCCCTAAAAGTTTTACTCAATGATGTAATCTTGAGCAGTGCAACTCACTGCTCTCTATTGAGAGTAAAATTAATAATTTAACTTTCATTTTACTTTTTGTTTGTTCTATATTTTGTAGGTACAGGATCTGGAAATTAAAGATTTAGTATAGGATTACTTAGATAAACAGATTCCTTTGTAATCTTTATTTCATTCATTTGTAATAAATTTGTAATAATTTATTCATATAGACATCTTTCTCTTTTTGTAATTTCCTTACTGTAATGAATCTTTATTAACTCTATGAGTTAATCCTTATAATTTATTCATGGAATAGAGATAAGGAATAAAAGATTCATTTCTCATTTAAATTTTTATTACTATTTATTATTTCTTGATTAAATTAAATAATATTACTAATTCATTTTAAAATTTATTCTAAAATATCAATTCTTAACTTTAAAATAGAAACTCAAAGTTCAAATTCTTTTCCCCCAAAACACACTAATCCATAAAGATGATGCCAAAATTTATAACGATCACTCTCTAGAGCTATTCCTACACTTAGAGAGTGAAAGAAACTCTGATCACTTTAGGTTTTTATTTGGCAAAAAATTTACCCACATTTTACGGATGAATACATGCATATGCACAAACTCCTAAATCTACCCTTCGTTGGTTCCTAAATGCTAGGATGTTACAGACTTCCCCCCTTAAATTAAACTTCGTCCCAAAGTTTGCTGAAGTGTACCTGAATAGTTCTGGATAGGCTTCTCTTAAGTCATCCTGTTTCTCCCATGTGGCTTCTCTCTCGGTGTGATGCTCCCACTGTACCTTACAGTACTTGATTTCCCTATTTCTTAACCTTTTCCAGTTCTCTTCCAGAATTTTACAGGGTTTCTCAACATAAGTCAGGTCCGCTTGCAATTCTATATCTTGATGTGTGATTGCATCATCAGGAACCTTGAGACATTTCTGGAGTTGTGACACATGGAAAACATTATGAACTTGAGCCAATCTTTGAAGGGAATATACCCGAGAGGCAATAATAAAGTGGTTATTATCATATTCCTTATTTATGATAAATATTTATTTTACATGCTATAATTGTATTAATACGGAAACATTAATACATGTGTGTTTAATAAACAAAAAAAGGAAGTTCCTAGTTATGCCTCTCTTATAAACTAGCTCGTTGATTAACATGATGATCAAAGTTTCCTGATCATGGACATTGGATGTTGTTAATAACGAGGTCATAACATTAGTGTAATGATGTGATGAACATTCATCCGAAGTATAGCATTACGATCAAAGTCATTGAGTTTATATTGCTATAACAACTTACGAAGTGATCCTAATCCTTAGACCATGAGATCATGTCAATCACTAACACCGGAAGAGTTTCTCGATGACATCAAACATCACACCGTAACTGGGTGATTATAAAGATGGCTTCAGAACTACTAAAGTGTTATGTTGAGACCCATGGATCGAGAGTGGAATTTGTTCATCCCGATGACGGATAGATATGCTCTGGGCCCTCTCGGTGATATCACATTGATTAGCTTGCAAGCAAGTGATTTGATCACTAGAATGTTATATCACGGGAACAAGAAAAGAGTGCATGTCGGTAACGAGATCAAACTAGGTATGGAGATACCGATGATCGAATCTCAGACATGTAATATATCGTGAAACAAAGGGATTAAGATACTAGCGTAAAAGGTTCACACGATCACAGAAGTCATCGTTGAATGTGTGGGAGTCAGTATGGATCTCCAGGTCCCGCTACTGATTATTGATCGGAGAAGGGTCTCGATCATGTCCGCATTATTCGTGAACCGTAGGGTGACACACTTAAGGGATACCGACACCATTCGGAGCAAATGATATGTCAGAAAAAGAAAAGGAAAGCGCAGGAATTTATTTCACTAGACACCGGAACTGTTTCGGTTGAAATTGCTGAAACTGGTTCTGCATGTGAAATGGAATACTAGCAAGGGGTTTTATGTGAATGTTTGTTAATTAAAGTAATTAACAAAATTCTGAATAAATAAATAAAAGAGTTTTATTTAAATGAGAGCTTGCATTAATTTTGGTGGAAAATTAATGCATGTGAGTGGAATTGTGAGTGGAGAGGTTTTTATGTGAGTGGAGCTTCCACCACATGAATGAGGGAGAGGTGGGGGAACCCTACATGGCCGGCGGCCATGCCCCCTTGGTCTGCCCCCTCCCCTATAAAAGGACCCCCTCCTCTCACTTGTCTCACACACCTCCTCGCGAAGGATCTCTCTCCCCCCTTTAGAATGCCCCCATGGTCTCGGATCAGCGAGATACATGTTCCCGGTGGCTTTTTCTGGAAGGATTTGTTGCTTCCGCTGCTTCGCTGGAGCGAGGGCACGGAGGTTGTCGGGGTACCCATACGTGTGTGCGATCACGGATGCACCACTGCTTTGAGGTGCTTGACTTGATCGTGCTGGACCGGCTGGACCAAATGGACTTCATCACGATCTTGAGATCGGCAAGCGTTCCTCTACATCATCCACGAGTACAACCTCGTTAACGCTATTCGGTCTTCGAGGGTATGTATTCTATGGATGTATATCCACCCGTTGATTGTATCTAGTAGATAGATCTTGGTACATAGATGTTCCCATCGTAGGAAATTTTTTGTTTTCTATGCTGCGAACCCTACAGTGGTATCAGAGCCGGATCCATGCGTAGATGCTTTGCACGGGTAGTACACATATGAGTATGTGGGCGATGATGATCATTTTATTGCTTCTTTGTTGTACTTTGGATACTGGTGGCATAGTGGGATGAAGCGGTCCAGACGAACTTTACATGTCCTCGCACATGAGACCTGTTCCACACTTGACATGCAACTAGTTTTGCATAAGTGGCTTGCGGGTGTCTGTCTCTCCTACTATAGTAAATATCTAATTTGCAACGAGTTGTCAACAATTTGGTTATCCTCGTTGTGGTTCATGTTCGTAGGTAAGAACGGTTTTATCTTCGAAAGCCCTAAGCCACGTAAAATTTGCAATGGATAAATTAGAGGCGTCTAGTTTAGATTGTTGCTGGGCTAGTGTTATGATATGGTGATGTTGTAAGTAGAAGTATGAGATGATACTCTTACAACATACATAACGTGTAAACTCCATAGACCTTGGATTTACACATAAAGGTATGATAGTGATCATACCACAGTGCACATGATAGAGATCATATGCGGGAACCATATCATTCCACTAATAAACATGTGATGTTTGATAGAATCTTATATTGCTTGTTTGGCGTTTTATTAGCATAATAAGATGATCCCTCATTTAGATATCAAGATAAAAATGTGTTCTTCCTTAAGTATGCACCGACAATGTTTCGTCGCTTCAAGACATCACGTGATGATCGGGTGTACTTGAATCCACGAGCATATCTCGGGTGTAAGACAGTTACACACGCGAATACTAAGGTTCTTACTTGGCGAGCCTAGCATGTACAGACATGACCTCGGAACACGGACCGAAAGGTTAAGCATGAGTCATATAGTAGATATGATGCCCATTTGATGCTCGCCTTTGAAGCTACGCCGACTCACGTGATGATCGGACTTGGTGTAGTGGATTTGGTTCATGTAATCACCAAAAAGGCATGAGGGATGTCGTTTTTGAGTGGGAGTTCATTTCTAATTTGGATTAGTAGAACTCAATTTATCATAAATTAAATCAAAGTGAATTTGCATAATTTGTTGTAGTCATTGGCATTCGTTCACCACCTTATGCATAGTTGTAATTGAGATAATAGAACTATAGATTTCTGGATATATACTTTACGAACTGGTATCGTATTGTGTTGAGTGTCAATCTAAAGTTTAAAGTCCTATTGCAAACTTTCAGCAAAATTCTATTTACTCCGTGAAATTTAATAATTGGTATTAAATCAAGAGTAACATTTCCAGTGTTAGTATCTTAAGTATCATGTTTGCCTCCATGATTCTTGATTGTTTTAATATCAAGTTTATCTAGGAGCTGAAAGAATTGTTTCAGAAACCATCATGTGTGGCAGATATAACGATATCTGAAACATTGTTTTGGTTGCAATATGATAGAGTATAATATATGTTCTCATATTGGATGAGAATTTACAAAGGTTGGAGATGCTAGACATCCTAATCATCCAAAAAGGTTTTGGAAAGTAATGTTATACTCACGATTCACCTTTATAAGCTACAGTAGCTTGATCATGAAAGTCGTCATGATAAGGGTGAATAGAATATGTATGTAAAATGTTTACTACACTAAAAGATTACTAAAGAATGGATTTTGAAAGAATACCGATCATTTTGATGATGGTGATCTACTTCAAAGTGCAAGTCCAAAGGTATTATTATTTGAATATACACGCTTTGGACTATGTGTCATGTATATGGCGCCACTGTTGATGTTGATAGATTTTTTTTAAAAAAAGGAAATGCTGAAAGAGAATCTATAAAAAATATATTTGGTAGAAAAGAAAAGATTGGAAATATCCAATTTAGGTATATATATGATATACATGTTATGGTTGTATTCTTTGCTTGTTAAACAATGTGGTTCTTGGGTATTAGATACCGAATTGGTTGGTATGAAATTTCATACAGAACGACGCAATTCATGAACCACAATGTGGTTGTTGGATACCGAATGTAGTCCATTATGATGTATAATCGTAAGTGATGGATTTCAACTTCATATGCTTTCTCCAGAAATTTGAGTGAATATTCACTTAATGAGAAAGAAGTATGAAATATTTGAAAATGGTTCAAAGACTTTCAAGATGAAGTGAAAAATCATTGTAACAAGAAAATAAATAGTTTATGATTTTATCATAAGGGATTTATTTGAGTTACAAGTGTAACAAGAAAATAAATAAATTATGATTTTATCATAAAGGGATTTATTTGAGTTGCAAGTTTAGCAAAACACCTAGATTTACATCTCCCGAAACACCATAGGAGTATGGAGTGTTTGAGATTTGTAATGAAACCTTGTTTGACATGGTTGGATCAAAGGTGTTATTTATAAAACTGCCATTATGTTTTAAAAGATTAAAACTTTAGAGACTACCGCTTTTACACTGAAAAGAGCTCCATCTTGATCCGTTGAAATGACACCATGGAAGTTATGGTTTGGGATAAAACCCAATGAAAGGATACAGATGTCGCCTAGAGGGGGGGGTGAATAGGCGATTAAAACTTTTCCTAGAGTGGCTCAACAAAGGCGGAATAAAACTAGAGTTTACTTTGTAAAGCACAACCTAGAAACAACTAAGGTTTACCTATGTGCACCAACAACTTATGCTAAGCAATACAAGCAACAAAGTGATAGCAAGATATATAGTACTTCAAGCATGAAGGCTATCACAATGTAAAGTGCATAAGTAAAGAGCTCGGGTATAGAGATAACCGAGGCACGCGGGGACACCGATATTTTACCGAGTTCCTCCCAACATGGAGTACGTCTCGTTTGGAGAGGGGGTGGTATCAAACCACCAACGCCACAAAAGGCCTCCCTTATTCTCCGGTGAATCTCACCCCAATGGGATCGATCCATGCTTCCACTATCGGTGCACTTGTCGGTGGCAACCGGAACCTCTCACAAGGTTGAGGCACTTCTCCACAACTTAATTGGAGGCTCCCAACAAACGCCACAAAAGGCCTCAACAAATGCCACCAAGGCCACAATGCCACCAAGGCCACAAAACCGTCTAGGGTTCCAAGAACCCAAGAGGGACAAGCTCCAATGAGCAATTCAAACCAAATCCTCCGAGGAGAACTCAAACCGATGCACCAAATGCAAATGGCAAGAACACCACAAAAGTGCTCAAATCCCTCACTCTCAAGTTCCAACAAAGCTACTAAAGCTATTGGGGGGAACAAGAGAGGAGGAATCAAAGAGAGACCAAAATCCCCCAAAATCTAGATCCCCAAAGATACACTCACAAAGAGATGTTTTGGTTTGGTCAAAACGTAGATCTAGATCTCCTCCAACTACCCCTCAAATATATGCAAGAATCAATGGAGGGGTGAGTAGAAATCAAGCTCAAGGAGTAAGGAAAATATGGGCAAAGCTTGGACAAAAGGAGGAGGAAGAAGTAACCCTAAATAAAAATAGACAAAAGACTTATATAGGGCTAGCCAAAATATGACCGTTGGGGTAATTTTCTGGACAGTCCAGTAGTACCGGTTTGGTGCGGTACTACCGGACCAAAACTGCAAACGCCAGGGAAAAAACAAAGTGGCAGCAGATCTGGGATAAGATATAACGGCAGCGTGGCCCTAAGGCGGCAGCGATCAGCGCGAGATCTTTGCTTGGCGTGCAAGAGGAGTGGGGCCAGCAGCAGGGTGCATGGCGCCCTGGCCCAGCGAGGCGGTGGCATCGCGCGCGCGCACAGGAGCACGCAGAGGCGTAGAGCACACGCGGCAAGCGCGCTGCACGGCGACGCATGCATGTGGGAATAGCTGCAGCCAGGCGCGCGATTGGCGACGGCAGGCGCAGGGCGCGCGCGCAGGGGAGACCGGCTGGTCCAGGGCATCACGCGCGAGAACGGCAGGTGCGTGCGGGATTGAGGCAAGCGGCACAGTGAAGGCAGAATGGACAAAAATAACTCAAATTTGAAAGGATTTCACAAACTGACCCATCTGAAAAACTATTTCACTGGCACTAACCCTTTTTGTAGCGCCTAATAGCAAGGCGCTACACTCTACAGTGTAGCACCTTTCAGCTAGGCGCTATGCCCCCTGCCAGCGTGGCACCGCCTGGCCCCTCCCTGGCCCCACCCCGCCGTGTGACGCCCAGGCGCTATGCTCAGGGTGTAGCGCCTATCTGATAGGCGCTATGCTTTAAAGTGTAGCGCCTAGCAGATAGACACTACACTTTGAGACTTAACCTGCAGCCCGCAGCCCCCCTCCCACCCCTCCCCATTCACTCCCAGCTCGACCCAAGGAAGGAGAATAGCAAGGAGGCGCCCCCTTCTCCCCTCCTCAAATCTCTCACATTGGAAGCTTTATTTGGTGGATTTGTGCCTCTCCCCAGCTGCTAGAGGTACCCTCCCTCATTCCCCTTCGTTTTGACCTTTGGAAATCTTTCATTTTGGTTGGACTTGGCTTGAAACCCTAGAAATTTGATTTGGAGAGAAATGTTTGGAAATTTGTTAGATTCATTGGCCAATGTTGGTTATAAAGATGTGTATGAAGCATTTAGTTAGGTTTAGGGTTGTTGAAATGACATTGTTTGGTATATTGGAATGTTATGGCTAGGGTTAGGGTTAGGGTTAGGGTTTGCTTATGTAAGAGAGGGTGTTCTTGTTAGCTTTATGGTTTGCTCTCTGTATGCTTTTGTTAGCATAGCGCCTAGCAGACAGGCGCTACACTAGCATAGCGCCGTTCTGCTAGGCGCTATGCTAGCAGATTTCGTCTGCTCCAAAATTAACAGGAGCATACAGAGACCAAACCGAGAGTTGGCTCTCGGGGAAAACTCTAAGTCAGTGTGTAGCACCTGTCTGATAGGCGCTACACCTCAGAGCATAGCGCCTATCAGACAGGCGCTACACTCTGAACTGCCTAGTTTCAAACAACATATACTCAAACAACACTTGTTATACTAGTTTCAAACAACATATACTCAAATAACATCAACATAATCTCAAACAACATCAACTAATTGTCATACATCCAGTTTGCTAGTGCCCCAGCTGATATTGCTATCCCAGTTTGCTAGTGCCTTGAGCCACATCCACTGAGCGGTCCTACCTCATTCCAAAGCAGAGTCCTAGAAAGGACATACCACACGTACACACGAGCATGTGTCTCGATCACCTCAACCTCGGCGGGGTTCGGGCATTCCCTAAAGTTCTCCACGATCCACGCATATGTCGCGCCTGCTGGGACTCTATCTTTGCTGTTATCTTCAAGTTCTTCAGGAGCCATGCCAATAAGTAGATGCATCGCATTGCGCCACCCATCAGAATCTGTGCTCATACAGAGAGGCTCCCCCGCGATAGGAAGTCCAAAGATCATGGAAACATCCTGAAGAGTAGGAGTGATCTCGCCGGTCCGGAGGTGGAAAGTGTGCGTCTCCGGCCTCCACCGGTCGACAAGTGTGGTGATAGCAGCGTTGAGGTTCAAGGTCGACCGGCTCACAAGCGTGATGAAAGGGAGGAGGCCTAGCTTGATGTACTCTGTACCGCTACGTCAATTCGGCATGTCATTCGAAGACGCACCATGAGACCGAATCTTGAGGGGACAAAGCCTCTGCATACATACAAGATCGAACATTATGCTTTTTCCAACACAATTGAATCAATAGAAAAATAAAAGCAAAGAAGTTCAACCATGGTTTTATTACCATATGCTTCTCCGCCATCAAGTATGCCCGGTGTTGATGATCATAGTAATCCTCAAGTAGCCACACCATCCTACATATATATTCCAAACATCAATAAAATGTGTGTGGTATGTAGAATCCATATATGGTAGCATATTATTCAAACATCCATTCAAATCCATATACAACCATCATACAAATCCATATACAACCATCATATTATTCAAACATCCATACAAATCCATATACAACCATCCATACAACACACTTCCATTCACCATAAAATACAACTAATATATAACTACAAGTAACCAAAAACATGCACAAACATGCCATATTATGAATCCAACTAAACCTAGGGTTTGAGGATAATGTGCAAGATTGATTGGATGAAAGAGAGGGAAAAGGAGGGGAATACCTTGAGGGAGGGATGGGGAAGTAAATCCACGGTCAAATCCCTTAGATCTGTTGGATTTGAGGTGGGGATTTGAGAGGGAGGGGAGGAGGAACCGCCGGCCTCCTCTATCTGTTCTTCTGTCTGCCTGGGAGTGAATGGGGAGGGTGGGAGGGGGGCTGCGGGCTGCAGGTTAAGTCTCAAAGTGTAGCGCCTATCTGCTAGGCGCTACACTTTAAAGCATAGCGCCTATCGGATAGGTGCTACACCCTGGGCATAGCGCCTGGGCGTTAGTCGCCCCAGGCATAGCGCCTGGGCGTCACACGGCGGGGTGGGGCGAGGAGGCCAGTGTGCCACGTGGCGTAGGCATAGCGCTTGTGAAAGGCGCTACACTGTAGAGTGTAGCGCCTTTTTGTTAGGCGCTACAAAAAGGGTTAGTCTAGTGAAATAGTTTTTCAGATGGGTCATTTTGTGAAATCCTTTCAAATTTGGGTTATTTTTGTCCATTCTGCCACAGTGAAACACGGGATCTGCGGCTGGAGCGAGGCAGATCTGGATCTGAATCTAAAAAATAAACTAGGTATTTTTCCTGGGCCGGCCGGTAGTACCGGCCCAAGCGGGCGATACTATCGGGCCGGCCGGTACTATCGTAAAAAGTATCTAGCGAGGCAGAAAGAAAACGGGCCGTTTTTAGGCCCGGGCGGTACTACCGCTCGGCCCAGAAAACAGATTGGCGAACAAATATTCAAACGGCAATAACTTTTGACTGGAAGCTCCAATTGACCCGATTCAAATTGCGTTGGATAGAGGACGACAAGGGCTTTCCAATAAAAAGTGGAAATATTGATTATCACCAAGTGAGAAAGTATCAAGTAGAATAATGTGATATACCTCACTTGGTGAGAAACTGAAAAGCCGCATAAATCAAAATCGAAACAAGATACATATGGGAGATCCGATTTTGATGAACAAGAGTTTGTTATGGAGATTAACACAAGCTCTATATCCTCACATGGATAAAACCAAATAACAACCAAATACGATGATGCAAGTATGCAAAAGTTTGAGCTCTCTCCGAACGATGTGACCAAAATACTCATATGAGAGCCCCTCTTGATAGTACGGTTATCTATCCTAAACCCGGTCTCCTACACACAACAAGAGACCGGCAAAAGGGAAAACCTATAAAGATTATACCTTTGACTTGAGCATTCCACTTGAGATTGATGTAGACGATCTTTCCCCTCTCAAGATGGAACGCCTTTCTTAATTCCTCATCATCGACCTCGCATATTGAGCTTGCCCAACATATCTTCTTTGCATTTCATCGACCTTGAAGCCAACACATGCTTCAAGCGATGCCAATGGACAAATCCTACAAGTATAACTTGATACACACATTAGTCCATAAAGATTGTTATTAATTACCAAAACCACACATGGGGGCCCAACATGTTCTTTCACCCAAGTTGTCATTTCTTAAATTTTGGTATGCTAAACATAAGTAAGCTGTTTACAACCGAAGTCGGATAAGCATGTCTTTGTAGGTTATTTCGAATAACAATTGGGTATTCCTCCATAACACCAAGGACAAAAGGATTTGTCGCTTGAAATGTGAAGTTTCTTGAAAAAGGAATTTTTCACAAAAGTTAAGTGGGAGGACAATAGAACTTTGATAAGGTTAACGAACTTAGCTAAATGTGCTGAGTTGCGCAGCGCCGGAAATCGTTCCGAAGGCTGCCATAATGCTCATAGCTTATGTGCCTCAAAGGTTGCGGTCACGGATGTCTAAAGTTCCTATTGAACCAAGAAGGTCGGATAAACAATCAAATGATTGAGATTTGAGAGTAAATCATTATTGTTTGAGAATGATGAACCGACTACAAAGAAGCGATGATGGGCCCTGACTCCGTCAAATGGCTTGAAGCCATAAAATCCGTGATAGTTCCATACACGAGAAATCAAGTTTTAAACTTGGAAGACCCTCCGGAAAGGTGTAAAAACCTATCGGTCGTATTTGGATCTATAAAGAAACAGACATGGATGTCTCAGATCTATGAAATATTCGACATGTCGTAAAGTATTTTATGACAATGTTCAAGGAGTTGACTATGACAAGATTTGATCTTTCATAGTGATATTTAGTCTGGACGGATTAAAGTAGCAACCACTACATATAGTTTGATATATGGTAGATGAATAAACAAAACAAAGTTCTTCTAATAGAATGGTTACCTAGGACGTGTACATTACACGATCCAAAGGGTTTTGTTAATTCAAAGGATGCTAAAAAGGGCATGCAAACTTCAATGGTTGAAGTAAGCATCGCGGAGTTGGAATCTTCACCGTGATGAAAAAGAGTTTTCATCAGGAGACGATGAAGATGCTTGCATTTGCAAGAAATTAAGTGGGAGCGCTGAGACATATTTCTAATACATTATGTGGATGACATCTTGTTGATTAGAAATGATATATCTTTTATTGACAAAGGTTAAGAATTTCATTTCGATGAAATACTTAGGCAAAACCCGAATATTTAGCGTGAATGTCTATAGTGGATAGACTGTGACGCCAATATGGTTGTGCCAAACGTACATATATGAGATATTGAAGGAGTTCAATATAGAAACGACAAGAAACAGTTCTTGTTGCATGGAAAGGAATTGAATCAAGATTCAAGTGTATCGACACTTGATAAGTGAAACAAGATTCAAGTGCTTTAACACTTGATGAGTGAAATCACGAGAATTTTTTGATCAATCATACCATGATATGTACACATCCATATATGTCCTATGCTCTAAGTGTTATGAGCATATACCAGAATGAATTATAAAATGATCATTGGACGATAGTAAGGTTATTCTTATGATCTTTTGGAAGAACTAAGAATATATTTGTGTAGAGGTGACAAACAATTACAAATAGTTCATTGTAAAGCGTTACATTGATACTAGTTTTGTCACAAGATACAAATTAAGTTTATCTCAATTTAAACTATGGGTGGCACAATGTAATGGAAAGGAGTTTCCATGATGGATTTGGAAGAAATCCATAGTTAAGACATTGTGACGAATACTACAACAAAAAGGCTAAGTATATGACTGCTATAGTAGTAGCAAAGGAGGGAATTTGTGTCAAGTAGTTTGTTATCAAACTAAGGTGTGGTTCACAACGGGCTAACACTAAAGATATATTGTATGACAATAGTATCGACATGTTTTAACCCCAAGGAACTAAAGGTCTCACCAAAAGACCAAATTTATACAATGCCATCTCATTGGAGAATGAGTGATGCGTGGAGACGCAAAGACATGCAAATACACACAGACCTGAAAGCGTCAGATCTGTAGATTATGTTAACCACTTGAAATTGCGTATATCGAACACCACAAAGCCATAGGTGTTCAATACGCAAAGTTTTCAAACTAGATTATTGTCTCTAGTGCAAGTGGGAGACTGAAGGTAATATGCCCGAGAGGCAATAATAAAGTGGTTATTATCGTATTCCTTATTTATGATAAATGTTTATTTTACATGCTATAATTGTATTAATACGGAAATGTTAATACATGTGTGTTTAATAAACAAAAAAAGGAAGTTCCTAGGTATGCCTCTCTTATAAACTAGCTCGTTGATTAACATGATGATCAAAGTTTCCTGATCATGGACATTGGATGTTGTTAATAACGAGGTCATAACATTAGTGTAATGATGTGATGAACATTCATCCGAAGTATAGCATTACGATCAAAGTCATTGATTTTATATTGCTATAACAACTTACGAAGTGATCCTAATCCTTAGACCATGAGATCATGTCAATCACTAACACCGGAAGAGTTTCTCGATGACATCAAACGTCACACCGTAACTGGGTGATTATAAAGATGGCTTCAGAACTACTAAAGTGTTATGTTGAGACCCATGGATCGAGAGTGGAATTTGTTCATCCTGATGATGGATAGATATGCTCTGGGCCCTCTCGGTGATATCACATTGATTAGCTTGCAAGCAAGTGATTTGATCACTAGAATGTTATATCACGGGAACGAGAAAAGAGTGCATGTCGGTAACAAGATCAAACTAGGTATGGAGATACCGATGATCGAATATCGGACATGTAATATATCGTGAAACAAAGGGATTAAGATGCTAGCGTAAAAGGTTCACACGATCACAGAAGTCATCGTTGAATGTGTGGGAGTCGGTATGGATCTCCGAGTCCGCTCGATTATTGATCGGAGAAGGGTCTCGATCATGTCCGCATTATTCGCGAACCATAGGGTGACACACTTAAGGGATACCGACACCATTCAGAGCAAATGATATGTCAGAAAAAGAAAAGGAAAGCGCAGGAATTTATTTCACTAGACACCGGAACTATTTCGGTTGAAATTGCTGAAACTGGTTCTGCATGTGAAATGGAATACTAGCAAGGGGTTTTATGTGAATGTTTGTTAATTAAAGTAATTAACAAAATTCTGAATAAATAAATAAAAGAGTTTTATTTAAATGAGAGCTTGCATTAATTTTGGGGGAAAATTAATGCATGCGAGTGGAATTGTGAGTGGAGAGGGTTTTTATGTGAGTGGAGCTTCCACCACATGAATGAGGGAGAGGTGGGGGCACCCTCCATGACCGGCGGCCATGCCCCCTTGGGTTGCCCCCCTGCCCTATAAAAGGACCCCCTCCTCTCACTTGTCTCACACACCTCCTCGCGAAGGATCTCTCTCCCCCCTTTAGAATTCCCCCATGGTCTCGGATCAGCGATATACATGTTCCCGGTGGCTTTTTCTGGAAGGATTTGTTGCTTCCGCTGCTTCGCTAGAGCGAGGGCACGGAGGATGTCGGGGTACCCATACATGTGTGCGATCACGGATGCACCACTGCTTTGAGGTGCTAGACTTGATCGTGCTGCACCGACTGGACCAGATGGACTTCATCACGATCTTGAGATCGGCAAGTGTTCATCTACATCATCCACAAGTACAACCTCGTTAACGCTATTCGGTCTTCGAGGGTATGTATTCTATGGATGTATATCCACCCGTTGCTTGTATCTAGTAGATGGATCTTGGTACATAGATGTTCCCATCTTAGGATTTTTTTTGTTTTCTATGCTGTGAACCCTACAATCTTGATGGTAACTCTAAAGCATAAGCTATGGTCCTGTTCTGACTCAGTACTTTGAATGGTCCTATATATCTTGGACTCAATTTTCCTTTAACTCTGAACCTCTTAACTCCTTTCATTGGGATCACTTTGAGATATACCATGTCTCCTACTTCAGGATGCCATGATCTTCGACTTAGGTCAGCATAACTTTTCTTCCTACTTTGAGCTATTTTCAATCTATCTTTGTTTACATCAATGATATCTTGTCTTTCCTTGATATAGTCTAGCGCAAATTCTTTGCTACTCCCAGGCTCATACCAGCATATTGGTGATCTACATTTCCTTCCATAAAGTACTTGATATGCAGTTGCCTTTAGACTACTCTGATAGCTATTATTGTAGGAAAATTCTGCCAATGGTAGATGATCTTCCCATGAACCACCAAAATCTAATGCACAAGCCCTAAGCATGTCTTCCAATATTTGATTGGTTCTTTCAGTCTAACCCCCAGTTTCTGGATGATAGGCTGTGCTGAAATCCAACTTTGAACCAAGTGCTTCATGTAATTACTTCCAAAATGCTGAAGTGAACACAAAGCCTCTATCAGTTATGATCTTTTTGGGCACTCCATGCTTACTCACTATCTCCTTGATGTAAACTTCTACTAACTTCTCGACATTATCTTTCTGATTTATCAAAATAAAATGTGCACTTTTAGTGAGTCTATCAACAATCACCCATATCATATCTTTTCGTTTTGGTGTCATGGGTAATCCTGTGATGAAATCCATACCAATTTCCTCCCATTTCCACTTGGGAATTTCCAAGGGTTGCAATGGTCCTACTGGACTTTGATGTTCAGCTTTTACCCTTTGACAAGTATGGAATTCTGACACATATTTTGCAACGTCTCTTTTCATGTTATTCCACCAGAATAATTCTTTCAAATCCAGGTACATCTTAGTACTTCCTGGATGAATGGAATACGGTGTTTCATGTGCCTCTCGAAGTATCACTTCATGAATCTCTAACACATCTAGAACACAAAGAAGATCTTGGAACCATAAAGATCCATACTCTCCTAAGCGAAAAACTGATGCTTGTCCTTGAGATATCCTCCGAATATCTTCAGCAATAAAAGAATCTTCTGCTTGATGTCTAAAAATTTCATGCTTGAGATCACTATTCTGTTCTGCAACTACCTACATAGTAGCTAATCCTCCAAGAGTCTCTGTTCTTATGAATTGAAGTTCCAACCTTTCCAAGTCTATCTATAGCTCTTTTGGTAGCTCCCGATTGCTAGGCTAAATATCTGCACTTTTACGACTTAAGGCATCTGCTACAACATTGGCTTTTCCAGGGGTATAATTGATTGTCAAATCATAATCTTTGATTAGCTCTAACCAACGCTTCTACCTCATATTCAATTCCTTTTGAGTGAAGAAATATTTGAGACTTTTGTGGTCAGTGTATAACTCACATCTGGCTCCATAAAGTTAATGCATCCATCCTTTCAAAGCAAAGACTACTACTGCTAATTCCAAATGATGGGTTGGATAATTGACTTCATGTGGTTTCAATTTTCTGGATCCGTAAGCAATTACTTTACGATCTTGCATTAACACACAACCTAACCCTTCTTTGGATGCATCACAGTATACTGTAAAGTCCTTCCCTGTTTCAGGAACTGCTAGAATTGGAGCGGTAGTTAATCTAGTCTTTAACTCCTGAAATCTTGCTTCACACTTCTTATCCCAAATGAATGGTGTATTCTTCCTTAACAATTTGGTCATTGGTCCAGCTATCTTGGAGAATCCTTCAATGAACCTCCGATAATAACCAGCCATTCCCAAGAAACCTCAAATTTGTTTCACATTGGTTGGTGTAGTCCATTCTAATACTGATTGAACTTTGGATGGATTTACAGCAATCCCATCCTTACTGATCACATGACCTAGGAATTATACCTCATCTAGCCAGAATTCACATTTGCTGAACTTAGCATAAAGCTTATGTTCTCTTAGGATTTGCAATGCTATTCTCAAATGATCAGCATGCTCTTCCTTATCCTTTGAATATATCAAAATATCATCAATAAACACTATGACAAACTTTTCCAAGTATGGCATGAAGATTTTGTTCATCAGATTCATGAATATTGCGGGTGCATTGGTCAAACCAAACGGTACGACAAAATACTCATGATGTTCATACCTTGAGACAAATGTTGTCTTTGGAACATCTTCCAGTTTGATTTTTATTTGATGGTATCCATATCTCAGATCAATCTTGGAAAATACTCCAGCTCCTTTAATTTGATCAAACATATCCTGGATTCTAGGTAATGGATACTTATTCTTGATGGTAACATTATTGAGATTTCTATAGTCCCCACACATCCTTCTCCCTCCATCTCTTTTATCTACAAAGATCACCAAAGTTCCCCATGGAGATACACTTTCTTGAATGAATCCTTTTCTAGCTAACTCATCAATTTGCTCTTTAAGTTCTTTTAATTCTTTAGGACCCATCTTGTATGGTGGTTGAGCTATTGGTGTTGTACCCGGAATTAGATCAATAGTGAACTCTATTTCCCGATCTGGTGGCATTCCTGGTAACTCTGCTGGAAAAACATCTTGAAACTCATTTGCTACAGGAATATCCTCCAACTTGACCTCCTTCATTGAATTCAACTAAAGATCCACCATGATATGACTGTGCTTATCACCTTGATAAACTATCCTTGCTCCACTTGGAGTCTTGATTGAGACAATTTTATCCTCACAATTAATCTGAGCCCCATGTTCAGTCATCGAGTCCATACCCAGCACTACAACAATTCCCTTCAAAAGAATCACATAAAGGTCCACAAAGTATGTACAACCATAGATCAAGATAACCTGATCTTGTTTAATGTGGCGTACAACTACATTTCCCCCTGCCGTCACCACGATCATAAGGTTTTCTAACGTTGCCCTACTAATCCCGAATTTATCACAGAATTCTTCAGAAATGAATGAAGTAGTTGCACCAGTATGAAATAGAAATTTTCCAGGATTGGTAAGGATATTGAGCGTACCTATCACTACATGCTCCCAGTTATCCACCTCCTCTAGCGTTGCACAATTCAGCTTTCCGGTTGGTCTGTTTCTCTTACCATTGTTGTTCTTGACATAATTTCCTCCTTTATTGGGTTGTCCATTGCCTCCACTAGTTTTTCCTCCACCTTTAACAGGCCAACCACCTTTTGGTTTGCTCGTACAATTTGGCTTTATATGACCCCTCTGACCACAAGCATGGCAAACTATCATTGGTTTCTGGCAATCTCTGCTTATATGCCCTGGAAGTTTGCAATTATGGCATATAATATTCCTTCCGGTTGGGTTTGCACTCCGGTTGGAATTGTTGTTGTTGTAAGGTCTATTCCTTGTCTTGAACTCTAGATTGGGCTTGGGTTTACTTGCCTGAATCCTCTTAGTTTCCTTCTTGGCTCTCTTCCTTCTATACTCTTGGACATTCTTGTAGTCATCCTCAAAAGTGATGGCTGCATCCAGTAACTACTGATAAGTTTGTTTATTTTCCAACCTCAATTGCATCTTCATGAATGGATTTAACCCTCGCAGAAAACACTTCTTTCTCTTTTCTTTAGTGCTCACTTCATCCTCGGCATAACGAGACAGTTGGCTAAACTCCCGGATGTACTTCATGACACTAGTATATCCTTGTTGAATCTCTTCAAACTCTCTACGCATCAAATCCATCACACTTTCAGGAACATGATACTCATGGAACCTCTGCTTGAACACTTCCCAAGTATACTCTCTTCCTGGATGTTGCATGGCTAAATGATTTTCCCACCATGATGCTGCAGGTCCTATCAAAAGGTGAGTTGCATACCTTAGCTTTTACTCATCATTACAACCTACAGTCTTCAGCTTTTCTCTCCGTATCTGCTAGCCAATATTCTACATCCATTGGTTCAAGGGCTGATGCAAAAGGTAACGGCCTTGCATTCTAGAAGTCAGAAAGACTCACTCCTCCACCTTCAGGTGCTCTCTGGTTTCCAGCTCGTCCCAACAACTCTTCCATGAACTTGTTTTGGTTTTCTTGCATCATTTGCATGTACTGAATAAAATTCCGCTCCATTAGCAGCCTCATTGGTGGTGGTGGTGGTAATGTTCCCTGATTTCCGGCATCTGCATCTGCCCTCTCCTTGGCCTCACGCTCCATGCGCTGCTGCTCAGATTCGGTTTCTACACCCGATTCCATGACCCCCTAGTCCTGCAACATAAAGCGAATACTCATAATTACATCAAGCACATGTGTTCTGAGCTCAACTTTACGCACAAAACTAGTCACACAATGGAAATCAAAATCCAAATAAAACCCAAATATGCATTTTACATATTATACATTACAAACATCTTAGTAATACAAAGTCATTACAACATGTACCATAGAGGTATACTAACAAATTAACAACACTTCCTCACTTATTTAGCTACATCATTCTCTCGGATTACAATACGCAATACCCGATACTTCCTAATAGGTATCCTGCTTCTAGTATCCGTGACGCTCATCATACATGCCTGAAGTCCAACCGTGATGACGTAACGTTCGTCGTACAGTTTGTGGAAAAAATGGCCCTCCAGAAGGAACATACTCAGTATCTGAAGTATCAGGACTTGAGTCATTACTCAGCCTGAGTGCATTGACTCCCTCCAGCTCAGCTTAAAAGTCTTCGGAACCCTGTTTAAAATTATCACCCACTTGCATCTCCTGAGCTTCATTCCTAGAATTGTCAACAGAATACGCAGATTCTGCTGCTCCCCAGGTGCTCTGTTGGGCAAGATAGTTAAACACTGGATAATGTATATTCCCTGGGTTTTGAGAAGATGTTGATGATTCAAGGATTTTCTTCCTCATCCTGATCATCTACGAATATGGTATTTCTACTACTGTTATTAGGATTGGTTCTCACACCCATCCAATTGGATTGTCCAACATCTCTGTCAGACCCATCTATGGACATCTGATTCTCTTGGGATCCTTCAATTGACCCTATTCTCCATCCATCAGAATTCTCGATAGGAAGTTCTGAATCGGTCCCTTCCTCAGAACCCTGTGGCACAGAATACCTCATATCTAATGTAGGATCATAGGTAGATTCTGGTCTAGGTGAATAAGGATATGGTGTAAAAGATTCAGGATCTATGGGTATATCCTTAAAAATTGGTTTTGCACTACTCCTTGCTTCTTTCTCCAACTGGGATGCTAACTGCATCCTTCTTTCTAGATCAGTTAGATCCTCTAACATATCATTTTTATCTTCAACAATTACTTGATGTGTCTTATAAAAAGATGCAACAAGTGTTCTATATCGATCCATACACTTGGAAGCTAACTTAGGATGCTTCTTTACCAAAGTAAGATGATCCGGTACTGGCTCCGAGTCTATAGAATCATGAGGAATCATAGAGAATGTTCTCCCTTCTAACTCTTTAGCTTTATGCTCCCGGATATTGGCTATCGCCTCCACAACAGCAACATGGTATGTTGCTAAATGACTCCTACCTTCACCTATAGGTAGATCTTGATATAATCCAAGCTCCTCTGGAAGTTGGATACTCACACGATACTTGGATAACATCCAACCATCATAATAGGTTATGGTATTCACCGGAATTTTAGCTAGACAACTAAAAATCCTCTAGAGTTGACGAAGCTGATCAGTAAATGATCCTTGGTAGTCATCGAGAGTCTCCTCTTTCCTTACCAAAGTTTGTTTTGGAAACTTTGGTGCCATAACTCTGTATATCAAAAATATTTTGATTAGTAATAAATAATATATTGCAACATAACAAAGAATTATCACACTAAAAATATATAACGGAATATTCTCATTTGAATACCCATTATACCCTTTTTAGAGAACTCTTTATCGTTGCTATACACTCCTACAGGTAATACCCTTTACTAGGTTTCCAACCTAAGGTCAAAGCAATTTGCTCTGATACCCAGCATACCACTTCATGTGTATTACACTATAGTCGTTGACATGACATCCATAGAACACCGTTCCATAAATATCACATCCCTCAGAGTGGTACAACAGAAACATTGCGGGTCCATATTACAAACATACACACATTATTATTATTACATTACCAGAAGTTAAAGAATTCAAAAGATTCAACTTACAAACCAAATATAGTGTTTCAGTGGAAGTTTTAAAGTGACAACTTAAACTCCAAATTGAGCTCAACAACTTATTGTTATATATTGTTCATGTTGCTCGGCTCAGTTGGTTCCTAGTACTACGGTAATTATTCCGACTCATGGTGCTTTCCTCCGTAGACGACATCGTAGTCCACCCCTTCTACGACACCGTACATATTGGTCTCTTCATAGAAGACATCCTCTTGATTTTCAGCTGCATACATTGGCTTATCTTCTGGATCCTCAGAGTCTAAGCAGGGGATCAAAGGAAAAGGTGAGTAACAGCGTTACCCAACAAGTTCATTATATGCAAGGTGGGAAGTTTTATGCTCTATCTACCACCTTGGACTATAAGTCCATGGCACTATGCATTTTTCGTAAATATTTCTTGAAAGATTGTTTTTATTGTAAAAAAATTCTATGACCAGAACTTTCATGGAGTTCCTTTCCTACCGTGTTCGTAGCTCCTTCCCGGAACAGGGAGTAACAAGTTACAATTCTTAGACTCTATAGAGGTGCGTTACTTTACCCATGACAGATCAACTCCTTGTTGCACAACCAGGCGTACTTTCCCATCCACAATTCCATGATGTGGGGCCCAGTAGGTGATCCAAGCCAATCACTTCCCTCTCCGTGACCCCATATGTCTGCACGATCCTTCAGGGCTGGCTCACCTCCGTTAAGCCCCTTCCGGGCAGGCTAAAACCCTGATGAGTTCCCGAAGATTCTATGAGTTGGTGATGCCCCTGACAAGTACCAAATAGGTCAGGCTAAACCTCCGACAGCCACTCATAGATAATCTAGACACCAAAAACATGGGGCCTAAGGGTGCCCACCCATATGTTGGATCCGTATAAGGAATCACAATGTCACGTTAAGGTAGTCTTGCCTCCATACGAAAGGAAAAGGATACAGCTAACTTCTCCGTCCCATTCCAAATCTCATGGATACCGCGTTATATACAACGCTAGAATCACTGATGTCATGGGTTGTTAAATTCCTAGGTGATTATCATTGTTGCAAATAGAAACCTAAGTTCTATTGCTTCATTATATCATCACTTAGGATGATATTAACCATTTATTTACTTGAGAAAATAATATTTTTCTTTCCTTGAAACATAGATGATAACACACAATTTACAAATACTTTGGTAAAGACTCTTCAAAGGACATGAGAAAGCGATGAACTTGCCTGGTGATTACAAGGTAGTGAAGTCGGATGCTTGCACTGGACCTTGAGCTTCTATATCTACAAAACATCATTATTGCCCGGTAAGGACAATATTTAAAGAAGCAAAATGAATATGCATAGTAATTTAATGCATTATTTCTTATTTATATTCTTTGTGTGTTTTACCCAATATTTTAGTTTCTGGAATTACTTTAAGTAATAAAGAAATTTATTTTAAATAATAACCTTTTAATATTTTATAAATATAACATTCACAATTTTTATAATGTAATATATTTTAATGGAGTTAAAATCATAAAAAAATATTTAATAGGAATTCTTGTATTTATTTGTTTAATAATTCTTTTAAGAATTAGCATTTAAATAAAAGGGAATTTCTTTTGGTAACTCTAATATTTATTTAGTATTTTTCTAAAATACTACAATAACAAATTATAATAAAAGTGTTTTTATTTATTTTTAACCTCTTTCATAATTTTTATAAAATTCCATAAGGAATATATATATTATAAAATTCTTGACCAAAAATTATATATATATATTATTTCTTAATTTAATTAAATAGGTTGGATTATTATGAATCTAAAAATGTATTATTTGTATTTTCCAGACTTCTATTTTATTTTCTAGAATTCATTTAGTTCTAGGATTATTTTGGTCTTTTATAAATTATTAAAATTTCTTTTAGGATCTTTGGGCTAACCCATTGGGCTTATTGGGCCAAACTTGGCCCAAGTGGCCTGGTCAAAATCCCTCCCCGAAGGGGTTCTGACCCTATCAGCCCAACTCTCTGTCTCTCTCCCTCTCGACCTTATCTCTTCTCCTTCTCGACCCCGTGGCCGCTGGCGCCGCCGCCATGCGATGCCCGCCGCTGTGGTCTTCCCTGGCCGCCGTCGTGGTGTATGGCAAGGTTGTCGACCACGCTCCTTCATATGCTCCAACTCGATTTGGTTCTGGGGCCCTCCTACGGCCAGGCTAGCCCCGTACGAACCCTAGGGTTTGGGGTGGTGTTGTTGGCCTTGCTGATACTCGATGGTCTTTGGTGAGGTGCTTGTGCTCTCGTGTCTTCTTTGTGGCTGCCATGCTGACTAGGTGCGGGTTGCAGCGCCCTCTAGGGTGCTCCCTGTTCCGCTGTGAGATCGTCGGCCCCTCTGCTTCCTCTTCAATTCTCCAGCGAGGACCACAGGTGAGTTGGTTCTCGGCTATCACCCGTGCCTCTGTATACTTCGATTATCTCTATGTGTAACTAGTGGCTATCCTTCATTAGGGTTCATACTGGTTCTAGGGTTCATCCCTGGTTCTAGGGTTCATCCCTCTATGTGCTTGTAAGATGGTGATTTTGATCTGGTAGTGATGCCTAGTGAAGATTGTGCTCTCTGCACCTCAGTGCTTGCTGTCATGATTTGATTATTTGATGCTGTTGTTGATCTGATGCCAGTGTTGATCTGATGCTAGTGGTTCACAGTGTTGCCTCTGATTGGTGATTAAGCTTGGTTAACCTGATGGCATAATTGTGAAATCTGGTTGGTGAGATTGATGCTTAGTGTGTTTATCTACTATTAGTGCTTTGTTACTGATAGTAACACTGTTAGTGATTGTTCATTTCATCAGTAGGTGTTGGCTTGTATAGTTATCACTAGACTAAACTTAACCATTGGAGTCTAATGATACCTTGAAGATATATGGATATGTTAGATGATCGCTGAGTGTTATCTCACGAAAATGATAATTATTGGATTACTGGTTTATTCATGAAAGCTAAAATAATTGTTTGGCTTGGTTGTAGGATTTGTCCTTGTGACACCATCTTAGAATGGCACACAAGTTGATTCTACTACTGGCTTTACTATGTCAGTACTTGAGATTGGATAGATGCCTAAAAATAAGTTGAAAGCTTCTCTTGATATTTGTGCCTATGATGTTGGTCTGAGGCTCTAGGAACTAGATTCCTATCTTGCTGTCCCTTTCAAACATGCTAAAGTATCATGGTTGCTCACTGGATCTTGGATCGTAGTTGGTTAAGATGATTGGTTTGTTTGTAGCTTATGAAATCTGAGGTGCTACTCTTTTAGGAGACGTGCCCAGATTTTATATGAACAAATGATGGAATATATAAGTTGTTTTGGTATCACCAGATCTATGATGCTAGTCTGAGATTTTGGTGGATTTGGTAGAGTTTACTGTTGGAGATATGCCCTAGAGGCAATAATAAATCTAGTTATTATTATATCTTTGTGTTTATGATAAATGTTTACATTCATGCTATAATAGTATTAACAGGGAAACATTAATACTTGTGTGATTTGTAAACTAAATTAGAGTCCCTAGTAAAGCCTCTTTATAATACTAGCTTGTTGGTTAATAAATGATTGTGGTTTCCCTATCATGAACATTGAGATGTTATTAATAACTAGATCATATCGTTAGGAGAATGGTATGATGGACATACTCCTATAGATAAGCGTAGCATAAAGATCAAGTCATTTTAATAGTTCAAACGGCTATTTTGTTTGGTGGAGGGAGAGTAGGAAACCTACTTGGGGAGGAAGTCCCTCTCCCTCCACCGCCGGCCTTGGAAGCCGAGTTGGGGAGGGACTCCCCTCCCCTTGGCCGGCCCCTTCACCTATATAAGGAGGGGCAGGGCTGCCCCTCCACCTATATAAGGAGGGGCAGGGCTACCCCTCCAAGCACACAACTTGCACCCCGTAAACCCTAGCTCCAAGCCGCCGGCGCCGCCACCTCCTGCTGCTGCCGCCTAGGGCTAAACCCTAGCCGCCGACTTGGGGCATCCCCTTGCCCTAGCCGCCGGCCTAGCTCCCTCAACTTGGTGTGTCTAAACCCTAGATCACCGAGGCTCTCTCATAGTCCACCATACTCGCTCCGGCTTAAGGCGAAGCCCTGCGAGATCTCCCCTCTACTTCCGGTACCACGCCGTCGTGCTGCCGGAATCACGAGGAGAGTGCTACAACCTCCGCTGTCTGCTGGAACAAGGGAGAGGAAGGTCTTCGTCGAGTACCGACTGCGGAAGCGCTGCCGGAACGCAACACCGGAAGGATTGTCTACGCGATCTTGAGATCGGGAAGAGTACGACTACATCACCCACGAGAATCCGCTCTCGTTAAACACTTTGGAATCTTCGATGGTGAGTTATTCTATCGACTCGTTGCTACAATCTAGTAGATAGATCTTGGCTTGTTTGTTTGTATGCGGTAGAATTTTTTTGTTTTCCATCCTACGAACCCCTACAGTGGTATCAGAGCCGTGTCTATATGTAGATCTGTTGCACGAGTAGAACACAATGGTCATTGTGGGCGGTGATGATTTTATTATCAATTGCTTCTTGTGTACTTTGCATCTTGCGGTATGATGGGATGAAGCGGCCCGGGCTAACCTTACATGACATCGTTCATGAGACTTGCTCCATGCTCAACATGCAACTTGTATTGCATAAGTGGCTTTGCGGGTGTCTGTCTCTCCCATTATAGTATAGATCCAATTTACAACGGGCACTTGATAGTTCAAACATCAACGTTGTGGTTCTTGTTCGTAAGTTAGATCGACACTTATTGAAAGCCCCAAACCATGTAAAACATGCAAAGAAATTAGAGGCGTCTAACTTTGTTTTGCAGGGGTGTGCTGTGATGTGATATGGCCATGATTGTGATTATATTTGATGTATGCAATGTTCCTTATTGTAAGTTGGCAACCGGCAGGAGCCATATGGTTGTCTTTAATTTCTGTTAAGACCCTCGTGTCTATTCAAAGTAGTTGTAATAGTTGAAGCTTGTGGATGACAACCATGAAGCAGCGTCATTGACCTTGATGCAATGCCGGTGATGATGGAGATCATGTTCATGCTTGAAGATGGAGATCGGAAGCACAAAGAAGAAAGGCCATATCATATCACATATTATGAATTGCATGTGATGTTAATCCTTTATGCATATTATATTGCTTAGTTAACGACGGTAGCATTATAAGATGATCCCTCATGCACATGAATTTCAAGTTCTTAAGTGTTCATCCTTAGTAAGCACTGTTGCTAAAGCTTGTTGTTTCAAAGCACCACGTGATGACCGGGTGTGTTAGATTTCGCAAGTGTATACAACGTGAGAAAGCCAGATTTGCTCATGCGGAAGCTAAGGTTTGATCTTGACGAGCCTAGCATGTACATACATGGTCTCGGAACACGGATCACCAAAAGGTAAAGCATGAATCATATAGTAGATATGATAAACATGTCGATTGTTCGCCATTGAAGCTACATCAACTCTCGTGATGATCGGTGTTGATGTGGTGGATTTGGTTCGTGTGATCACTAAAACAATGTGAGGGATATTGTTTTGAGTGGGAGTTCACCTAGATTAATTTAACTATTAATTAGAACTCAATTTGTCATAAACTTAGTCTAAACTATTGCAAATATGTTGTAGATCAATGGCGGCCCCTACCATCAATTTTAATGCGTTCCTAGAGAAAGAAAAGTTGAAAAACAATGGAAGCAACTTCATGATTGGTTCCGCAATTTGAGGATTGTCCTCAATGCTGGTAATTTGACCTATGTCTTTGGATGCACCGTTGGGTGACCCTTTGCGGTGATGCTACCGATGAAGTAAAGAACGTTTACCTCGCTCGGAAGAATCAGTACTCCACAGTTCAGTGTGCTATCTTGTATGATTTGGAATTGGAGCTTCAGAAAAGGTTTGAGAATTCAGACCCACATGATATTGTCCGTGAACTCAAATTGATTTTTGAGACTCACGCGGCAGTTGAGAGCTATGAGGCTTCTGAAAAGTTCGTTAACTGCAAGATGGAAGAGGGCAGCTCCGTCAATGAGCATGTGCTTAAGATGTCTGGGCACAAAAACAAACTTCAAAGCCTGGGTATAGTGATTCCTAATGCTTTGGGGATTTACCGTGTCCTCCAATCACTACCACCAAGTTACAAGAACTTTGTGATGAACTACAATATGCAAAGCATGAACAAGCAGTTGCCAGAACTCTTCTCCATGTTAAAATCTGTAGAAGTGGAGATCAAGAAAGAGCACCAAGTGTTGATGGTCAATAAGACCACCAAATTCAAGAAAGGCAAGTCTAAGCAAAAGGGACACTTCAAGAAGGGTGGTAAGAAAGTTACCGCACCGACGAAGAAGACCAAGGCTGGACCCAAGCCTGATACAGAGTGCTTTTACTGCAAGGGAGAAGGTCACTGGAAGCGGATTTGCCCAAAGTACTTGGCGGATTTGAAGAACGGCAACATCGAGAAGAAAGTTATATCCGATATACATGTTATTCATGTGTATCTCACTAGTACTCGTAGTAGTGCCTGGGTATTTGATACTGGTTCGGTTGCTCATATTTGTAACTCAAACAAAGTCTGCAGAATAAACGGAAGCTAGCGAAGAACGAGGTGACGATGCGCGTGGGAAACGGATCAAAGGTTGATGTGATCGTGGTCGGCACGCTACCTCTTCATCTACCATCGGGATTAGTTTTATACTTAAATAATTGTTATTTGGTGCATGCGTTAAGCATGAACATTATATCGGGATCTTGTTTATTGCGAGACGGTTACTTGTTTAAGTCCGAGAATAATGGTTGTTCGATTTAGATGAGTAATATGTTTTATGCACATGCACCTTTGATAGATGGTCTATTCTTATTGAATCTCGATAGTGTAAATACACATATTAATAACATTGAAGCTAAACGTTTGAAATCGAGCGATAACTCGACCTATATGTGGCACTGTCGTCTTGGTCACATTGGAGTGAAGCGTATGAAGAAACTCCATTCCGATGGACTTCTTGAATCACTTGATTTCGAATCACTTGAAAGATGCGAAGCATGTCTGATGGGTAAAATGACTAAGACTCCATTTTCTGGTATGATGGAGCGAGCTACGGACTTATTGGAAATCATACATACCAATCTGTGTGGTCCAATGAGTGTAGCATCACGCGGTGGTTATCATTATGTTCTTACCTTCACGGATGACTTGAGTAGATATGGGTATATCTATTTCATGAAACATAAGTCCGAAACTTTCCAGAAGTTTAAGGAATTTCAAAGTGAGGTTTAGAATCAACGTAACAAGAAGATTAAATTTCTACGTTCTGATCGTGGAGGTGAATATCTAAGTTATGAGTTTGGCGAGCATTTGAAGAAATGCGGAATACTTTCATAATTGACACCGCCGGGAACACCACAGTGTAATGGTGTGTCCGAACGTCGTAATCGAACTCTCTTAGATATGGTTCGTTCTATGATGTCACTTACAGATTTACCGCTATCATTTTGGGGTTATGCATTAGAAACAGCCACATTCACTTTAAATAGGGCACCATCTAAATCCGTTGAAACGACACCGTATGAATTATGGTTTGGGAAGAAACCTAAATTGTCGTTCCTTAAAGTTTGGGGTTCTTGAAGCCGTAAAGAAGTTACAGCCGGACAAGCTTAAACCCAAAGCGGAAAAATGCGTCTTCATAGGATACCCAAAGGAAACTATTGGGTATACCTTCTATCATAGATCCGAAGGCAAAATCTTCATTGCCAAGAATGGATCCTTTCTAGAGAAAGAATTTCTCTCGAAAGAAGTGACTGGAAGGAAAGTAGAACTTAACGAGGTTGTCGAACCTTCTCTCGAACTTGCGAGTAGCGCAGCACCGGAAGAAGTTCCTGTGGTGCCTGCACCAATAAGAGAGGAAGCTAATGATGATGATCATGAAAATTCAGTTGTAGTTGCTACAGAGCCTTGCAGGTCAACGAGAACTCGTACCACTCCTGATTGGTATGATCCCGTTATGAGTGTCATGTTGGTGGACAACACCGATGACCCTGCGACATATGAGGAAGCGATGATGAGCCCAGATTCCAATAAATGGCAAGAAGCCATGAAATCCGAGATTGGATCCATGTACGAAAACCAAGTATGGACTTTGGTGGACTTACCAGATGGCCGGAAGGCTGTCGAGAACAAATGGATTTTCAAGAAGAAAACAGATGCTGATGGTAATGTTATCGTTTATATAAGCTCGACTTGTCGCAAAAGGGTTTCGACAAATTCAAGGAGTTGACTACGATGAGACTTTCTCACCTGTAGCAAAGCTAAAGTCTGTGAGGATTATGTTAGCAATCGCTGCATATTATGATTATGAGATATGGCAGATGGATGTCAAAACAGCGTTCCTCAATGGAGACATTGATGAAGAGTTGTATATGATGCAACCCAAAGGTTTTGTCGATCCTAAAGATGCTAACAAGGTATGCAAACTTCAACGGTCCATTTATGGATTGAAGCAAGCATCCCGAAGTTGGAATCAACGTTTTGATAAGGTATTCAAAAGTTTTGGTTTTATACAAACTTATGGAGAAGCTTGTATTTACAAGAAAGTGAGTGGGAGCTCTGTAGCATTCTTAATACTATATCTAGATGACATATTGTTGATTGGGAATGATGTAGACCTTCTTAACAGTGTCAAGGAATATTTGAATAATAGTTTTTCAATGAAAGATCTTGGCGAAGCAGCTTACATATTAGGCATAAAGATTTATAGAGATAGATCGAGACACCTAATATCATTGTCACAGAGTACATATTTGGACAAAGTTCTAAAGAGGTTTGGAATGGAAGATAGCAAGAAAGGGTTCTTGCCCATGTTGCCCAATACGACCTTGAGTAAAACTCAAAGTCCAGCAACAGCACAAGATAGAGAAAGGATGAGTAAGACTCCCTATGCCTCAGCCATAAGATCTCTAATGTATGCCATGCTATGTACTAGACCCGACATTGCATATGTTGTTAGTTTGACTAGCAGATATCAAAGTGATCCAGGAGTGGATCATTGGACAGTGGTCAAAAACATCCTTAAGTACTTGAGAAGAACTAAGGATATGGTTCTTTCTTATGGAGGTGATGAACAACTCGTTGTTAATGGTTACACCGATGCTAGTTGGAACACCGATCCGGATGATTCTAAATCACAATCTAGATATGTATTTACTTTGAATGGTGCATCAGTTAGCTGGAGGAGTGCAAAGCAAAGCGTTGTGGCAAGATCTTCAACTGAATCGGAATACATGGCTTCTTCAGAGGCTTCACAAGAAGCGATATGGATGAAAGAGTTCATTACAGAGCTCGGTGTGGTTCCAAGTGCGATGGACCCAATGTCTATCTATTGTGATAACATGGGTGACATAGCCAATGCGCAAGAACCAAGGTCACACAAGAAGCTAAAGCACATCAAGCTACGTTTTCACGCTATTCGAGAACATGTCCAAGATGGTGACATAAAGATTTGCAAAGTACACACAGATCTGAATGTGGCGGATCCGTTGACTAAACCTCTCCCGAGGGCAAAACATGACCAACACCAAACTGCCATGGGTGTTCGGTATATTACCATGTAATCTAGATTAGTTGACTCTAGTGCAATTGGGAGACTGTTGGAGATATGCCCTAGAGGCAATAATAAATCTAGTTATTATTATATCTTTGTGTTTATGATAAATGTTTACATTCATGCTTTAATAGTATTAACAGGGAAACATTAATACTTGTGTGATTTGTAAACTAAATTAGAGTCCCTAGTAAAGCCTCTTTATAATACTAGCTTGTTGGTTAATAAATGATTGTGGTTTCCCTATCATGAACATTGAGATGTTATTAACAACAAGATCATATCGTTAGGAGAATGGTATGATGGACATACTCCTATAGATAAGCGTAGCATAAAGATCAAGTCATTTTAATAGTTCAATTGCTATATGCTTTCTAATACATAGTAACCTAATTCCTTCGACCATGAGATCATGCTTATCACCATCACCGGAAGGATTCTTTGATGACATCAAACACCACACCGTAACTGGGTGGCTATAAAGGTGGCATTGAGTGTTCGGAAAGTATTGGTTGAGACACATGGATAAAGAGTGGGATTTGTCCATCCATATGACAGATAGATATACTCTGGGCCCTCTCGGTGGAATGTCATCCAATTGGCTTGCAAGCATGTGACTGGCTCACAAGGTATTACATATCACGGGAACGCGAAAAGAGTACTTATCAGTAACGAGGTTGAACTAGGTATGCAGAGATACCGACGATCATAACCTCGGATAAGTAAACTATCGTGAGACAAAGGGAAGTTGGTATCGTATGTAAGTGGTTCATTCGATCGCAAAGTAATCGTAGAAATATGTGGGAGCCATATGAATTTCCAGATTCCTCTATTGGTTATTGTTCGGAGAAGTGTCTCGATCATGTCCGCATAATTCACGAACCGTAGGGAGACACACTTAAGGATTCAACGTTGTTGAGTAGTTATGGAATGATGAGTAAGAGACCGAATGTTGTTCGGAGTCTCGGATGGGATCCGGTATATCACGAGGAGATCCGGAATGGTCCGGAGAATAAGATTCATATAAGGAAAGTCCTGTTTCGGGGTTGGAGAATGGTTCCGGTGTTTTCATCAGGAATGTTCTAGAAGGTTCCTAATGTCCGCACTCGGAGGAAGGGTACATGAATGTGTCATAACAAGTTGGAATGGTTGCATCATGTACTAGGTGTCATCGCTAAACAAAATAAAGGGATAAATCAAATCCTAGTTTGAAAAGTCAAACGCCAATTTAAAAAGTCAAACGACTATTTTGTTTGGTGGAGGGAGAGTAGGAAACCTACTTGGGGAGGAAGTCCCTCTCCCTCCACCGCCGGCCTTGGAAGCCGAGTTGGGGAGGGACTCCCCTCCCCTTGGCCGGCCCCTCCACCTATATAAGGAGGGGCATGGCTGCCCCTCCAAGCACATAACTTGCACCCCGCAAACCCTAGCTCCAAGCCACCGGAGCCGCCACCTCCTGCTGCCGCTGCCTAGGGCTAAACCCTAGCCGCCGACTTGGGGCATCCCCTTGCCCTAGCCGCCGGCCTAGCTCCCTCAACTTGGTGTGTATAAACCCTAGATCACCGAGGCTCTCTCATAGTCCACCATACTCGCTCCGGCTTAAGGCGAAGCCCTGCGAGATCTCCCCTCTACTTCCGGTACCACGCCGTCGTGCTGCCGGAATCACGAGGAGAGTGCTACAACCTCCGCTGCCTGCTGGAACAAGGGAGAGGAAGGTCTTCGTTGAGTACCGAACGTGATCGATCATGTGAAGCGCTGCCGGAACGCAGCGCCGGAAGGATCGTCTACACGATCTTGAGATCGGGAAGAGTACGACTACATCACCCACGAGAATCCGCTCTCGTTAAACACTTTGGAATCTTCGAGGGTGAGTTATTCTATCGACTCGTTGCTACAATCTAGTAGATAGATCTTGGCTTGTTTGTTTGTATGCGGTAGAATTTTTTTGTTTTCCATGCTACGAACACCTACATTTACTTCTGGTCTTTATATTTCAAATCCTCTAGGATAGATTCACCCCACTTGGGTGATCACTGAGAGGTTAACTTATAAAACAACACATATTTTTCTGTTTGGGTAAGATGAAGAGATAATGTGGATGTTTTATGATACTCACCACAACAGTTGATGATTGTGGTGGCTTGATTTTGCTGGTGGTGTTGCTGGCATGATCTGGTCCTTCACTTCTTGATGTTGTTCATGTTTCTCCTGGTTCCTGTGCTTGGCCTTGATCAGCCCTGCACCTCCTTGCTCCTGCCACTTGACCTTGCTATCCACCTGATTCTCCCCCTCCTTATGTCACCATCTGGTGATGCTAGGATGATCTATTGTGTGGTTTTTGCTAGTGGTTTGCTTGGCATTGCTAAGATGTGTTTTTTCTTGGTGTGGTGTTTGAGATGCAAAGTTGAGCTAGTGGCTGCCACGACTGTGCTTGGTCCTTTTACTTGTGTGAGATTATGTTGTTGTGTCGATAACACTCACCATGCAATTGGTGATTGTACTGCCTATGTGTCTGTTGCATGGTTGTGGATGAGATCAGTGAGGTGTCTCACCCTTTGATCTATTTACTGGTAACATGCCTGGTGAAACTTGCCCCTTTTACTTGCTGTGATCATTTGACTTATGGCTTATTTATTATGAAAGATCAAATTCTTTCATATTGGTGAAACTTTCCCCTAAAATATTTACTCAATGATGTAATCTTGAGCAGTGCAACTCACTCCTCTCTACTGAGAGTAAAATTAATAATTTAACTTTCATTTTCCTTTTTGTTTGTTCTATATTTTGCAGGTACATGATCTGGAAATTAAATATTTAGTATAGGATTACTTAGATAAATAGATTCCTTTGTCATCTTTATTTCGTTCATTTGTAATAATTTAATCATATAGACATCTTTCTCTTTTTGTAATTTCCTTACTGTAATAAATCTTTATTAACTCTATGAGTTAATCCATGTAATTTATTCATGGAATAAATATAAGGAATAAAAGATTCATTTCTAATACTATTTATTATTTCTTGATTAAATTAAATAATATTACTAATTCATTTTAAAATTTATTCTAAAATATCAATTCTTAACTTTAAAATATAAACTCAAAGTTCAAATTTGAATTCAAATCTTTTCCCCCAAAACACACTAATTCATAAATATCATGTCAAAATTTATAACGATCACTCTCTAGAGCTATTCCTACACTTAGAGAGTGAAAGAAACTCTGATCACTTTAGGTTTTTATTTGGCGAAAAATTTACCCACATTTTACAGATGAATGCATGCATATGCACAAATTCCTAAATCTCCCCTTCGCTGGTTCTTTAATGCTGGGATGTTACACCAAGTGTGTTCTTGCTAGAAAGACTGCTATAAAGTTATCTTCATTTGATCTAGCTTTTATCTTAGCTTCTTTGAATAGGGATATATATTATATCCTGGGTGCTTTAATAGCTTACCGTTTTACCGCTAACCGCGAGAAGGGTGGAATTTGTGGAGGTCTCATTGCCTCTCGGTTGCGAGCTTTCCATGGTTTAGAGCCTCACCATTCAGATTATCGGTTCCCCATAGAGAGACTCGATCTCAATTCCATGGTTTAGCATAATTTTGTTTCTTCTTGGGCTAGTTCGAGAGATTTACCGTATGATATTTCCTTTGTCAAGCGTGGTTGGAGAGGGGATAGGACTGAGAAAGTAGTGTCTTTGCCTGCGCCTGCTTTGTTTAATTTTGATAACAGGCAAGGATGGTCACTCACAGAGGAATAATTTGACACATACGTGGCGGATCTCTCCCAGCAAGAGGAGAATGTTGGAGAGGATACCGAAGATGATTTGGTTCAGCCCTCCAACATGGGGGAGTCTTCATACCAGCAGCCCTCCTAAGATTGGAGCACATCTTCTTCTTCATCGCGAGGGCCTGATTATGATCATTCCTACAATGAACCACCAGCTTGGGGTGACTACCCGAGCTATTGGGACCCACTTAGGCCAAAAGCCAAAGCTTGGGGGGAGGTACACCGACATCACACTCATCTATATATCATGTTTCGTCGGTTTTTTGTATATCAATTTTTTCTCTTTCTTTTTAGTTTTTGTTCTTGCTTTCCCAAAACACAAAAAGACCAAAAATATTTTTGTTGTTTATCTTGGTTTGTTTCTTTTCTTTTAGCTTTGGTTTGCCTTAAGAAAAATCCAAAAAGATTTTGCTTTGTTTGTTTTTGCTTTGTGTGCTTGCTTTAAAAATCGAAAACACCAAAAATATTTGTTGTTCTTCTTTGGTTTTGTGAAGTTCTTTGTAGGGTTCAGCAGTTCTTAGTGGAGTTTGGTTTCATGTTATTATTCAAGCCACACAAGTTAAGGGCAATAATGAAGATTAAGACAACTTGAGGTGTGTTAAGAGGCTGATAATGAACTCTATTTGTTTTCATTTTTTTGTACATATACTCATCATTGTGGGCATGCTTAGCCTGTTCATGTAAGGTGTATGTTATTTATGGATGCTTAGTAGTTCTTGCTTTCTTATGATTAGCTCTAGCTTGCTAATAGTTTGTAGCATGTCATATGAATGTTTGCTTGCATTGTTCTATTCATAACTTGGTATGATATTGTGGTATCCTCCTCTGAACGTTTCACTTGAATCGACTTGGTACATGCTCACACATGCATATGACTGAACAATAGTCAGTAAGCCTCGATGATTTATTTTGCCTCAGAGTTCTTGTATCACTTTCGTGCCATAATTATTCTTGTTTTGTTGCAAGCATGATTATGACAGTTATTGCTCTCTCGTTTGTCGCTCCCTCTCTATTGCTAGCCTTCACTTGCACTAAGTATGAACTCTACTCGTGTTTCCAACTCCTCAAAGCCAAACTTGTCAAAAGTGTCCACCATACCTACCTACTAGCATCATTTGATATTCTGTGCATATTCATTATGCCTCGTTTTCTTCCAAATAAAATGTTTGCTTGTTATGAGAAATTTAGTTAGTAAATCTCTCACTAACTTGATGGCACACTTTATTTCTTGCACTTAATAAACCTGAACCATTGTGACTGTCCATGAAAGTTATATGCTTGCGGATTATAGGCTGGGAGTTAGCAGAACTATGTTGTCACGGGGAATGCTTTCAACACCTATAAATATATACCAAGTTGATATCATACTCTTTTGTTTGCAGATGTCGTCGGTGTGAAATAAAAGGGGAGCTTGTAAGTCCATGGAGTTATGTATATGTGTTAGACAAATGGTTGGGCTGCTAGCCTAAGCCATGCCTAATCATGGTGGAACTTTCAGCATAACCATATGATGATGTAGTGACCTCGGATCAAGTAAGATCCTAAGTCCCTGAGAATAACATGCTAGTCCCTGGATCAATAGCTAGCACTCACAGTCGATGAAATATCATGTAAAACACAAGTCTTTATTACATGAATCGAATAATCCAGAGTTTACATTATTACAACAGAAGCGATATAAATACAACTTGGAGTCCCATCAATGCCACAGGCAGGTTGAGTGAAGACCCGCGATCCTAGCGCACCTTTCAAAGATCTCTGAAATTCTGCACATGAAACGTGAAACCAACAAGTTGGGTCAATACTTTGAATGTATTGGCAAATTACACCAAGGAAGGAAGGACTATCTCTACATGCAAGGCTAGTTTAGGCTTTGGAGTTCATTTGCATAAACCTAGTTTTCTTAAGTAGAGAGAAGAGAAGATTGTCCTATTTTGTAAACATTTGCTTAGATAAAATAAGGTCGAGTGGCACACGAGGATATTACGCACCAAGTGTCCAAACAACCAAACACTTGGATATTACGCACCAAGCGTCACTTGGATATTACACACCAAGTTCCCAAATTCCCACCCATTAGCGATATTACGCACGCCATGGGGTTTCAAAACTTTGTTTTAGAAAAGAGAGAGGAAGATCATTCAGAGGCTCCATCCTTCAGATGCTCAATGTTGTTCTGTTTCCGTGAACACGGCTGATCGATCAGATTGCAATACTCTCGAGAGTTTGTGCACTTTACCCACAATCCATGATCAAGTCCTTTTACAGACAAGACCATGGCGAGGCTTTCCCTTAGTAGCCCCTCTACCTTCCGGATCCAACCGTGCCAAGAACCTCCAAATGTTGGTACCCAGGTGAGGTTTCCCACTAAGTACTAGGCCAAGACAGAGCCCATAATGTATCGTGGTTGCACTGGAAGCTTCTGAATTCTGAAACATGGCAGACTTCTTTGATTCCTGGGCGGCCGTCCTCCACCAAAATCTCACTCGTTGACCAGACAACCATTCCACCCAGAAGAAAACTTAGTTTTATTTTGAAGTGGATTTGAGAAGAAAAGTTTGCTCTAGAGAGCCTTTATACTTAGAAAAATTCTTTGTCTTTCGAACCCCCCAACGGTACTTTGTATATATAGCATAGCAAGCAATACTTAGCAAAAACAGGGGTAACCTATTAGGATGGGAAATCCTAAGTATAGAGCTACTCATGGCATACTACAAAATCATCGCACTTGCAAAATAATACTAAGGGGAAAATCTACTAGAACATCCTACACATGCATACTACAGAATTTTGAAGATCATATGCATAGAATCAAAACTGGGACAAAATTATGAACAAGTGGTGTAACTTGCCTTATGTTGATAATATGGGTGTTGATTGTATTTCTCATGACAATCGCACTCTCAACAATCTAATACGAGGACAAGGTAGTTCCAATCAAAACAATTGCAAACATAGCAAACACAACAAGGATGATCGAAAACATGCATGATGATTTAACATTACACAATGGGTATAATTAGTTTTATGAATATTAATATATCATATGATGCATGTATGAGTTCATTTAATGCAATAGGGTACTTGTTATTAATAATTACTTGCCAATATAAGGGTTTTGATAGTTCTGTTGTAACGCCTGTTCTAACTGTAGAATTAAATTTGTTTCTTGGTTTTACTAGATAAAGGACGTTAATACGAACCAGTAGGCGTTGGATTCACCCTAATCGGAGTTATAGATCTTTTTATATGATTTAAATAGTGTTTAATGGGTTTTAAATGATTCATACAGTTTCTGTTGCCTAAAAATCAAACAAAAATTATATCTGTAATCTCCACGGAATTGTGATATCAAGGACATATTATTTGTAATTTTCTGAATAGTATTTATTTTCTTATGAATTTATTACTCTAAATAGGCCATTAAACCATTTAAACCTTCACGGCAAATACTTACAGTAAAATGCTGAACTAATTGCATATTGATGATCTACATGGAACCAGCTTTCCATCGGTATATCATTTGTATTTTTGTGACAAGCAAATAATTTTCTACGAATTTAATAATTTCTAAAGCCATTAAAACTAATTAAATTGCTACGGGGTAAATATTCCGCAAAGGCTATATCCAACCAGATATTATTAAAGTACATTACAGTAGCTTCAATTTGATATATTATTCATATTTTTCAGAGTTACAGATAATTTCTTATGAATTTATTAACCTAAAAGACCATTAAAACTAATTAAATTACTGCAGTAACCACGTACAGTAAAAGTTAGATCTATTCTGATAAGATGATTCTACGTGAAATTATCTTCAATTTGATATATTATACGCAATTTTTGGACGTGGTATGAATTTCTAATGAATTTTACAAGTTAGATCTATAATGTGCAATTTTAAATTCGAACGGAATATTCCAGGGAATATTCCACTGACTGGACATGTTGACTTTGCATGCTGACTGGGACTAGATGTTGACCTTACGTTGACGTGGCGTTGATGAGTAAGATGGCCGGGATGACGACATGGCACGCACCGGTTTGATTGGATCTCGACCGTCTGGATAAGATCCGGTGGCTAGAAGAAGAGATTGACCCGATTTTGGCTCAGAATAGACAAGAAATAAATCTGTGTTAGAGAGACAAATCCGTAGGTCAAATTGAAAAACTCAGAACATAAAAGTTGTGGGGAATCATTATTCCTACCTTTTCACCAAAGGAATTTGGATTTGAAGAAACGAGCGCGAGTAGATCTTGGATTTACATCGTAAGATCTGAAATATTGCGATACGAAATTCTCCGGCTGTGGTGGATGAAAAGAGGTGAGGTTCATCGGGATTGAAAGATTTCGAATATTCCTACAACTTTCGTTTTTTGACCGAAGGCAAACGACGAAGTCTAGATGGGTTAAAAAGCGAAATAAGATTCGGGAATATGTAGATTCGGGATTTCGAGAATAGAAACTCGTATAGCCATGGCTCCACGAGTTTATATGGAGATTTAGGATGGTGTAAAGATAGGCCTTGGAGTAGGGAACAAGTAGAAACAAACGGAAGTCGATTCGGAGTTGTAGATAAAAAGTTATAGCAGTTTGAGTAGAGATAGGTTTAACAAAACAGATTTTGCACGCTTTTTGGAGCAACCCGATCGATCCCTGTAGGCGCGCGTGGCCTGGTCCGGTCGGTCCCCTTGCTGGGCCGCCGGCTGGCTCGGCCGGCCCTTTTTTTTTTACTTGTTTCCCTCATATCTTTTGCATACGAACTCCAAATGATATGATTCTTGTTTCTAAATTTTTCTAAAATTGAATAGATCATTGTAGGATCAAATTTGTAATCTTTTTACTAGTTTGGAAGTAGTGGATTTATAAATCCTTATATATTTCATTTTATTTATATCTTTATGTGTTTGTATTTGATACATAACTTTTTCATACTAGCTCCAAATGAGCTCAATTTTGTTTCTAAAATTTTGTAATATTAATTGGATCTTTTTAGGCTATAATTTAGCAATAATCGCTGTCTTAACAATAGTGGGTTTTATAAAGTCAATTTAATTTCCTTTAGGAACATCTGGGCAAATCAACTATAGGATTTTAGATACCAGGATTTGGATTCAGTTTGTGAGAACTTTGCATGGATGAAATGCTTATGAATGCTTCATGAGTTTCATTTTGAAATCTTGCACACCAATTCCACAATCCATAATAAATCCATGCCCTTTTGCCTATATGGCTACTTAGGTCTTAACAAAAGAATATAAGATTTTGAATTCATGGTTGAGAGGATTTTCTATTCAAAAAGGTTCTTCTCTTTGAGAATTTTCAACATAATCAAACAATCAATCAAACTTATTTATTTATTTCACATTCCAAAATTAGGAGAATTTTGGGATGTGATGATACCACTTAAAAGAAATCTCGTCCCGAGATTTGGGAAGGCTAGAAAGAAAGAAAGGTTCGGGATCCTTTAGGATGCTACCACCCTTAAAAGAAATTGACTAGGTCACTTCTCGAGGATTCACTTAGCTCAGATTGGTTCTCCTTTAGAATTTTATTGGCACAATGTCTCTAGCACATTCTAAACATCATGATTGATAGTTTCTGAGAAAGCACTTCTTAAACTAGCAAAACTCTCATGGTGGGTAAATAGGGAATGTTTACTTCACGGTGCCCATAATTCACGGTTGGGATTCATCCTTACCGTACATCCTATGCTTAGCAATGGATGCTTTTAGAAGGGTGTAACAATATACCATTCTAGGGTTTAGGCTCAACGTCGACCCTCTGCTAAGGTTGAAAAGGGCACTCAAGATTCACAAAGCCAACAGTACAAGAGCGAATAATAAGAGTAGTAGGAATGGTGATCAATCCATCCTGCACCCAAATCATTACCCTGTATGAGGATAGGTGAATCACGTTTTTCTATCACTCGGGCATTCTTACTTGCCTTGAAGAATGTTTCCATGGGCACGAACTAATTCTCTATGTATACTCCCATGTATTCAATCAACAAAGCTACTACTAAATCTAGGCTATAAATACTTCAACTATCAGGTTGGGTAATCTACTACATAACATCATGTGCAACACTTCTTCCACATCCTTTTTTTCTATTAGGTGGAGCATTCCCTTCCTAAATGCATTGTGTTGTCAAACCTTCCACTTAACACATCATTATATCTCCAAGGGTTCAAGATAGGAAAGGATAGATTCTATAGGAAAGAAACGACTAAGAAAATAATCCTACCCATAACTATATGAAGCAATCAATGTCACGAACAAGGAAACAATCATAAGAAATCAACACACAAGCAAGAACCTATATAATAACATTACATGTGTATAAACTTAGTAGTATATAACCACAAAATAGTTTGAAAGCATTGAGAACAATACTAGAATAAAATAGAGCAACATATAAGCAATAAACAAAATCTGTCAAAACGGTACAGAAGACTTCACGAATTTTTCTGACTGACTTAAACTCGTCACGAATTTTAGCCAATTTTTGTGCATGTACAACAGGTAATTACGCTCCAGATACTATTTTTGTAGATTTTTATGAGTTACCAATAAAATATGTAAAATCGCGCGGTACAACAGGTCAGGCAGAAAACTGCAGCAGTAATCCACGAATTTCAATCAATTCACACCATTAAAATAATTTTAAAACCACACGAAAGTTCCAGCAACTTTAGAGTTTCAAAACAACAGATCCTAAACAAGGCATCACACGATATGATTCAGTACAAACCAGCAAGCAACCTATATTGTCATACCATATAAGTTGGTAAAAACAATATGCTAACACGATAGCGATGATCTCCTAAAGAGATAAAATATGGTGGTCCAGACCTAACCAAACTTGATGAGATGTTTATTTATGTCATACTATTTGTTCTTTTACTTAGCTAACTCTCATATAGGTATCATAAGAATGGACAACTATAAATTTGAACAAGAAGAGGTTATAGAAAAGATAGACAAGAAATATAAGAACATCTAATAAGTATAAAATATGATAGTTCTCCTAATAGAGGTCTTCTATTGCTATTACCATCGTCGTTTTTATCCTTTCCAGCTACATTCACATGTTTTGGACAATTATCAGCATAATGCCCAGGATTGCGACACTGGAAGCATAGGACTTTTGCTTAGATCCTTCCTCCTTTTTGGCAAGGACATCCCGTCTTGTGGTTCTTCATGCTCTACCTCAACATTTGGAAGCCTTGATTGTTTCCTTGAGCCAGTTTGGGGAAATGGGCATTCCTTTCATATGTCGAGTATTGCGAAGTGATGACTTTGGGTGTGGTGTCTAGAGTCTTGAATCCATCCCTTGTATTTGTCGTGTCCTCGCGGAGCTTCATGAGGTCTTGGCGCATTTCCGCTCGACTTGTTGATTCAGTTGATGTACCACCGGGTAGAGGTGCATTGAGCGGGGTTGTGATTGGTCCCTTCGCATAGGAAGAATGTAACTTGAGAGGTGGGACATTCTTCTGATGGGTGCCTTCCTGTAGGGTTCGCAGCATAGAAAACAAAAAATTTCCTACGATGGGAACAACTATGTACCAAGATCTATCTACTAGATACAAACAACGGGCGGATGTATATCCGTAGAGAACATACCCTTCAAAACCGACAAAGCTTAACGAGTCCAAACTCGTGGTTGATGTAGACGATCTCTTGCCGATCTCAAGATCGAGAGGAAGTCCTAGCGCCGCAAAACAGCAGCGCATCCGTGCTCGCACACACGTTCGAGGCACCGAGCAACCTCCGCCTCCTCGCTCCAGCGATGCAGTGGAAGCACAACTCTTTCTTGTCGAAAATCCACCGGGAACATGTATCTCGCTAGTCCGAGACCATGGGGGATAAATTCTAGAGGGGGAGAGAGATCCTTCACGAGGAGGTGTGAGTGAGAGAGAGGGAGGGGGCTCCTTTTATAGGGAGAGGGGGGCACCCAAGGGGCCATGCGCCCAGCCATGGGGCTGCCCCCACCTCTTCCACATTCATGTGGGTGGACACTCCACTCACTCAAATGCCTTTCAATTCCCTCCACTCAAAAACCCACTCAAATTCCCATTAAATTTCCACCAAATTTAATGCAAACTCTCATTAAATAAAACTCTTTTATTTTATTCAGAATTTTGTCAATTACTTTAATGACAAACATTCACAAATAACCCCTTGCTAGTATTTTATTTCACATGCAGAAACACTTTCTGTAATTTCACCCGAAAACCCGTTTCGGTATCTAGTGAAATAAATTCCTGCGCTTGTTATTCTTTTCGGCATGAAACTTTTGCTCCAATTGGATGTAGGTGTCTCTTAAGTGTGTCACCCTACGGTTCATGAATAATGCGGACATGATCGCCTCTCGGATCAATAATCAGAAGCGGGATCTGGAGACCCATACTGACTCCCACACATTCAACGATGACTTTCTTGTGATCGTCGGAACCTTTTACCCTAGTATCTTAATCCCTTTGTTTCACGATATATTACATGTCCGAGATTCGATCATCGATTTCTCCATACCTAGTTTGATCTCGTTACTGACATGCACCCTTTTCTCGTTCCCGTGATATAACATTCTAGTGATCAAATCACTTGCTTGCAAGCTAATCAATGTGATATCATCGAGAGGGCCCAGAGCATATCTATCCTTCATCGGGATGAAAAAATTCCACTCTCGATCCATGGGCCTCAACATAACACTTTATTAGTTCCGAATCCATCTTTATAATCACCCTGTTACGGTGTGACGTTTGATGTTATCAAGAAACTCTTCTGGTGTTAGTGATTGACATGATTTCATGGTCTAAGGATTAGGATCACTTTGTAAGTTGTTATAGCAATATAAACTCAATGACTTTGATCGTAATGCTATACTTAGGATGAATGTTCATCACATCATTACACTAATGTTGTGACCTCGTTATTAATAACATCCAATGTCCATGATCAGGAAACTTTGATCATCATGTTAATCAACGAGCTAGTTTATAAGAGAGGCATAACTAGGAACTTCCTTTTTGTTTATTAAACACACATGTATTAATGTTTCCGTATTAATACAATTATAGCATGTAAAATAAACATTTATCATAAATAAGGAATACAATAATAACCACTTTATTATTGCCTCTCGGGCATATTCCCTTCAGTCTCCCACTTGCACTAGAGACAATAATCTAGTTTGAAAACTTTGCGTATTGAACACCTATGGCTTTCTGGTGTTCCATATACGCAATTGCAAGTGGTTAACATAATCTACGGATCTGACGCTTTTAGGTCCGTGTGTATTTTCATGTCTTTGCGTCTTCACGCATCACTCATTCTCCAATGAGATGGCATTGTATAAATTTGGTCTTTTGGTGAGACCTTTAGTTCCTTCGGGTTAAAACACGTCGATACTATTGTCATACAATATGTCTTTAGTGTTAGCCCGTTGCGAACCACACCTTAGTTTGATAACAAACTTCTTGACACAAATTCCCTCCTTTGCTGCTACTATAGCAGTCATATACTTAACCTTTTTGTTGTAGTATTCGTCACAATGTCTTAACTATGGATTTCATCCAAATCCATCATGGAATCTCCTTTCCATTACATTGTGCCACCCATAGTTTAAATTGAGATAAACTTAATTTGTATCTTGTGACAAAACTAGTATCAATGCAACGCTTTACAATGAACTATTTGTAATTGTTTGTCACCTCTACACAAATATATTCTTAGTTCTTCCAAAAGATCATAAGAATATACTTACTATAGTCCAATGATCATTTTATGATTCATTCTGGTATTTTCTCATAACACTTAGAGCATAGGACATATCTGGATGTGTACATATCATGGTATGATTGATCAAAACATTCTCGTGATTTCACTCATCAAGTGTCAAAGCACTTGAATCTTGTTTCACTTATCAAGTGTCGATACACTTGAATCTTGATTCAATTCCTTTTCCATGCGACAAGAACCGTTTCTAGTCGTTTCTATATTGAACTCCTTCAATATCTCATATATGTATGTTTGGCACAACCATATTAGCGTCACAGTCTATCCACTATAGACAATCATGCTAAATATTTGGGTTTTTCCTAAGTATTTCATCGAAATGAAATTCTTAACCTTTGTCAATGAAAGATACATCATTTCTAATCAACAAGATGTCCTCCACATAATGTATTAGAAATATGTCTTAGTGCTCCCACTTAATTTCTTGCAAATGCAAGCATCTTCATCGTCTCCTGATGAAAAACTCCTTTTTCATTATGGTGAAGATTCCAACTCCGCGATGCTTACTTCAACCATTGAAGTTTGCATGCCCTTTTTAGCATCCTTTGAATTAACAAAACCCTTTGGATTGTGTCATGTACACGTCCTAGGTAACCATTCTATTAGAAGAACTTTGTTTTGTTTATTCATCTACCATATACCAAATTATATGTAGTGGTTGCTACTTTGTCCAGACTAAATATCGCTATGAAAGATCAAATCTTATCATAGTCAACTCCTTGAACATTGTCATAAAATACTTTACGACATGTCGACTATTTCATAGATGTGAAACATCCATGTCTGTTTCTTTATAGATCCAAATACGACCGATAGGTTTTTACACCTTTCCGGAGGGTCTTCCAAGTTCAAAACTTGGTTTCTCGTGTATAGAACTATCACGGATTTTATGGCTTCAAGCCATTTGACGGAGTCAGGGCCCATCATTGCTTATTTGTATGTAGTCGGTTCATCATTGTCAAACAATAATGATTTACTCTCAAATCTCAGCATTTGATTTGTTTATCCGACCGACTTGGTTCAATAAGAACTTAGATCTCCATGACCACAACCTTTGAGGCACATAAGCTATGAGCATTATGGCAGCCTCCGGAACCATTTCCTACTGCTAACTCAGCACATTTAGCTAAGGTTCGTTAACCTTATCAAAGTTCTATTGTCCTCCCACTTAACATTTATGAAAAATTCCTTCTTCAAGAAACTTCATGTTTCAAGCGACAAACCCTTTTGTCCTTGGTGTTATGAAGGAATAACCAATTGTTATTCGAAATAACCTACAAAGACATACTCATCCGACTTCGGTTGTAAACATCTTACTTATGTTTAGCATACCAAAATTTAAGAAATGACAACTTGGGTTTTACCCCAAACCATAACTTCCATGGTGTCATTTCAACGGATCAAGATGGAGCTCTTTTCAGTGTAAAAGCGGTAGTCTCTAAAGCTTTAATCTTTTAAAACATAATGGCAGTTTTATAAATAACACATTTGATCCAACCATGTCAAGCAAGGTTTCATTACAAATCTCAAACACTCCATACTCCTATGGTGTTTAGGGAGATGTAAATCTAGGTGTTTTGCTAAACTTGCAACTCAAATAAATCCCTTTATGATAAAATCATAATTCATTTATTTTCTTGTTACACTTGTAACTCAAATAAATCCCTTATGATAAAATCATAAACCATTTATTTTCTTGTCACAATGATTTTCACTTCATCTTGAAAGTCTTTGAACGTTTTCAAATATTTCACACTTCTTTCTCATTAAGTGAACATTCACTCAAATTTTCCGGAGAAAGTATATGAAGTTGAAACCCATCGCTTACGACTACACATAATGGACTACATACATCGATATGTATATATTCCAATATTTTAGTCGTTCGTTCTTCTTTGGCCTTTGAACGAAGTTTTAATTATCCCGAGGAAAGTCCCACAAGTGTCACTTGATCAAATCAAAGACTCCAAAAATCCATGAATATGGAGATTCTTCATGTTTTCTTTCCAATATAATTTAAACAGTGATGTCACTTCGTAAGTGATCTTTCAATCATTTGTCTTGCGACATTTTAGCATTAGGTTTTATGGATGTGATTTCTCCAACTAGATTTGCAAATCATCCATCTTATATGGAATACGGTAATTATTTGAACAACCTTTGTTCTCATAATACCTGATTCAAATAACAATTATTAAAACAAATCTTAAAGTCAAGCTTTGATGTCAACGAGAAATACAAACAACGGTTTGTTTGTTTTCGATGAACATCATCACATATTCTCTTGCTAGTTACTTAGGCCATTGTGGTTCATGAATTGCGTCGTTCCGTATGAAATTTCATACCAACCAATTCGGTATCCAATACCCAAGAACCACATTGTTTAACAAGCAAAGAATACAACCATAACATGTATATCATATATATACCTAAATTGGATATTTCCAATCTTTTCTTTTCTGCCAAATATATTTTATAGATTCTCTTTCAGCATTTCCTTTTCCCTTTTAAAAGAATTTATCAACATCAACAGTGGCGCCATATATATGACACATAGTCCAAAGCGTGTATATTCAAATAATAATACCTTTGGACTTGCACTTTGAAGTAGATCACCATCATCAAAATGATCGGTATTCTTTCAAAATCCATTCTTTAGTAATATTTTATTGTAGTAAACACTTTACATACATCTTCTATTCATCCTTTCATGATCAAGCTACTGTAGCTTATAAAGGTGAATCATGAGTATAACATTACTTTCCAAAACCTTTTTGGATGATTAGGATGTCTAGCATCTCCAACCTTCGTAAATTCTCATCCAATATGAGAACATATATTATACTCTATCATATTGCAACCAAAACATTGTTTCAGATATCGTTATATCTGCCACACATGATGGTTTCTGAAACAATTCTTTTCAGCTCCTAGAAAACTTGATATTAAAATAATCAAGAATCATGGAGGCAAACATGATACTTAAGATACTAACACTAGAATTGTTACTCTCGATTTAATACCAACTATTAAATTTCACGGAGTAAATAGAGTTTGCTGAAAGTTTGCAATAGGACTTTAAACTTTAGATTGATACTCAACACAATACGATACCAGTTCATAAAGTATATATCCAGAATTCTATAGTTCTATTATCTCAATTACAACTATGCATAAGGTGGTGAACGAATGCCAATGACTACAACAAATTATGCAAATTCACTTTGATTTAATTTATGATAAATTGAGTTCTACTAATCCAAATTAGAAATTAACTCCCACTCAAAAACGACATCCCTCGTGTCTTTTTGGTGATTACATGAACCAAATCCACTACACCAAGTCCGATCATCACGCGAGTCGGTGTAGCTTCAAAGGCGAGCATCCATATGGTCATCATATCAAAATATATGACTCATGCTTAACCTTTCGGTCCGTGTTCCGAGGCCATGTCTGTATATGCTAGGCTCGCCAAGTAAGAACCTTAGTATTCGCGTGTGTAACTGTCTTACACCCGAGATATGCTCGTGGATTCAAGTACACCCGATCATCACGTGATGTCTTGAAGCGACGAAACATTGTCGGTGCATACTTAAGGAAGAACACATTTTTATCTTGATATCTAAATGAGGGATCATCTTATTATGCTAATAAAACGCCAAACAAGCAATATAAGATGCAATCAAAACATCACATGTTTATTAGTGAAATGATATGGTTCCCGCATATGATCTTCATCATGTGCACCGTGGTATGATCTCTATCATACCTTTATGTGTAAGGCCAAGGTCTATGGAACTTACACGCTATGTGTGTTGTAAGAGTATCATCTCATACTTCTACTTACAACATCACCATATCATAACACTAGCCCAGCAACAATCTAAACTAGACGCCTCTAATTTATCCATTGCAAGTTTTACGTGGCTTAGGGCTTTCGAAGATAGAACCGTTCTTACCTACGAACATGAACCACAACGAGGATAACCAAATTGTTGACAACTCGTTGCAGATTAGATATTGACTATAGTAGGAGAGACAGACACCCGCTAGCCACTTATGCAAAACTAGTTGCATGTCAAGCGTGGAATAGGTCTCATGTGCGAGGACATGTAAAGTTTGTCCGGGCCGCTTCATCCCACTATGCCACCAATATCCAAAGTACAACTAAGAAGCAATAAAATGATCATCATCGCCCACATACTCATATGTGTACTACCCGTGCAAAGTATCTGCGCATAGATCCGGCTCTGATACCACTGTAGGGTTCGCAGCATAGAAAACAAAAAAATTCCTACGATGGGAACAACTATGTACCAAGATCTATCTACTAGATACAAACAACGGGCGGATGTATATCCGTAGAGAACATACCCTTGAAGACCGACAAAGCTTAACGAGTCCAAACTCGTGGTTGATGTAGACAATCTCTTGCCGATCTCAAGATCGAGAGGAAGTCCTAGCGCCGCAAAACAGCAGCGCATCCGTGCTGCACACACGTTCGAGGCACCGAGCAACCTCCGCCTCCTCGCTCCAGCGACGCAGCAGAAGCACAACTCTTTATTTTCGAAAAGCCACCGGGAACATGTATCTCGCTAGTCCGAGACCATGGGGGATAAATTCTAGAGGGGGAGAGAGATCCTTCACGAGGAGGTGTGAGTGAGAGAGAGGTAGGGGGCTCCTTTTATAGGGAGAGGGGGGCACCCAAGGGGCCATGCGCCTAGCCATGGGGCTGCCCCCATCTCTTCCACATTCATGTGGGTGGACACTCCACTCACTCAAATGCCTTTCAATTCCCTCCACTCAAAAACCCACTCAAATTCCCATTAAATTTCCACCAAATTTAATGCAAACTCTCATTAAATAAAACTCTTTTATTTTATTCAGAATTTTGTCAATTACTTTAATGACAAACATTCACATATAACCCCTTGCTAGTATTTCATTTCACATGCAGAAACACTTTCTGCAATTTCACCCGAAAACCCGTTTCGGTATCTAGTGAAATAAATTCCTGCGCTTGTTATTCTTTTCGGCATGAAACTTTTGCTCCAAATGGATGTCGGTGTCTCTTAAGTGTGTCACCCTACGGTTCGTGAATAATGCGGACATGATCGAGACCCCTCTCGGATCAATAATCAGAAGCGGGATCTGGAGACCCATACTGACTCCCACACATTCAACGATGACTTTCTTGTGATCGTCGGAACCTTTTACGCTAGTATCTTAATCCTTTTGTTTCGCGATATATTACATGTCCGAGATTCGATCATCGGTATCTCCATACCTAGTTTGATCTCGTTACTGACATGCACTCTTCTCGCTCCGTGATATAACATTCTAGTGATCAAATCACTTGCTTGCAAGCTAATCAATGTGATATCACCGAGAGGGCCCAGAGCATATCTATCCATCATCGGGATGAACAAATTCCACTCTCGATCCATGGGCCTCAACATAACACTTTATTAGTTCTGAATCCATCTTTATAATCACCCTGTTACGGTGTGACGTTTGATGTTATCAAGAAACTCTTCCAGTGTTAGTGATTGACATGATCTCATGGTCTAAGGATTAGGATCACTTCGTAAGTTGTTATAGCAATATAAACTCAATGACTTTTATCGTAATGCTATACTTCGGATGAATGTTCATCACATCATTACACTAATGTTGTGACCTCGTTATTAACAACATCCAATGTCCATGATCAGGAAACTTTGATCATCATGTTAATCAACGAGCTAGTTTATAAGAGAGGCATAACTAGGAACTTCCTTTTTGTTTATTAAACACACATGTATTAACGTTTCCGTATTAATACAATTATAGCATGTAAAATAAACATTTATCATAAATAAGGAATACGATAATAACCACTTTATTATTGCCTCTCGGGCATATTCCCTTCACTTCCTTCATAGTAGGGGCGCTGATCATGATGCTCCTTGGTGATATGTCCTATTTCTCCATAGATCGTGCAAGCTAAATGTTTTGGGACTTCAACTTCTTGGATTTTTTTGGTATACGAGACGAGATTGAAGTAGAACCACTTTAAATTCTTCCTGAGATATCACCCCTTGATGATCATCAATGGTGTTTTGCATCTCCCACCAAGTTGGAGCGTCGTCCTTTAGGAATTGGGTGGCATAATGGAGCATTCTGTTGACTTCAATGTTGGCATCCTTCATTCTTTCTTCAACCTGGAGCATCCACTTCTTTGCATCGGCGTGGCTCTTACGCTTGGTGGAGTTGAGTTCCTTTTCCTCCTTATTGATATGGTCCATCTGTCGAGTTGACCAAGGTTTAGAGTAGGAACGAATGGAGTATGGAAAGAAGAAGAATAACCCATACAAGAAATCTTGTTTAGAAAATAGGTTTTCATTAGCTACGGTAATAAATCATACAAGATAGCAAACAATTTGTCGTATCTATATTTAGCGAAATCTTATTCGGGTTTGGTTCCTAATAGGTCACTTGGAATCTTCGAGGCTTCGAGTCTCCAAAAGTCTTCGTGCTCTTGATAGTCTTCATGTTCTTCATAATCTTCAATCTTTCGAGTTCTTTAGTTAATAACATTGACTTAAGGCCTTTGAAGTCTTTAATCTCGTAGCTTCAGTCTTGGAACATCTTTCATGGAGGTCTTCAAGTACCAACTTAATTGAAATATTGAGATGATCTTCTTTGAAAAGGTAGTCTTGAGAAAAGTTTCTTCTTGAAGTGTGTAGTGGTCATTTTCTAATGTTGAAAAGAAGAGACTTAAGAAATTTTAAAACCCCAAGGTAGATGATGAGAAGTATGAGAGTTTTCTGAAATAACTTAGAAAATATTTGTCCTAAGGTTTTTCCATGTCTAGGGTCACGATCTACAGTCAACTTATGCTCTGATACCATCTGTAGTGACCTCGGATCAAGTAAGATCCTAAGTCCCTGTGAATAACATGCTAGTCCCTAGATCAATAGCTAGCACTCATAGTCGATGAAATATCATGTAAAACACAAGTCTTTATTACATGAATCGAATAATCTAGAGTTTACATTATTACAACAGAAGCGATATAAATACAACTTGGAGTCCCATCAATGCCACAGGCAGGTTGAGTGAAGACCCGCGATCCTAGCGCACCTTTCAAAGATCTCTGAAATTCTGCACATGAAACGTGCAGCCAACAAGTTGGGTCAATACTTTGAATGTATTGGCAAATTACACCAAGGAAGGAAGGACTAACTCTACATGCAAGGCTAGTTTAGGCTTTGGAGTTCATTTGCATAAAGCTAGTTTTCTTAAGTAGAGAGAAGAGAAGATTGTCCTACTTTGTAAACATTTGCTTAGATAAAATAAGGTCGAGTGGCACACGAGGATATTACGCACCAAGTGTCCAAACAACCAAACACTTGGATATTACGCACCAAGCGTCACTTGGATATTACACACCAAGTTCCCAAATTCCCACCCATTAGCGATATTACGCACGCCATGGGGTTTCAAAACTTTGTTTTAGAAAAGAGAGAGGAAGATCCTTCAGAGGCTCCATCCTTCAGAGGCTCCATCCTTCAGATGCTCAATGTTGTTCTGTTTCCGTGAACACGGCTGATCGATCAGATTGCAATACTCTCGAGAGTTTGTGCACTTTACCCACAATCCATGATCAAGTCCTTTTACAGACAAGACCATGGCGAGGCTTTCCCTTAGTAGCCCCTCTACTTTCCGGATCCAACCGTGCCAAGAACCTCCAAATGTTGGTACCCAGGTGAGGTTTCCCACTAAGTACTAGGCCAAGACAGAGCCCATAATGTATCGTGGTTGCACTGGAAGCTTCTGAATTCAAACATGGCGACTTCTTTGATTCTCAAGGCCGCCCTCCACCAAAATCTCACTCATTGACGACAACCATTCTGCCCAGAAGAAAACTTAGTTTTATTTTGAAGTGGATTTGAGAAGAAAAGTTTGCTCTAGAGAGCCTTTATACTTAGAAAAATTCTTTGTCTTTCGAACCCCCCAACGGTACTTTGTATATATAGCATAGCAAGCAATACTTAGCAAAAACAGGGGTAACCTATTAGGATGGGAAATCCTAAGTATAGAGCTACTCATGGCATACTACAAAATCATCGCACTTGCAAAATAATACTAAGGGGAAAATCTACTAGAACATCCTACACATGCATACTACAGAATTTTGAAGATCACATGCATAGAATCAAAACTGGGACAAAATTATGAACAAGTGGTGTAATTTGCCTTATGTTGATAATATGAGTGTTGATTGTATTTCTCCGCAGCAATCGCACTCTCCGAACAATCTAATACGAGGACAAGGTAGTTCCAATCAAAACAATTGCAAACATAGCAAACACAACAAGGATGATCGAAAACATGCATGATGATTTAACATTACACAATGGGTATAATTAGTTTTATGAATATTAATATATCATATGATGCATGTATGAGTTCATTTAATGCAATAGGGTACTTGTTATTAATAATTACTTGCCAATATAAGGGTTTTGATAGTTCTATTGTAAAGCCTACTCTAACTGTAGAATTAAATTTGTTTCTTGGTTTTACTGGATAAAGGACGTTAATACAAACCAGTAGGCGTTGGATTCACCCTAATCGGAGTTATAGATCTTTTTATATGATTTAAATAGTGTTTAATGGGTTTTAAATGATTTATACAGTTTCTGTTGCCTAAAAATCAAACAAAAATTATATCTGTAATCTCCACGGAATTGTGATATCAGGGACATATTATTTGTAATTTTATGAATAGTATTTATTTTCTTATGAATTTATTACTCTAAATAGGCCATTAAACCATTTAAACCTTCACGGCAAATACTTACAGTAAAATGCTGAACTAATTGCATATTGATGATCTACATGGAACCAGCTTTCCATCGGTATATCATTTGTATTTTTGTGACAAGCAAATAATTTTCTACGAATTTAATGATTTCTAAAGCCATTAAAAATAATTAACTTTCTACGGGGTAAATATTCCGCAAAGGCTAGATCCAACCAGATATTATTAAAGTACATTACAGTAGCTTCAATTTGATATATTATTCATATTTTTCGGAGTTACAGATAATTTCTTATGAATTTATTAACCTAAAAGACCATTAAAACTAATTAAAATACTGCAGTAACCACGTACAGTAAAAGTTGGATCTATTCTGATAAGATGATTCTACGTGAAATTATCTTCAATTTGATATATTATACGCAATTTTTGGACATGGTATGAATTTCTAATGAATTTTACAAGTTAGATCTATAATGTACAATTTTAAATTCGAACGGAATATTCCAGGGAATATTCCGCTGATTGGACATGTTGACTTTGCATGCTGACTGGGACTAGATGTTAACCTTACGTTGACGTGGCGTTGATGAGGAAGATGACCGGGATGACGACATGGCACGCACCGGTTTGATTGGATCTCGACCGTCTGGATAAGATCCGGAGGCTAGAAGAAGAGATTGACCCGATTTTGGCTCAGAATAGACAAGAAATAGATCTGTGTTAGAGAGACAAATCCGTAGGTCAAATTGAAAAACTCAAAACATGAAAGTTGTGGGGAATCATTATTCCTACCTTTTCACCAAAGGAATTTGGATTTGAAGAAACGAGCGCGAGTAGATCTTGGATTTACACCGTAAGATCTGAAATATTGCGATACGAAATTCTCCGGCTGTGGTGGATGAAAAGAGGTGAGGTTTGTCGGGATTAAAAGATTTCGAAGATTCCTACAACTTTCGTTTTTTTGACCGAAGGCAAACGACGAAGTCTAGATGGGTTAAAAAGCGAAATAAGATTCGGGAATATGTAGATTCGGGATTTCGAGAATAGAAACTCATATAGCCGTGGCTCCACGAGTTTATATGGAGATTTAGGATGGTGTAGAGATAGGCCTTGGAGTAGGGAACAAGTAAAAACAAACGGAAGTCGATTCGAAGTTGTAGATAAAAAGTTATAGCAGTTTGAGTAGAGATAGGTTTAACAAAACAGATTTTGCACGCATTTTGGAGCAAACCGATCGATCCTCAGAGGCTGTCTGGTCCCGGTCCGGTCCCCTTCTTTGGCCGGGCTGGCTCGGCCTACTGCTTTTATACTTGTTTCCCTCATATCTTTTGCATACGAACTCCAAATGATATGATTCTTGTTTCTAAATTTTTCTAAAATTGAATAGATCATTGTAGGATCAAATTTGTAATATTTTTACTAGTTTGGAAGTAGTGGATTTATAAATCCTTATATATTTCATTTTATTTATATCTTTATGTGTTTGTATTTGATACATAACTTTTTCATACTAGCTCCAAATGAGCTCAATTTTGTTTCTAAAATTTTGTAATATTAATTGGATCTTTTTAGGATATAATTTAGCAATAATCGCTGTCTTAACAATAGTGGGTTTTATAAAGTCAATTTAATTTCCTTTAGGAACATCTGGGCAAATCAACTATAGGATTTTAGATACCAGGATTTGGATTCAGTTTGTGAGAACTTTGCATGGATGAAATGCTTATGAATGCTTCATGAGTTTCATTCTGAAATCTTGCACACCAATTCCACAATCCATAATCAATCCATGCCCTTTTGCCTATATGGCTACTTAGGTCTTAACAAAAGAATATAAGATTTTGAATTCATGGTTGAGAGGATTTTCTATTCAAAAAGGTTCTTCTCTTTGAGAATTTTCAACATAGTCAAACAATCAATCAAACTTATTTATTTATTTCACATTCAAAAATTAGGAGAATTTTGGGATGTGACAGATGATGGCGTGTTGACGCCTCGTTGGGAGACCCCAAGAGCAAGGTGTGATGAGCACAACAGCAAGTTTTCCCTCAGTAAGAAACCGAGGTTATCGAACCAGTAGGAGGAAGGAAAAGACTCAAAGGTGTTGCTAGCAACTTGGAGACCTGCACAACACAAACTCAATACTTTGCCCCAACGAACAGTAAGGTTGTCAATCTCACTGGTATGCTGTAACAAAGGATTAACTGTATGGTGTGGAAGGTAATAGTGGTTTGCAGAAAGTAAACAGTAATAGTGGATGATGTATCAATGGTAAAGATTGGACTGGGGTCCATAGTTCACTAGAGGTGTTCTCCTTAGATAAACAAACATGGCATGCTGGGTAAAAAAATTATAGCAGGGCAATTGATAGGACTGAGCAATACATAACAATGCAATACTAGACATTCATGATCCTAGGATATTCGATTGGGCAATACAACAAGATACATAGACCACCATACAACTTCATCTATGACTAGAAATCCACCTTCAGGTTATCATCCGAACCCCCTCCAGTATTAAGTTGCAAGCAACGGACAACTGCTTTAAGCAAAGTGTGTAAGGTAAATAATCCACTTGTTCCATGAACAAGAGACCGTTATTTTCTCCCTAGTGGCAACAACAGATCTACAACCTTAGATATTTTTGACACTTCCCTTAGATTAAATAGAGGCATGAACCCACTATCGAGCATAAATACCCCCTCTTGGAGTCACTAGCATCTACTTGGCCAAGATAGCTACTAGAAACGAAGAGCATGCAAGATCACAAAAGGCACAGACATGATAGAATCAATAAGACAAAACCATTAAACAATCTGACATAGTAATCTCAATATCCATCGGATCCCCGCAAACACAACATGCATGATTACAAATAGATGAGATCTTGATCATGAACAGAGCTCACAAGATTTAAAAATGATAGCACAAAGGAGGAGTTACAACCATCTAGCTACTACATGGACCCGTAGTCCAAGGTGGAACTACTCACGCTTCATACCGGAGGCTGGCCTGATGAAGAAGAAGGCCTCCGAGATGATCTCCCCTCCGGCAGGGTGCCGGGAAGAGCTTCCGATCCCCTGATCTAGGGCCGATGGTGGCGGCGGCTACAGACGGTTTCGTGGAATATTGATCGGATACTTAGGGTTTTGGCATCGGGGCAGGGGGTCTTTATAGATGAAGAGGCGAGGCAGGGGGCAGCCAGGGTGGTCACACCCCCCAGGCACAGTAACCCTAGACCGCGCCGCCAGGATGTGTGGCCCCCTGGTGCCTCCCCCCATCTCGTACTCTCGCTCCGTGTTCTCCACGGTAAAATATTGACTTTGGCTTTTGTCCCGTCCAATTCCGAGAATATTGATTTTCTGCCTTTCTGAAACCAAAAACAAAAGAAAACAAGCAACTGTCACTGTGGCATCTTGTTAATAGGTTAGTACAAGAAAACATATAAAAATACCTCAAAATGTAGACAAAGCAAAGCAAAATAGATACTAAACAAGCATGGAACATCAAAAATTATAGATATGTTTCCAACGTATCAAGCATCCCCAAGCTTAACCCCTTCTCTTCCTCGAGTAGGTAAGTGATAAAAAGAATAATTTTTTAGGTGACATGCACCAACAAAATCAAGATCAAACCATTTGCAAGCATTGAAAGCTGGGATCAAAGAACTCTAAACATGAGCATGAAAGATGGAGTTCTAACAGTAAGACAAAGTAACTATGCATGCAACATGAAAGGCTACAAATAAAGATCATGAATAACATGCATTTAAAAATGTTTGTTTGTTTCACATACAGAAAACATGGCATAGTGGCATTAATCTTGTCCCTCATGGAGTAGCAAATAGATGCATAGGACACCTTCAAAGTTCATAAGAGTGAATAGATACAAATAGCACAAGAACAAGTAATATCAACAATATGCATCAATCAATAAGTTTTGGGACAATGCACATAGAAGTAAGAATGGCAACTATGCTCTCTTAACTGGTGCCTAACGGTAGAAGGATGAGACTCAATATAATGGTGGAAGAAAGGCCCTTCATAAGGGAAGCAGGGATTTCAAGTTTCAAAAGGAGCTTCCAAAGATTATAGTACTTGTTAGCTTTCAGCTCTCATTGCCCCTATCATAAGCATCTTGAAGTGTTTAAGGTTAAAGTGAACAAACTATGGAGTATATGCTTGAAAAAGTATAAGTTGGCAATCTCATGTCCCTTGAATATGAGGGCCGCTCGTCATGCTACTCAAGTTTAGTTACTTCAAGTTCTTGTCATAGTAAGTACATGTGTATCATAGAAAACCGCCAACGGGGTACCCCTTGCACATGATACAGGAGCTATCCCATAATCAAAATGACAAGGCAAGCAGACAATGAGCATCTCAACATTCTTCTTATTTACCATGTGACGAGTGTAAGATCCCTCCTTTGTAAAGGAAAAGGATCCCTGTGATTGCAATGCTAGTCCCTGGATCATTGCTAGCATCCACAGTTTAAGATGAAGTACATAGATACAAAGGTCATTTATTACATCCATTCCAGAGATAAACATAGTCTTTACAAATCAAAGGCCACATGCCTATTACAAGAGTTTGAATAAGTAAATAAATATAAGTCTTCATCTTCATGTGCCACAGGCAAACATGTTGAGTGTAGACTCATGACACCTAATCCTCATCAGAGTAACCTGCAACATCACAAGTTACAGCCACAGTGGGTCAATACTTTGGAATAGTATTGGCAAGTGATACCTTAGTATATTTTAAGTGGACTAGATACTATATGCAAATTTGGCTAAGTGTAGCTTGGCTTGCTTGGCTCAAAATAGGTTTTTCCTATTAGTTGAAATCACTAAGTTTTTCTTTGTCAAAACTTTTCCCAAGGAACCATCAATAGACATTGAGGTCCTTCACCCTTGTTCACCCACAAGTTTTTACTTAGAAATTGGGATGAGGAGATTCTTGATAGCTTCCATGCCTTGATGCTCAAGTTGTCCATTGCCATGGACTTGGCTAAGTACTTAGATTTTTCCATCTGCAGAGGTTGTGCACTTTCCCCACCAGACTTGGTTTCACCAAGACAGGACCTTTCAGAAGCCTTCCCTTAGACCAAATGGACGCGTTCCAACCTATCATTCCCACTACCACCAACTGTCCAAATGGCTAAGTTCTAGCAACCTATATGGTCCAGGCAGAGCCCATAATGCCAAGTGGCTGCACTAGAAGCTTCTTAACACTTGGCCTCTAAAATCTCTTTGTTCCTGGGTGGCTTACCACAAGTGTGATACACAAGGTAAACCATAGAAATGGGCCTTGTGTAACCACTCAACATAAACCATTCTTTCCCTTCCACCTAGGTGTTTCATTAACTTAGTTGTTTTATTAGGCAAAAACATAAGTCCAAAGACTTAGAAATATTTTCATCATAGCATATATATTTTCACCAACCCTTGTTTGCTACTAGCTAGGCTAAGCATGGCATAGATAGTAACTTAAATTAGAAATTCCCTAGCATTTCTACAACTACTTAGGATTTCCCAACATGGCATATAGGCAAAAATATTTACATGCAAGACTTAGCAAAAATATTTCTAATGCTTAGTATAAAACATAGGGATAGAAATATTCATGAAGTACCACTTGCCTTGGTAGTTGGGAGAGTAGCACTCTTCACAATCACAATCACTAGCACCAAAGTCTACACAAAGAATGGTAGCAACAAATTACACACAAAACATATACAAACAAACAAAAATACATGCATGCATGCAAAATGCTAAGTGATGATTTTTAAAACTCAACCAAGCAAGTGCATAGTACTGAATCCTAAACAAGTCAAAAACTTGCCACACAACAATAATTTAAACCCTAAATTAATTTCTAAACAATTCATAAGCTCAAATAAGCCCTACACATGTTTCTGCAAATAAAACCCTTTTAATAGAAACTAAACATTAAACAGATTGCATAATCTGATAGAGCTTGCTCTCCTGATTCCAACGGTATAAAATTTGCAAAAAACTAACGTGGGAATCAAAAGTTACAAACAAAACAAATTTGAACTATAATCTGATTCAAAATCTGTTTTAAATCTAAACTACTGCCACGCGGCGCTATCCTATTGGCCGGTACCATTTCGCTCAGGATCACGCTTCCGCGCCGTCGGATCAAGTTAGATCCAACGTGCCAGATCTAAAGAAAACGCTTCACTCCAGATCTAATCTAGTCCCTACGATACAGATCTAACGGCTGCCGTTGCTCTGACCAAAGTCGAGCGGCGCTAGTGCGGCGCGAAGCGGCGAGCGCCTGTCGATGGAGGTGCCGGCGAACTAGGTCGCCCGGGAAGGGGAGAGGGTGCTCACCAGAACCGCAGTGACGAGGTGAAGCTCAACGTGTCCCTGGCTGGCGAAGGGGCGCTCGGAGTCGTCAGGGATTCCTCACCGGAGTTCGCGAACGCGTCGGGTACGGCTGCTCGTCGACGTTGGCGAAGATACAGATCACGCCAAGGCAAAATAAGCAGTGCGTTAGATGCGCGGAGTGATGCTGGTCATGCGAGTGTCAAAGAGAGAACAAGGCGCGGTCAGAACTAACCAGGAAGGTTCGCCGGAGTTGGAGACGGCGTCGGATTCTCTCGGTGCTCGTCGAAGTCGAAGCTGTGGATCACAAACAGACGGGCAAAGGGGATCAGGAGGTGCGCAAGGAAGTTGCGAAGCTGCTCGTATGAACCAGAGAGGAAGGGGCGCACGAGGTTTACTAGAATTGGTCGTCGGAGTAGGTTCTGCTCAGCGGCGCAAGAAAATCTTGGCGACACCGGGTGGCGAGAAGAGTGTGCAGTGTGGGGGGAAATGACCGCGAGGGGGAGAGGTTCTTATAGCCGGAGCTGGGCGTGGAGTTACTCGGAATCAATGGGAATCAACGCGGCGAGTAACGGCGGCGCGAGCGGCGCAGGCGCGCGTGATTGACAAAGACGACGACGGGGTCACAGGTCCACTTGTCAGCGAAATAAACAGAGGAGAGGTGGGGTCCGGGCGTCAGTGACTCTGCGGGTGCGTCTGCGCGTGAGAGAGAGAGAGGGGGGACCCGGTTGGGCTAGTTGGGCTGGATCTGTTGCTGGGCTCAAATCCTGGCGCTGGCCCTTTTCTATTTCCTTTCTCTTTTTCTTTTTCTATTTTTAATTTCTGGATTGATTTTCCAATGATTTCAAAAGCTTTTGAATTCAAACTTTTTCCATGATTTTGTAGGGTGCAACATTCACACTTCAGGGCATAAAATCAAGTGGTCACTTTGTGTAAGCTTGGTCCTTCTGTTCAAACAAGATAAGCAGTGCTATAGCACATCATTTGAATAAGTTTTGGAAATGGTTTCTGTTTCAAATTTGTTTTGTAAAATTTCACCAAACTTCAACAATCAAATACAATAACAAGAGAGTAAGGAAGACTTGGTTTAAATCATTTAACTCTTCAATTGAGAGTGGCTTAAGACTAAAAGTTGTTCACATAAAATAATGAGCTCATATGCTCCTGTTTTGAAGTGTTTGTTTGAAATGAAAAACATATGATCATGGATGCATGGATGATATGCATAAGTTTGAAATGTGATTTTAGGGATGTTACAACGAGGTTCGATCTCATTAATGCCCATTGTTATGGACTTGGGTTTTGGAGAAGATGGGGATGCTGGAGATAGTAGAACGGTTAACAGACAAGCAACGCGGGACACGAGGTTTACCCAGGTTCTGGCCCCCGGAGGGAAAACACTACTCCTGCTTGTCTGCTCTTGATTATGGAGGAACCGAAGGTTACATGGGTGCGCAGATGCAATATGGCATGAAGATGTGTATACAAGGGTGGAAGGGATCCTTCTCGCCGTTCCCTCCTGGCCTTTATATAGATAGTCAGGTCCCGGGCTTAGGTCGAGTCGGTTACAGATTAGGGTGGTACCCTTTGAAATTCTATCTACTCTAGACTTGTTCTCCAAGGATCCGAAGACATCATGGGCTTGGGCCACCCGAAATCTCCACAGGCCGCGTGTCTTGACGTGGGCCTTCCTTGGGATGGACCAGGTATACCAATGTTGTGTACCCGTGGGGTATAACCATATCACCATGGAAATATGGTGCTTTTTTCTCTCTTTCCTCTTTTCTCATATTTTTTTTGAACTCAAACTCTTTTTTCTCTATCTCTTTTTTTATAAGAATGCTTCATAGATGTCACTATGGTGATGCTGTAAGTTTCCACCATGATTAGGCATGGCTTAGGCTAGCGGCCCAGGCGTTTCTCTAACACACATACATAAGTCCATGGACTTACAAGCTCCCCTTTCATTTCACACCGACGACATCCATAGACAAAAGAGCATGATATGAACTGTGTACAAAGTACAACTGTAATGTTGAAAGCGTTCCTCATGACAGCATGGTTCTGCTAATTCCAATGTATAAGTGCAAGCATATACAACATATATGACACAATGGTTCAAGTTTATTAGGGGCAAGAAAAATAAAGTGTGTCATCAAGTTCGTGAGAGCTTTAATCACTAAGTTTTCACATAACAAAATGCTTTTTAATTGGAAGATAGATGAAAACAAGAATATACTTGGAATGGTGTAACACACCATGCATAGGAATTTATAGTGGACACTTGGGAATAACTTGGTTTCTTGGAAGTTGGATGCATGAGTAGAGCTTACTCATACAAGTGGAGGCTAGCAAAAGACTAGGAGCGACCAACTAAGAGAGCAATAATGGCCATAATCATGCAGAGCGACAAAACATTACTAACCAAAGCATAAAGTGGTACTAAAAGTCAAGGACTAAATTATCATAGAGGCTAAGGTGACTTGTTCATAGTCATAAGACGGTGTGAGCATGCGCCAAGTCAACCCAAACAAAGCATCAAAGGAGAATACCACAATACTATGCTTTTGTATGCTAAAACAACACATGATTCTTTCAAGGCACACTAAGCAATCCCAACTGTTTGGAACAATTCATGATATATCAATAATCACCAAGCATAAGGTCAAAACAACACCTAGCATGACATGATAAAATCTAAGTCACAGTCAAAGCAAGCTCCTCTTGTACTATTCAAGCAAGAACTTTCTACTCCTCTCCAACACCAATCAACTTATTTAAAAAACATAGCAAGAATGGGGGTCCAAACTAATTTATTCAATCAAACTAAGCAAACCAAACGAAAACTAAGACGCTCCAAGAACAACACAACAGTGTATGAAACAATAAAAACGAAGTGTCTAGAAAGACCTAAGCTTTTTATTGATGAAGAAGAGGATGCCTTGGTCATCCCCAAGCTTTGACCCTTGTACCTCTTGAATATTTCTTGGGGTGACACGGGGTGGAATACCCAAGCTTGAGCTTTTGTCCATTCTTTATCTCATTATAACATTCTCTCTCTACACCTGAAATTTTTCCTTCATACTCACACAATCTTCATTAGCAACATTAGTGTATTCAAAAGATAATAGACCCTTGGGTTTAGCTTTAGAACAGAAAAACTTTAACTAAACACACAAGCTAATGTAGCAATTCCCTCAAAAAGTTCAATTTCCCAAAAATAACCCAAAAAGGAATCAGTATGAAGCAAATGCAAATAATGGCAGAAATCTGTCAAAACAGACCTGCAGGTAGAAACCGATTTTTTCGAAGACCTTATGTTGCTCAAATAAAAAAGTGTTGAACTAACTAAAGTTAGCTAACTTACTGGGGGGATTATTCACAAAATATCATCTCAATAAGACTTACATAGATTCCTCACGAATTTTTATGGTGGAGCACAAAAATCTGTTTCGGGACAGCAACTCCCCAAATCTTACTTCCCTCTCATTAGAGGTCATTCTTGGCACAAAAAAGCAAACAAAAGGGATAAGGAGAGGTCATTACTGAAGTAATAACTTTCAAGACTCAAGAAAACTCTTGGGTTATCTCCCAACAAGTACTTTTTAACGCCTTTAAGTTAGGCACACGAAACAAGAATCAAGTATTTTCAAATGAAGAAGCATTAACATCAAACCTCTTGCTCCTATCTTTCTTACCTTTATTCTCCTCTTTGGGGAATATGTGATTGCTTATTGGAGAAGCAAAATGCATAATGCCTTTTCCCACATCTATTATTGCTCCAAGGTGTTTCAGCAGGGATATTCCAAGTGTAATTTGTCCTTTTCCTACACATTCAATAACAAGATAATCAGTAGACACCATTTTCCTGAGATTTTTGTAAACACACCTTCATCTATTCTAATGGGTAATAAAGTTGCATTATTGGTAAGAGATATTTCTTCTCATCCTTTAGAAAGTCCCCAAAGACTTAAAGACTCATAGATATCTTTAGGCATAAGGCAAAATTCAGACATGATATCATGGCGAGCATCAAAAGTTTCACAATTTATAGAAACTTTTATTATAGGAAACCATTTTAAAGGCTCAGAGTTTATTGGAACATAACCATGTTGCTCTCTAAGTGTGTGATAACAACTGTTCAAAGAAGTTGTACTGGACTCAAGAGTGTTCAACCTAGCATAAATGTCTATAAAAGAAGAATCAGACTTGCTAGGCATATTATAAATTATAATCAATTTTTTTATGGCATCCAAAGATTCATCCTCAGTACATCAAAAAATATCTTTCTCAGCTATAGCATCCAAAGCATATCTATAACAAAGAGCAATACCGCAGTAGAAACTATTAATAACCAAGCTAAGACTCATCTTAGGATTAGTTTCCCTTTGTAAAGCAGAGATTCTAGACCAAGCTTCTTTGAAACTCTTTTCACTTCCTTGCTTGAAAGTAAAGATCCTTTCCATAGGTGACATAGGGATTGGACCAAAACCACACATGGTAGCAACTAGAGTAGGAACAAATTTTTGTGTGTTTTTTATAAGAGAAAGCAAACCAAACTAAACTAATTTTTTTGGAGTTTTTGAAAACAAGAGGCAAACAAAACCAAGCAAAAGAAACTAAGCAAAACAAAAACAAAGTAAAGAGAAAGGTTGAGAAGGACTCACCTTGTGAAGACGTCCTTAGCCTCCCCGACAACAACGCCAGAAAAGCTTGATGATGGCGTGTTGACACCTCGTTGGAAAACCCCAAGAGCAAGGTGTGATGAGCACATCAGCAAGTTTTCCCTTAGTAAGAAACTGAGGTTATCGAACCAGTAGGAGGAAGGAAATGACTCAAAGGTGTTGTTAGCAACTTGGAGACCTGCACAACACAAACTCAAGACTTTGCCCCAACGAACAGTGATGTTGTCAATCTCACCGGTTTGCGGTAACAAAGGATTAATTGTATGGTGTGGAAGGTAATAGTGGTTTGCAGAAAGTAAACGGTAACAGTGGAAGATGTATCAATGGTAAAGATTGGACCGGGGTCCATAGTTCACTAGAGGTGTTCTCCTTAAGATAAACAAACAAGGCATGCTGGGTAAACAAATTACAGCAGGGCAATTGACAGGACAGAGCAAGGCATAACAATGCAATACTAGACATTCATGATCCTATGAGATTTGATTGGGCAATACAACAAGATACATAGACCGCCATACAACTGCATCTATGATTAGAAATCCACCTTCGGGTTATCATTCGAACCCCCTCCAGTATTAAGTTGCAAGCAACAAACAACTGCCTTAAGAAAAGTGTGTAAGGTAAACAATCCACTTGTTCCATGAACAAGAGACTGTTGTTTTATCCCTAGTGGCAACAACACATCTACAACCTTAGAGATTTCTGTCACATCCCTTAGATTAAATAGAGGCATGAACCCACTATCGAGCATAAATACCCCGTCTTGGAGTCACTAGCATCTACTTGGCCAAGATAGCTACTAGAAACAGAGAGCATGCAAGATCGCAAACAACACAGACATGATAGAATCAATAAGACAAAACCATTAATCAATCTGACATAGATATCTCAATATCCATCGGATCCCCGCAAACACAACATGCATGATTACAAATAGATGAGATATTGATCATGAACAGAGCTCACAAGATTTAAACATGATAGCACAAAGGAGGAGATACAACCATCTAGCTACTACATGGACCCGTAGTCCAAGGTGGAACTACTCACTCTTCATACCGGAGGCTGGCATGATGAAGAAGAAGGCCTCCGGGATGATCTCCCCTCCGACAGGGTGCTGGGAAGAGATTCAGATCCCCCTGATCTAGGGACGATGGTGGTAGCGGCTATAGACGGTTTCGTGGAATATTGATCGGGTACTTAGGGTTTTGGCATCGGGGGATCTTTATAGGCGAAGAGGCGAGGCAGGGGGTGGCCAGGGTGGTCACACACCCCAGGCGCGGCTAACCCTGGCCCGCTTCGCCAGGGGGTGTGTCCCCCTGGTGCCTCCCCTCCGTCTCGTACTCTGGCTCCGTGTTCCCCACGGTAAAATATTGACTTTGGCTTTAACTCCGTCCAATTCTGAGAATATTGATTTTCTGCCTTTCTGGAACCAAAAATAGAAGAAAACTAGCAACTGGCAGTGTGTCATCTTTTTAATATGTTAGTACCAGAAAACATACAAAAACACCTCAAAGTATAGATAAAGCAAAGCATAGTAGATACTAAACAAGCATGAAACATAAAAAATTATAGATACGTTTCCGACGTATCACCATAGTGAGCAGTCTATGAAGCATTCTTCTTATAAAAAAGAGATAGATATTGAGAAAAAAAGATGAGAAAAGAGGAAAGAGACAAAAAACACCATTTTCCCATGGTAAATAAGAAGATTGCTGAGATACTCATTGTCTACTTGCCTTGTCATTTTGATTATGAGATAGTTCCTGTATCATGTGCAAGGGGTACCCCGTTGGCGGTGCTCTATGATACGCATGTATTTACTATGACAAGAACTTACCGGTAACTAAAGTTGAGTAGCATGAGGAGCGGCCCTCGTACTCAAGGGACATGAGATTTCCAGTTTATGGTCTGTCAAGTATATAACTCATATTGGACCTCACTTTCACCTTAACCATCTAAAGATGCCTATGATAGGGGCAATGAGAGTTCAAAGCTAATGAGTACCATACTTTTAGCATTTGAAATCCTTTCAAACTTTGCAAAACCTTTTCACTTCCTTGTTGAGTCACTACTTATCCTATGAGCACCTTCTTGAGAGTGTAGTTGTCATTTTTAGTGTAATGTGCTTGTCTCAAAACTTGGTTAATTATGTCATGACTTTGAAGCTTGTATCTTTGACATCTTTACTTCAAGTCTTCACTTGAACTTTAGAGGTGCCTTGGCATTTATGTTGTGCTCTACAAACAAAGGCAAGCGAGATACCACTCTATCATACCTTCTTATGAGCATTGCAATGTTGCTTATGTTTATGTTTCATGCTACTTATTATTTTTTGAGTTGTGATCTCTTCATAGCTTGCAATGACTATTGAGTAGACTTAGTTGCATACTCCTTATTATGAATTGTCTAAGTATCTACTCGTGTGCTGAGAATATTTACATCATATGAAGCAAATGTGTTCGTGAAAGTTCTTTTATCGTATTCAATTTTCAACTGAATTGCTTGAGGACAAGCAATAAGCTAAGCTTGGGGGGAGTTGATACGTCCAAAAATATCTACTTTCCCGAACACTTTTGCTATTGTTTTTCCTCTAAACTTGTGTGATTTGGATACAACTAACACAGACTGACGATGTTTTTAGCAGAATTATCTTGGTGTCTAGTTTTTGTGCAGAAAATCAACTATCAGGAAAAAATCCCAGAAAATATACTAAAAATCCTATTTCACTAGAAGACTCATGGAGCCAGAAGACGAGACGGAGTGGGGCTCCGAGGGGCCCACACCCCTGGCCACGCGGGCTAGGCCTGGCAGTGCCTGGGGGTGTGTGGCCGCCTCGGGCACCCCCTCGGCCTCCCTCTTCGCCTATGAGTTGCCTTCTGACCTAAAATCTCAAGGGGGTTCGACGTTTTTCCAGAAAGAGTTCTGCTGCGCTGCCACTACCACAAACCGCGATTCGGAACCAGAAACTCCATTCTGGCACCCTGCCGAGACGGGGAATTTGGAGAGGATCATCGCCATCATCATCACCAACGCCTCTCCATCAACCATCCATGTTTCCTCCATCCATGAGTGAGTAATCCCCCGCTGTAGGCTATGGGGATGGTAGGTATTGGATGAGTTCTATCATGTAATCAAATAAGATTATTAGGGCATGGTGCCTAGTATCTCTATTAGTGCTATTTGATTTTGTTGCAACTTGTTGTGCTTAATGTTTGTCACTAGGGCCCGAGTGCCATGATCTCAGATCTGAAATTATTATTGATTCATGATGATAGTATTGTTTGTGATCTTATCTGCAAGTTATGTACACATATCATTATCCAGAAACAAAGGCCCCGAAGTGACAAAAATTGGGACAACCTGATGGGATGGCTGTGATATGAGAATCACATGTGTTCATGGAGTGTTAATGCTTTGCTCTGGTACTCTATTAAAAGGAGTACCTTAATTGCCAGTAGATTTCCTTGACGCCCCGCTGCAATAGGCTGGTAGGACAAAAGATGTTGTGCAAGTTATCATTGCGAGAACGTATGACTATATATGGAACACATGCCTATGATTGTTTAGAAATTGGATGCTTTATCTTATTTATCTGCAATTGCCCTAGATCTTGAAGTTACATGAATAGTCTCGTCCATGCAACGCCCGTCCATCCATCCCTATGCCTGCCATACTCATATCCTACTGTTTGCTACTATTGTTACTACTGCCTTTGTTTTACTATTGTTGTTATTTTGCTATTGCTACTGATAAACTATTGTGAGCAAGACTATTTCCAGGTGCAGCTGAATTGACAACTCAGTTGTTAAGGATTATAAGTATTCTTTGGCTCCCCTTGTGTCGAATCAATAAATTGGGTAATACTACCCCCGAAGACTGTTGCGATCCCCTATACTTGTGGGTCATCAGTAGTTCACACTCACATGGTTCGATAAAAACAACCAAACATCATACAAATTACAAGAAACAAATAAGGGATTAGATGATTAGGATTCCCGCATGAGTCCATATATGCTCAACCAAATCTAGTTGAAGCCTATCATGGGTATGCCTGTGACGCAAATTTTCATTCACTTGCATGAAATCTTCCCAAGATGCTAGATCTGGCTCTGGCTCAACTAACTGACCCTGAAAGTCTCAGCCTTGGTCCAAGATGCCGTTATCACGCTCATCCTTGATGATCATGTTGTGCATGATCAAACAAGCAGTCATCACATCTCACATCCTCTCGGCGCTCCAGGTTCTAGCAGGGTATCTAACAATAGCCCACCTTGACTGAAGCACACCAAATGCACGCTCCACGTCCTTCTTAGCAACCTCTTGCTCTTTCACAAACCTCCTGTATTTCTCATCTACAGGGTTGTGGATTGTCTTCACAAAGCTTTGCTAGGAGGGATAGATCCCGTCAGCTAGATAGTAACACATATTATATGGATTTCCATTGAACTCATAGGACACCTGTGGGGCATTGTCTCCTGCCAGCCTAGCAAACAAGGGAGACCGCTACATCTCATTGATGTCATTGTTTGATCCAGCCATGCCAAAAAGGAGTGCCAAATCCAGAGATCCTATGATGCAACAGCCTCTAGAATGACAGTGCACCCCTCCACATGCCCTTTGAACTGACCTTGCCAACCAAAGGGACAGTTCTTCCACTGCCAATGCATGTAGTCAATGCTGCCAAGCATCCCAAGAAACCCCTTCTCCTATTGATGGATAAAAGATGGGCAGTTTCTTTGGTGTTTGGCTCTCTCAAGTAAACTTTGCCAAACACCATAATAACTGCGCTGCAAAACTGGCACATAGCCTCATGGCATTTGGACTCACTCATGGGCATGTAGTCATCAAGGAAATCACCGAGCACTCCATATACAAGTTGTCGAATGGCAGTATAACATTTCTGATAAGAGGAGAAGCCAATCTTACTGGTACAATTGTACTTGGCCTCGAAGTAGTTATCATACTCCCTCACCCAATTGAGAATGTGCAAGAACAGGTTCCTAGACATCCTATAGCGCCGCCGGAATGCCTTCTTTTTGAAGACTGGATTAGTTAGGTGGAAGTAGTCCTTGTAAAGGCGTATGTGGCCTTCTTGTCGGCCATGGTCATGGTTGGCTTCGCGCCTCTTGGCCGAGCCATCTCTGTGCGGCGGCAGGAGGTAGTGGTCGTGCACCATCTGTGCAGCTGCCAACGAAATTTTGGTCTCACTGCCAGACTCCTCCTCGGATGATGACTCGACGAGATTCTTGTAGAAAAACTCCATTGCGCTTCGACTGCTAACCATCTGTAAAGTATACGGCCTTCAATGGCGATGCTAACTCCCGTTGCGGGCCAGATAACCTAGAAATGACCGGCGAACGTACCTCAACCACGGCCAGGCAAACGACCGAGCAGGTTGTGCACCGCACAGATGCTGTCGCGTGTCTAGTCAACAGGCAGAGGCCGAGGCGGTGGAATTGCCTGCGATGCGTCCATACAACATTTGCAACGTGCGTGGCATGTGGTGCTGCTCGAAATAACGGGGGTGTCACCGGCAGCGGGCAGTGGCGGCGGCAACCTGCTCTGGTCGCGGGATATGGAGGACGAGAGTTTGGAGAAGGAGAGTGTCTATTGTGCCACTGGCGAGGGGCCCTGGCGAACTAGGGGGAGGACGCGCAAGGACAAGCGCCACTGGTGGAAAACAGGGTTGTAGTCCCAGGCCGCAACGGGCTCTAGTCCCGGTTTTGGGCCCGGGACTGCGAAAACGGGACTAGAGGCCCCCCCTCTCGTCCCGGCCAGAACGCCCGTGGATCGATAACAGCCACGTGGTTGTTTCAACGCCGCGGGGGGCGGAAACCCTCTAGTCCTGGGCTGTAACCGCCGGGACTAAAGGTTTCTGCCATGGCAGAAACACATTTCTCTGCCGCGGCAGAGATTGTGTATTTCCTTTTTTTTTTGCCATTTCGTTCCTTTTTTGTTTTGTGTTTCACTATAATTCAAACATATATTTCAGTATACATATTATACGCTACTACATACACACTACACGTCGATGCATTTATATAATTAATTGATCCCTTGCAAGCATACATATAATCAATCATATCAAAAGGAAGAAATGTTTTGAAATTACATGGTCATTGATGAATATATATATCATATCATCTACATGAAGATGACTAAGGCAAATCGAGTTCCACGTCATCCGCATAATGCTCTCCATGTACATCAAGGACTTCCTTCATCATAAATCCCGCCAGCTCCTCTTGAATTGCTCTTATGCGCTGGTCTGGCTCTAGTTTCTCCCGCAAATCATAAATATAATGTGAGTCAACTTTCCGCTCGCTGGTCAACTCGCGGATGTACTCGCATACATAGTATCCACATAAATGAGTTCCCGGTGGCTGTTGTAAACTCTTCACCATTTTATAAGTTAACTCCTCTTTGAATGGACCTGGTGTTTTCTGTCTGAACCGTGTCCAACACCTGCTCGGCAAAGAAAATAAACAAAGGAGTTATTAGTTACTTGTTATCAGGAAATGAATGAAAGAGGACGATATAATGCGATAATGATTGAAATTACTTATGGAGCATTGCTTTCATGTCGCTCCACTGCTCTTGGTCCCAACTTAATGAGTCGTGGACTTCAACTAGGGAGTTGTCAACTTGAATGTTTAGCAAGATCCAGTGGAATCTATGGACATTTACATAAGCATACATGCATAGATCATCCAGTAAGCAAAAATAAAATGTGTACAAGATATAAACACTCACTTGAAGTTGTAAGGAAATAGTATTTCCTTAACAAAATTATGCTCGATTAAGAACCTGCATAGGTCTTCCTCCACGTCTTTGGGGTGATTCTTTAACGTATATTCATTAATGATATATGGGTCAATGAACCCAACGTCGTATCTTCTAGCTCTTTTGCATTCAAGCATCTTCATTCTGCGGAATATAATATTATCATACAAAAGGATATATAGTTAGGATAATATATTAAATGTAATGAACGAGCTGAGCTACAAACTTAATTATAGAAATAAATAACTTACAGACAGTAGCAACCAATGATAGATTTGTCGAGGGCGCGCTGGTTGTATAACTAAAACAGTTCGGTCATTTGAACTTGTATCGAGTATGGTTTGAAGTGATGCTCCTTTCTAACGTCCACCGGAAACCAATCTTTATGATGCTTTTTTCTACTTGCGACATGTACCATTCATGCAGATTTTGCATATGTGTGGATAGACGCGCGAGCTCCTCATTACTGACTAGAGGCTCCCCTTGGACATACTGCCGTACTATCTGACCCACTGGCGTATCTTCATAGCCTAAATATTGATCAAGAGACATATTTGCTTCGTTAGCAAGTGTTTTGGCCTGCGATACATTGATTCCCATAAGTGCAGCATTATTACGGGCTCTAGGGTCCATTATTTGCATGTCCATATCCATTTCAGCTCTGAAGGCCTTGTCGAGGTCTGAAATGACTTTGAGCGGGGCGACCGATTGATTCTTCTGTGCTCTGAGCTGGGCAACTTGCTTCCCGCTTTTTGCACTTGTGATTTTTTTCTTCTGTGCTTGCTTAATAATCTCCTGGTCATAGTCTGATTCCAGATTCATCGATATCTAGGATGGTTGCTCAAGAAAGGACTTAGCCCACTTTTTGTTTTTTCATTATATACCGGCTTTGGCTCAAGCTTTTTGGGTGCAAAATGCGCCTTAACTTGGGCAGCCACATCCGCGTTAGTTTCCTCATCGGTCTTGTCATAAGGTCTCTTTGGAAGAGCCGGCGGGCTATCGACTATCTTTGGCGTTTGACCTTTCTTCGATGTGGGGAGCGGGGGACCGTCGAACTTCCGTTTCTCCGACGAGGTAGTAGTATTACACGGAGGCGGAGGCGGAGATCGAGTTGATGTACTCCTGCTGCGGCGATTGTCAGCCAGGCGGGGTGGACTTGGAGGTTGGCGATAATCGGGCTGGGGTGGACTTGGAGGTTGGCGATAATCGGGTTGGGGTGGACTTGGAGGTTGACGATATTTGATGCGGGGTGGACTTGGATTCCTTGGAGTCGGTGGCCTTGGTGCCGAGCCTGGAAACTTGATGTACTTCTTATTCCATAGAATGATGTTGCGCTTGACATCTCATAGTTTCGTAAGGCCTTCGGGCGTAGCGATTTCAATCTCTAGGTCCGCAAAATCCTCCACTATGTCATCCACCATGACATGAGCATAGCCTGGTGGAATTGGAAGTGAATGGTGGAGTGCTCCAGGCAGACAAGGTAAAGAAGTGTCGATCGCCACCTTGAAGGACAGGTTGTTCATTGGCTGATGTAGATCACATTGTGCCATCTCTCTGACATCATCCACGGGGTAGTGAGGAGCCGGTGCATCATCCAGCAGTGCTTGATCATCACCACGGACCTCTGTGGAAGCCACGCTGCTTCTCCGTTGGCTAAGATCCAATGCAGGATCATCAGACCGCGGGTGAGTTGACGACGGCGGCCTTTGGCTAATTTCATGAATGAGGTTCTTCAGATCAGCTAGGTCCTGCTCTACCCTGGAGATCCGGTCTGCCTCCCGGTCCTTCTCTCTCTGACGGCTTCTGTAACTGGCATCGTACTGAGGAAACCCTTTCTTCCACGAGACACCGGCGCCTTTGCCTCGTGTTAGTCCTCCCTTTTTAGGATTCCTTAGGGCGCGTGTCAGCTCGTCGTTCTCTCTCTCGGGATGGAACAATCTCAATTGAGCATCGTTAATTGCTTGAATAAGGTCTTGGGAGGGTTTTAGAATTTTATCATGAAATAATGTCTTCCCTGTTTCTGGGTCCAAGGATCCCCTGCGTCTGCATTCACCACCAGTGCTTTGACCTCTCGGGCCATCCATCTGTACCAGGAGTGACGCCTCTAGCCCTCATGTTCTTCTCCATAGTTTCCCACTTAGGGATGGCACTCTTGTAGCCACATGTCCCCATTTTATGATGGTATTTCTTGTTGGCAGCATTTAACGCGTTCTTTGCCGACTTTGCCTTTGCTTTATCAGATTGCTTGTACTGTACAAAATCGGGCCACTGTTCTCTCAACTTCTCGTTTACTCCTTTGAAGTCTGGAGTTCTCTTTTTCGCGACATATTTCGCGTATAAACTTTTCTTGTGGTTCCGGTATAGTTCAGCCATCTTGCTCAGTGCCCACTCCTTGACTTTCGCTCTATTTTCAAGCCCACCCGACCTTGGGGTAATACCATCTACCTCAAATTCCTCATACTCTGGAGGTAGTATGAAATGCGCTATGAGCTTTTGCCAAAGGTCATATTTGGCATCATCGGTGACATAGCTGTTGGATTCTTCACCGGGTTTCTTTGACTTATTCCATTCTTGGATGGTGATCGGCAGGTTGTCCCTAACAAGCACCCTGCATTGATTTATAAACATCCTCCGGTGCTTCTCTGGAGCAATCGGTTCACCATCATCATCTATTTCTTCGATGGTGAACCTCTGATTACCATCCAACTTTTTGTTCGGCCCTAGTTTCGTTCGAGTTGTCAATTGCTTTGATCCGATGGGCTAAAAGAAGAAGAGAGAGTGATTAATATATATCTAGATCAGTTAATGAATAGAGGTAACACGAGACTTTATATATATATGTGTACCTCGCCGGATCCTGTCGAGGGGCCATCATTATTGTTATTATTTGTTTGCCCTTCGTCCATCTGGTCTTCCCCTTAGTACATTAGGTTTTCCTCTAGTCCATCACCGGATGGATTCAGATATGAGTATATCTCTTCCTCGAGCAAAATATCTTCGGCGCCGGTAGTAATATTAAGAGGAATTTGACCTCTTATCATGCCCTGAAGAAAACCTTCACCGATGCGACCAGGATCTTCGGATGGATCCATGACTTAATCATCTATAACAAAACAAGAGTTAAACAGGTTAGAAAAAACAATAATCCTAATAACTAAAACAATATAATCCTAATTATAATAATCCTAATATTATTTGTGCTAAAACAATAATCATAATAACTAAAACAAAAAAATAACCCTAATCCTAATCCTAATTCTAATATTAATAAATAAAACAAAAAAATCACTAAAACAATAATCCTAATTCTAATATTTTAATTAAAACAATAATCCTAATACTAAAACAAAAAACCCTAATATAAAAAAACTATAAAAAACTATAACATTTCCTAATATTAATTGTGGTAAAACCTAATATTATTTGTGGTAAAACAATAATCCTAATATTAATTGTGGTAAAACAATATAATCATAGCTAATAACTAAAACAAAAAAAATAACCCTCGCTAATTATAATTAAAACAATAATTAAAAAACAACCCTAGCTAAATATAATTAAAAAATAACCCTAGCTAATTATAATTAAAATAACCCTAGCTAACAATATAATCCTAATCCTAGCTAATTATAATTAAAACAATAATTAAAAAATAAATATAAAACATATTTGTATTTGAAAAATAAAAAGAGAAAAGGAAAAACAGAAAAAGAAATTTTTTGGGAAAATAAAAACAGTAGCCAGACCCCAACCAGGCCGGCCCATCTCTCCCCTCTTCCTTTCCTGTCGCTCGCATGCGCAGCCAACAGCCCAACACGGCCCAGCAGCCTCGTCCCAATACCTCGCCGGCCGTCCTTCCCCCTGTCGTATTCCTCCTTTGGCAAAGATGCTCGGTGCCGACGCCCTCGCCGGCCGTCCATCGCCGATCCGCGCTGCCGCCTCCCTAGAGAGCACGCCTCTCCCTCTCCCCTAACCTCACATTCCCCCCAGGCTCGCTCCCTCTCTCGTTTCCTTTCCCTGGCCGAACCCTAACCGTCGTAGAGGCGCCGTCGTTGTCGACGTTCCCGGCCACCCCGAGCGACACTGAGATGCCTGGAGAACCATCTCACTGAATGGCGGGCGCACGACGAGCACGTGACGACGGCGGCCAAGTGGCGAATCGGACATCACCTCCCCTGCTTTCATCTTAATGCGTGTGTGCCGTTGCGTCTTTGTTGTGAAATGCGAAGTGTTGGGCAGACTCCCCTATCGCTGAATATAAAGGATGACCTTTAGTCCGGGCTAAGCCACCGCGACTAGAGGGTCTCTAGTCCCGGCCGGTAAACAACCGCTAAAGACCCCTTATTTGGTTAAGCCACGACCCGGGACTAGTGTGTATTTTTCATTGCTTTCGGCGTCTTGAGCACCTTTTAGTCCCGGGTCCATCCACGACTCGCGACTAATTGTTTTTTTTTTGTAAATTTTCTTTTTCTAATTCAAATCAAATATAAAAACTTTGGAAAATCATATCTTTTATTGTAATAATCCAAATAAAACAAATAATATGTCTATTATTATTAGAAAAATATAAAGAATCTTAATATAATATCCATTTATCTATTTGCATCATTTATAAATTATTTCATTTGTAAATTTTCTTTTTTTAATTCAAATCAAATATAAAAACTTTGGAAAATCATATCTTTTATTGTAATAATCCAAATAACACAAATAATATGTCTATTATTATCAGAAAAATATAAAGAATCTTAATATAATATCCATTTATCTGTTTGCATCATTTATAAATTATTTCATTTGTAAATTTTATTTTTTTAATTCAAATCAAATATAAAAACTTTGGAAAATCATATCTTTTATTGTAATAATCCAAATAATATGTCTATTATTATCAGAAAAATATAAAGAATCTTAATATAATATCCATTTAGTCCCGATTATAGTCACAAACCGGGACTAAAGATATTTCCCACCATTTCCCACCGCTTCCCGCCAAGTTTTTCCGTCCTTTCCTTTCTACGAGAGCTTTTAGTCCCGGATGTAGTCACTAACCGGGACTAAAGATATTTCCCGCCATTTCCCAAAGCTTCACGCCAAGTTTTCCCGCCCTTTACCTCTATATTTAGGGCGATCGCGCCATGGCTATCCACACATCCACACCTTCCTCTCTTAGAACAATGGACAACGCCTACTGAGCCATTCTGACCCTCGAGGAGACCAGAAGCGCCAGGCGCCTAATCTTCGCTTGTCCGGGCTACCGACCGCCGGCCGAATCTTTGGCCGGAGGGGTTCATGTCCTCCTGTCCCTCAAGGTTCCAGCATGGCCAGCGCCATCACAAACCACTTCTACCACGAGCTCACGCCGGAGCAGCGGATGGATCCCCAGTGGGATCCCGACAACTACGACACCTGGAATGCCTTCTTTGCTAATAGGCAGGAAAGGGAGCTCGCCAGGTACGAGGGTGATGGCCCGCCACCGGTGAACCACAACGAAGCCGGTCGTCGTCTGTGGTGGGCGAACCGTACTATCATCGGAGTGATGCGCTACATCTCCGGGGGAGACCATCCTCGCCTGCGGTGCCCACGAGTCCACCCGCCACAGAGCCACAAAAAGGACCCACACCGTCCCGGCGGTAGCGGCATCGTCTTCCAGGAGACCCTTCCCCCGCCCGCCGTGAATCCGAGACTGGAATGGCCCCTGGTATATGCCATGGATGGGCTGAGGATCCTCGGAGTGGCAGGTGACGATGACGATGATGATGACGATGACGAAGAAGACCCTGAAGCTGCGTACTATAGGACTAGGCATGATTATGACTAAAGGGGGCGGCTTTAGTCCTGAGTGTTAGCTAGTCTCGGTTCGTCCCGGTTTTTAATATTAATAAATGTCTTGAGTGTTACCTAATAAATAGAGGGAAATGCCTATATAAAGGGAGGGTTCATCTTTAGTCCCGGTTGGAGAAACCTACCGCGACTGAAGGGATTGCGGCAGACTAGGCCAGTCAACACTAATAATAGGGGTGAGTGTCGACATTATGTCGTGCGGCTTGTACCTTGTCCCGGATGGTGTCACCAACCGGGACTAAAGATGAACCTTTAGTCCCGGTTGGAGACACCAACCGAGACAAAACATGAGTCAGCACTAATAATAGAGGTGAGTGTCCACATTATGTCGTGAGTGTCGACATTATGCCGAGCTGCTTGTACTATAAATAGGCATCCTTGTGAGTCCAGTCCTCCAGACAGTTTGAGGCATCTCCAAGATGGTTTTCGAGAGCAGGGACACCACTACGGCCAGTTCGGGGAGATGCTTGCGAGCCAGGTCCTCCGGCATCTCCGAAACTGGTCATAGAGGCACTCCTAATATGTGAAATTAGTTAGCTCCTGTGCGTATTGATCTAGTTAGAGAAGTTACAAGCTGCAAGATGGTTTTCGAGAGGGACACCACTACGGATTTAGGAGATGCGTCGGATCGATCCTCCGGCATCTCCGAGAAACTGGTCATAGAGGCACTCCCTAATATGTGACCTCATGCGTTTGGAGATCAGATCTTAATGGTAAGTATGAATCGGGACTAAAGGCCCTCCAGCCACAAAACGGGACTAACACACTCAAGATTGTTTGCAGACAACACTATAAAATGGACACATGGAGCATCTTCACTCATAAAATGTTACAATTATTACATATCATTTCTTCGTGTGTGTTCCTTTCTGACCCCGTCATATCCATGGAGCATCTTCATTCATTAACATGATGTTTGGGTCATCCTTCACCGCGAAGGGCGGAATTTCATGAAACTTATCACAATCTTCTGACATGTCTGTCTTGTCCTCCACTCCCACGATGTTTATTTTTCCTGAAAGAACTATGTGGTGCTTTGGCTCATCATCTGATGTATTCTTTTTCTTATTTTTTCTTTTTCTAGGTTTGGTAGACATGTCCTTCACATAGAAAACCCGAGCCACATCATTAGCTAGGACGAATGGTTCGTCTAAGTACCCAAGATTGTTGAGATCCAACGATGTCATTCCGTATTTCTTGTCTACCTCAACCCCTCCTCCTGTCAGCTTGACCCATTTGCACCGAAACAAGGGGACCTTAAAAGTAGGTACATAGTCAAGTTCCCATATCTCCTCTATGTAACCATAATATGTGGTCTTTGACCCATTGTTGTTTGTTGCATCAAAGCGGACACCACTATTTTGGTTGGTGCTCTTTTTATCTTGGGATATCGTGTAAAATGTATACCCATTTATCTCGTACCCTTGGAAAGTCGATATAGTCGAAGATGGTGACCTAGACAACAAGTATAGCTGATCTCCAAGAGTGTTGTTTTTGATGAGATGTTGCAACCAACCGCCGAAACTCTTCATGTGTTCATCTCTAATCCAAGAGTCATGCTTTCCAGGGTTGTTGGAGCGTAAGATTTTCTTGTGTTCCTCGATATATGGGGCTGCCAAGATAGAATTCTGTAGAACGGTGTAATGTGCTTCGGTGTAAGAATGTACGTCCCTACATATTATTGATTTCCTTCCTAGAGTACCCTTTCCACTCAGTCTCCCCTCATACAGCGATTGAGGAAGACCAATCGGCTTAAGGTCAGGAACGAAGTCAACACAAAATTCAATGACCTCCTCTGTTCCATAGCCGTTGGAGATGCTTCCTTCCGCCTAGCACTATTCTGAACATATTTCTTTAAGATTCCCATGAACCTCTCAAAGGGAAACATATTGTGTAGAAATACAGGACCGAGAATGGAAATCTCTTCGACTAGGTGAACTAGCAGGTGCGTCATAATATTGAAGAAGGATGGTGGGAACACCAACTCAAAACTGACAAGACATTGGACCACATCATTCTGTAACCGTGGTAGATATTCAGGATTGATTACCTTCTGAGAGATTGCATTGAGAAATGCACATAGCTTCACAATGGGTACTCGAACATTATCTGGTAGAAGCCCCCTCAATGCAATCGGAAGCATTTGCGTCATAATCGCATGGCAGTCATGAGACTTTAGGTTTTGGAACTTTTTTTCTGCCATATTTATTATTCCCTTTATATTCGACGAGAAGCCAGACGGGACCTTAATACTGCTTAGGCATTCAAAAAAAATTCCTTGTCTTGTTTGGTAAGAGCGTAGCTGGCATGACCTTGAAACCATTCTGGATGCAGGCCATCTGGGTCTTTCATACGTTGATGGTCCTTTCGTGCTTCTGGTATATCTTTTGTCTTCCCATACACGCCCAAGAAGCCTAGCAGGTTCACGCAAAGATTCTTCGTCACATGCATCACATCGATTGCAGAGCGGACCTCTAAGAATTTCCAATATGGTAGGTCCCAAAATATAGATTTCTTCTTCCACATGGTACGTGTCCTTCAGCGTCCTTCAGAACAGATTTTCCTCCAGGACCCTTTCCAAAGGTTACCAGTTGATCCAAATCTTTGACCATATCAAATATATCAGCACCAGTACGCTCCTTAGGCTTCGTCTGGTGACATGCCAGACCATTGAAATGCTTGCCTTTCTTTCTTAAGGGATGCTTGGCCAAAAGAAATCGACGATGCTCATTGTATACATTCTTCTTACAATGTTCCAAATATATACTTTCAGTCTCATCTAAACAGTGTGTGCATGCATTGTATCCCTTATTTGACTGTCCTAAAAGGTTACTAAGAGCAGGCCAATCATTGATTGTTACGAAAAGCAATGCTCGAAGGTTAAATCTTCCTGCTTGTGCTCATCCCACACGCCTATCCCGGGTTCATGCCACAACTATAAAAGTTCTTCCACTAATGGCCTTAGGTACACATCAATGTCGTTGCCGGGTTGCTTCGGACCTTGGATCAACACTGGCATCATAATGAACTTCTGCTTCATGCACAACCAAGGAGGAAGGTTATAGATGCATAGAGTCATGGGCCAGGTGCTGTGATTGGAGCTCTGCTCCCCAAAGAGATTCATGCCATCTGTACTTAGACCAAACCTTAAACTCCTTGCATCATCTGCAAAGTCCGGGTACTTTCTATCGATTTTTCTCCATTGCGACCCATTAGCGGGGTGTCTCAATATCCCGTCTGACTTACGTTCCTCTTTATGCCATCGCAACAACTTTGCGTGCTCTTTTTTTCTGAATAAGCGTTTCAACCGTGGTATTATAGGAGCATAGCACATCACCTTCGCAGAAACCCTCTTCCGGGGGGGCTCGCCCTCAACGTCACCAGGGTCATTTCGTCTAATCTTATACCGAAGTGAAGTGCATACCGGGCATGCATCCAAATTCTCATACTCCTCACCGCGGTAGAGGATGCAGTCATTAGGGCACGCATGTATGTTCTGAACCTCTAAACCTAGAGGGCAGACAACCTTTTTTGCTTCTTACGTACTGGCGGGCAATACGTTATCTTTTGGAAGCATATTCTTCATTATTTTCAGCAACTTTTCAAATGAGGAGTCAGGTATAGCACACTCAGTCTTCCATCGCAGCAATTCCAGTGTGTTGCCCAGCTTTTTCAGACCATTTTCGCAATTTGGGTACAACAAATTTTTCTGATCCTCTAACATGTGATTGAACTTCTCCCTATCCTTTTCAGTTTCACAATCTCTTCGTGCATCGGCAATAGTCCGACCAAGATCATCAGCGGGTTCATCATGTGTCTCTTCTTCATCCTCCCCTTCAGCATCCCCCATGGAAGTATCTCCGTACTCAGGGAAACCATGATAGTTGTCATCCTCCTCCTTTTCTTCATTGTCTTCCATTATAACCCCTCTCTCTCCGTGCTTGGTCCAACAATTATAACTGAGCATGAAGCCGGACTTCAACAGGTGGCTGTGAAGGGTTTTTGAGTCAGAGTAATCCTTCTGATTCCTACATCCATTACATGGACAGAATACAAAACCATTGCGTTTGTTTGCATCAGCAACACGAATGAATTCATGCACGCCATTAATGAACTCGCCAGAGCGTCGGTCAGTACCATACATCCATTCCCGGACCATCTGCATTATAGTAAAAGTATATCAAAAACCATTACACAACATGATAAAATTATTACAAGTTATATTGAGAGCTTCTAGAGCATTAATTTTGAATTTTGAAAAATTTACATGCACCAATTTGTGAATTGCAGAAAACAATCAACATGATAAATGTGAAGTTTTTTATTATTGTTCTATCAGAGAAAACCTCATTCCATTCTAAGCTCTGAAACTCTAAAATTACACATTTCAATTTTCAGTAACTATGTGCCTAATCAAAATTTGTTACACATATATATCAAAATCCTTCTAGCTACTTCTAGAGCATGCATGCATTTGATCCATATCTCTATACTTTTAGAGCATTATAGAGCTAAAGTAGCAATAAGAGATGAAAGAATGAAGTTCTAACCTTTCAAAGCTTTGGATTTAGGTGTTTCAAACTAAATCTTGACAAATCTTTAAGAAAAAAAATGGCATGAACTCTTTTGCTTCTTTGAGAAAAATGCCCACCATATGGTTTAGGGCAGCAGGACAGGAGGCAGATTATATAGTCGTGGACAACTAGTTCTGGGCCGTGATACGACCCGGGACTAATAGTCCACGAAAGGACCAGCTGGCCTGTTCCAGGTTATTAGTCCTGGGCCATATTACGGACCGGGGCTAATGATCTGGTCTGGCCCGGGACTAGTCACTACGGCCATTTCTAGCCGTTAGAGGCCTCACGGCCGGGACTAGTGCTCCCACTAGTCGCGGGCTGTGCCAGGCCGGGACTGCTGAGCTTGTTCTGATCAAACCGAAGATGGTTTTTTCAGTAGTGCGTGCTATCCAGGTCAACCAAAGCGAGACCCAAAATTGATGCATGAATGAATCAATCTGCGCGCGTTTGTTCGGATAGATTGTCTCGCTGAGCCACCGTGCACCTATTCTCGAGTTTATCGGACGAATTCGGACGCGCAAGGACGGGTTGGGTCGAGCCGTTGAAGATGCGGCTCCATTGCTACGAAAGTGATGCATCTAAATGTATATATATATAATATAATTGGTGCACCCTCATGGGGCTACCACAAAAATCTGAATTTATCGTTCGTAGATCTTGCATCATAGTAAATCCCAGCCGTCAATTTTTTCACCGTGTTATATAAAAGTGCAGCCAAAAGGCAAGGTGAAACCCTAGCCGCCAATTGCTCCCCCAGTTCAGCCTCCGCCGCCCCTCCCTCCAATCGCGCCTCCTCTCCTTCCCCTCGTCCTCCTCCTCTCTCCCACCGCTGGTGGCTCAGCCTCCCCCACTATCCCGCCCCCATACAACTGTCCTCCTCCCTTCAAACCTCCCCGTGCGGATCAGGAGGTATGAGCAAGTGGAGAGAGGTGCTGGCCGCCACTGCGCATCTTCTCCTCCATGCGCTGCTGCTCGGTCCTCACCTCGGTCACTGCCCTTCTCCCCACCTCGGGACGCTAGCCTAGGGCCCCTTTATCAATGAACGTTCTTGTCCCAAGCCTAGGTGCATCTTAAGGTAAGGAACCATCTCTCACAAATCAAGATTCGTGTCATCTTTTTCTCTGTTTTATTCTATGTAGGGCATGGTTCATCTACCCTATTTCTTGCAGGGACTACATGAGTGTGGTCAGATTACTTAGTTGTGTGCTTGAGATTACACTCCATCAGGAAGAGCTCCGCGGTCACCGCTGCACCGCGGGTAAGACCCCTTGTCCTGCTGCCATTCGCTCCATCCCCGCCGCCAAGCTACTACATTGTGCCTTGTCGCTGGGCAAGAGCAGCATCGCTGACGATGCACTGTGATCCCTAGGCCCCAAGGAGACGGCGACCACTAGACAATGAGCCAAGGAGGAGAAGGGGTCTCATGGTGAGGATGGGTTCGGAACGCCTAGAATCCTCCATTATCGGATCGCATCTTTCCAAGGACCTAGGTGAATTTTTTATCTCCTTTCATTTGTTGTCTCCAGTTCTGGAATTACCAATTCGTCCATGTGTTCTTTGTTAACACAATGTTAGGAGTTATTCAGCAAGCTCTGGTCATGTGTTGGTCTTCATTGTGTAATTCTGCTTGTTCATCATCGGTTTATGAATATAAGAATATATGAATCAGAGTGGAGATGAGGTTGCCCTAAAAACCACCTGTAGTTTTCTTAATGTAAGAATAATTTGCAGGTTTTAAAAAGAATAATACGGAAATTTAAAAGTTATGCTGCAGGTGGCTGAAACTTACATGGACAATGTTTGGTACAGGAGGAGAAGCAGATGCTATTATTGCTGGTACATGGACTATGATAGGTCAAAATTAGCACGTTGATTAAGAAGTGAACTCTAAAAAGGTATTCTCTATCTTGCTAAGTTCGGCAATTCTATAATTTGGTGCATTGACATGCTAAGGATTAGAAAAGACAGCGGTTGCATGGTTGCATATGTTATCATCGCAAGAATTAACCATAAGTCCAACAGATGTTGTCATATGTTATCTTGTTTATAGCGGCGAGGTCTAAAGAGAAATTTACATGTCTTTCTGTATTTTAGTTGTAGGTACCACTACAATATTGCTGATGATGGATTACCGCAACGTATAACAAGTTACCCTCCTTCCTCAGATATTTGGACTTCAGCAATGGATGTAGCCACCGGTTTGACTGCTGAAGTATACCATCTATGATTACTTCATAAATGTGAGTAATTAGATCAGGACATACTACTTTCTAAAGATATTGATGTTGATGTACCTGGTTTGTCCGAATTACCAATCAAGGTATTCCCCTACGTGGTGCTCAGAGGTGAGTACGCATGCACAAAGATGGATGGGGAAGATAAGATGGTGAGGACTAACGAAGGAAGAAGAGAAGACCTTCGACGACGCATTGCCCGAACAACCAGGAAAAACACACAAGGAGGACATCGGAGATGAGTATCCGCTGCAGGCTCACCAGGTCAGGCATACAGGAAGGAGCCGACAGTGTGCTGGCTGCTGGAGAATGTACGGGAGGCCATGATGCCATAAGCTTCTCTCTTGAACACACTCTCTTTGTTTGCCCTCAATCGCGTTTTCTTTCAGCGACTCTGTATGACAGGGAAACATAATTGTCAATGCAGGGCGAGTCCTCGGTGGTGTTATCATTTGGAGGCAGATGCATTATTTGGTGGATCAATTTGCATCATTGTACGCCTTAATGGACCAGCATTGGGGTTGTTCAGATGTAAGTTTCCATAGCATATGATGTTCGAATCATTAAAAGAATTGTGCAGTTCTGTATATGAGTCCTATTTGCTTGGAATAAACTGATGTGTTAGAAATCAAGCAAATATATTCATGTACTTGGTAACACAGGCAACTTTTTCTCCATTATTTTGCATTGTATTTGGCAAGAATTAATCTACAGCGGAGTCTGCGAAAAAATTAATCTACAGCGGGGTCTGCAAAAAAAAATCAATGCACACGTGTTTACACCCAAAAACCAGGATTGAGATTTGTATTAATACTTGTACCATCACGGGGGGTTTATTATCTGTTTGACGCAACTAGCAAGTTTTGGTATGAACTTTCAACAACCATAGTGTACGTTCAGGTTTGTCCTTATAACAGACTTGGAATAGTTTTGTGGTTTGAACATCTTTGGTACAGTTTGGTGGTTCTGAACCTGTCGTGGTTGTTCCTCTATGCAGTTTGGTTATGTGGATTTATTACGGTTGTATTGAAGAAGAGTATATGGTGCGCCTGATGTAGTTGCACGTGTAGCTTGATGTTAACATTACCGTGTATGAATTAATATCAAGCTCTAGGTATTTGTTTACATTTCACAGTGAACATGCTGCTATTTCTTTAGTATAAAATAGCTGAAGTGAACAATTGACAATAGCCTCTATAACATATTGGTTTGGGAACATTTTACCACCGGGCAGTCAAAGCTATTCTTCAGGCCATATGCTTGCCATCGTTGCTTCTTTGTTCAAAAATTGATCTTTTTCTTCAGGCCATATGCTAATATCCTCCTTATCTTTACAAATTTGGTGTACCCACTATTATATTGCAGTCCATGGACGTCTCATTTCAATTGTTATTATCTCCCAGGTACAGTCGATATGCTATGAATATAGAAATATTATTAGTAAAAATTTCCATAGGCCTTTACTCACTTGAACAACATTTGCTTTACGCTTCGTGTGGTTCCCTTGAAAATTACAAAGTGGGTTCTTAATTTGTTGGTAGACAAAATTCTTAATAAGAGAAATTGGTTTGTGATGAAAGTAACCTACGGTATTTGTTTTTCAATATCAAGAAATATAAGCACTGAGAAGTGACGGTTGATCTTGCGCATCATGGCTACCAGATATCCTAATTTAGTTTAGGCTATTGTTTTGGCTCTTAGCAGGAGCCCAGGCAGCAACCACACACCCACACTGCATGAGGATGTTGCTGCCAATGTGCCTTCTCCACAAACCAACTGCGACAAGCCAAGGGAGTCTAGATTCACCGCTCCGGGTGTCCCTTCAACGAGCTGGGTGGATGTCCTCGGTGTCAATGCACTGTCCCTGGTATTGCAATATGTACTTTGCTTGTCTCTCCACCCCCAACCTTGAATCACATCTCTCCCAAACCCTGCCTCTGATCTGAACACCTTTTGTGCTCTCCCATTATAAGGTGGGCAGCTGTGTTGTAAATGCTTGAGAGGAAAGACTCAAGGAAGATGCCATTGTGTGCATATTATGTTTGAAAAGGTGGGTTTGATTTTCTTTCGGCATAGGGGGGAAACTGTTGGCATTGTTTTTGTATTTAGGCGGCTTGAGTACTTATACAGTAGAATTTTCAAAAGATTCTCCTCTACTATATTCTTTTCCATTTGAATGAATAGATTGAGGTTTAAGAAAGCTACTATACGTACATGTCAAGTTGTAGATGTGTTACTTTTCTTAAGGTTTTGGATTTGTAGCGCTTTTGAAAATATTTGTTGAAGTACGTGGTCACCATTGGTTAGTGGACTAACTTCTGTAGATTATTTCTGTTACATTTCCCTTGCCATCTAATTCATAGGTTCAACTCTTACTATGTTTCTGAATTATTTTTTGGGAATTGAAGTCAACTTCCTAAATTTTGTATAGATTCACCGAAGAGATGAGGAAACCTAGACGAGGAGAGAGGCCACCACTTTGTAGCGTGATCTGTTTGAGGGTACATATCTGCTCTTGAATTTTTTGCTCTGAACTCTGAAGGTTGTGGCCTCAACAATGCTCGGTGCAGGACAATTCATAGCGTACTTTTTTTTGGCTTATGCGGCACCTACGGTAGAGCAACCTAATAATGGAACTGTGCTATGAAACATGTTGGGATTGTCAATATATTGTCTAAAGGTGATGGTTTTTCTTTTTTTACATGGCTAATTGTTTCTCTTTCTCATGTCAGTGGATTAGTTCCTGGGAAAACTTCCAGTCTGCATTTCTCATCAGTTTATAATGGCATAGGCTGGGCATTCATTTTGTGGAAGTCCATTTAAGGTGAGAGCATGCAATCTATGGATTATGTCACGCTAGATGGGATTTTCAGCCTATCTAATTGTACAATACTTGCAATCACATTAGATGTTTTTCAGCTTATCTAACTGCACCGTTCCGAGAGCACTGATATATTGTTCAAATCATACCCTTGAAACTTATTATGCTCCTCATCATCAATATATAGTGGCAGAGGTATTCTGCTGATTCCTCAACGCCAGTATTTTTTTCTCATCATATGTTGTAATTTCTGGAGAAACTCCCTCTAAGAATGTTCTTTTTTTCAATACAAAAGCATATGTATATAATTTAGGAATAGATGACATGCTTAATGAATATGTAACTGAAATCAAACTTAGGTTCAGCTGCAGTAATATTGGGGTAATTGGCTTGGATTGATGGATTACAGCCTACAAAAAAAGTATATTTGAAAGCTATATATTAAGTTAAGTTTTAGTTTTGTACAGGAGTCTCCATGTGCTTTGACCTCCTTCTGATTTGTACAGTGGCTGATTAAATCTTGCAAATGTAGAACCAGGTTCACCAACCTGGGTGGGAACCTTGTGTATATGTTGGTACTATTGTATTAGAACCATTTACATTTTGTAATATATTTCCTAGGTTAACGTGTACATTTCCCAATAAATCTCTGACTATACTTTGAGGAGGCCACAAACTATTATATATGTCTATTTCGTTTTGGTTACAGTAGCTGTGTTTATGATATTCATATGTTTGTCGATCAATACTGTTATGGCTTAATTGACGTTTTACGACACGTTTGACAGTTGGAAGGTCGTGCGCCAATATGTACCCCTAAATTTGATAGGCTCTCATGTTTGCATCACATACCATTATACGAAGTGTTTGTTGTCCTGATTTTAATACATTGTGTCTCTACTTTCTTTCTAAAAAACACATGGTCATTTTCCACCTGATTCTTCTCAACATCGTACAATATGTATATTGATGTGAATTTCATGGGGTCGTGCGCCAAGGCACACCCCTAAATCTAGTAAGGACTAGGTGGGCAGTAGTTGAGAGCCTAGTAACGGCTATTAGATGTATCCTCCCTGGCATTTAGCAGTGATGGCGCTGTACAGAGACACGCACGCGTGCTAATCATCATCGCGCTAAAGTTAGGCAAATAAATCTATTCGTTAGACCATCTTCGAACCAGAAAAAAAAAACGGTTCGAATAAAGCAAGTAAAGTGAAGCATCGCGCGAGTGGGTGGCGTTCCTCGCGTAGCGTAATGTACACCAACCAAACTAAGATGCTGGTTCGCCTTTTGTTCTCGGACGTATGAAATCGACAAAGGTGCATTATATTGAGCCGGTTCCAAAGGCACCGTGATCTGTGAAATGGTCTTGGTGTTTTTTTTTTGGCTAACGTCTTAGTAGTTAGTATAGTGGTTTGCTAAACCAGCAGATGTCGAGCTGGAGAAGTTTTATGGTGTATGTACGTACGTGCCACGGCGACAGATTTGGACTTGGAGCATCACTGTTTCACTGTTGGTATTGCAAGCCCGCTTCAACCGACCCATTCATCGTTTCCATGTAGGAGTACACGCAAAATGACACTCTGTTTGTTTTGACCAACCAATGGTCCTTCTCTGTCTTCCAGCTGAAAAGGGTTCAATTCGTGGGGGAACCTTAAAATTAGCTTCATAAAAGATGGCTTAATTTGCTCATACATGAGCGGCAGAAATCACGGGCCGGCGGCAGGGGAGCGCAGTCCGGACGCGGAGTTAGCTCAACCAAAAAGAGAAAAGAAAAAAGCACCCCAAAAAAAGCATCAGGTGAGGTTTAATAATGGCGTGGTGAGGGCAGGCAGGCATGTCACTCGTCGTACATCGCGGCACGGTTCAGCGATCACATGCATATCGTGCTCGTTTTTGTGGTTTGGTCAAACGGTACTTATTTTTTCCATGCGTCATTATTGTGTACGCCGATGCCGTGGCAAATTTAGCACGGGAGAAACCTTTTTCCGTCGCCAAGGAACTTTGTTAGTGCAACACATAGTTAGCGAGAGTTCACTGTTTACTGTACTTGGAGCGTCTCCACCGGAACCTCAAAAGCCCCCTAAACATCTCCACTGGGCCCCAAACCCAGTACCCAACCGATTTGGATGGTGGAGGCTAAAAAACAACCCACACCCGGAGGCACCCGCATCCAACCAGTGCGCGTAGTTTGGATCACTCTGCTCGGCACTCTCTTGCCGTTCTCAACCAGGGACTGGATTGGTGCTGCCGATAACACATGCCACGTCGGACGAGCCATGTCTGTTCGTTTGGGACATACTCTGTATCCCATATTAGGTTGCCAATAATTTTACAAACTATACAAAGTTTGACCAAGATTATACAAATAATATAAATTTATAAAATACAAAAATAATATTATTAAAATTGACTTAGTGTATACTTTCATATTATATAAATTTTATATGATATAAATTTATATTATTTTGTATAATCTTGGTCAAACTTTGTATAATTTGACTAGCACGCAAAATTATGCGCAACCTAATATGGAATGGAGGGAGTAGATTACAACCACTAAAAACGGCCGGTAAAAAAAAATCAATAAGCCTGCGCCACCGTACATACACGCGTGGAACTTCACCGGTTTCGGACGCTAGCGTTTAATGGCTTGTCTCCCGACGGTCCTAAGTTAATGACGAGGTGGCTTTTTGCCTACCACATCCTCGACGTCAATAAAAAAGCATCCTCCCGCTTTCTCATTGGCGCACACTCCTCTCCCAAATATCACACCGCCTCTCCTCTCCATCCAAACTCCGCCGAGCAGGACCCCGGCTGGCGTGACGAGAAGTACTGGAGTGACATCCTGCTGCAACCTGGGTTCAGGTTTAAATTCGTGCAAATTTCGTTCAAATCATGTAAATTTTCCTAAATTTGACATGCAAGCCCTAAAAACTTGTCTAGTGTTTCCATGTCGACCCCTACGCATAAAGGCTTCACAAGGGGCATCGGCGGTGAAATACAGCTCAGGTCCATCTGCAGTGACTCTAGCCCACATATTGCACTCTTTCATTTTTCTCCCTCCCATCTACCCAAGCGACCTCTCTCTGCCTCTCTATCTTCTCTTCTCTCTCTCTCTCTCTCTCTCTCTCTCTCTCTCTTTTATTTGAGGATTTCCTCCATGGGATTCTCATACCAAACTGCACAGTTTGGGAAGCTCATCCAAATGGCTTATCGGCGTAGTTGTCGGTCACCTTTTTGGGGTGCCCCGGTGGAGATGCTCTTAGATCCATGACTTTGCCATGTTTATTAATACAATGAGAGAGTAAGCCAAACATAGCACCAAACCAGTACGGAGGCTAGGAGAGGCAATCAGAAGGCTGTTTTAAACCCATCCAGGGTTCCATATCCCTCACCGGCTCTGCCGCCGAACTGCTCCGTTTCTTTTGGCCTCGGGGCCTAGGAGGCATTTCATACCACGACACCGCCAATGGTAGGATTCTCGTTCTTTGCTTATGTCATTTTTAGTGTCTTCTTCGAGATGGTGAGGTGACAACTATTATCTTGCAGTCAGAATAAGGTTCTTCCCACCCTATTCTCGCTCTGATGGTGCGTCTAGCACGGGCGAAGGGTGCGCAGAGTTGTGTGCTCGAGAGACTAATATGTCTCGACCTTCGGTCGTTACCATATCAAGGTCTCCAACTTATGCCAAGTCGTCATGGACTCCAAAGGTGAATCCTATCCTATATGCGAGTCCACTTCCTACCCTATTGAATGGTATACTACTTCATACTCTGTCCCTTTATCATGATAGGTTCACATCGACAAGTTCGGAGGCAAGGGAGGAATCCTGGAGAATCAAGCCCGACAAGACGAAGGCTTGGAAGAGGAGAAGGAAGAAGCAGCATCTGCAGCCCCGGAGTCTCTGGCCTATGCACCCCGAATCTCTGCAAATGGTCTCCGGTCAGGACTCCGGCCAAACTAACAGAAGCTTCAGGAGGCCGCCCGGAGTCCACCTATGAGTTTCCGGCCACCTCGGAGTCTCCATCCTAAGTATTGGGCATGCACGTCTATAGTTGGGCCTCATCCCATGTAACCCCTTATTCCGTTGCAAACCCTAGTTTTATCCCCAAACTACCCCTTATTTAGTGGCTGGTCTATAAATATAGCCCACACCCCTTCATGTATCCCTTAGGCATAGATGATAGATTAGAAGACATAGATGATAGACTAGAAAACCTAATATGGATCACTTCTAGTTATGTATCCTTCCCTTCATGAGGGAACCCTATCATCACCCACCTCTATGGATTGTGCCTTCGAGGATCCTTAGTTGTACAAGGTCTTTACTTTGAGTTGTCTCTAGTAAAGTTATCAAGAGGGGCTATCTAGCGGGTGTCTCAATCGCATCGTTCGGAGAGAGCTCAAACATTTGCATACATAACATCATCTTTCTTGGTTGTTAGTTGGTTCTTGCCCATGAGAGGATCTAGAGCTTGCGGTTATCATCATAACAAGCTCTAGTTCATCAAATAAGGATTTCCCTTGCATATCTTATTGTGGTTGTTGATCGTGCGAGATTTCCGGCTCCACACCTTGGGAGATACATCACATATATATTCATTGTATTTTATCCCTTGGTGATATCCAATATTTCATCTGGGCCCCCATGCCCTAGAATCTTCAGCCTAAGTATTGGGCATGCGCGTCTACAGCTGGGCCTCAGCCCATGTAACCCCTTATTTCATTCCAAATCCTAGTTTTATCCCCAAACTAACCCTTGTTTAGTGGATATCCTACAAACAGAGCCCCCACCCCTTCATGTATCCCTTAGGCATAGATAATAGATTAGAATACATAGATGATATACTAGAAAATCTAATATGGATCACTCTAGTTATGTCTCCTTCTCTTCATGAGGGAACCCTATCATCACCCACCTCTATGGATTGTGCATTTGAGCATCCTTAGTTGTACAAGGTCTTTACTTTGAGTTGGCTCTAGTAAAGTTATCAACATCCTCTCCAAGGTGTTCTTCCCTCTCCGATGTTGATTTGACGGGAGCACGTTGACCGATCTTTCCTTGTGAGAATTCTGTCGGACCGGTGTCCGCTGGAGGGAGCAATAGGTCTTGTATCGTGTTGTGTTTGCGTGTGTTCATCGTGTTATTTGCGAGGTGTGTGTTTGCTTCTGCTACCTTCTCTCTTTCCCTCGCTTTTCCCATCGATTTTACCAAGAAATTCATGAAGATCCGGCCACCCAAGAGGTTAACCCCTATCACGGACCTTCAACTTTATAGAAATAAACCTGGACTAGATAAAAAAGAAATCAATTGGGCCCTTCTCTATCATGTAATGAAGTTCTGCTCGAGCTCCTGACCAACAACGCCACCATCAAGGACGCACCACTTTGGGCGATGTTACTGTGAATCGCCAGGACAAAGAAGAGAAGAGCCTCCACATCGTCTTCAAACCTGGAGGTAGTTGAAGGGCCATATCGTGGCCAAGATAAGCAAGATCAAGACAGCCAACACCATTGCAAGTCCACAACTTGAGAACACCTGGGAATGTTCCGGCTTGATATCCATGCATCATAGATCAGCATGCCTGACCGAGAGTAGACTCATCTCTGAAACCATCACCTCGATGGTTCGAAATTGGAGACCGACCGACGAAAACCACCATATTTGAGCCGTCACTAAGCCTTCTTGAAGGGGACGCGATGGTGAGGTCGCTTCCACATCCGAATGCAGCCACTCGAGCACCATAGACAGAAACCACACCCCACCAACCACTAGACATCCCTCGCCAGTGTCGTAGTCAGACTCCCCGAGAACATAACACCATACTCCACATGGGAACACATAAACCTAGATACCTTACTAATATTGTGCATAGGGAGGGGCCAACCTCCTCTCCTCCACTCTCTCCGACTAGCGAGGCCGCCAGAGAATAGAAGAGGAGGCAAAAAAAGGAGCAAGCGAATCTCAAGGGAAGCGGAGGAGAGAGAGGACGCACAGGTGGGGTCGGGGTTGTGCGGGGTGGTGGTGGTGGTGGTGGGGTGCGGGGAGGAGGGAGGACGTGACATAACTATAAGTCGCTTGATCAACATTTTGATGCCCTATTCTCATTCATCAACATTTTCGTTAGGGAAAAAGTTTTGTTTAGCAAAAGCACGGGTGTCTAGCTAATCATACATGATACTACATTCTTTTCTGTTTGCATAGAGAACGTGTTAGGCCCATCAAAAGAGAGTGGGTTCCCTTTTTCTTTTACTGCCGTGCCAGGGTACTCGTTCGCGTAGACACTATGATTTCTTCCAGGCTAAGGTACCTTAAGATAAAGCACACAGTACCTAGCAACGTTAATTCGTGTACTTTGAACTGCCGGGCGGTTGCACTAACCCTTTTTATTCGAATTCGAACGCTTCGACAAAGCTGGAAACTGGTACCAAACGTGCCATGCAACTGGATGTTCTGTTCCCTGGAAAAAACAAGCAGTGGCCCGGATCGAGGAGTAATTCCCCATCACTGTCAATTCTTCCTCTACGGATCGAGGAGTAATCTCTGTCATCTCGGGCTCGCACCGTCCAGGCCAGACAGTACTTGAGCATGGCATGTTGAAAAGAGGCAGAGCAGACCAGGACTGGAATAGGGGGACAGCTCGGCCCAGGCTGTCTTCTTCTTCCTCGCCACCTTTACTCCCTTCAGTCGCTCCATTCCTCTGCCGCCGCAGCTCAACGCGGCGAGCCCGCATTCCCCGCTCGCTTTACACCCGCCGCCTCCACCATTTATACGCCCTCCTCCTCGTCTCCTTCCTACTTGCGCGTATACCTGTGCTCCTTTCCCTTTCCCTCCCATTTGTTAACGCAAAGGCAAAGCGGGAGCACAGCTGCGACCGCACAAAGCAAAGCCGGCAGCTCCAGATATAAAAGCCATCTCTCTCGCTCTCCTTCTCTGCGGCTCGCTCACTGGTTCCGGATCTAGAAATTCGTCCCGGGCAGGCGTGGTGTGGCCGGAACGGAACGGTAGCCATGGCGACAAGGGCTCTGGCGTGGTGGTGGCTGCTCCTACTGGCGACGGCGGCGAGGCTCGCCGGCGCCGATGACCCGTACCGCTACTTCGACTGGACTGTCACGTATGGCCCCATCAACCCGCTCGGCACCACCCAGCAGGTACTGAAAATGTGGCCTCATCCCTGAATTTTGCTACACTTCCACTCTGCCATTTTTAGGCGCTTCTTCCCAAATGCCAAATGCTGCTCATGTTTGGTGATTCTTGCTTACCAAATTGGAGCGCCGAGTTGCTTGATGCCAGTTTCGTTACAAAATTCTGTTCACTTTCTTACTGAATTTACTGTTACCCCCAAAATTACTAGAATTAGTTCACACTTCATGGGTGGTAAAGGAAATTCTAGCTTGGACTGACATGCCGTTATCTCTTCAAGGGCATCCTGATCAACGGGCAGTTCCCGGGCCCTCGCATCGAGTGCGTCACCAACGACAACCTCATCGTCAACGTCGTCAACAACCTCGACGAGCCATTCCTCATCACATGGTCAGTATATATATATTCAATTCAGTTCCTCCTGTCGCTCCCATATGTCGGACAAGGTTTCCCTGGCGGAGCTCACTCTGAAAACGCGGATGCAGGAACGGGATCAAGCAGAGGAAGAACTCATGGCAGGACGGCGTGGCGGGCACCAACTGCCCCATCCCGCCGGGCGCCAACTACACCTACAAGTTCCAGGCCAAGGACCAGATCGGCACATTCACCTACTTCCCCTCCGTCGCGCTGCACCGCGCCGCCGGCGGGTTCGGCGCCCTCAACGTCTACCAGCGCCCCGCCATCCCTGTCCCATACCCGGCCCCCGACGGCGATTTCACCCTCCTCGTCGGTGACTGGTACCTCGCCGGCCACGACCAGCTCCGCCAGACACTCGACTCCGGCGCGCCCCTCCCGTTCCTGGACGCTCTGCTCATCAACGGCATGCCGTCCGACACCTTTGTCGGTGACCAAGGTAGGCAGCAGCACTCTCGCAACCTCTGTTCCAAGACCGCCGTTGGGAAAAGATTAGTCTCGCTGAGACTTCTTGGTTTTGTTCTTCAGGGAAGACGTATCTGTTCAGGGTGTCCAATGTCGGGATGAAGACCTCGATCAACTTGAGGATCCAGGGCCATTCTCTGAGGCTGGCGGAGGTGGAAGGCACGCACCCGGTGCAGAACCTCTACGACTCCCTCGACGTGCACGTCGGCCAGTCCGTGGCGTTCCTCGTCGCCCTCGACCAGCCGCCCATGGACTACGCCGTCGTGGCGTCGACACGGTTCAACCCGGATAGCACCAGCGCGCTGACGTCGGTAGGGACGCTGCATTACAGCAGCGCCACCTCCAGGGCGCCCGGCCCGCTCCCGGCAGGGCCACCAGAAGAGACGTCAGACTGGTCGATGAACCAGGCGAGGTCGTTCCGGTGGAACCTGACCGCCAGCGCCGCGCGGCCCAACCCACAGGGGTCGTTCCACTACGGCACGATCCAGACGTCGAGGACCATGGTGTTCGCCAGCTCTGCGCCAGTCGTCGTGGCCGGGCAGAACCGGTACGCCGTCAACGGCGTCTCCTTCGTCGTCCCTGACACGCCTCTGAAGCTCGTGGACACCTACAACATCGCCAACGTGATTGGCTGGGACAGCGTCCCACCGAGGCCCGACGGCGGGGCACCACAGCTGGGGACGCCTGTTGTCAGGCTCAACCTGCACGAGTTCGTCGAGGTCGTGTTCCAGAACACCGAGAACGAGATGCAGTCCTGGCATCTTGATGGATACGATTTCTGGGTTGTCGGGTAAGCTACAGCAACTTCCATTGCCAGCTGAAACTTTGCCACGCTCCAAAACATTTCTGACATGAACTAATCCAAATTATGCACATCAACTCATTCATCTATTTCATTCAGGTACGGGAATGGCCAGTGGACTGAGAATGAGCGGCCAAACTACAACCTAGTCGACGCCCAAGCTAGACATACAGTTCAGGTATATTTATAGCATAACCAATTCAAATAACCAAGAACCAGCTCTGAAGCCTCAACTCTGAACATCTACCATTGCTTCATCAGGTGTACCCTTATGGATGGTCGGCGATCTTGGTGTCGCTGGACAACCAAGGGATGTGGAACTTGCGGTCGGCAAACTGGGATCGGCAGTACCTCGGCCAGCAGCTATATCTGAGGGTCTGGACGCCGGAGCAGAGCTTCTCCAATGAATACAGCATCCCAACGAACGCCATAATGTGCGGCTTAGCTGCTGGCCTTGCACACTGAGGAAGAAGAACAACAAGTCTATACTACTACTTATATGTAGCTGAAATGAAGTTCATAATTATCATTTTTCGGACATATGTCTGCTCTACCTATAAACTGAGGTACTATCATTCTTGGATGCTGTCAGTATGTCATCTCCTTATGTTTGGCCTGTGGACAAAGACCCCAGGCTCTGTGAATGCTGGTCAGTGCTCTTGTTTCTGGAAATTAATCTGATGTGTTGTGTCACTGGGACTAGTGCCCTTGTTGCTGGAAATTAATCTGAATGTGTTGTGTCACTGGGACTTCTTAGCTCAAGCCTTGTTTATGAAATACAGTTGAGATATCTTCAATTCCAGTCCTAAGTGGCATTAACCCAGACAAGCCATAGTGCAAACCCATGGAACATAAAGGCGCAAGTGCAAGATGCAGAAAATGTAGGGTACAAGACTGAATCCTTACGATGAGTGTTAGACCCAAGGAAAACAAAATTTACTATGCAGACTCAAATCTTGCACCGTGAGGACTTGAAACTGCTACCTTTGATGCACAGGTGAAGCTCACATAGCTAAACCATGTCAGTTCCCAGTGCCATTGTCTGTTCAAAATCTTCTTCAAGTTTTCCAGTATTTGAAAACCTTGCTTACTTGGACACTTGTAAAATAGGCCGAAACTAGTATCGGGTACAACCTCATTTCAGAAATCAAACCTCTGAGCCAGACAGATTAACTTTTCAGAAGAAGAAAAGAGAAGAGAACTAGTACCATATCTTTGCCTCCAAACTGCCTTGTTGTCTACTTAGTTAATCAGGTACCTGGTTTTGCAGGTTTAAAATATTTGAGTTTGGGTTCATGTCTGATGTAGATTCGCCACATCTCAAGTGAAATGCAGCCATTTTCATGGCCTTCGATTTAAGAAAAACCGAATTGGGTAACGGTGGCTTCGTGCATATGAGATTATGAATATAGTATCATGCACTCATTCATGCGCATGGATAATTTGGGAAATTTCCTGGCTTTTCATTGAAGCTAACATCTCAGAGCTAGATCAGATTGAGGAGGGTTATAAATATATAGTGGGGTCACCAGCTTACATATAAGCCATTGTGAAAATTGACACTTACAAGCTAGCTGCAAAATATAGAATTAATCCCTTAAACAAAGTTCCAAAAACCAAGGATAAGGCCAGTAGTGTTTCATTGTTTCAAGATCACACTTCTGCAATATCCAACTTACTAGTTACAACCTTCCCCTTCATGTCTAGAGTTCGGCACACTCCAATACCGACTCATTCCCCCCCTGGTGTGTAGAAGCTGATTCCTTTGCTGCAAGAATTCAGAAAATAAAATCAGCTGATTGATGAATCGGTTTTGCCTGAATGTACATTCTGAATGGACCATACTTTCATGTTGCCGAGTGACACTAACAGATCGGAGCAAAGCAAGATAAAAAGGTTTTAAGTTGAATTAACCCGTAAATCCCCACACGCACAATATCATTAAGATGAGATGGATTTGTACTTAAGAGGAACACCGCTTTTTCTTGAGCACATGTATCATCATCCACAAGGTTATTTCCTAAGTGTCATACTTTCATGTTGCCGAGTGACACTAACGGAGCGCAGTAAAGCAAGATACAAAGATTTAAAGTTATACTCCCTCCATCCATTGAGCAAGTAAGTAATCCCTGGCATGTAGACGGTCATGTAGGGGAAGATTTTTAAGCTGTAGCCAGGCATCTTCTTGACTCGTCCTGACTTGAGTTCGAGCATGTACAAATGAATTGATGAGGACACAAAGATGATTTGGGTGCCCTCGGCGAAGCCACTAACGAATGCAGCAGGCGGGGGGTGGAAACATGATTTGACCGAAAAGGCATCGACAGGAAGCAGTATCTTGAGATCGATTACCCTGAGTTTTGACCACCCAACCTCGTGATCGGTTTTTCTTGCCCACAGGGTTAGGCTTGTGCCATCCATGTCAGCGAATCCCAGCCCACCGTCTTCTGTCGTCATGAGACGCCCCTTGGACATGGACGGCTTCTGGAGCGCTGACAAGCAGGGCGTACCTAGTAGTTGGTACTTGATGATTGTACCCGGTTGACTCATGGTGCTGTGAGTGATGCTGAAGTAGAGCGCATCGTCCACAAGGAGGCTGGGAAAATTCTCGTAGTCGTCATAAGTATCAGGGTGATGAAGATGGGTGAACTGGCTCCACGCGCCAGTCTCAGATGAGTACAAGCAGGCCTTGGTTACTTCTTGAATCTCTTCAGTGAACAAGATGGCTATGCGGAAGGGCCCTCCTTGGCAACGGCGGTGATCGCAGCCTTGGGTGGCGCAGAGCACCGCCGCATTGAATCCGTCACGGAAGTACTGCAAGGGGGAGGGCACGCGCTGCTGGTCGCGCTTCATAGGGTCCCACACGAGGAGTTCCAAGGGGTTATCCCAGTGGTGCTTAGAGGTGGTGAAGAGGGCGCGGCCGTGGCGGCAGTCCATGGCGATCCAGCCTGGCTGGTCGGGCGCCGGAAGGCGGAAGGCGGAGGTGGGGACGAAGTCGGGCTCTTTCGTTCCGAAGTTTCGGAGGAGTCCCAGGACGGGATTGGGGGTTGTTCCGTGGAAGTCCCGGTAGCGGCGGAGGAAGCCGGGGTCGGCGAGGATGCGGCGCCATGGCTTGCAGACGAGGGAGGCGCGGACGAGGTGCTCTGGCTCGTCCGGCGAAAGGAGTAGGAGGATGCTCTCGACGAGATCGTCAATCAGCGCCAGGGGAGGGGGCGACGACATGGTGCGGCCTGCGCCGAGGGTTTTGGATTGGGGATGGACTATGTGTTTCGGTTAAGCCAGCTGGTTTGCGCTGATCAATAATCACCTCCATCTGACGGACAGAGAACATACCCGATTTGGTTCGAGTGGATCGGTCCGTTGGGTCTTTTCCCCCCTCTCCGGTTCGGCCATAGCAGTCGCCTGTGTTGGAACACCCCTGCCGACTGGTCGGTCCCGAGGCTGTTCCACACCCGAAAAGAAGGCTAGTAGAAGGTACACAGATTACACAGGTAGATGACACAGAAAACAAAAGGAAACTTTTATTAACTTTCTCTCGGTAAACTCACGTACAAAGATTGTTCCTCTATTTATAGACTAAGAGGGATACGATACCCACATGGGCCAACCCTAGCCTGGTAGAGGCCACACCGAGTGGGCCTCTACCGGCCTAGTTTCCCAACACTCCTCCTGGATATCTTATCTGTATAACCATGGTTTAAAACTCCGAAAAACCCAGTGAAAAAAATATGGAGAAATGCACACGGTATACTTGTTGCTATGTTGCAAGAATTGCCTCGTTAAAAACCTCATGTGAGAAACTTCATAAAAACTCACTAAGGGAAAAAGAGTACAATTCACTTAACTATAAAGTTAAGCACTCAATCATCGGAATCAAGATTTCAGCGATGAGTTTGTGAAGATTCTCCCCCTGAACCTTACATCTCCTAAGTCTCATCATGTCGATCCCACGGACACATCTCTCGAAAGAAGATGCTGGCAATAATTTAGTGAACAAATCAGCGAGATTTTCACACGACTTAGTATGCAAGACTTTCACTTCGTTCATCTTTTGCAGTTCATGTGCATAGAAGAACTTGGGGTTTATATGCTTTGTGAGATTGCTATTCACATAACCCGTCTGGACTTGTGCAACACAAGCGGCATTATCTTCATAGATAATTGTTGGGGTTTGTACGGTGTTCAGGCCACATGACATCTGGATGTGGCTGACTACTCGTCGAAGCCATACACGTTCTCGTGATGCTTCATATAATGCTATGATTTCTGAGTGGTTCGTCGAAGTTGACACAAGAGTTTGCTTAGACGATTTCCAGAAAATTGCCGTTCCACCACAAAGGAAAATATATCCAGTCTGCGACTTGGATGTATGCGGGTCCGAAAGGTATCCAGCATCTGCATAGCCTACAACAGATAGGTCTTGGTTATTTTGGTAAAACAAGCCAAGGTCCTTTGTCCCTTGTATGTACCTAAAGATGTCCTTAACGCCTTTCCAATGCCTCTTGGTAGGCTCAGAACTGTACCTTGCAAGCAAATTGACGGCGAATACAATACCCGGCCGTGTATAATTTGTGAGGTACATAAGTACGCCAACTGCACTTAAGTAGGGGAATTCCGGTCCCAGATTTCCCCCCTCTTCTTTAGGCCTGAACGGGTCCTTGTCTTGCTGCAAAGATCTTTCGACCATCGGGGTCTTAGAAGGATATGCCTTTTCAAACCCAAATCGTTCCAACACCTTCTGGGTGTAGGCCGACTGGTGAACTAGAATTCCAGCAGGGGAATGCTCAAGTTGCAGACCGAGGCAGAACTTGGTTTTGCCTAAGTCTTTCATCTCGAATTCCGACATCAGGTAGGAACTCACTTCCTCAATATCGTCAGGTGTACCGATTATATTCAAATCGTCCACATACACCGAAATAATACAAAAACCATCCTGGGATCTCCGTATAAAAACACATGGACAATCTTCATTGCTCGCGTAGCCCTTCTGATGAAGGAAATCGCTTATACGATTATACCACATCCTACCTGACTATTTTAGTCCATACAATGACTTCTTAAGCTGAACACTGTATAAGCTCCTGTTTGCTCTATCCTGGTTCGGGACAGGGATACCTTCTAGTACTTTCATGTATATGTCCGAATCCAAGTTACCATATAGGTAAGCGGTGACAACATCCATTAGTTTCATTTTTAAGTCCATGTTTACTGCCATTGAGATCAAGTATCTAAAGGTAATTCCATCCATGACTGGGGAGTAAGTTTCCTCAAAGTCGACACCTGGTCGCTGAGTGAAACCTTGAGCAACGAGCCTTGCTTTGTACCTTACTACTTCATTATTCACGTTTCTCTTTCGAACAAAAACCCACTTATGGACAACGGGGCGAATGTGGGGAGGAGTTAGACAAACAGGTCCAAATACCTCTCTTTTGTTTAATGATAATAGTTCAATAGTAATTGCCTTCTGCCAATCTTTCCAATCCGACCTTTTCTTGAAATCAGCGAGCGTGTTAGGCTCAGGGTCAAGATCTATGATTGAGGCAATTTTCTTGGCAAAATTAACGTCGACATTTGCCATGGCTCGGTTGTATGACTCGCCCGAATTAACATAGTTAATGGCCATTTCGTCATGGAGTGCATCAGGCACATCCTCTTGCTCCACCGGATTTCCCAATCCAGGAGCTAGGTCCTTTAGTTTTCCCGCTCCGATGTGTGCGCACACAACTTCGCTGGATATTTCCGATATAGGAAAGTTTAAGTCCGGAATTTCGTGCACTGAAATATCCGTACTTGTGCCAGGTCTCAACTGGCTCCCTCAACGAGTGTCGTAATAAATCTCTCTTATCCTTTTTCTTCGGGCGTCCTCGGGTACTTGGGATTTGAGAAACCGGAATCCGCGTCCTCTTAGGCCTTGGAGCAGGAGCGGGTATACCATCATTTTTCTTTGGTATTTCAACCCTTTCCGGTGCATTGCGTGCATGCACATGCGACTTTTTCACAGTCTTTAAATCACTAAAATGATTGAGCAGTTGATTCGCTAGGGAGTGCAAATCTAGTATCTTTTGGACTTCTCTATTAGTCTCAACAGTGCGCGGGTCATGAGCGTGGATCCCCGTGGCTTTCCACGTGATTTCTCGACTTTTGTCATCCAGGGGTTGATTACCTCCCCCCAAAGTCGGGAAAAGATCCTCGTCAAAAATGCAGTCAGCAAAACAGGCCGTATGACAGTCACCTGTCAAGGGGTCCAAGAACCTGATTATGGACACAGTCTCATAACCAACGTATATCCCCGACTTACGGAGCGGTCCCATTGCTGATCGCTGGGGTGGTGGTATAGGTACATATACCTAGCAGCTGAACCTACGTAGGTAGGAAATTTTCGGTGCCGACCCTTGCGCAAGTTGGATGGGAGAGTGGATGTTGTAGGCCGATGGTCGAAAGTTGATGAGATTGGCGGCGTGTAACACCGCATGTCCCCAACATGTAGTTGGTAAATTACAACCCTGAAGGAGTGGTCTGGCAATGAATTTAATCCTTTTAATCAATGCCTCCGCAAGTCCATTTTGAGTGTGGACATGCGGTACGGAGTGCTCAAGTTTGATTCCAGTTGCCATGCAATAATCATCGAATGCCTTTGAAGTAAATTCTCCAGCATTGTCCATTCGAATGGACTTTAAACGATAATCAGAGAATTTATTCCTTATTTGTATGATCTGGGAGATCAACTTTGCAAAAGCATGGTTCCTTGTTGACAGCAGGCAAACATTGGACCATTTAGAGGAAGCATCGATGATCACCATGAAGTACAGAAACGGCCCTGAGAGGGGCTGAATTGGACCACATATATCCCCTTGAATGCGTTCCAAGAACGCGGGGAGTTCATCCTTCACCTTTAGGGGGGACGGTCTAATGATCAATTTCCCCGTAGCGCATGCGGAGCACACGAAATCATCGGGATTCGGGAAATTTTTCACATTAACATTATGACCGTTCGAGTTGTTAATTATATTTCTCATCATCCAAAGACCGGGGTGGCCTAACCTATCATGCCAAAGGCAGAATAGTTCGGAGTTCTAAAGACAGTCTTAAGGGTAGTGTAAATAGGTGGTGCTACTATCTTAGTGTAGTACAGCTCAGTAGCTAATGAAGGGAGTCTTTCGACAATATGTTTACCATTTTCGTCACGCTTGGTAATGAGTAGGAACTCCTTTCCATTCTCATCATCATCGGTTTCGACATGGAAACCATTGGCGCGGATGTCTCTAAAACTTAAGAGAGTACGAGTCGACTCCGGATACAACAATGCCTCTTCAATGATCAGAGTTGTTTCATTTGGGAGTATGATAGTTGCTCTTCCGGAGCCAACTATATTCGGACCGCAGCCAGCGATCGTCATTATGTTACCAGGGTTTTTAGTAATGGACTCAAAATACTTTGTTTCTCTCAAGATGGTATTTGTGGTGCCGCTATCAGCAAGGCACGTTTCCTCCATTTGGGCGCCACACGCGTTCTAAAATATAGTGCCTAATTAATATAATGGAGCGAGGAAGATGCTACATCAAGTAAGTAAAACACATAAACATTTCAGAACATCACACAATCGCCGAAAACAAATAAGTGTTATGCTCTCATAGAGCTTACAACCATATCGAAAAATTGTATCTGGTTATTTGCGGAAAAGAAATCATCACAACAAAAAGGAGCTCAGGTGGATTCTGCAAGGAAACCATCAAGCTCAGCCTGTATCTCAAGGTCAGTGAGCTTCTCTTTGTTGGCCATCATCATCGAGGAAGCGGAGATGTCTAGCTGAGGCGGGGGGGGGGGGGAGGGGGCACAACGTGCTCAACCTCCATGGGCACAGCGGCGTTTGTGGGAACCGCCGAGGGTGCTGCCACTTGTGCTACGTCCTGCGCCACTACGGGCGCGACGTTCTGCACAGGCGCCGCTCCGGGCGCCAGTGGTGCCTCAACCTGGACAAGGTGCGCCTCGCGCGCCTTCTTGTTGGCCTTGAACGCGTCCACGACGTGTTTAGGGGCCAACACCTCGAGAAGTGAGTCTTGGAGCCACAGCCAGCGATCCTGGGCCTCGCCTCCCCCTTGCCCGCCTTGCGTTGCTTGGCCGGGTTGGAGGAGTTGGGGCCCTTCTTGCCCTTCTTGCCTCTCTTCTTGTGGATGGGCTTGTGCACCTTGTAGGCACCGGCATTGGCCTCATGACTTGGGCCCCCCGCGAAGGGTTGCGCGGAGAAGTTCTTTTTTAGAACATTATCCTGCACCTCGGCCACCTGGAGAGCATCAATAAGCGCTGCATATTCCGTGAATCCTTCCTGGCGAAAATTTCGCGAGGACTGGATGTTGTCCGGATGGAATGTGGAGAGAGTTTTGTCTATCTTCTGCTGATTGGTGGTACTCGTCCCACACAGCTGAAGAATAGTACAAATCCGGTGCAACCTGGAGTTGTACTCTCCCACCGTCTTGAAGTCCGCAAACCTCAGACGAATCCAATCTGCCTTCGCCTGTGGCTGAATGGTGTACTTCAGCCTAGAGAACCGCTTGTTGAGGGCGGTCCAGAGGGCAGAAGCACTCCGTTCTACCATGTACTCGTTCTTGAGAGTCTCACACATGTGATGGCGGAGGAAGTGCAGGGCTTTGGCGTTATCCGCCAGGATGGTTTTGCTGGGGGGCCGTCGGGGTCCCCTTAATCAACGCATCCTTGATGCATCGGCCCTCGAGAACGATCTCAACGTCCGAGGCCTAAGTCAGGTAGTTAAGTCCATCCTAGGTCAACTCCGGAAACTCGCGGCTGACGATTCCGGTCATCTGCAATTTATACAAAGTGTGTAAGATTACAGCAGGTAATTGGTTGCATAAATGCGATAATCGATACAATAATTCAAATATGACGGCGTTCCAAATTTTAATGTAAAAACGGTACAAGCTATTTATGAGATACAAAGTATTAAAAACATGCGTTAATTAATAACTATAGTAAAGCATAGTTCAAAAGCTTGTGTAAAAGCGGACCGAAAAACAGAGCCAAAAACGGTCCAACCGCCCGCGATCGTGTGCTACCAAACGCTGTTACCTTGCCTCTGCGGGCTGCCCGCTCGTACCGTCCCTGCCCGCTAAAGCGGGGCGAACTAGCGTAGCTAGCTCGGCGAGGCGGCGGTGCCAGCAGCAGGCCGGACCGGCGGCACGATTGGCGTGTGGGCGTGGCCGGCGAAGGTCGCAGGCGCGAACGAAACAAAAAAGGGTCCAAAAATGGACTACACGTGCGGGGCCAACTGCCTGGCCCACCCTCAACTGGAGGTCGCGCGGCCAGCGGCGTCTGGTACGTGACGTCGACGGCGGTCAGCCCGCGGCGGCGGGCGGCGTGCCAGCAGGGCGCGGCGGAGGAGCGTGGTCGGCTAGCGGCGGAGCGGGACAGCGGTAGCGGCGGGCCAGCGGAGCGGCGGTAGCCAGCGCAATGCGGCCAGCGGGTAACGGCGCGAAGCCTGCCTGTGACCATCTGAACGCGGTGCAGCGCGAAGCCAAAGGCGGCATGGCGGGCGGCCAGCGGCTTACGCGGCCTTGTTCATGGGCGCAGCGTGCCCAGCGGCAGCCTTGCCAGCCAGCACAGCGGGCGGCGGCAGCAGCGCGGCGTAGCCAGCAAGGCGCGCGGCTGCGAAGCGCGTGACCAGCATGGCGGCGGCGCAGCGTCAGCGTAGCAGGTGTGCGTGTGGCGTTGAGCTTGCGTGTGCATGTACGAGTTCAAAGAAAAGTACATGAAATAAAAACTGTAGATGCAGTCTATCTACTAACTAAAACGGTCCAGATCAGTCCGATCTGCTAAAAAAATCTAGATCGGCACAGCAGGTGCACGCATCGATGGTACAGTCAACAAAATTCTAATCCGGGAGTGATTTGATCGACATTGGTCGGCGACAGCAGGTCAGCTCGACTCACGGGAAAAAAAATCCGCACCTTAGATAGGATCTGATCTAAGATCTGAACGCAAATCTTGAAAGGAAAACGCGAGACGAATCCATTTTTGCGGTCAGATTTGGGTTACCTTCAACGAAAGCCTGCGTGATGTAGGCTCGACGGTGGCTTGACGGAGGCTCGACGGAGAGACACGTGCTGATAACGTGTTGGAACACCCCCTGCCTACTGGCCGGTCCCGAGGATGTTCCACACCCGAGAAGAAGACTAGTAGAAGGCACACAGATTACACAGGTAGATGACACAGGAAACAACGGGGAACTTTTATTAACTTTCTCTCGGTAAACTCACGTACAAAGATTGTTCCTCTATTTATAGACTAAGAGGGATACGATACCCATATGGGCCAACCATAGCCCGGCCCAGTTTTCCAACAGCCTGAACGAGTGAACGTGTCTAGATATATGATGTTGATGGAGCTCTTTCTGTTCATCGGTGTTTTTGGCAGCCAATAGTCAGCTATTTTGGGCTTGACGATAAGGACGACTTGTCCTGAGTACTCGATCATGGGCGCATCACGATTTCATATAATGCTTTGCTCTAACCAATTAGCCAGCGCGAGATGTCGACTTGTTGTACCGCATTGACAGAGACAACATGGATGAATATTTTTTTTCTCACGCCTCGTCCCTACACCGGTGAATATGTGGAGCGGGCCGACTAAATTTTCGTACGTGCCGGTATTGTCGTTGTCTCGCGGCTGATCGGGGTTCTAGCCCTCCCTAGTCCTGCGTGCTTTCTCGATCTCTTTGAGCGAGTGGCAATCAGCGGTTGTATGGGTGACGTGTTTTCCTTCACTGCTGTGGTAAACACATGGTTGGTATAGTAGATCCTCGGGTTGAATTTCGGCCTTGCCGCAGTGTTGCCGCGTGGGTTGCTCCACTCGCGACAAAAAAATTTGGGATCACGTGGGAGGTAATCGACATTGGCTATGAAGTCCGACCTGCCATAGATGCGGCACTTGGTTGTTTGGCATGTGTTACCATAGCGGAGCTCTCGATTCTGGCCACCGCTTTGGCCGCTCGTGCGACGCCTTCCGCCTAACTCATCGTCAGACTCTTGGATCGGGTCCTCCTCCAAGGTCAGGGATATTGTCGAGCGTTCGGTAGACCCGCTTGATTTTGGCGACCAAGGGTTCATAGCGGCACACGTTTTGGAAGCAGTGGATGTCCGTGCCCGGGTGGATGCCCACGACGTCTATCCACAGGTCCTACCAACACTGGACCTAGTGGCGGGTCGACTCGCTAGGGCACTGGACACATTGCTCTAGGTCCTCGATCATGGTCGCACGTGCGTAGGAACCCTCGAAATGCTTGATGAAGGCTTCGCGCATGTCTTCCCAGGAATTGATGCTGTTCTCGGGGAGGGTATTGATCCATTGGCGAGTCGCACCCTTCATCCTCGCGTCCTAGGACGCTCCTGACAAGGGTTCGACTCGTCAATGCCTATTGTTATGGACTTGAGTTTTGGAGAAGATGGGGATGCGGAGATCTCGAGACGGTTAACAAACACGCAACAAGGGGACACGAGGTTTACCCAGTTTTAGGCCCCCGGAGGGAAAACCCTATTCCTGCTTGTCTGTTCTTTATTACGGCGGAACCGAAGATTACAGGTGGTGCGAAGATGTAATCTGGCATGAGGTGTGTGTATGAGTTGTCATGGTCCTCCTCGCCGTGCCTTCCTGGCCTTTATATAGATAGGCCAGGTCTCGGGGGTAGGTCGAGTCGGTTACAAGTTAGGGTTTCACCCTTGAATATTCTATCTATAGCTTGACTGTGTTCTTCAAGGAGTCAAACTTCTACTGGACTTGGGCCACCCGGAGTGTTCATGTGGACCTTCCTTGGACTGGACCGGGTATACCAACGTGAGGCACCCGTAGGTTATATCCATGTCAGCTCCCCCGAGCCACCGTCGACCGTCGCATCTCCGACCTCAACCCTGCCGTTGCCGCTCGATTTTGGCGGCAAGTGCCGGCCTCGTAGCAGCTGTGGGGGAGCAGGAGCTCCACTGGAGCTTTCTGCGTTGCCCAGCCCTCCACCATTCGCCAAAGCAGCCGCAGGGCGCCCGCGTGGTGTTTGCTCGAAGGTATGTTCTCGAACAACAAATTTTTTGTTACAAATTCGACCGGTTAAATTTTAGTTTTTAATATAGCATTTTGTTCTATAGATGGCCGTGTCGACTACACCTCCTCTGACGAGGAGACTGAGATGGAAGAGAAGGAGAATGTGGCTGCGATTGTGCTTATGCATCGAAACAAGAGGCCAAAGCATGGAGGTTCAGTATGGGGTCGTGAATACATTCGAAGACTCCGGGCGGATGTTGTCCTGAAGCTCACGATTAACTACTTCACCATGACCCCTGTGTTTTCGGAGAAGTACTTTCACCATCAGTTACGGATGTCCCTTGATTTGTTCAAGCACATTTATAAGTGTGTCAAGCTTCATGACAAGTTATTCGAGCAATGGAGGAATTGTGCCCAATATCTTGGGCATAACACCAACCAGAAGGTGACAGTGGCATTGTGCATGATGGCATATGGAATTCCAGCAAACCTTGATTATCGACAACGAGAGAGGCAAGGATGAGGTGTACGGTGGGTATGAATTGATACGGAGACATGTGCAGCCACAAAGAGGTGGTGATCGAGTGCGGCGTTTCATCGAGGCTTGCCACCACATTCAAGATGTGGATGTGCACGATGATCTATAGAAGGATCTTATTGAGGAGTGGTGAAAGTGGAATGGAAATAGATGATGGACACCATATCATATTGTTGTATTTGAGAACTCTACGTTATTTGTACATTCATTTCTGTGCTAATTGATGAACTTTTTGAATCGGCATGTAATAATTAAGTACCGTTTGGTTACAAATTATTTTGATCGATTTTAGATGAAGTTTCATGGTAATTGTTTCATATATATATGCTTGTGATGATCATATTTTTAGTCAAGATGTTGGGGAAGAGATTGAAATAGGTAATCTATTTTACATCATCTACTGTGTGACAAGTGATTTATTTTACATTTTGTGGAAAATGAGAAAGTGGACAGGTGATGTAAAACAACCATTTTGGTGATTAAAACTTTTAGATCATCTGTTTTGGGTGTTCTTTTGTAGATCAGAGATGGCTAAAGAATCATGCGTTCCGAAGAGTAGAATTAATGGTTTTCATTGGTGCCATTGGCTCATTGCTGCCGGACGGGTAAAGGCGACGGCGAGCGCACTGTGTCGCGTCCGCCAATAATGCACATATATCACGAGTAGGCAATGGATCGCAGAGTGCAGAAACACAAACTAACAGCTAGTATACAAGTGTTAGGAATATGCAACTTGTATTCCTCTGAGGGCCAAAGGCCACAATATATAATACAGGTACAGGGCAAATATGCAGGAAGCCCCGTAACATATGGGGAAACTACAATATACAAATATATACATCTAACACCGCCCCTCAAACTCATGGTGGATCCACAACATTGAGTTTGGAGAGTAAGAAATCATGCTGCACTCTGGTCTGGGCCTTCGTAAAGAAATCCGCCAACTGTAAATCCAAAGGCACATACTGAAGCGCAACAACCTGAGCCTACACATGAGCATGTGTAAGAAAGCATCAACACCAATATGCTTGGTAAGCTCATGCTTGACGGGATCACGTGCAACACTAATATCCCCTGTACTGTCAGACAAAACCAGAGTGGGTGTGGTAATAGAGACCCCAAAATCCGCAAGTAACCACCATAACCAGGTCACCTCAGCAGTCAACAAGGCCAAAGCCCGTAACTCAGCCTCAACACTCGAACGGGAAACCGCTGTCTATTTCTTCGTCTTCCAAGCAATGAGCGAACCACCAAGAAACACACAGTAAGCAGAAAGTGAACGGCGATCCGAAGGATCACTCGCCCACGTAGCGTCCGAATAGCACTGGAGCTGGAGAGAGCTGGAACGAGGAAAGAAAAGACGGCGAGTGATCGTACCACGAAGATAACGAAGAACACGGAGAAGATGACTATAGTGAATAGTAGTAGGAGCAGAAACAAACTGACTCAGAATATGAACATGATAAGAGATGTCAGGACGAGTGACAACAAGATAGACAAGACTCCCAACAAGACGACGATAACGCATCGGATCAGGAAGAGGATCACCATCAGTAGGTTGTAGCTTAACATTAAGCTCAATAGGGGTCTCAACAGTGCGCTCATCCTCAAGAGCAGCACGAGCAAGAAGATCCTGAATATACTTTTCCTGGGAGATGTAAAAACCATCAGAAGTGGAGGAAACCTCAATCCCAAGAAAGTATCGAAGAGGACCAAGATCAGTCATAAGAAACTGATCACGAAGACGAGCCTTAACAAAGACAATATACTCAGAATCATCACCAGTAATGATCATATCATCAACATAGAGAATAAGAAGAGTGCGTCCACAAGGAGAAGTGTGAACAAACAGCGTTGGATCATGAGCACTAGGGGAGAAACCAACAGCAGTCACTACAGAAGGAAAGCGCTCAAACCAGGCACGAGGGGCCTGTTTTAGGCCATAAAGAGAACATCGAAGACGACAAACCATCCCCTCGGGAACATAATACCCAGGAGGAGGCTGCATATAAACCTCCTCACTCAACTCACCATTGAGAAAGGCGTTTTGAACATCAAGCTGGGACACATACCATTGACGAACAGAAGCAACAGCTAGAAGAGTATGCACAGTGGTCATATGAGCCATAGGAGCAAAGGTCTCATCATAGTCACGACCATGCTCCTGCTGAAAACCACGAGCCACAAGACGCGCTTTATAGCGCTCAAGAGATCCATCGGAGCGGGTCTTAATCTTATAGACCCACTTACACGTGATAGGACGAACACCGGGAGGAGGAGAAACAAGATCCCAGGTGCCAGTGCGCTCAAGCGCAACAATCTCCTCAGCCATGGTCAGCTGCCAGTCAGGATGATGCTTAGCATCCCGATAAGAAGTCGGCTCGGAGGCAACAGAAAGACCATACTGACTAGGAGAGTAACGGTTGGGGACATGACGCTGATGAACATGACGAGTAGAGGAAATCTCATCAGAGGAAGACGACTCAGGAGACGACGATGAAGAAGAAGGAATAGCAGAGGAAGACTCCGGAGAACGAGGAGAACTAGACGAAGCAGAGGAAGATGGTGTCAAAGAAGAGACATCAGGGGGAGGAGATCCTGAAGAAGACACAATAGGAGTAGAAGGAGGTGTGTTAGGAAAGAGAAGAAAAGAGATATCTTCCACCGGGTAGGTACCATCGGTGGGACGAGGTTAGAAAGGACGCGTCTCATCAAAAGTAACATCACGAGATATATGCATCCGACGACCAACGGGGTCCCAACAACAATAGCCCTTATGCTCATCACTGTATCCAAGGAAGACACACTCAACAGACTGAGCGGTCGGTTTGGTGCGTTTCGCGAGGAGCAAGGAGAACATAGCAAACATAACCAAACAAGCGAAGCATGGAGTAGTCTGGAGACTGTCCAGATAGGCGCTCAAGAGGGATACCACCCTGTAGAGCGGAAGAAGGCTGAATATTGATGAGGTAAGCCGACGTAGCAACAACCTCAGCCCAGAAATGCGGCAGAAGAGAAGAAGCAATCATCATGGCACGAGTGGTCTCAAGAAGATGACGATGCTTACGCTCAGCAACGCCATTCTGGGCATGTGCGCCAAGACAGGAGAACTGAGCAAGGGTGCCCTGCTCAGCAAGAACACCTCGCAACATCTGAGAGATATACTCACTAGCAGAATCAGCACAAAACACACGGATGGGGGTAGAGTATTGAGTATGGACCATGGCCGCAAAACGCTGATATATGGAGAGCACTTCACTGCGAGAGCGCATAAAATACAACCAAGTGTAGCGAGAAAAATCATCGATAAATAAAATATAGTAGAGATGACCCCCTTTCAAAGCGAAAGGAGCCGGTCCCCAAACATCAGAATGAACTAAATCAAAAGGTCGCTAAGATACAGACGCGCTAGTAGGATAGGGAAGCTGAATCTGTTTATCCAACCTATAGCCCTGACAATGTAAAGACCCATCTCCTGAGACAGACCCCACAAGACCATGATGAACTAATGACGACAGGCGAGAGTCACAAAGGTGACCAAGACGATGATGCCACTTCTTAAAGGAGCTAGTAGCAGAGGCGACGACCGGAGAAGAACTGGCAGATGAAGTGGCAGCGGAAGGAACACGAAGCCAGTCTAACTCCCAAAGTCCTGAAGAGTCACTTACCGAGGCCAGCTCCAACCAGGGCCTGTGTGCGACGGTCCAGGACAACACAAGAATCAGCATCAAGAATGACGCGACAACCAGAGTCAGTAAGCTGGCTAGCAGAGAACAGATTCATCTTAAGAAGAGGGACATGAGAAATATCAGGAACAGAAAAAGAAGAAGTAGAAAGGGTGCCCCGACTATAAACAAGAAGAGAGGTACTGATGTGGACATCTCTTCTATTGATACAACCGTTGTACCTACAGCTACACACATACAAGGACCCATCACAAGATATCATGCCAAACAACTTAACTATCAGGTACTTTTGTTTCTTGGAACTATTCCTCACATATATGAGAATATGATGCTGCCTAAATTAGATGTATTTCTTACTCTTAGGAATGATGGACCAAGCATGGATGAGAGGGACAAGCATTGGAGCATGGCCATGCATGGAGATGGCAGCAAGCATGTGATGATCCAAGAGAAGGCCACGGATGGAGATTTCAGAACTTTGAGGCCACCATAATGAAGAAAGAAGGCTTGGACGAAATATTCAAGATTAATACTTCACGAATTCGTCCATAGCTTAATATGGTGCTGCGACACCTTTATTTTGGGCCAGGCCCATGTAATTTTCGCAGGATTTTAAATAGCCACTTTTTAGAGTCCGTATTTGAGGGGAAAAGGACTTCTAGGGTTGGATTCGGCCACCACTTCCATGGCTGGCCAAAACCCCACCTTTTCCTCCTTAAATACTCCCCATAGCCGTCACCCTAGACTCGGATTTTGTTTAGACATTAAGTTAGCCATCGTAGCAACTTCGCCAAGGCTCGAGCGTCGCAGAGGCCTCTTGTACTTCGCACCTATTCAGGATCCCACCTTTTCAATAAAGCTTTCCTCTTAATCCGCAATATCTTGATTGCAATATTGGTTCTTACTTGTTCTCGATTTCAGGTAGGAATTAAGACCCTCGCTGGTCAGGCTGATCGAGTTCCCGCAGGATCGGTAACCTCCAGAAGATTGGCCTAGCGATTGCATTGGCGCTCGTGCTCGCACGTGTAGTCGGATCGTCAAGCCCGAACTCCACCAAATCGATTATCGCCATCTCATCGAAAGATCGGACACCTTTGCCCTATCAAGTGGTATTAGATTTCAGGTTGCTCGGTGAGATTTTACTGTTTTCGTAGATTAGATCTATTTTTACCTATAACCCACGAAAAAGACAAAAACACAGTTAGAGTTTAGATCCATCCCATAACCAATCTACGTCTCGCATTATCTTTTCAGTTTTTGCATTGTTGAATTTGTGTCTACATCGTCGCGTCGAGTTGCTGGTCTTAGTGTCTCGTCCCTTAGAGTTTCGAGTTCTGATCATAGTAGTCACCGCCACACTCGCCGATCACGGCCACCATATTCCGCTACCATATTCCGCCGCCATACACCCAGCCACCATAAACCCTAATACTCCGCCACCGCCTTCCTACCGCGACACATATCCGATCAGTTTTCCTGCCGCGGCACGAGTCCGAGTAGAGTTATTGTTCCCTAGTTATTTCTTTTTACTTTCCTTCTTTGTTGTTTCCGTGTTCAGCTAAAGTCCGTGTCGAGCTAAGAGTCCGGTCGTAAGTCCAGAAGGAGAGCAAAAAAAAGAAGTCTGGAACCGCCTCCGAATTTTTTTTGGCTATACTGTTTTTCGACCCCGGGGATCACTTTTCTCCATCGGCCGTTATAGCGACATTTTTTTGGCGCCTGCGCGCTTTCCGGAGAATAATACAAAAATTTCGAATTTTTTTTGGGGCTATACTGTTTTTCGACCCCGTAGTTCAGTTTTAGACACTCGCCATCATAGTGATTTTCCGCATCTCGGTTCGCTTTTTAGGGTGCCATATCATCATACATTGCTTGTTGTGTCGTGTCGTGACATCGTTGGTGATCTAGGCTCGCGTCTCTAGTACGATCTAGCCTAGGACCAGCACAGTACCGTCGTTGAGCATTCTTTCAACTTTTGCATTGCTGTTTTGATAATTGCTAACCCCCTTTGCTAAGCCTTCCCAGAGCTCCACAGATATTCTCCACGTGCGGTGTCTCGACTCCTGGTAATCGCTTGGTTCAATCTCAGGACCCACTGATCCTCGCGGTTGCACATCGCCTTTTCCTGCTGTTTGGTAAGAACTTGTAAGAGCTTCGTATATTACTTGACGGATTACACGTGACTTCCACCATCTTTCCGTAGTATATACCTGTGCTTTTTAAAGGACTAACCATGACAGATACTTCGCGGAACCCTGCCACAATGACGAACGAAGAACTAGATGCCCACTTCTCTGAGCTCTTGGTCAGTCGCGCTGAAGACATGGATACACGTCTAGGGGAGTTTGACACCAAGCTCACCAACGCCATGGACAAGATCGATGGACTCGAGAAATCCTTCAACGCCAAGCTTGACGCTCGGTTCAAGGAGATTTTGAACAGATTGCCTGCACCCGCACCCGTACCTGGCGCATGGTGCATTCCGATCACGGGTCGGACTGCTGGTTCGGCTGCCGTCGCACCCCAGGCGGCTACCGCTGCGGATGACGCACCTCAGACTTCCGCCGCGGCTGCTGCTGCGACATTGGGGACAGACGACGGGTACTACTACGACCCCGACGACGACGATCCGTTTGACGAGGAGGTTGAACAACCTCCACAGGTACCTGCTGGCCGTCCCCGACATTACTACCGCAACGCTCGACCACCGGTACGTAATGATGATCATGTTGCAAAGCTTAAATTAAATATTCCATCTTTTGAGGGTAAATATAATCCTGATGCATATCTTACATGGGAGATGGAAGTAGAACAACGTTTTGCATGTTTAAAATATCCTAAGAATATGGGTGTTAGTGCTGCTACATGTGAATTCACTAAATTTGCGTCCCTTTGGTGGTCTGAGTATTGTCGTTTAAATCCTACTACTATTCCTAGTACTTGGACTGCTTTAAAAACTACTATGCGTGTTCGTTTTGTACCTCCCACTTATCAACGTGATTTACTAAAGAATCTGACACGTTTAGAGCAAGGAAAAAATTCTGTAGAAGAGTATTATCAGGAATTGCAAACGGGGATGGTTCGGTGTGGTCTTGTTGAATCTAATGAACAAATGCTTGCACGTTTCTTTGGTGGATTAAACAAGGACATTCAGCACATATTAGATTATAAGGAATATAATTCTATCACTCATTTGTTTCATCTTGCTTGCAAAGCTGAACGTGAAGTGCAGGATCGCCAACCACCATGGAGGAGGACTAATAATTCTGCAGGTCGCGCATCCACTTGGACATCCCGACAATCAGCGCCTCCTTCTCGTGATTCGCCACCAGCTACTACCACATCCAAGGCCACCACAAGATTTCCAGCTGCTCCTCCACCATCATCCAATGCTCCTGCTCGTAGTGCATCTTCTATGGCTTCCAAGGGTAAGATAAAGGATATACAATGCCGCAAGTGCTGGGGTTTTGGTCATATTGAGAGACAGTGCACAACACAACATGTGATGATGGTGCGGGAGGATGGTCAATACGATTCAGCGAGTGATTTTGATGAAGATACATTAGCCCTTATTTCTGCTCGTGATGGAGACAATTCTGATGCTGATGACGAGACAGAGGTAATGGGAGCTAAAGTTGCTGATCAATACAAGAGCTTAATTACACAACGTGTGTTGAGTGTGCAATTGAGCAAATCTGAGCAAGATCAACGCCACAACCTGTTCCAAACACGTGGTGTTGTCAAGGAAAGAGCTATACGGATCATCATTGATGGAGGGAGTTGTAACAATTTGGCTAGTGTTGACATGGTAGAGAAGCTTGCACTTCCAACAAGACAACGCACACATTCATATTACATCCAATGGTTTGAGAGTTCTCGCAAGATCAAGGTAACAAGAACGGTACGCGTGCATTTTACTATTGGTACATATTCTAATTTTGTTGATTGTGACGTTGTACCTATGCAAGCTTGTTCTTTGTTACTTGGTAGACCATGGCAATTTGATAGAGAATCTGTTCATAATGGCAAAACTAATCACTATTCTCTTATGCATGATGGAAAGAAAATTGGTCTAAAACCTATGACTTCCGAACAGATTTTAAAAGATGATCTTGCTAGAGCTAGTAGAGCTAAAACTGAGGAGAAAAATAAAAGTGAGAATCAGATTGTTGCTGCAGATTTTGTACCACCAAAGAACACTAAATCTGATTCTACACATGCTACTGAAATTCGTTTGAAGAGTCCATGTATGCTTGCAAATAAAATTGATATTGCTGAACTAGATGTAAACAATATTCAATGTTATGCAATTGTCTGCAAAGAGGTTTTGTTTTCATTTAAGGATATGCCTCCCTCTTTGCCACCCGCTATTGCTAACCTTTTGCAGGAATATGAGGACGTCTTTCCCGCTGAGATGCCACTAGGAATACCTCCTATTAGAGGAATTGAGCACCAAATTGATCTAATTCCTGGTGCTACGTTGCCCAACCGCGCGCTATATAGAACCAATCCAGAGGAGACAAAGGAGATACAACGCCAAATTCAGGAACTACTCGACAGAGATCATATTCGTGAGTCCCTTAGCCCCTGTGTTGTTCCTATTATTTTGGTACCTAAGAAAGATGGTTCTTCGCGTATGTGTACTGATTGTAGAGCTATCAATAATATTACTATTCGATATCGTCATCCTATTCCACGTTTAGATGACATACTTGATGAATTGAGTGGCTCTACCATGTTTTCTAAAGTTGATTTGCGTAGTGGTTACCACCAGATTCGTATGAAATTAGGAGATGAATAGAAAACAGCATTTAAAACTAAGTTCGGTTTATATGAGTGGTTAGTAATGCCGTTTGGTTTAACTAATGCACCTAGCACTTTAATGAGATTAATGAATGAAGTTTTACGTGCTTTCATTGGACGTTTTGTGGTAGTCTACTTTGATGATATTCTGATTTATAGCAAATCTTTAGAGGATCATTTGGACCATTTACGTGTTGTTTTCAATGCTTTACGTGATGCACGTTTGTTTGGTAACCTTGAGAAGTGCACCTTTTGCACCAATCGAGTTGCGTTTCTTGGCTATGTTGTTACATCACAGGGTATTAAAGTGGATCCAGCCAAGATTGAAGCTATTGAGAATTGGCCGCAGCCCAAGACAGTCACACAAGTGAGGAGTTTTCTTGGCCTCGCTGGTTTTTATAGGCGCTTTGTCAAAGACTTTGGATCAATTGCCGCGCCGCTGAATGAGCTTACCAACAAGGATGTGCCCTTTGTTTGGGGCGATGCACAACAACAGGCCTTCGTCATATTGAAAGATAAGCTAACCCATGCTCCCTTACTCCAACTTCCTGATTTTACTAAGACATTTGAGCTTGAATGTGATGCTAGTGGAATTGGTTTGGGAGGGGTGTTATTACAAGAGGGAAAACCTGTTGCATATTTTAGTGAGAAATTGAGTGGGGCTAGTCTGAACTATTCTACTTATGATAAAGAATTATATGCGTTGGTTCGGACATTAGAAACTTGGCAAAATTATCTATGGCCTAAAGAATTTGTTATTCATTCAGATCATGAATCTTTGAAGCATATTCGTAGTCAAGCTAAGTTGAATCGTCGTCATCCAAAGTGGGTTGAATTTATTGAGTCTTTTCCTTATGTTATCAAACACAAAAAGGGTAAAGATAATATTATTGCTGATGCTTTGTCGCGCCGTTATGCTTTGTTATCTCAACTTGACTTCAAAATATTTGGATTGGAAACTATTAAGGAACAATATGTGCATGATGCTGAATTTAAAGATGTGTTGCAGAATTGTAGATATGGTAGAACTTGGAACAAGTTCGTATTCAATGACGGATTTGTGTTCCGTGCTAACAAACTATACATTCCAAATAGTTCTGTTCATCTTTTGTTGTTACAGGAGGCGCATGGAGGAGGATTGATGGGACACTTTGGTGTCAAGAAGACGGAGGATGTTCTTGCTGCACACTTCTTTTGGCCACGTATGCGTCGAGATGTTGAGAGATTTGTGGCACGCTGCACTACTTGTCAAAAAGCTAAGTCTCGCCTTAATCCACATGGTTTATATATGCCTCTTCCTGTTCCTAGTGTTCCTTGGGAGGATATTTCTATGGACTTTGTTTTGGGATTGCCACGAACACAGAAGGGGAGGGATAGTGTTTTTGTTGTTGTGGATCGGTTTTCTAAGATGTCACACTTTATTCCTTGTCATAAAACGGATGATGCTGCGCATATTGCTGATTTGTTCTTTCGTGAAATTGTTCGTTTGCATGGTGTGCCAAATACTATTGTTTCTGATCGTGATACTAAATTTCTTAGCCACTTTTGGAGATGTTTATGGGCTAAGTTGGGGACTAAATTGCTGTTTAGTACTACATTTCATCCCCAAACTGATGGACAAACTAAAGTAGTAAATAGAACTTTGTCTACTATGTTGCGGGCTGTTTTAAAGAAGAACTTAAAATTGTGGGAAGAGTGTTTACCACATATAGAATTTGCTTATAATCGTTCGCTGCATTCTACCACAAAGATGTACCCATTTGAGATTGTGTATGGTTTTGTTCCTCGTGCACCTATTGATTTATTGCATTTACCTTCTTCGGTGCAAAATAATTTGGATGCTACACAACGCGTTGAAATGATATTAAACTTGCATAAGACTACTAAAGATAACATTGAACACATGAATGCTAAGTATAAACTTACTGGGGATAAAGGGAGAAAGCATGTTGTGTTTGATGTTGGAGATCTTGTTTGGTTACATTTGCGTAAAGATCGTTTTCCTGATTTACGCAAGTCTAAGTTAATGTCGCGTGCTGCTGGTCCCTTTAAGGTGTTAGAGAAAATAAATGATAATGCATATAAACTTGAGTTGCCTGCAGACTTTGGTATGGTTAGTCCTACGTTTAACATTGCAGATTTGAAGCCTTACTTTGGTGAGGAAGATGAGATTGCGTCGAGGACGACTTCAATTCAAGAAGGGGAGCATGATGTGGACATCCCTTCTATTGATACAACCGTTGTACCTACAACTACACACATACAAGGACCCATCACAAGATCTCGTGCCAAACAACTTAACTATCAGGTACTTTCGTTTCTTGGAACTATTCCTCACATATATGAGAATATGATGCTGCCTAAATTAGATGTATTTCTTACTCTTAGGAATGATGGACCAAGCATGGATGAGAGGGACAAGCATTGGAGCATGGCCATGCATGGAGATGGCAGCAAGCATGTGATGATCCAAGAGAAGGCCACGGATGGAGATTTCAGAACTTTGAGGCCACCATAATGAAGAAAGAAGGCTTGGACGAAATATTCAAGATTAATACTTCACGAATTCGTCCATAGCTTAATATGGTGTTGCGACACCTTTATTTTGGGCCAGGCCCATGTAATTTTCGCAGGATTTTAAATAGCCACTTTTTAGAGTCCGTATTTGAGGGGAAAAGGACTTCTAGGGTTGGATTCGGCCACCACTTCCATGGCTGGCCGAAACCCCACCTTTTCCTCCTTAAATACTCCCCATAGCCGTCACCCTAGACTCGGATTTTGTTTAGACATTAATTTAGCCATCGTAGCAACTTCGCCAAGGCTCGAGCGTCGCAGAGGCCTCTTGTACTTCGCACCTATTCAGGATCCCACCTTTTCAATAAAGCTTTCCTCTTAATCCGCAATATCTTGATTGCAATATTGGTTCTTACTTGTTCTCGATTTCAGGTAGGAATTAAGACCCTCGCTGGTCAGGCTGATTGTGTTCCCGCAGGATCGGTAACCTCCAGGAGATTGGCCTAGCGATTGCATTGGCGCTCGTGCTCGCACGTGTAGTCGGATCGTCAAGCCCGAACTCCACCAAATCGATTATCGCCATCTCATCGAAAGATCGTACACCTTTGCCCTATCAGGTACCATCAGCCGTGAAAACACGGACAAGAGAAGGGAGAGAACGAAGAGCAGACAGAAAAGAAGACTCAGAGGTCATATGAAAAGAAGCTCCAGAATCCAGATACCACGAAGACGTACCTGACTGTGTAGAAGGTGGTGGTCACGCAGTGCCTAAAGAATCAGTCACAGAACCAGTAGTGCCCGTCGAAGAAGAGCCTATAGCAGCAAGCAGACCGCGAAGACTCCTGATAATGTCTGATCGAGACAAGAATCGCTGAAGACCCCGGAAGAACCGGCCCCACGAACTGCCTGGCGTAAACGGGATCCGGGTATAACAGGTGGCCCAAGTGTGGCCATCCATGCGAAGAAGCGATGTGAAGAGAACCATGGAGACCCTGACCACGAGCCTGCTGGTGCTGACTCTGACCCTGAGGCTGCTGGTGCTGACTCGGACCCTGAGACTACTGGTGCTGAAGCTGACCCTGACCTGGAGGAGTGGGAAGTATCGGCGGCGGTACAGAGGACTGCAGCTGAGTCGAGGAAGCAGACGGCATAGGAGGACCACGAGTAGCAAGCACAGATGGAACCGCAAGAAGACCAGCACCACGGAGACGGGTCTCCTCAGCCCGAAGCTCAGACAACACCTCAAAGAGCGGAACACGACCATGAGCATTTAGCTGAGCACGCCGGGGCCTAAACTCCTGGTGGAGCCGAGACAGAAACTCATAGATGCGGTGAAACTCCAAATCCGAGCGCACAATCTGGCAGCACGAGCATGTACCACAAACAACAGTACGAAGAGAGCAAAGCACCACGTGCTCAAACAACAACCAAACCTTTATAACAAAGGGCAAAACATGCCCAATCAAATATATACAAATTTTACATCTATCTCTTTTACAGGTACTACCTACTCTGAAGAATAACCTGAGCACGCTGCTCAAACAGATCTACGATCTCTTGACATCTCTTATGACCGCATAATGCGGACGCATATCCCACACACCACCATCCGGCCGAAGGGGTGGCCCAGCCGCTACAGCGGACAGATCCACATCAGGGCGATGCAACCTCACAAGGGACAGCGCAGCCTTCACCCCTGCGACGAGCTGATGCCGCACCAATTCCTTGACACAATGCACGTTCCGAAACTTCGACAAAAGACCAGAGAGGGTTGACGGTGCAGCATCCAGCGGAAACATCACATGCAGAACCGACGCGAGTGAAGTTTGCACCTGACGAAGCACCCGCGATACTTGGTGAACACGATCTTGCATCATCGCAAGGACCATGGCACAGTCACAATCCATCCAGAAGAACCCACCGACTTCCATGTCCTGTTGAGTCAAGCAATTGACCCGAACAGCAACACGCTCCTTCTCCTCCCTTGGAGCAAGGTTAGCACCTGCAATACTTGTACAAAAGTAAGATGCAATGCCAGCAGGCGTATCCGAAGAAATGGGCAACAACTCAAAATACTTACACTGAAGCTGCTCGGATAATCGAAGCAATTCCACCATCAAGTACTCCTCTCTGGCAGCACCTTGATCTGCCTTGGACTTCCAAACGTCGGCATGGCCACGCACCCCCAACAACTCTTTCTCGAGACTACGAACACGGTCTCGAAGAAACGCAAGCTGCGACGAATCATCCAATGATGGCCGCAGTCGCACTGCAGGCGAAGTGTCAACGGGATCAGCACACGAAGGACCCTAGATCAACAGAAAGGCAAAGACATGAACACGCAAACAAAGGAGTACATAACTCAACAAATTCATTAAGTGTATCAAAAGCCACTACGTGGCACAAGGATTCGTTCATCAAAATAATTACAACAAAAGAGACTACAACTATCCTACAAAGCTAAAGCGGCACCCCCTGAGTAGCCTCGGAGCCGAATTGCCTCGCCTTGGCTTCCCCCTGCTGCCGTAGCGCGTACTTGGCCAGCAGATCAATCAGCTTCGGCCCATAACGCTTACAACGAGCAGCATAGGTACGAAGGCTACCTCAGATCCATCAGCACTCGTCGGCATCCGGGAAGTGACCTGGGGAAGGTCCAGCTCCGCTCCAGCCGCCAAGGCCATTGCCAGCCCGACGGATGCGCCGATGCCCTTCTGCTTGCGCTTGTACACCGCAGGTGCTTCGGCTGACAGTGCCTCCTCCAGAGCATCAACATCATCAAGGGCCGCACCCTTGGGGACAAGCTCCTTGTAGAAGCGCCCAAGGACCTCCTTGGCCTTGGCAAGCGAGTTGACGACGATGCTGCAACGATCTTCAACCGCCGCAGCAGCGTCATCCAAAGCACTCCCGTGCTCCAGAGCACCGCGATCAAGCTCGATGCCCGCGGCATCTAAAACAACAAGGAAGAAGAATGAACGACAGCACCGCAAAAGAAATACAAGGAAATCAAAAGAGGAAGGTAAAGATACTCACCCGAAACAGCCTTGGTAGCCGCCATAAGCTTGCCGGCCACCTCTATCTCGCACGAAGCCGTGGCGGTGGCAAGCTGCTCCTCGCGGTCCGTGGCCTCCCGCTGCAGGCGCTCCTTAGCCTCGGCCGTAGTAGCCAGCTCCATCTCGAGGCGCTCCTTCGCACCAACAGCAACCTTGGCCTTATTTTCCGCTTGACCGAGGCTCTTTTTGAGAGCATCAATCTCACGAAGGGAGGTGTTGTGCTCCTCTGCATTCAAATAATACAAACATCGGATAACAGGACAAGAATATAAGAAGAAGCAAAGACCAAGGCATAAAAGTACCTTGAAGCTGTTTGAGGCTGGCCTCCAGCGCCAGGTGCTGCTGCACCAGTCGTTTGGCATCCTGCACAAAAGGCTGCAGGAAAAAGACCTACTAGTCAAGAGAAGGACTCGGGGGCTACGCCCAAAAGAAAGAGCAGAAGCAAACTACACACACGAAAACGCTCGGGGGCTCCCCCCCCGAGACCCAAAGGAGGAACAAACAACAAAACTCCTTTACAGATGCTCGGGGGATTTCCTCGTGGCAGGAGGCAGAACTACTCACATGATCCGACGGCGACTCCGAAGGTCCTCTTGCAGCCTTCTGAGGCACAACCACCTGAACCTCCTGCGGAGCTTCAGAGGTAGCCACCGTCTGAGGAGGAGGAAACACGATTTTTGACTCCCCCATCATCTCCCGAGCACCATCACTGGAGGAGTCGTTGGCGGAGTGGCTGCACAAGGACAAATTAGCACAAGTACAAAGTAAACAGGCTAGGAAAAGCAGTGCAGGACTAAGGAAATTTACGAGTCAAGCTCGCTCAGGTCGAAGACAAGGGGTCCTCTGGACTTTCTTCTCCTCTTTCTTCTCTTCTTTCTTCTCTTCCTTCTTTTCTTCCTTCTTCCGCTTCGCCGGCGGGTGCGGTGCCACAGCCCGCACGGGAACGGCAAGAATCAGAGAGGAAGAGCCTCCATGCCCATCACTGTGACGTTCAAGCCACAGCGGTTTCCTAGGAGTCGGAGGAGTCGAGGCATCCGAAGACTCGCTGGAGCTCTGTGTCCGCTTGCGAGTGTGATCCTCGCTCGACTCTTTGGCCTCTTCAGCCGGAGATCGCGCTGATGGCAGCTCAGACATGGAATCCACCACCTCATTATCCGGAGCATCCGAGAATACTTCGGGTAATGGAGGCGACATGCCCGACACTTTGAAGTCCCGCACAAGAGAAGAAAATTTGTTAGCAAACAAGTGCAAATACAATGCAGTCGAAAATAGCGCTACGCGCACGGATCTTCACCTGTGGAACAGGAAGCGAAGTAGAAAACGGAGAAGTCAGCGACTTCCCCGGGATATCCTCTCTAGCCTTGAACTTCAGCAGCGAACGAAGGGCCCCGTCGAGATCTCCCTTGGAGAATTTCTCAGCCGAAACCCTAGTCGGATCACGACGGCCAGCATAAAGGAACATCGGGTGTGCCCTAGCCTGGAGTGGTTGCACCCAACGCTCAAGAAAAGTGCGGATGATATCCACACCGTTCACTTCCTTCTCCGGAATCAACTGGAGATCCTCCACTTGATGATAGAGACCCTCTATCTCCGCTACCTCGCCATCCAAGATCTGTTTTTTCCAGGACCTCTTCGGCTTGATCTTTTGGGAGGGGTTGAAAGGAGCAAGACCAAAATCCTGCCCAGCCACTATGGAGTCGCGGATATAAAACCATCGCCTCCGCCAGTACTGGACAGATTCAGACATGGAAAAAGAGAAGAAAAGCAGATTGGGTTTGAGGGAGATGATGCAACCCCCAATGGGATAAACACCATCCGAACCAGATTGCCTCTTCACGGAATAGAGTTTCCGGAAGAGGCCAAAGTGCGGCTCGATACCAAGCCAGCACTCGAAGAAAGTGATAAAACAAGCAATGTGAAGAAGAGAATTGGGGGAAAGATTATGCAATTGGACGCTGTAAAGAAAAAGCAGTCCACGAAGGAAGTCGTGGACTGGGAAGGAAAAGCCGCGAAGAACAAAGGCGAGGAACATAACCCGAAACCCAGCGGGGGGACGGGGGATTACCTCGTTGCCTGGGAGTTTTACGGCCTCCCTATCCTGCGGGATCAAGCCCCGCTCACGAAGCTTGCGGAGATCACTCTCCCGCGTCTCGGATCGTCGCCAGCCACCGTCGGTGACACGGGTAGCGGCGGCACTCTTCTTCCCTCCAAAGAAGCCGGTACCAACCGAAGAAGACTTCTTCGACTTCCCCATTGCGATGCGGGCGGCCGGCGCGAACGAGATGGAAGAAGGAAATGCCCGAGGATATTCCAGCACGCAGCAAGAACTCTCAGAAAACAAGGGAGCAGTGAAACAAAATAGCTGCGGTGAAAACAGACTAATGTTTTCCCCTAATGATTATAAAGATGAAGACGATGCACGACAACCGTCCATCGAGAAGACCTAACGCCAACGGCAGGATCTAGCCATACACGTGTCAGCATCACAACGAACCGTCGCTAACACGCCGTCCACTACGCGCGGAAATCGAGGCAACGCCGTAATTATCTCCATGCCGCGCGTGACCGGTCAATTCAAGGTCAAAAAGTGGGACCCATGTTCGTCCAGTCAAGTCATCTCTGGCGCAGCAGACGCTTAAGGTCATCGATCGTCAGCACTGATATCATCAAAAGCTATACTAGCAACAGTCACAATTTCTTCGGCTTCAAAGCTAAGAGTACTCACTCGAATCTACGATTCGACTAATTACTCGGGGGCTACTCCTATCGATACCGGCACGACCGAAAATGAACAACACGCTGCAGCACAGAACTGTTTCTTCGAGTCCTACGTTGAGTCAACGACTCCACTACGGACTCGGGGGCTACTCCCATAGGGAGAATGGATTTAAGCATCCGAAATTTTTTGTGTCTTACGGACCTCACACTGAACAACGACTGAATTAAAGTCTCCGCTCGAGTCTACGACTCGAACAGACACTCGAGGGCTACTCCCATAGGGAGCGCTGGTCGCGCACCCTATAATCTTCGACTGTGATCTTTCAGATCAGTACGCAAAAAAATTTCGGCAACTCTGCCCCAATTAACGCTAAGTGAGTAACATTCTCCTTGGCCAACCGAAACACCTCCGCAGTGATAAAATTCGGATGCTGTGTCTGCGACACAAAGATAAGACCTACAGATATCATGTGATTGCCTGGCAACCTACATGATCGCTACGCTAGTATAAACCGCGCTAACAGCGCGATGAAAAATCTAGCCAACGCGTTGGGTACATCAATTAAATTCACCGAATTCCACTCCTGTAAGTCCTCCGCGCTGAGTCAATTACGCTTGACATATGTTCCGGGTTCGAGTCGAGGGACTCGAACCTGAATAAGATCGTGTTGTTTTGTCCGAAGACAGTTAACTGACCCTGATCCGTCGGGAGAGTCAGGCACACACATCAACAATCCCTAGACATTCTCTTGAAAGACAGAGTTGCACCCGAAGGATTGAGGAGTCCTCAGCCGAATCTACGATTCGACTGAACACTCGGGGGATACTGACATGGTTATACCCAGCGGATACACGACCTCAGCATACCTAGTCCAGCCCAAGGAAGGCCCATGGCAAATATACGCCAGCCCATGAAGATTTTCGGGTGGCCAAGGCCCATGACGCCTTCGGATCCTTAGAGAGCAATACTAAAGTAGATAGGAAATTCAAAGGGGTAAACCCTAGAACCTGTAACCTACTAGATCTGTGCCTGGGACCTGCCTAAGTCTATATAAAGGCTAGGAGGGCATGACCTAGATCTCTCTCTCATACTTTCGCATACGCACCTCCACGCCAGATTGCATCTGCGCACCCCTGTAATCAACGGTTCCGCTGTAATCAAGAGCAGACAAGCAGGAGTAGGGTTTTCCCTCCGGGGGCCTGAACCTGGGTAAACCTCGTGTCCCGTGTTGCTTGTTTGCTAACCATTCCACGATCTCCAGCATCCCCATCTTTTCCAAAACCCAAGTCCATAACAATGGGCATTGACGAGATCAAACCTCGTCACACTCTGAGTATAGAACTCATCAATAGTGGAATCACCCTGCTGAAGAGCATGCTCCTGGCGAACCACAAACAAGTAAAGAGCATCCCCAGACGGCTGATAGCGCTGACGAAGATGTGCCCACTGAGCGGCAACAGTAGGGAGACTCATAAACTTAGCAGCATCTCAGGGTAACACGAGGTGAGAACAGAAAGAAGACGAGCATCCTCATCGACCCACTGAGTGTAGGAAGTCAGATCGTAGCGATAGGTCTCGAGATCAGCAGAGTACTGCTTGAACTTCAGGTCATAAGCAGCAACAACACTATCATCGGCACTCTGAGCAGCATCCTTGGCCGCCTGAGAAGCATCAGCGCCGAGAACAATCGGCCTAGGCGGAAGTGGAGCCACAGGAGCAGGGGGCACGGCGGACAGGAGACCTCGCCGGAGAGCACACCCCAAAGACGGAGACCGCGCATGTGAACACGCATAAAGGCAGCGAAATCAGGATAATTCGCGTCATCAAAGATCACCGGACAGCGAGGAATCGCAACATAGCCCGATGCAGAAGACATCGCTCAATTTTTTTTGGTCAACTCTCAGATCCGACGAAAAAGAAACTGCTGGCAGCAGATCCGATCAGGGCCGATCTCGTCGACGGGAGAGGGCCTGCAGGGCACCAGCTAGTAGAAGAAGCAGACAGGCCAGGCGAGCGGGCGTCGCTGCAGCGAGTAGAAGGAGCAGACGGGCGGGCCAGGCGGGATCTGCAGCGATGCCAGCGGGCCAGTCGCCGGGAAGTAAGGCGTCGGGCGTCCACGCGCGGGCAGCAGTGCCGTCAGCTAGGGAACGGGTGGACGCGCGCGCGCGCCTGGATCGACGCGCGTGGTCGGGTGGTCGGGAGGCAGCTCAGGAACGGTGCAGCTGCAGCTTGGCGCGAGGTGGCTTCCAAGGCGTCGAGTAGTCAACAGGAAACCGGAATCGATCTAGACGCGGGGTGGACCAGAATCGATCCAGAGAGATGCATCTCGATCCAGGCGCGAGGTGGAGTCCTGATCGGATCTACGTGGTGGAGTCCTGATCGGAAAACGGGGCAAAAACGGGCGGCGACCGGCGGCGACGACGACGGCAAGACCGACGGCGACAGGGACGGTGGCGGCCGACGAAGTTGCGAGAAAGAGGACGGGGCTAACGTGGCTCTGATACAATGTTAGGAATAGACAACTTGTATTTCTCTGAAGGCCAAAGGCCACAATATATAATACAGGTACAGGGCAAATATGAAGTAAGCGCCTTAACATATGTGGAAAACTACAATATAAAAATATATATATCTAACAACGAGAAACCCAGCGAGTTGATTTCCGAGATCCAAATGTGAGTGCACATCTAATCGTCGTACACCCATGGCAATCCATCAGTAAACAGTCACGCTCGCTAAACTAGTAATATCATCCTGATGAGATGATGCCATGGATTGCTCTCTTCACTTCAGAAATGCTGCTCCTCCTCCTCCCGTGCACCTCTCTCACCTGCATTCGTTCAGTAAACAAAAAGTAACAGCAACATACAGTCTTGAAACAGATCAATCAATCAAGAACAACCATGCTGTACGCACTAGTACTAATCAGGATACTTGTGCGCTGAAACAATACCTTGGCGCGCAGTTCGGCGAGCAGCACGCCGTCGTCCGATGAGGCCTGGACGGCGGTGACCTCCAGCCGGAGCTGCTCCTGGAGCGCCTGCATGATCCTCACCAGGAGGCCGCGCCGGTCGGGGCACCTCAGCTCCAGCAGCGCGTCGTTCTCGATGATGGACACCTGCACGTCCGTGGAATGCTGCGCGACGGCCACAGGATCGGTGCTGCTTCTGCTGCTGCTCCCTGCTTCCAGGGCCGTCTGCTTCCGCTTCTCAGACGACGCGGCGGCAACGCGCTGGTCGCTGCAAGCACGAAGCTGCCTGGCATCCGACAACTCGAGTTCCTGGATGCGCTTCCTCAGCTGCTTCAGGTAGTCGATGGTATCGCCCAGTATCGAGGCCTTGTCCATCTGCATCGTTATTATAACTGAATTTCTGTTTAGTGATCCAGGAAAACATTATCGTTACTGAAAAGTCTGAAGAAAAGATAACTGAATTTTGTTTTTTGAAGCAAAGATAACGTAGCCGAGTTTTTACTCCTCATTCTGAACATTGTACTACCTTGGTCACGAAGGGTACCAGGGATCTGAGGATAATGAACCTCTCGTTCAGCTTCTCTCTTCGTTTCCGCTCCTGCAGGACATGGTTGGCGCTGAAATCGGCCTCTCTTCGCGGATCGTCAGGTGGCTTGCAGGCAGCACTGAGCAGGAGGAGACGCTTGAGCAACCTCTGTGGCTGTGGGGTGGCTCCTTCACTGACCGTGCGTCCCTGAGTGTAAGGATACCATTTGGAAAATGATGATTGGTGTGAGACTACCAGGTAGAATCTCATGTTCGGCTCGGCGGCTTGTCGACGCGTGTTAAGATGCAGGATCGACAAGACTGTTTCTGTGTAGTGAGCATTTTCAGGTGAGACTATAGCTTGGTTTTCACCTGCACAAACAAAAATAGGGACAGACAGATCAGATATTAGCCATTTTTGAAGGGGTGAACTTGAGGCACCTCTTTTACTGACAATAAATCTCTTCTGGCTAAAGCTATGAATTGCCTATATGTTGTTGATAGGGGATTAAACCTTTTCATATCAATCTAAATCGGTGTAAGTGGACTACTAAAAAATCAAGTTGATCATATTTTGTCTGTCCATATACAATGTGTTATGTCAACACAGAGGCTACCTATGCACACCTCCTTCAATAAATCAAGAGAATGAAACAGGCAAATACCTGACGATTGAGGGTAGCCACTGCATAACTCCTCGTAGAGAAAATGCCAGGTTTGGCAAGGCTCATCTTGCGCTTGCAAACTGGACTGGTTATTAATGTTCTGGCAAACCATTAGCGTTTGGTTTTCATCACCCAAGTTGCTTGAGCAGCCATCTCTCACCCTTTCTAACATCTCACTCCTCCCTATATTCTGTGTTGCATGATCATCATTGCTCACGATGTCCGGCGGAGCATTCAGGCAGCAATCCACTACAATGTTTGTCTCTGAACCCGACGCACACTCCTCATCAATCTCATCATCGCCGTCTTCCATTTCATCATCCTCAAATTTTGGGCTCAACTTGTTGGGCTCCTCCTTTGCCTGACAAGCATGTATATTCCTCTGTGTTTCGAACTGCTGATGATCAATGTGACTGATTTGGTTGGAAGTTGAGTGGTCCGACATAGTAGGGATCATGTGGTTCTGTTGCTGATCCATGAAGATGCTTATTGCATACTGAACTAGGCCGATGTCTTCCTCCACCTGAAATATGTATGGAGCAGCCAGACCAGCTATAATCCTCAGTGTAATTAATTATGGAATCATACAAATGTGAATTCACCTTCTCTGTCGTCCCGATTTCCAGGACACCGCCAACAATTGGAATGCACACGACTGTCTGCAATATATTTGAAGTAAAATGCCAGGATATTAGGTGAAGTTTCAAGAGTTTTTTTTATGGCTAGGGAGGTGAAGTTTCAAAGTAGAATTCATAACTATAAGTAGCTTTTCTTATAGGAAAATACCTGGATTCCTGCACTCTGCAATCCATTGCCGCCAAAATTTGTTTGCACCACAGGAAAAGAGAACCGAAAAAGGAAGAAGGAAAAAAATGAATATTGTCTATTTGTATCTGCTTCAAGAAACGCTTTTCAAGGTTTCTCAAATCGCCAGTATGCATTCGTTGTTACAGGTAAGGAGTTGTACTTTTTCACTGTTTCTACTTTCTCCATCTAGTTTCTGTCATGCTGAACTGACTAAGTATATTTGAACAAACTGCAGATTAAGTACTGACTACTGACTAACCAATAGTTAACGGGAAAATAAGAAAAGAGAAGTGCCTTGGCAAGTATTGCTCTTGAGAAGACCTTGCTGTCAACTTCATTTGCTCTACTGAGCCATACATGCCCTCCCCTTGCAAATGCCCTTCCAGGTAACCTGTAAACAGAACACATGTATAAGCCATAACAACATGATTCGTGTATGGTAATATGCACTGACCTACATTACTAACTGTTATAAGAAATTGTTCAGGTCACCCGTCCAAGACTCTTTCCTGGTAGAAGAGGCTATTAAGGATATAGAACATTTATCTCCTGAGGTGAATGTCATTTTTGTTGCTGACTTCACGGAGAAGGAGGTCCGTGTTAGGAATAGACAAAGTTATATTCCTCTAGGGGTCAAAGGCCACAATATATAGTACAGGTACATGACAAATATGCAGAAAGCCCTCTAACATATGGGGCAAATACAATATACAGATATATACATCTAACACCCCTCCTCAAACTCATGGTGGATCCACAACACTGAGTTTGGAGAGTAAGAAATCATGCTGCGCTCTGGTCTGTGCCTTCGTGAAGAAATCCGCCAACTGTAAATCTGAAGGCACATACTGAAGCGCAACAACCTGAGCCTGCACCTGAGCACGTGTATAGAAAGCATCAACACCAATATGCTTGGTAAGCTCATGCTTGACCGGATCACGTGCAACACTAATAGCACCTGTACTGTCAGACAAAACCAGACTGGGTGTGGTAATAGAGACCCCAAAATCCGCAAGTAACCACCGTAACCAGGTCACCTCAGCAGTCAACAAGGCCATAGCACGCAACTCAGCCTCAACACTCGAACGGGAAACCGCTGTCTGTTTCTTCGTCTTCCAAGCAATGAGCGAACCACCAAGAAACACACAGTAAGCAGAAAGTGAACGACGATCCGAAGGATCACTCGCCCACGTAGCGTCCGAATAGCACTGGAGCTGGAGGGAGCTGGAACGAGGAAAGAAAAGGCGACGAGTGATCGTACCACGAAGATAACGAAGAACACGGAGAAGATGACTATAGTGAACAGTGATAGGAGCCGAAACAAACTGACTTAGAATATGAACAGGATAAGAGATGTCAGGACGAGTGACAGCAAGATAGACAAGACTCCCAACAAGATGACGATAACGCGTCGGATCAGAAAGAGCATCACCATCAGTAAGTTGAAGCTTAACATTAAGCTCCATAGGGGTCTCAACAGTGCGCTCATCCCCAAGAGTAGCACGGGCAAGAAGATCCTGAATATACTTTTCCCGAGAGATGTAAAAGCCATCAGAAGTGGAGGAAACCTCAATCCCAAGAAAGTATCGAAGAGGACCGAGATCAGTCATAAGAAACTGATCACGAAGACGAGCCTTAACAAAGGCGATATACTCAGGATCATCACCAGTAATGATCATATCATCAACATAGAGAAGAAGAAGAGTGCGTCCACGAGGAGAAGTGCGAACAAACAGCGCTGGATCATGAGAACTATGGGAGAAACCAGCAGCAGTCACTACAGAAGCAAAGCGTTCAAACCAGGCACGAGGGGCCTGTTTGAGGCCATAAAGAGAACGTCAAAGACGACAAACCATCCCCTCGGGAACAGAATACCTAGGAGGAGGCTGTATATAAACATCCTCACTCAACTCACCATTGAGAAAGGCGTTCTGAACATCAAGCTGGGACACAGACCAGTGACGAACATCAAGGCTGCAAGAAGAGTACGTACAGTGGTCATATGAGCCACAGGAGCAAAAGTCTCATCATAGTTACGACCATGCTCCTGCTGAAAACCACGAGCCACAAGACGCGCTTTATAGTTCTCAAGAGATCCATCAGAGCGAGTCTTAATCTTATAGACCCACTTACACGTGATAGGACGAACACCAAGAGGGGGAGAAACAAGATCCCAGGTGCCAGTGCGCTCAAGCGCAGCAATCTCCTCAGCCATGGCCAGCTGCCATTCAGGATGATGCTCAGCATCCCGATAAGAAGTCGGCTCGGAGGCAACATAAATACCATACTGACTAGGAGAGTAACGGTTGAAACGCAGCCGAGCAATGGACGAGTAGAGGGAAGATCATCAGAGGAAGACGACGCAGGAGACGACGATGAAGAAGAAGGAATAGCAGAGGAAGACTCCGGAGAACGAGGAGAACTAGGAGAACTAGACGGAGCAGAGGAGGACGGTGTCGAAGAAGAGACATCAGGGGGAGGAGATCCTGAAGAAGGCACAATAGGTGTGGAAGGAGGTGTCTTAGGAAAAAGAAGAAAAGAGATATCTTCCACCGGGTAAGTACTAGCGGTGGGACGAGGATAGAAAGGACGCGTCTCATCAAAAGTAACATCACGAGAGATACACATCCAACGACCAACAGGGTCCCAACAGCGATAGCCCTTATGCTCATCACTATATCCAAGGAAGACACACTCAACAGACTGAGCGGTCAGTTTGGTGCGTTCGCGAGGAGCAAGGAGAACATAGCAAACACAACCAAACAAGCGAAGCATGGAGTAGTCTGGAGACTGTCCAGATAGGCGCTCAAGAGGGATACCACCCTGCAAGGCAGCAGAAGGCTAAATATTGATGAGGTAAGCCGACGTAGCGACAGCCTCAACCCAGAAATGCGGCGGGAGAGAAGAAGCAATCATCATTGCGCTAGTGGTCTCAAGAAGATGGCGATGCTTACGCTCAGCAACGCCATTCTAGGCATGTGCGCCAGGACAAGAAAACTGAGCAAGGGTGCCCTGCTCAGCAAGAACACCTCGCAACATCTGGGAGATATACTCACTAGCAGAATCATCACGAAATACACGAATGGGGGTAGAATACTGAGTACGGACCATGACCGTAAAACACTGATATATGGAGAGCACTTCACTACGAGAGCGCATAAAATACAACCAAGTGTACCGAGAAAAATCATCGATGAATAAAATATAGTAGCGATGGCCCCCTTTCGAAGCGAAAGGAGCCGGACCCCAAACATCAGAATGAACTAAATCAAAAGAGCGCTGAGATACAGACGCGCTAGTAGGATAGGGAAGCTGTTTACCCAACCTATAGCCCTGAAAATGCAAAGACCCATCTCCTGAGACAGACCCCAGAAGACCACGATGAACTAAGGACGACAGGCGAGAGTCACAAAGGTGACCAAGATGATGATGCCACCTTTGCTAAAGGAGCTAGCAGGCGACGACCGGAGAAGAACTGGCAGATGAAGTGGCAGCGGAAGGAACACGAAGCCAGTCTAACTCCCAAAGTCCTGAAGAGTCACGGCTGCGAGGGCCATCTCCAACCAGGGCCTACGTGCGACGGTCCTAGACAACACAAGAATCAGCATCAAGAATGACGCGATAACCAGAGTCAGTAAGCTGGCTAGCAGAGAACAGATTCATCGTAAGAAGAGGGACGTGATAAATATCAGGAACAGAAAAGGAAGAAGTAGAAAGGGTGCCCCGACTAGAAACAGGGAGAGAGGTACCATCAGCTGTGAAAACACGGACAAGAGAAGGGAGAGAATGAAGAGCGGACAGAAAAGAAGACTCAGAGGTCATATGAAAAGAAGCTCCAGAATCCAGATACCATGGGGACGTACCTGACTGTGTAGAAGGTGGTGGTCGCATAGTGCCTGAAGAATCAGTCACAGAACCCACAGTGCCTGTCGAAGAAGAGCCTGTAGCAGCAAGCAGACCGCGAAGACTCCTAATAATGTCCTGATCGGAGAAAGCAACTGCTGAAGATCCAGAAGGAGCCGACTGCCCACGATCCTGGTGCTGCTGATGTAAGCTGGGATCCCGTGTATAACAGGTGGCCCAAGTGTGGTCATCCTTGTTACAGTAAGAGCAGTGACGAAGAGAACCACGGCAACCCTGACCACGACGAGCTCACTGGTGACTACGCCCAAAGCCTGGGTCTTGACTCGACCGACCGGGAGGAGTGGGTAGTATCAGCGGTGGCACAGAGGACCGCGGCTGAGTCGAGGGAACAGACGGCATAGAGGGACCACGAGTAGCAAGCACAGATGGAACCGCAAGAAGACTACCAGCACGAAGATGGGTCTCCTCAGCCCGAAGCTCAGACAACACCTCAAAGAGCGGAACACGAGCACGAGCATTCAGCTGAGCACGCCGGGGCTCAAACACCTGGTGAAGCCGAGACAGAAACTCATAGATGCGGTGAAACTCCAAATCCGAGCGCACAATCTGGCAACACGAGCATGTGCCACAAACAGGAGTACGAAGAGAATCAAGCTGACGCCAGATAGCAGCACTCTGAGTATAGAACTCATCAATAATAGAATCACCCTGCTGGAGAGCATGCTCCTGGCGAACCACAGACAGGTAAAGAGCATCCCCAGATGGCTGATAGCGCTGACGAAGATGGGCCCACTGAGCGGCAACAGTAGGAAGACTCATGAACTCAACAACATACTGGGGCAGAACACTGGAGGTGAGAACATCAGCAGCACGAGCATCCTCATCAACCCACTGAGTGTAAGCAGTCAGAGCGTGTCGATAGGTCTCAAGATCAGAAGAGTACTGCTTGAACTTCAGATCATAAGCAGCAACAACACTATCATCAGCACTCTGAGCAGCATCCTTGGCCTCCTGAGAAGCATCAGCACCGAGAACAATCGGCGTCGGCGGAATAGGAGCCACAGGAGCTTGAGACCTGGCGGACAGGAGGCCTCGCCGGAGAGCACACCCCAAAGACGGAGACCGCGCATATGAACACGCATAAAGGCAGCGAAATCAGGGTAGTTCGCGCCATCGAAGATCACCGGGCAGCGAGGAATCAAAACATAACCCGAGGAAGAAGACATATCGCTCTTTTTTTTGACATAGATCAGGTGTGGGCCCGGCCGGTCATTGACGGGCGGGCGGGCGCAGGGGGTAGAGGAAGATGAGGTCAACCGCGTGAGGGTGTATGTGCAGCTGAGTGTGTGTCGTAATAGCGGTGATGCCGGGCAGGTAGGCGGCGCTGTGGTGACACAAAGGGTGGACGGGGCGTCAGGGTGACGCAGGCGGGCGGCAAGTGGCAGGGTGGAGCAGGTGGCGGGGCCCTCGCACGCACGTGCAGACGCGGACAGATCGGTGGGTGCGCGCAGGAGGTAGCGGTGCCCAATCGGTGGTGGTGGGGGCCGATCGACAGTGGAAGGATTGTAGGAGTGTAGATCCGATCTGAAGGAAGGACAAGAACGAATCTGAATCTAGGAAAGAAGAGGACAAGAACGAAAGGACCTCACGCAAATCGGTTAGAACGGGAACCGGCGGCGGGTGGCCGGGGCGAGCTGACAGCGGCGATCACAAGCAGAGGACCGGTGGACATGGGAACCCTAAAACCGGCTCTGATACCATGTTAGGAATAGACAAAGTTATATTCCTCTGAGGGCCAAAGACCACAATATATAGTACAGGTACATGGCAAATATGCAGGAAGCCCCCTAACATATGAGGGAAATACAATATACAGATATATACATCTAACAGTCCGAGAGCGAAAAATGCATTTGGAGGACGGGCTCCATGGAGCCTGTTTTTGATTATTTTTTTGAAATTGACATTTCGAGTTAATCGAAAACAAAATCCTACATGTTGAAAATAACGTGTTCTACAGCCCTACAAAATCTCAACTCGAAATTTGAACTTTTCAGATCTAGAAATTTGTCATTTTTAGACATGCCCAAATAGAAAATATTTTGCATTGATTTTTTTCACACAGGTAGAAGTCATCATTCTAGATCTAAGTTTTTTTTTTCATATTTTTGAAACTTTAAAATGTTCATTTCAAAAAAATAAAAAAATGGGGCTCCATGGAGCCCGGGCTCCAAATCCATGCACTCGCCTGAGAGGCTCTATCTCAAATATGGAGCATATTAAGGTCTCGGACCAAATGGTTTCTTGCATGTTTTATCAAAGATTCTAAGATATTATAAAAAAAGATCGATGACATATCTTTGTTTGTACAGATCCAAGAAGGGGAGTTGCCCCTTGTTTTGTTGAACTTTGGGATTATTACCCTTCTACATAAGAAGGAAGATAGTAATAAAAGGCTGTATGCATCAACCGATGCAGAGGCCGGGAGTAAGTTCCCATTTACAAAAAAAATAAGAAGAAAAAAGTGGTACAAGTCCAGTAGTATCATCTGATTTGCCTCCTAAATGTGAGTTCTCAAATTTTCACCGGGGCTGGGACCAACTGATTCAACCAACACAAAGAGCCTCAATGCAGCGACACATCATAGAAGGGGAGGTTGTCTTATGTAAAACTATCCATGAATTTTTCATAGACCAAAGTTAGATGAGTTAATCTTTAAAGTGGACTTTGAGAAAACCTACGATAAAACAAAATGGTATTTTATTCAGAAAAACCTATGTATGAAATAATTTGCACAGGAGTGTTGTCTATGGATTATGCAACATTGCAACTGCAAGGTGGTAGTGTTGGTATTAAAGTTAATGATGGCATGGTTGAGGCAAGGTGATCTGAAGTTGCCGATCCTTTTCAATATTTTTGATGATATGTTGGTCACTCTTATTGCTAGAACAAATAATTGAGGCAAGGTGATCCGGCGTATCCAATCACTTTCAATGTTGTGTTATCCTATTCCGCATTTGGTACATGGTGGATAACCAATCTTACAACATGTGTATGATACAATCATATTTTCGGAACATGACCTCAAAAAAGCTATTAACATGAATCTTATTGTAATTATATTTTTAGAAGTTAGTAGGCTTAAGGACCAACTTGAATGAGAGTGAGATATTCTTCTTTAGTATGGGCTTGTTCATGGTCAACAATGGATTAGACACTCGTTTCTCAGAAGACACGTGGCTCGGTGATAGAAATCTATGTCAAGAATACCCATCATTCTAATAACAATGTGCAATAGAAACAAGTTTCATTTGCTAGTGTGATATATGAAGCATGTGTTGTTGAACATTGCTTTCAAGCGGACCTTGACAGGAACAAATGGACATCTTGGTTACATTTAGTCCAGTAGGTCATACGGGCAATTTATCGCACGAAAATGATGTCTTCAGACGAAGAGGATGCGTACTTGTGTTTTCTCGAACAATAAACATTTGGAAACTCACAATGCTACCCAAGATAGATATTTTCATTTGGTTCCTTTATAAGCGGGTAATTTTAACAAATGATAATATTGCAAAACATAAATGGAATAGGAATAAGAAATGTTGTTTTTGTGAGGAGGAAAAAACAATCCAACACTTTTTTCTTTCATGTCGTTTTCCCTTTACCGTGTGTCACGTTTAGTTTTGCCGTGCGCTTGCTCTATGTCCTGCGTTTTTTAGAAGGTCACACGGTATACATATCTTTGCCGTGCGTAGACGCACGACAAAGGTTTCACGCACGATAAAGCCGTGTTTTTGGGTAGTGAACACCTTTTTCTTTCTTTTCGTTTTGCTCGCCTAGTTTGGCAAACAATTCAAGTTCCTGTTACTTACTACCACCTCCAACTAGCATAGCGAATATGTCGGGAAACTGGTTGAATAGGGCTCGTGCACACTTTATAGCTGAAACCTTGGGTGTGATTATATGATGTGTGTTAGGCAAACCGAATGTGCCACTAATATTCGGTTATAACTTGCCATACTTAGCGTTTGATATCTTGCATATAATCAGGCCATTATAGTTAGTATTAGCATCGATCATTTCCGTGTATATCTTTTAATTGTCTATATATACGAGATAGCAGAAATCCCATCATCATGTGGTCAATCAACCTCTTCCTCTCATTCTATCAATTTGTGTTATCCCTTATAGAACTATCATAATGATGATGTTTTTAACAAGATTGGAGTTTCAGAAAAAATTGTAGATTATCCACAATGCTACCAATAGATCCACACGTGGTATTTCCTTCAACCATGCAAAGGTGCGGGAGTCTTTGGACTTTGATGTGCCTAGCCATTTATAGAGACTAGAGAGTAGCATGGGATATGTTGGGCCAATATGGATGGCGGCCTACCAATAGGAATTGTATTGCATGGGTGCATCATGTAATTTGCATTGCTTTTGGTTGAGCTTTGTATCGGCTTCTTTTATTTTTGCTTTGCATTCCATAGAATGCTACTCTCTCCGTCCATTAATGTAAGACATTTTTAGATGTTTCAAAAATGGACTAGATGATTTCCAAAATATAGGTGAAACTATACACTAACTACTCCCTCCGTTTCAAAATATAAGATGTGTTTTAGCTTTGTGAAGCAAATGTATTTAGACTATTTTTAGTATGTAGGTTCACTCAGGTTTGAAATGAATCTAGACACTAAAATAAGTCTAGATACATTTCCTTCGTAAACCTAAAACATCTTATATTTGAAATGGAGTGAGTATACACTAAGACACATACATGTGCTTTAGAGAAGGCCAAGAATGTCTTACTTTAGTGAATACAATCCTTTCCGGCCAAATCATCACTTGCGCAACATCATGGTCATTGCCCGGAACCCTTCCGATCGAAGTCTACAGCGGTCTCACTCTAGCTGCGTTACCAGCGTAAAAGCATTGCGCCGCCATGACCGCATGAATCGGCTGCGGAAAATGCAAGGAGTACAGACCATCTCGACTCCAGACGGCCAACCGGGGCCCGGTCCAATCCGGAGGACTCCGCCGTCCTCTCGTCTAGGACTCTCCGTCCCGATTGCCGCCCGAAAATGAACATGCAGATCTGGAGGTGTTGACCAAAATGGCGGCCACTAGATTTTTGTTGCCTCCCCTGCCGCAAATGGAAGCTTTACTTTCCCCTAGCTATATTTTGCTAATAAGTGCAGGCTTACTTCATAAGGTTTCAGTAAACAGTTCCTGTGCTGCATTTTTCATGTTTCTACTGCATTGCATTCATCTTGGAGGCCTTCCATATTTGACTTACCGCAAATGTTCCGGTAATTTCTTTAGGTTTCTTGATACATTGTAAAAATGTAAGATGGACCGGCCGAAGCTCTCTGAATTAGCTATTTTGCTGGAATGTCTTTGCCGCACATGCTCTATATGAATATATGATGATCGAGGTACTAAGAAAAAAGCTGCTGCAAATGTAGACACGTACCCAACGGCGGGAGGGAATGAGTAGGAGGCACACATGAGGTAAAACCACTCCGTCTCCGTGAGGTCCTCCGGCGCCAGGGCCGCGCTGGGCCGCCGCACCGCCGCCCCGGCACCACCGTGGACGTCCCTGAAGCCTGTCCCACCGGCCGCGGCTTCCCTGGCCAGGGAGTCGAAAAGCTCCCGCAGCTGCCGGCTGCGGTGGTGGTCGGCTGCCTCCGCCGGCGCCTGCGCCTGCGCCTGCGCGATGGCAGGCTGCACCGTCTTGCGCGTCTTTATGGCGCCGTTGTAGTGCCCCTCCGCCCACACCAGCGCGCTGCCATTTCCGTGTGGAGCAAAGCAAAAGAAATGAGAAAACTTGTGTTTAGTTGAAGTGCGGAGAGCTAGATGAAGACTGCGACGACCGAGGAGCTAGAAGAACTTAGTTAGTGGTCACCCTTGGTCGGGGCAGAGCTGCCAGAGGAGGGCGTACGTCCACCGCAGCCCCTGCGCCACCGCCTGCAGCGAATCCTGCACCTCGCCGCAGCTCGTCATGCCCACCGTACACCGAGTCTTGTTTTGAGAGACAGAGAGGGGAGGGGAGGGAGAGGGAGATGGAGAGAGAGATTGGAGGCATTTAAAGTTTGACCGGTGGCTGCACCAGGTCGATCACGTGGGGTAGGGTAGGAGGAGCACCCGTTTTGATCACTTCTCTTTTTTCTTCTCAGTTGTGCAGAGACATGTTCACACAACACGTACACATGCATCGTCACAAACGCGCACACGCCTAATATATTTATTTATGCAGTATGCACGAATCCTATATACTCCTCCGTTCCAAAATAGATGTTTCAAATTTATCAAAATTTAAATAAATCTAGACACTATTTAGTATGCAGATTTATCTAAAATCTAAAAAATCTAAGACATCTATTCTTGGACGAAGGGAGTATTATAATAAGTACGTCGTATGTTTTTCCCACAGGAACAGGATAAGGCAAAGTGTTTTGAGTGCCCTAAGCAAGCACTAAGAGAGGAAGATGTGATGATTTTCCACAACTGTAGGGGTGCAGAAAGGAGTAAAAGGCTGAGCAGCAGGCCTGCCTCCTCACCTTGCCCGATGGGGTCAAAGAGAATGTCACTAGATTCTAGCCCTTGGCAGATTCCCTCAGCCTTCCATTTCTGTAGGGCACCAAACTGGTGCCTTCTGAGGCCAATCTTTGCACAAAATGCATGCAACAGGACATTAATTTCTTCCTTTCCTTTCTTTTTGCGTCGCACCTCTGCTGCTTGTCCACCGCCACCGGGGTGGGGTGGGGTGGTTGGAGAAAAAATCACAGCATCTTGCAATTGGCACCATGCTCTTGGAGTGCTAGATTCTGGTAAAAGTTGTCGAGTTAATGTGCAGCCACGACACTTTAGACTTCAGCCTTTTATAGCAACAAGAATACATCTGCTCAAAATATCCAATCTTCATAAAGTACAGACACCACGAGTACGTACGCCGTCTTGATAAAACCAGCTAGATTTAGATGTGCGTCTTGGCAGACGGACCCGTAAAATTCGTACATGTTTACATTTTGTATAAAACAGTTTACATGTTGCAAAATATAGAATCCCTTAAACAAAGTTCCAAAAACCAAGACTAAGGCCAGCAGTAGTTTCATTGATTCAAGCCCACACTTCTGAAATATCTAACTTACTAGCTACAACCTCCCCCTTCATCGAGAAGCCCGTCTAGAGTCCGGCACACTCCAATACCGACTCATTCCCCCTGGTGTGTAGAAGCTGATTCCGTTGCTGCAAGAATTCAGAAAATAAAATTAGCTGATTGATGAATCGGTTTCGCCTGAATGTATATTTTGTTTCTCACCAATCACAAGGACAAACAAGTTGAATTAACCCGTAAATTCCTCTCTCGAAATAAGCTTTCACGCCGCTTTATAAATAAAACACACATGTGAGACCGCTGCTGGACCAAATAGCACAACGCCCAAAGAAAGATACACCACACGATACAGGAGGCTAGGACGAACCACACCCAAAAATAAAATAAATGAAAGAAACGACGAATCGACGAGACTAGGGTGACCCGCCCCCGTTGTGCCCTCCGAAAGCGTCCCACCACGCTTCTAGCACACCGAAACACCCAGTGCCAAGACTACACCTTCAACAAGGGGCACCGTCACAGCACTGCTGCCTGGGCCAGAACACTGGACCTAGGGGTTTCCCCCAGAACTCGGATACCAGTAGGCAGGGGATATCCGCGACGCCCTCCAAGAAGGAATGGCGCCACCCGAGGGCGACACCGCGGAGTCCGACAAGCCGACATGGATTTCTCCCTACCCCCACCTACACAGAACCCCGTGCGAATCAGTGCACCACCAGGCACTTTTCCACCCACCAACATGCACCACCACGATCTTGCGGCCACCATCGTCATCGTCTCATCGTGGACACAACAAGCGGCCTGAGGACAGAGGAAAAAGACCTAGAGCGAGTTTGGGATGGCAACACCGCCGCCACGCAGGAGGATCCCACCTCCACCACCTCCCATAAAGTCCATGCCGCCTTGCTGCACCAGGCTAGGCGCCGTGCTACCGACCGCTACTCGCTCACAGTCGCCGCCGCCATCTTCAGAAGGTGCCCCTGCTGCAGACGAGTGTGATCGCCGTAACCCAGACAACCGCTACTGGCATGAGTGCTTCGGCCCTCCTGGCCCGAGGTGCGGAGGTGCTGGCTAGTGGCGGCCGGAGAGGGACGGGGTGGCGCACCTGGACAAGGACGACGCAATGGCAGAGGTGGGTGCTCGACGGGAAGAGGACGGCGCCCGGGGATCTCTTCTATGGCGACAATAGCTAGGCACCGGGCTCAGGGAAGAGCTGGGACAACCGGCGGCGACACGGCGAACGCCCAGTTCGAGGGGCGCGGCCAGGAACAAAAGCAGAGGAGAGGGCAAAGCTCCTCTCGATGCGGAAGTGCGATGTTGCAGGCGAGCTGGCGTCGGCGGTGCTTCGTCGAGGAGGGCATCGGCGGACAGGTGACGAGGACGACATGGACGGAGGTGGGCGTAGGGCTTGCAGAGGAGAGCCTAGGCGGCGGGTAGGCGAGGTGGAGGAAGGCGCCGTGGAGGAGGTTGAGGGAAACAGGCAGAGAAGTCGGGAAGGCGAGCGACTAGGAGGGAATCGAAAGGCGGTGGCGGGTTCTGCAAGCAAGGGGAGAGACAGTGGCGGTGATGGAGCTCCAGGGAAGCGGTAGCGGGGTCGGTAGGAAGGCGAGGTGGGGGAGGAAAGCGAGGTGGCGCGGGGAGGAGTTGCATCAAGGAAGGATAGAGGTGGGCCGGTGTGGGCCCCACACATCCGTTAAAAGGCAAGCAACGGCCGTGCCAGGAGCCGTCTCCCACTTGCCATGTCATCATCCTGGTGGGGTCACCCTGTCAGAAACGCTGTCAATCGATCGCAAATTGAGTTTTAGCGTGAATCGCAACAAATCTGCCGTAAAGTGGTGGGTTTTTGTGATTTTTTTGTAAAATGGTGGTTATTCGAACTTTCAGCCGAAATGTAGTAGTTTTATGCTAATAACTTCTGCCAGGCCGTCAGTGCGCCACCGGGAAGCCGTCGTGGAGGGCGCACCGGCCCGCCTTGGGCCAATCGGGCGAGGAACGACGCCAGACCGTTCCCTGTCCGGAGCGACACCAAGCCACACGTAGACGTAGACCCACCTCGCCACCGGCGCCATCGCACAGACCACCCTCACAGACCGTAGCTTCCTGAGCCGCGCCGCTGCCATGGAGAGCTCCAGCCCCGACTTGCTCCCAGGACACAGGAAAAGAAGGGCCGCCGCCGCCGGCTCGTCCTAGGCTTCGCCCGGCGACCTCTGTTGGTGGTGGCGCCGGGAAGGACGAGAGGAGTGGGAGGGAGGGCTGGCGAGGGAGGGCGGCTCGCCGCCCTCGAGGAGGGGGTGAGCGCGAGAGCAGGGTCCTATTCTTTTTTAACCTACCAGTACCAATAGAAAAACCTCTCCATTAACCCATAAATCCCCATATGCACAATATCATTAAGACGAGATGGATTTGTACTCAAGAGGAACACGGCTTTTCTTGAGCACTTGTATCATCATCCACAAGGTTACTTCCTAAGTGTCATATTTTCATGTTGTCGGGTGACACTAAGGCTGGTCATAGTGGACAGTAACTTAGAGTAGTAACATGCATATGTTACTAGTCTAAGTTACTACCTTCATAGTGGAAAGTAACTTAGGTGTGGTAACAGGCAATGTCACATTAATTAGATTATAGACACACTTTGTATTGGTATGTGTGATGTTACAGTAACATAGCTAGTTACTCAATCTATCTCTCTTTTCATTAAATCATTGCCACATAAGCAAAAATACTGACTTGGACTCTTAGTTACTAGTGAAGTTACCCCCACTATGACCAGCCTAACAGAGCGCAGCAAAGCAAAATACAAAGGCTTAAAGTATATACTGCCCTCTCCACCCGGCCGCGGATTTCCAAGGCGCCCTGCCCACGGGTCAAGCGACAAGCAAAAGATTTCCCGCTCCTGCAGTCAATGCGCAAAGAATATCTTCAGGCCTTTTCCAGTGGGGTGTATGTTAGCACGTTTTCATAGATGTAATTAAAACTTAAGAAACAACTATCACAATGGGGTGTATTTTAGTTGGGGTTTCTTAGTGGTGTTGCATTTAATGATTTTAGTCTCATGCATGTGTGTGATTAGTCTAGCCAAGTTTTTTGTCTATGATACCGTGTAAGAGGTGTACTAGCTTAGCTAAGATACAACAACAGCCTCGACATTCATGCTGCTAACTGGAGGGCAACTGCGCATGCTGACCAGGTGGACATGTTTCAGCACGTCCACCTCTGCGTGGAAGGGATGACGCTGGAGGCTTGGGCAGACCAGTCCGCCGCTGCGCGGGTGCTTGGACCCAACATGGTGGTTGACTACTTCGACATCGCCACACTCCAGAAGGAAGACACCACGATGCTCAGCCTATGGGCGTGGTCTGCTGATCCATCAATGATCCCCAAGGTCCAGTGGGTCACACTGGTTGGCTCGCCGGCAACTTCGACTGGCATTGGCATGCGGGGTCTCCAGCGGCGTGTGATCGTCCACCTCTATGTGCATGAGGACTTCACCCCCGGGAGGAATGGTGAGGTGCCGCATCTGCCCCACTACTCGCATCGCTTCGACTAGAAGCTCAGTGTGATCGATGGCGAGTGGGAGCTGACTGAGCGCACCAGGACCCCAACGAGGCGCGCTGATGACCATGACCATCGTCATCGGGACGACGACCGCAACAGAAGACATGACGACGATGAAGACCGTGACCGTCGCGGGCGCAGTGACGACATCTCATGGGCGGAGTGCATATTCCGCAACCGCTCCAGGCCAGCAGACAAGTGCAGTGACGACCGCCACGACGGAAGACGTGACGAGCGGTGCAACAACCGTAGGGGATCAAAGGAGGGCCGAGACGATGGAAGGCGACGTGCGGCGTCCTTCCCGCACGCGCGTTATGTGCGGCTCGTGCCATGGTCTGCTACAGGGTCGAGGCGACGCTCTTCGTCCCCAGTTAGCTCCAAGCATGGATCGCTCCCTCTGGTTCGCGGCAGCCCCGCGAGCCTTGGAGCAGTTCTAGGCATCGGCAACCTACCTCCCTCGATCAACCACACCTACCAGTGCTTCCTCGATGATCATGTCCTGCCTTGGTGCTCAGGTGAGCCCGGTCTACACGCCTAAGGAGCTGCCACCACCTCCTCCGCTGCCAAAGGATGGCCCAATGCCCAGGTGGCTGTTCATGCCCACGATACTACAGCGCCTAGCCTGTAACATCCCAAAAATATTGAACTTGGATCATCAAACTCTAATCATCAAAATTAGGGTTAACAAAAACTTTTCTAAATAAAATTATGAAAGCATGCATGTGAGTATGCATTTCATTTTGAATTCTTTTGAACCACCTTGTTTGTGTGTTCCTTTGCTTGTAAATTGATGCTTAGGTAAAATAAACATCATCTAAAACATTTTTCACACTTTTCCTAAAGACAAGTAAATCAAAACAAATAAAATAATGAAATGGTCATTTTGACCAATTTAACTCCCATGCCTACTTTGGCTGTCTCAAACTTTCAGAACCTAACAGAAACTTTTCTAGATCTTTGCACCCTTGATTTTACTCATAACAAAATATCAAGCCCCACTTTGTGATCATCCAGAAACTTTCAAATGCATAGTTTAAATGACAATTCAAAATTGAATCTTTATCATATGAGAAGATCCCACATTTTCAAAAACCACTCAAACAAGCTCAACTTTCAAAACCCAAGTATCTGCAGACTCACCAACACCAATCTAGCACACCCACCAAAAATCTTTTCAAAATTCAAAACTTGAATTCATGCGGCCATTTCATCAAACAGGTTGCAGAAGCAAATCTAGCAAAATCCAAACACTGTTTTGAGCAGTGAATTGAGCCTAACTTGTTCCCTCTATGGACACCACTAGCCTTAGTAGATCATCTAACGACCCTAACTAATCCCTAGCACCACTGTAAGCTTGACAAGGCCATCAATGGTGAACAGCCGAAGCCACCCATGTCACCCCAGTGTGGACAGCAGGCTAGAGGAAGAACTAGCCGTGCCAACCTTGTCTGGGAGGTAGCCCATGCCTCACCGCCCCCTCTCGACCAGCCCTGCCTTGCGGACAACAGCCAGAACCGCCAGGAACACCGCGCCCGTGCCGCTGTCGACCATGCTGACGTGCGCCACAGAGCACACACCATTCCCACGCAACCAGACCACCTCGAGCCCTCGCCGCCCGCCAACATGCTCCCCACCGTCCCAGGAGACCGCCAGACATGCCCATTTCACCACCCGTGCCCCGTAGCCACCGCTCGCCGTCGAAGACGCCATCTCTGCCGTGCAGAACGTCGAGCGTTCCAGACCATTTGCCACCGCCCCTACACGCGCATTAAAGTCGTAGCGCATCGCCAGGAGACCACCAAGCGATCTCCACCACCGGCCATGCCTCTAGCAGCCCGTAGCCATGTCGCCACCGTCGCATGCCCATCCCTTTCGGTCTCGCCGTCAAGCCTATAAAAGAAGGACTCCCCCGCTCGAATTGTTCACACCATTCCACTCCTCTCTCACCCAGAACCACCCCACCTCAGTCCCGGAGCAAGGCGAGCAGCGAATCGCCGGAATTGTGCCGGAGCAGGCCGCCTCTGGAGAAGAAGGGCGCCATCGATTTCGTCCACCCCAGGAGCTGCCGCGACCAACCCGGAGTTCGCCGTCGTCGACTTTGTCGTTTGCCCGCCTCGCCTGCACCCCGGTGAGCCCCCAGCAACCCCCATTGGCCGCGCTAGGTTTCTGTCTCGCCGGCGTTGCCCAACATCGACGATGACTCCCAGCCGTTGGATTAGAACGAGATCGAACGACCCACATCACCCATACCGCGCACTTGTCTCACCGACGAGTGGGGACAGCCACTTACAGCAGCATGAAGCGCTACGCTTAGCAGGCCGGCCCGTTAACCTTTCCCGCGCAGCCCAGTTATTTGAATTAAACCTTTTCCATTTTATTTCAAACACACTTCTGTACCCAGTTTCAAAAATCAACCCAGATCGATTCAGAGCATCAAATTGAATGAAACTAATTTTGTTAGAAAGGTCTGGAAAAAATAAAAAGGCAGAAGCTTTTCTGCATTTAAACATTTTTCAAATTTAAACCATAATAGCTTTTGAGTTGATTCCAACTCTCAAAAATCACATTTAATCATACCTTTCAGAATATATAAAAATATATAGGTTTACTTGTAGAAATAATATTCAAGTAATAAAAGAATGCTACATAGGCATTTCTAGTCACTTTATTTAATTAAAATAAAAGGGTAAAACCTTATTAAATTGTGACACCACTTTAAATCACATTCCCATGGACTAAAATATATGGTGATGATATGTGTCAACATGATCCCATATTTGGTTTGGAGAATATTAAATCTTAAGTAGTTTTTCAATGAGTAGAAATTACTTTTCTAGAAATAAAAGGAATTAAACCAAGCCTTAATCTTGTAATGTTAGAGATGATGTTAGATCATCTATAGGACCCTTGGGTGTGATGATTGCAAGTAGTTAAGTATTGTTTGGTGATTGTGTACTTCGTATTTATTTATAGACTCTAGTACCGACCAAGGATACGAGAAGGAAGGAGGATTCTACGAAGAAGAAACCGAGGAGAACTTCAACCACTGCTCTGCACAAGGCAATCTATTAACCTTGCAAGCTAACACTTGCAATTTAGCAAGCTTATATGGACACTAATTCAAGCCTAATACTACCAGTTGAATGTGCAAGCTAACACTTGCAAGATACTCGACTGATGCAAACAAACCCCTACTTGATACTATGACCACTATATGCCTTAAGCATATATGATCATATCCACTTGATAACCCAATACTAGTTTTACTTGCAAGCTTCTTACTTTATTTCTTTATCAAAGCTCTTACTTAGAGTTTACTTAAGAGATTGGTAGATACTGGAAAGACATGTGAAGGTTGCATAAAGAGCATAAAATTTGGCCTAAGATAGATAATCTTGATGTCATCCTAAGGCATGAGATTGAACTTAGTTAAAACTCCACTAGTTTGCCACCCCTCATTAGTGCTTACCCCCACCTGTAGATGCTAGTGCTAAGCATAAAACTTGATCAACTTTAGATGGGAGTACTTGGTGGAAAAATGGTCATGAAAACCTTGGAATGATGGATCATTCTATTGAAATGTTTTGGACATGTGTTTCCGAACACCTGATGATTTTGGTGATGAAAATGTTGAGGCATGAGCCTTAGCCCTTTATAAAACTGATGGTTGTCTGGATGCGATACCATTCCAATTTTATCGTACAACCACAATACCCGAAGATTAGGTAGGGCTTGACTGGAAACTTATATACCTTAGTATTAGTTCCCTCACGGCCAAGGTCTGAGCTGAGGCTACCTTGTGAAGATTGTCCACCTGTGCAGTACCCAAGATGACAGTTGGTCATGGTTGGGAGGCCAAACTCACAGGAGAGGTGCGAATACTAGGGCGTGTAATTGAAAGGTTAGGATTGATTATCCACATACCGAGTATGGTGAATTCAGGATTTGTTCCTGACGGATGTATCGAATGTTGTGGTGAAAGTGTACAACCTCTGCAGAGTGTCAAACTATTCGAATAGCCGCGTCCGCGGTTATGGACAGTTGGAGTGGCCATACTGTTCCCCCGTCAGACTTTTCAAAATGACTTGTGAAATGAAGTGCGACTTTGACTTGACCACAACAGGGTTGTGATATGAGATACAAGTTCCCATTTAGGTGTTATAAAACTTCAACTAGCATTCGTTGCCCCTAAAACTTAGTAGAGATAAATCTGGCTTTTGCAAAACAACCCTAGAGCCTAGTGTCCTATTATCAAAAACCCCTTTCACTTGCTAGTACTAGTTTGCGAGTACTTAAAGAGTACTCATGGCTTTGTCCCTGGCTATTCCCATGGCCAGACTATGAAGAGGATTACCTGGAGGATGGACCCCAGGAAGGTTACGACAACTAGGATCATCTCCCATCGTCAGCATTGCCTGTGACCCCGAAGATGGAGCTTCGCCCATGCTACCGTTATTATTACGTATTCCGCTGCTTGATGTTGTATTAAGAACTGGATCATGAGATCCCTATTTGTGTAAGAACTTATGTACGGTTTGTAATGGATGATGTACTATGGTATCCAATTCTGTTATGTCTCGCAAAAATGGTAATCCTAGGATTGCGATGTATGGCATAACAGGCATCTGGGATTAAAAATCCGGGTGTTGACAAGTTGGTATCAGAGCCATCCTGACCATAGGAGACCCTAGTTAGACTAGACGTTTGAACCAAAAACTTAGTTTCAAAACCAAAGAAAACAAATATTTACAAAAACTTATTCTCATTCTTATCCCTTTGATTCTTTCATGAAAATTCATGTTCCTCAAAAACTCTTGCAAAATACATAAATTTTTTGACACACTTGACCACTCTACTAACTTACTCATCCTACATTCTTATAGATGGACGTGAAGTACAGCAAGTTTTATCAGTTGGGGAATGGAGGAGACCTTATCTTTGAGAGGGATTTGGACCAGCTTTCAGAACTTCTGGAGCGTCCGTACCCCGAGTTCTTCGGAGCTCAGCTCAATGATCAAGGAGGAGAAGATCTGCAGTGGATAATTGTTGCAAGTCTCAGAGGAAAGATTGAACCTCCCACTGCGGAAGGAATTCAGTTTACCTTAAGAGAGAACAACTGGCTCGATGGACTTGCCAGGGCCATGCAGGAAGCTCTTTCCCATCTATGTGGGCAGAGCATCAATCAGATCAAGGGTACTCTCTTTGAGTTTTGCCCAAGGCGTGATGCAAATGGACAACCACTGGAAGCCCCATACCACCCCGAACTAAAGACTCAATTGGACCACCTTAGCTTCATGATGTACGATCGTCAGCAGGAGTTAGACAACTGCTGTAACTACTCCAACCACAAGTCTGCCATCATCAAGACGAAGGACCAAACCATCGCAAGTCTCGCCGCCGTCAGCTCGACAAGAAGGAGCACATCATTGCCCGTCTTCGCCACCGCATCTCATCTTTGGAGGAGACCATCCACGAGAGAGACATGCAGTTGGAGGAAAGGGAGAATGCCGGAGAGGATCTTCGTGGAGACCCCTACTCCTATCTCAGCGATGATGATGATTGTTTGGAGGATCAGACTATGGACTTCTTCACCGATGAAGACGATTTCGCCTTCATCGATGATGATGTTGAGGCCACCGATTCCGAGGAGTAGTAGCACTTGAGCACTAGCGTAGTGAGTAGTATTCGGTCCCACTGTATCATAGTTTTCAGAATGGTTCTTAAAACCATCTGCTTTCCTTTGTTGTGGTGTGTGTTGTATCGGTTGCTATGAATGAATGAATGAATGAATGAAAAAGCAAGTTGCTAGAAAAACCTGAGTCAAACTTTATTTTTTTTTCAAAGACCCAAAAACTTTAGAAATTTCCCTCTTTTCTCATGATCTATCTCAATCTTCAGATGCCACGTGGAGGAAGTGGTTCATCCCCGGACCCGATGTTGCAGATTCTGCAAATGTTGACTTCTCACCGTGAAGCCGAAAGAGCAGAACGTCAAGCCAATCTAGCCACCCTTCAGCAGATAGCCCAGCTAACCCACAACAACCAAGGCTATGGAAATCAGGACAACCATGGATCTAAGCTAAAAAAATTCCAGAATACCAACCCACCTGTTTTCACTAAGTCAGAAGAACCCCTAGATGCCGACGATTGGCTACAGACCATGGAGAATAACCTAGAAGTCACCGGAGTGGAAGCCAACGATAAAGTTCTTTTCGCCACCCACTATCTAGCAGAACCCATGTGCCACCAGGTTTGATCAAGAGTATGAGAGACGAGTTCAGAGAGCTGAAGCAAGGGAGGATGACTGTAGTAGAATACCGTGACAAATTCTTGTCATTAGCTAGGTATGCCCCGGATGAGATCGACACCGAAGCCAAGAAGAAAGAGAGATTCCTGAATGGTCTGCATGACGAGATGCAGACAGTGTTAGTCAATATCCCCTTTGCTGATATTGAAGCCCTTGTGGACTCAGCTATCCAGATGGAAGGAAAGATCAACCAAGCCAATGAGAACCGCAAGCGTCGCATGATGCATCAACCAGGAACCCATCAGACCCCAAAGTATCGCCCCAAACCATCTCCAGGATTTGCTCCAAGAACCAACAGACCCCCGATGAACCGTCCGACCTATCCCAACCATGGAAACCCTAGGCCCGGAGGAAATCACAACAACCCCGGCAACTCTAGAAATTTCAATCGTGCCCCACCCAAGTTCAACAACAACCATGCTACCGCCAACAACAACACTGCCCCTAGGACTGGAAGCAATGCTGTGCCTGTAGCAGCAAAGGACAAGTCGCAAGTGACTTGTTATGACTGTGGAAATAAAGGCCACTATTCCAACGAGTTCCCCAACAAGAAGAATGCTACAGCCCCCAATGCCAATGTCCCAGCTCAACAGCAGCGTCGTGTTCAGCCAGGAAGAAGATTTGCCCCAGGGAATTCACTCAACCGCAATGTCCGTCTTTTTCTCACGCATGCTGAAGAAGCTCAAGAAGCACCAGACGTCGTGTTGGGTATGTTTTCTGTTAATTCAGTACTTGCAAGAGTGTTGTTTGATTCTGATGCATCGCATTCATTTGTCACCAAAGAATTTGCATGCACTAGTAAAATTCAACCAACCAAACTGAAGCATGTTATGAGTGTTCAAATTCCCGGATCAACCACTAAGGCTAGGCAAATTTGCAATGCCGTCCCTATCCGAATCCATGGCATAGATTTTTATGCAAATCTGATAGTACTCGGAACTAAAGGTTTGGAAGTAGTACTAGGAATGGATTGGATGTCCAAACATAAAGGATTGATTGACTATGCCAAGAAAGCCATAACCATGACCGATCTGGCGGAATATCAGTCGAGCATATATCTGAAACCTTACCTCGCCAATTCAAATGCAACAAGAGTATAGCCCAACCTACCATTGACCAAGTCTGGATAGTCTGTGAATACCCCGATGTATTTCTAGATGTTTTGCCCGGTATGCCCCCAGATCGGGATATCGAGTTTATCATCGAACTAATTCCCGAAACAGGACCCATAGCCCAGAGACCATATAGTATGAACCCGTCAGAGCTAGCAGAATTGAAGAAGCAACTAGATTCCATGCTGGAAATTGGATTGATTCAACCTAGTGCGTCACCATGGAGATCACCTGTCTTGTTTGTGGACAAGAAGGATGGAGGTAACCGTTTGTGTATGGATTATCGGAAGTTGAACGATGTCACCATCAAGAACAAGTACCCCTTGCCCAAGATAGAAGATTTGTTTGATCAGTTGACCGGTGCCAAAGTGTTCTCTAAGATTAATCTTAGAACTGGCTATCATCAACTCAAAATTCGTGCAGAGGATATTCCAAAGACTGCCTTTACCACCAGATATGGATTGTACGAGTATACAGTCATGTCTTTCGGACTAACCAATGCCCCGACTTATTTCATGAATCTCATGAATAAGATTTTTATGGACTTCCTGGATAAGTTTGTCGTTGTTTTCATCGATGACATTCTGATTTATTCCAAATCATAAGAAGAACATGAGCTACACCTAAGGACCATTCTTGGAACCCTTAGAGAGCATCAGTTGTATGCAAAGTTTAGCAAATGTGAATTCTGGTTACAGGAGGTAGGATTCCTCGGTCACATTGTATGAGCCAGAGGAATTGCTGTTGACCCTGCCAAAGTGAAAGATGTAGAAGATTGGCAAGCCCCAACCACTCAAACCCAAGTTCGTGCATTTCTCGGATTGGCGGGATATTACCGCAAATTCGTAGAAGGATTCTCTAGTATCGCCAGACCCATGACCCAATTGCTGAAGAAGGACAAGAAGTTTGAATGGACCGACAAATGTGAAGCAAGTTTTCAAGAACTCAAGAGGAGATTGATTTCAGCCCCAATCTTGATCATGCCGGATATCACGAAGCCCTTCGATGTGTATTGTGACGCATCCAAGATCGGTCTCGGATGTGTGCTAATGCAAGAAGGCAAAGTTATATCTTATCTATCTCGACAACTGAAGCAACATGAGCAAAACTACCCAACCCATGACCTCGAACTCGCAGCCGTAGTTCTAGCCCTAAAAACATGGAGGCATTACCTCATGGGAAACTGTTGTGAGATCTATTCGGATCACAAGAGCCTAAATTATATATTCACTCAGAAGGAGCTGAATATGAGGCAGAGAAGATGGATAGAGCTAATCAAGGATTACGATCTGGACATTCACTATCACCCTGGTAAAGCCAACGTGGTAGCCGATGCCCTTAGCAGATTACCGTGCCGCTTGAACTCCATGATTTTGAAGGAGCAACCAAGTTTGCACAAAGAGATGGAAGATTTTCGAATAGAATTAGTAAGTGAAGGATTTTTGGCTAGCATAGAACTGCAGCCCACTTTGATCAGTCAGATTAAAGAGGCACAGAAGGGGAATGCTAGACGGAATCAAGCGTCGTATCGGTACATGCAAAGTACCCAGATTCACCGAGGACGAAGAAGGAGTTTTGTGGTACAAAGGACGCCTTTGTGTACCAACAGATTCTGAGTTGAAAGAAGTTATCTTGAAGGAGGCTCATGATACTCTTTATTCTATCCATCCCGGAGGAACTAAGATGTATCAAGATTTAAAAGAGCAATTTTGGTGGAATAAGATGAAAAGAGAAATCGGAAGCTATATCGCCAAGTGTGATATATGTCAGCGAGTCAAGGCAAGACATCAAAGACCCGCTGGATTGTTGCAACCATTGCAGATTCCGGAGTGGAAATGGGATTCTGTTGGAATGGACTTTATCACTGGACTGCCTACTTCTAGTAGGGGAAATGACTCTATCTGGGTCATACTGGACAGATTGTCCAAAGTCGCCCATTTCTTGCCCGTCAAGACCACCTATCAGAGTTCGAAGCTAGCAGAGTTGTACATCGCTAGAATCGTTAGTTTGCATGGAGTCCCCAAGAACATTGTATCGGATCGAGGAACTCAGTTTACCTCGAGATTCTGGAAGAAGGTTCAAGAAGGTTTAGGAACCCACCTAGATTTCAGCACCGCATATCACCCTCAGACAGATGGACAAACGGAGCGAGTAAATCAAATACTCGAAGATATGCTTAGAGCATGTGTGTTAGAATATGGATCCAAGTGGGAAGACTGTCTGCCGTTTGCAGAATTTTCATACAACAACAGTTATCAAGCCAGTTTGCAAATGGCCCCATTTGAATTCATATACGGAAGGAAGTGTCGCACCCCCTTGAACTGGTCGGAAGTAGGAGAGAGTCAGATTTTCGGACCCGACATCCTCGAAGCGAAGAAGGTTCACAAGATTCGTGAGCACCTCAAGACAGCCCAATCCAGACAAAAGAGTTACGCTGACAAGAGACGTAGAGACCTCGCCTTCAACGTAGGAGATTTTGTTTGTCTAAAAGTGTCGCCATTGAAGGGAATGCAGCGTTTCCAACTCAAGGGAAAGTTAGCCCCCAGATATATCGGACCTTTCAAGATTCTGAACCGTCGAGGAGAAGTATTGTATCAATTGGAACTACCCGAAGAGATGTCAGCCGTGCACAATGTGTTCCATATCTCATTACTTCGCAAGTGTCTCGAAGTCCTCGAGAAGACCGAAGTGTTCAAGAATATCGATCACCGGACCATAGAGATCAACGATGACCTGACCTATCCTGAAGTACCCATCCGTATTTTGGAAGAATCTTTTCAAACTACCATAACCCTAAGCATCAAGTTTTTCAAGATTCAGTGGAGAAACCACACAGAAGAGGAAGCTACCTGGGAGCGCGAAGATCACATCAGGACGGAGTTTCCCGATCTCTTCAAATCCTAGGTAATCTTTTCGTCCTTTTTCAAATCTCGGGATGAGATTTTGTTTAAGGGGGGAAGGTTTGTAACATCCCAAAAATATTGAACTTGGATCATAATGTAGGGGTTCGTAGTATGGAAAACAAAAATTTTCTATCGCATACAAACAAACAAGCCAAGATCTATCTACTAGATTGTAGCAACGAGTCGATAGAGGAACTCACCCTCGAAGATTCCAAAGCGGTTAACGAGAGCAGATTCTCGTGGGTGATGTAGTCGTACTCTTTCCGATCTCAAGATCGCGTAGACGATCCTTCCAGCGCCACGTTCCAGCAGCGCTCCATGATCGGTCACACCGTTAAATTTTCGATGAAGACCTTCCTCTCCCTTGTTCCAGCGCAGCGGAGGTTGTAGCACTCTCCTCGCGATTCCGGCACTGGCGTGGTACCTAAGTAGAGGGAATCCTTGAGGCTTCGCCTTAAGCCGGTGCGAGTATGGTGGAGCTTATGAGAGAGGCTATTAGTGGTCTAGTAATTAGACACACCAATTAGAAGGCTCTAAACCAATTAGAAGGCTCTAAACCGAAACAGCTCTAAACCGGGGTCTAGGTCTAGTTTCTAGTTTAGAGGATAGGAACTTGTGTGTCTCTAGAGGGGAGGCCCTGCCCCTCCCTTTATAGGTGGGAGGGCTGGCGCGCCAGGGGAGGGGAGTCCCTCCCCAACTCGGCTTGGTGGGGCGCCGGCTTGGGGAGGAGGACTCCTCCCCCAACTCGGCCTCCTCCTTCTCCTCTTTTCCCACTTTCCAAAATTGGCAGTTTGACTTTCAAACTAGCCGTTTGACTTTTCCAATTTAGGAATTAAATAAACCCTTTATTTTGGACAGCGAGAACACTTAGTACATGATGCAATCATTCCATCTTGCAATGACACATTCATGCACCCCTTCCCCCCCGGAGTGCCGGAAATTCCGGGACCTTCTAGAATGTTCCCGATGAAAACACCGGAACCATTCCCCAACTCCGAAACGGGACTTTCCTTATATGAATCTTATTCTCCGGACCATTCCGGATCACCTCGTGATATCCCGGATCCCATCCGAGACTCCGAACAACATTCGGTCTCTTTCTCATAATACCATAACTACTCAAACAACGTCGAATCCTTAAGTGTGTCTCCCTACGGTTCGTGAATTATGCGGACATGATCGAGACACTTCTCCGAACAATAACCAATAGAGGAATCTGGAAATTCATATGGCTCCCACATATTTCTACGATTACTTTGCGATCGAATGAACCACTTACATACGATACCAATTTCCCTTTGTCTCACGATATGTTACTTATCCGAGGTTATGATCGTCGGTATCTCTGCATACCTAGTTCATCCTCGTTCTCGATAAGTACTCTTTTCTCGTTCGTGATATGTGATCCCTTGTGACCAAGTCACATGCTTGCAAGCTAATTGGATGACATTTCACCGAGAGGGCCAGAATATCTATCCGTCATGTGGATGGACAAATCCCACTCTTGAACCATGTGTTTCAACCAATACTTTCCGAACACCCAATGCCACTTTTATAGCCACCCTGTTACGGTGTGGTGTTTGATGACATCAAAGCATCCATCCAGTAAAGGCAATATACATGATCTCATGGTCGAAGGAATTAGGTTACTATGTATCAGAAAGCATATAGCAATTGAACTATTGAAATGACTTGATCTTTATGCTACGCTTATCTATAGGAGTATGTCCACCATATCATTCTCCTAACGATATGATCTTGTTGTTAATAACATCTCAATGTTCATGATAGGGAAACCACAATCATCTATTAACCAACAAGCTAGTGAAGTATAGAGGCTATACTAGGGACTTCAAATTAAGTTTACAAATCACACAAGTATTAATGTTTCCGGTTAATACAATTATAGCATGGTATGTAAACATTTATCATAAGTGTGAAGATATGATAATAACTACTTTATTATTGCCTCTTGGGCATATCTCCAACAGTCTCCCACTTGCACTAGAGTCAATAATCTAGTTTCAAACCTTTGTGTATTCAACACCTATGGCTTTCCGGTGTTGTATGTACATGATTGCTAGTGGTCAACTGATCTCCGGATCTGACACTTCCAGGTCCGTGTGTAATTGCATGTCTTTGCGTCTCTACGCATCACTCATTCTCTAATGAGATGGCTTTGTATAAATTTGGTCTTTCGGTGTGACCTTTAGTTCTTTGGGGTTAAAACATGTTGACAATATTGTCGCAATATATCTTCATAGTATTATCCCGCTGTGAACTACACCTAGTTTGATAACAAACTACTTGACACAAATGCCCTCTTTTGCTGCTATAATAGCAGTCATATACTTAGCCTTTTGTTGTAGTATCTGTCACAATGTCTTAACTTTGGAACTCATCCAAATCCATTATGGAACTTACTTTCCATTATATTGTGCCACCCTTAATTTAGATTGAGATAAACTAAATTTGTACTTTGTGACAAAGCTAGTATCAATGTAGTACTTTTACAATGAACTAACCATCTATTTGTCACTTCTACAAATAATATACTCTTAGTTCTTCCAAAAAATCATAAGAATATCCTTACTATCGTCCAATGATCATCTTATGAATCATTCTGGTATATGCTCATAATATTTATAGCATAGGACTTATCTGGATTTGTACATATCACAGTATGATTGATATAAATACTCTTTGTGATTTCATACATCAAGTATCAATCTATACTTGAATCTTTGTTTCACTTACCAAGTGCCAATACACTTGAATATATCATCAACATTGAACTCTTTCAATCCTTTCTGTGCAACAAGAACCTTTCTTGTAGTTTCTATATTGAATTCATTCAATATCTCGTCTATGTACTTCTGGCACAACCATATTAGCATCTATTGATGCCAAATATTTGGGTTTTGCCTAAGTCTTTCATCGGGATGAAATTCTTAATATGTGTTAATAAAAGATATATTATTTCTAATCAACAATATGTCTTCCACATAATGTATTAGAAACATGTCTTAGCGCTCCCACTTAATTTCTTGCAAATGCAAGCATCTTCATTGTCTCCGATGAAATTAAACCCTTTTAACAGTTTCATCATAGTGAAGATTCCAACTCCGCTATGCTCACTCTAACCATTGAAGTTTGCATATGCTTTTAGCATCCTTTGAATTAACAAAACCCTATGGACCGTGTTATGCACATGTCCTAGGTAACCATTCTATTAGAAGAACTTGTTTTGTTTATTCTACTACCACATAACAAATTATATGTAGTGGTTGCTATATTAATCCGTCTAGACTAAAAATCGCTATGAAAGATCAAATCTTGTCATATACAACCTTTGAACATTGTTGTGAACTCTTTCCCAACATGTCGACTTATTTCATAGATGTGAAACATCCATGTCTACTTCTTTATAGATCCAAACACAACTGCAAGGTCTTACACCTTTTTCGAGGGTCCTTCAAGTTCAAAACTTGATTTCGTGTATGGAACTATCACGGATTATATGGCTTCAAGCCATTTGGCGAGTCGGGCCCATCATCGCTTCTTTGCATGTAGTAGGTTCATTATTCTCAAATAATGATTCAACCCTCAAATCTTGGTATTTGATTGTTCATCCGACCTACTTGTTTCAATAGAAACTTAGACCTCGTGACCACAACCTTTGAGGCACGTGAGCCATGAGCATTATTCTTGCCTCCGGAACACTTTTCGGTGCTGCGCAACTCTGCACATATAGCTAAGGTTCCTTTAACCTTATCAAAGTTCTATTGTCCTCCCACTTAACTTTTCACGAAAAATTCCTTCTCAAAGAAACTTGACGTTCTAAGCGACAAACACTTTTGTCTCCGGTGTTTATGGAGGAATACTTAACATTTATACAAAGACAGGTTTATCCGACTTTGGTTGCACACATCTTTCTTATGCATAGCATACCAATGTTTAAGAAAGGACTACTTGGGTTTTATCCCAAACCATAACCTTATATGGTGTCATTTCAACGGATTATGATGAAGCTCTTTTCAGTGGAAAAACGGTAATCTCTAAAGCTTTTAATCTTTAAAATACAATGGCAGTTTTATGAATTACACCTTTTGATCTTACCATGTCAAACAAGGTTTAATTACATATCTCGAACGCTCCATACTCTTATGGTGTTTCGGGAAAATGCAAATCCACGGAACGATTCCTTAAATCTTAGGTATTATGCTAAACTTGTAACTCAAATATCTTCCTTTATGATCTTTATCATAAACTGTTTATATTCTTGTTACAATGATTTTGCACTTCATCTTGAAAATCTTTGAACTTTTCAAATGTTTCATACTTCATCCTTATTAAGTAAATATTTATATATTCACTCAAATTTTCGGAGAAAGCATATGAAGTTGAAATCCATCGCTCTTGACTATACATAATGGACTTCATACAACAATATGTACAAGTTCCAATAAGTTAGTCTATCGTTCCCTTTTGGCCTATGAACGAAGTTTTAATTATCTCTAGGAAAGTTTCACAAACGTCATTTGATCAAAATCAAAAGACTCCAAAATTCCATCCACATGGAGTTTCTTCATGTTTTCTTTCCAATATAATTTAAACGGCGATGTCACTTCCTAAGTGATCTTTCAATCAATTTGCCTTTCGACAATTTTAGCACTAGTTTTATGGATGTGATTTCTCCAACGAGATTTGTGAATCATCCATCTTTTATGGATTACGGCAATTATTTGAACAACCCTTTTGTTCTCATAATACCTGATAAAACAAATCTTGAAGGCAAGTTTTTGATGTTTAACGAGCAACACAATAACCCTTTATTTTGTTCTCGATGAACATCATCACATATTCTTTTGCTAATTACTTAGGCCATTGTAGTTCATGAATTGTGTTGTTTCGTATGACGATTCATACCAACAAATTCAGTACCAAGTACTTAAGAACCACATTGTTTAATAAGCAAAGAATATAGCCATAACATGTATATCATCTATATACTTTAAACTGAACAATTCTAGTCTTTTCTTTTCTGCCATATATTTATGAGATTCTCTTTCAGTATTTCCTTTTCTGTTTGAAAGAATCTATCAACATCAATAGTGGAGTCATACATATGACACATAATCCAAAGCGTGTATAATTAAATACAAATGTCTTTGGACTTGCACTTTGAAGTAGATCACCATCATCAAATGTTTGGTGTTCTTCCAAATTCCTTTCTTTAGTAATCTCTTGGTGTAGTAAACATTTTACCTACATCAAATATTCACCTTATCATGGAATCGTCCATGATCAAGCTACTTTTAGCTTATAACGATGAATTATGAGTATAATGTTGCTTTCCAAAACCTTTTGGAGGATTAGGACAACAAGTGTCTCAACCTTTTGCAAATTCTCATCAAACATGAGAACATGACTTTTATATTATACTCTATCATGTTGTAACTAAAACTTCGTTCAGATATCACAATATCTTCCACACATCATGGTTTCTGAAACAACTCTTTCAGATCCTAGATAACCTTGATATTAAGATAATCTTTTGAATATCAAGAATCATGGAGACAAACATGATACTCATATACTAACACTTGAAATTGTCACTCTTGTTTTAATACCAATTATTAAACTTCATAGAAAACGGAACTTCTTGAAAGTTTGCAATAGGACTTTTAAACTTTAGATTAACACTTCAAAACAATACGATACCAGTTAAGAAAGTAACTAACCAGAATTCTATAGTTCTATCATCTCAATTATAACTAAGCGCAAGGTGGTAAACGGATGCCAATGACTACAACAACTATGCAAATTCACTTTGATTTAGTTTATGATAAATTGAGTTCTAATTAATAATTAAATTAATCTAGGTGAACTCCCACTCAAAACAATATCCCTCACATTGTTTTAGTGATCACACGAACCAAATCCACCACATCAAAACCGATCATCACGTGAGTTGATGTAGCTTCAATGGCGAACAATCAACATGTTCATCATATCTACTATATGACTCATGCTTTACCTTTCGGCGATCCGTGTTCCTGAGGCCATGTCTGTACATGCTAGGCTCGTCAAGATCAACCTTAGCTACCGCATAAGCAAATCTGGCTTGCTTACGTTGTATTCACCCGCGGAATCAAAGACACCCGATCATCACGTGGTGCTTTGAGCAGCAAGCTTTGGCAACGGTGCTGACTAAGGGTGAACACTTTAGAACTTGAAATTTATGTGCATGAGGGATCATCTTATAATGCTACCGTCGTCTACTAAGCAATACAAGATGCAAAAAGGATTAACATCACATGCAATTCATAATATGTGATATGATATGGCCTTTCTTCTTTGTGCTTCCGATCTCCATCTTCAAGCACGGATATGATCTCCATCATCACCGGCATAGCATCAAGGTCAATGACGCTTCTTCATGGTTGTCGTCCACCAGCTTCAACTATTACAACTATTTTGAATAGACACGCAGGTCTTAACAGAAATTAAGACAACCATATGGCTCCTGCCGGTTGCCAACTTACAATAAGGAACATTGCATACATCAAATATAATCACAATCATGGCCATATCACATCACTGCACACCCCTGCAAAACAAAGTTAGACGCTTCTACTTTCTTTGCATATTTTACGTGGTTTGGGGCTTTCCATAAGTGTCGTTCTAACCTACGAACAAGAACCACAACATTGATACTAGCATTGTTGATTACCCGTTGTAAATTGGATCTTTACTATGCTAGGAGAAAGCAGGCACCATAAAGCCACTTATGCAATACGAGTTGCATGTCTAGCGTGGAGCAAGTCTCATGAACGATGTCATGTAAGGTTAGCCCGGGCCGCTTCATCCCAACATACCGCAAGATGCAAAGTACACAAAAAGCAATCTACAATGAAAGCATCAACGCCCACAATGACCATTGTGTTCTACTCGTGCAACAGATCTACATATAGACACGGCTCTGATACCACTGTAGGGGTTCGTAGCATGGAAAACAAAAATTTTCTATCGCATACAAACAAACAAGCCAAGATCTATCTACTAGATTGTAGCAACGAGTCGATAGAGGAACTCACCCTCGAAGATTCCAAAGCGGTTAACGAGCAGATTCTCGTGGGTGATGTAGTCGCACTCTTTCCGATCTCAAGATCGCGTGAGCGATCCTTCCAAATGCGCCACGTTCAGCAGCGCTCCCATGGCCACATCGCTCCTGCGTTAGATGAAGACCTTCCTCTCCTTGTTCCAAAGAAGCGGAGGTTGTAGCACTCTCCTCGCGATTCGGCTGACAACGGCGTGGTACCTAAGTAGAGGGAAATCCATGAGGCTTCGCCTTAAGCCGGTGCAGTATGGTGGAGCTTATGAGAGAGGCTATTAGTGGTCTAGTAATTAGACACACCAATTAGAAGGCTCTAAACCAATTAGAAGGCTCTAAACCGAAACAGCTCTAAACCGGGGTCTAGGTCTAGTTTCTAGTTTAGAGGATAGGAACTTGTGTGTCCTAGGAGGGAGCCCTGCCCTCCTTATATAGGTGGGAGGGCTGGCTGCGCCATGGGAGGAGTCCTCCCAACTCGGCTTGGTGGGGCGCCGGCCGGGAGGAGGACTCCTCCCCAACTCGCCTCCTCCTTCTCCTCTTTTCCCACTTTCCAAAATTGGCAGTTTGACTTTCAAACTAGCCGTTTGACTTTTACAATTTAGGAATTAAATAAACCTTTTATTTTGGACAGCGAGAACACTTAGTACATGATGCAATCATTCCATCTTGCAATGACACATTCATGCACCTTCCCCGAGTGCTTGGGACATTCCGACATTCTAGAATGTTCCCGATGAAAACACCGGAACCATTCCCCAACTCCGAAACGGGACTTTCCTTATATGAATCTTATTCTCCGGACCATTCCGGATCACCTCGTGATATCCCGGATCCCATCCGAGACTCCGAACAACATTCGGTCTCTTTCTCATAATACCATAACTACTCAAACAACGTCGAATCCTTAAGTGTGTCTCCCTACGGTTCGTGAATTATGCGGACATGATCGAGACACTTCTCCGAACAATAACCAATAGAGGAATCTCGAAATTCATATGGCTCCCACATATTTCTACGATTACTTTGCGATCGAATGAACCACTTACATACGATACCAATTTCCCTTTGTCTCACGATATGTTACTTATCCGAGGTTATGATCGTCGGTATCTCTGCATACCTAGTTCATCCTCGTTACTGATAAGTACTCTTTTCTCGTTCCCGTGATATGTGATCCCTTGTGACCAAGTCACATGCTTGCAAGCTAATTGGATGACATTTCACCGAGAGGGCCCAGAGAATATCTATCCGTCATGTGGATGGACAAATCCCACTCTTGAACCATGTGTTTCAACCAATACTTTCCGAACACCCAATGCCACTTTTATAGCCACCCTGTTACGGTGTGGTGTTTGATGACATCAAAGCATCCATCCAGTAAAGGCAATATACATGATCTCATGGTCGAAGGAATTAGGTTACTATGTATCAGAAAGCATATAGCAATTGAACTATTGAAATGACTTGATCTTTATGCTACGCTTATCTATAGGAGTATGTCCACCATATCATTCTCCTAACGATATGATCTTGTTGTTAATAACATCTCAATGTTCATGATAGGGAAACCACAATCATCTATTAACCAACAAGCTAGTGAAGTATAGAGGCTATACTAGGGACTTCAAATTAAGTTTACAAATCACACAAGTATTAATGTTTCCGGTTAATACAATTATAGCATGGTATGTAAACATTTATCATAAGTGTGAAGATATGATAATAACTACTTTATTATTGCCTCTTGGGCATATCTCCAACACATAAAACCCTAATCATCAAAATTAGGGTTAACAAAAACTTTTCTAAATAAAATTATGAAAGCATGCATGTGAGTATGCATTTCATTTTGAATTCTTTTGAACCACCTTGTTTGTGTGTTCCTTTGCTTGTAAATGGATGCTTAGGTAAAATAAACATCATCTAAAACATTTCCCACACTTTTCCCAAAGACAAGTAAATCAAAACAAATAAAATAAGGGAATGGTCATTTTGACCAATTTAACTCCCATGCCTACTTTGGCTGTCTCAAACTTTCAGAACCTAACATAAACTTTTCTAGATCTTTGCACCCCTTGATTGTACTCATAACAAAGTATCAAGGCCCACTTTGTGATCATCCAGAAACTTTCAAATGCATAGTTTAAATGACAATTCAAAATTGAATCTTTATCATATGGGAAGATCCCACTTTTTCAAAAACCACTCAAACAAGCTCAACTTTCAAAACCCAAGCATCTGCAGACTCACCAACACCAATCTAGCACACCCACCAAAAATCTTTTCAAAATTCAAATCTTGAATTCATGCGGCCATTTCCTCAAACAGGTTGTAGACACAAATCTAGCAAAATCCAAACACTATTTTGAGCAGTGAATTGAGCCTAACTTGTTCCCTCTCTGGACACCACTAGCCTTAGTAGATCATCTAACGACCCTAACTAATCCCTAACACCACTGTAAGCTTGACAAGGCCATCAATGGTGAACAGCCGAAGCCACCCATGTCACCCTAGTGTGGACAGCAGGCTAGAGGAAGAACTAGCCGTGCCAACCTTGTCTGGGAGGTAGCCCATGCCTCACCGCCCCCTATCGACCAGCCTCGCCATGGACAGCCTTCGAACCGCCAGAACGTCGGCGCCCGTGCATTGTCGACCATGCCGACGTGCGCCACAGAGCACGCACCGTTCCCACGCAACCAGACCACCTCGAGCCCTCGCTGCCCACCAACATGCTCCCCACCGTCCTAGGAAACCTCCAGACATGCCCATTTCACCACCCGTGCCCCGTAGCCATCGCTCGCCGTCGAAGACGCCGTCTCTGCCGTGCAGAACGTCGAGCGTTCCAGACCATTTGCCACCGCCCCTACACACGCATTAAAGCCGTAGCGCATCGCCAGGAGACCACCAAGTGATCACCACTGCCGGCCATGCCTCTAGCAGCCCGTAGCCATGTCGCCACCGTCGCATGCCCATCCCGTTCGGTCTCGCCGTCGAGCCTATAAAAGGAGGACTCCCCCGCTCGAATTCTTCACACCATTCCACTCCTCTCTCACCCAGAACCACCCCACCTCAGTCCCGGAGCAAGGCGAGCAGCGCATCACCGGAATTGCGCCAGAGCAGGCCGCCTCTGGAGAAGAAGGGCGCCATCGATTTCGCCCATCCCAGGAGCTGCCGCGACCACTCCGGGGTTCGCCGCCGTCGACTTCATCGTTCGCCCGCCTCGCCGACCCTCACCTGCACCCCGGTGAGCCCCCAGCAACCCCATCGCGCGCTAGGTTTACATCTGCGCGGTGTTGCCCAACGTCGACGATGACTCCCAGCCGTTGGATTAGAACCAGATCGAACGTCCCACATCACCCCATACCGCTTCGCACCCTCCTGTCTCACTGACGAGTGGGGACATCCACTTAAGCAGCCCACGGAAGCGCTACGCTTAGCAGGCCGGCCCGTTAACCTTTCCCGCGCAGCCCAGTTATTTGAATTAAACCTTTTCCATTTTATTTCATACACACTTCTGTACCCAGTTTCAAAAATCAACCCAGATCATTTCAGAGCATCAAATTGAATGAAACTATTTTTTTTAGAAAGGTCTGGAAATGCTGAATCCAAGCCCGTTGGATTCAAGTCATTTGGATCTATAGATCACCCATGGTAAAAATAACAAGGCAGAAGCTTTTCTGCATTCAAACATTTTTCAAATTTAAACCATAATAGCTTTTGAGTTGATTCCAACTCTCAAAAATCACATTTAACCAAACCTTTCAGAATGTATAAAAATATATAGGTTTACTTGCAGAAATAATGTTCAAGTAATAAAAGAATGCTACATAGGCATTTCTAGTCACTTTATTTAATTAAAATGAAAGGGTAAAACCTTATTAAATTGTGACACCACTTTAAATCACATTCCCATGGACTAAAATATGTGGTGATGACATGTGTCAACATGATCCCATGTTTGGTTTGGAGAATATTAAATCTTAAGTAGTTTCTCAATGAGTAGAAATTACTTTTCTAGAAATAAAAGGAATTAAACCAAGCCTTAATATTGTAATGTTAGAGATGATGTTAGATCATCTATAGGACCCTTGGATGTGATGATTGCAAGTAGTTAAGTATTGTTTGGTGATTGTGTACCTCGTATTTATTTATAGACGCTAGTACCGACCAAGGATACGAGGAGGAAGGAGGATTCTACGAAGAAGAAACCGAGGAGAACTTCAACCACTGCTCTGCACAAGGCAAGCTATTAACCTTGCAAGCTAACACTTGAAATTTAGCAAGCTTATATGGACACTAATGCAAGCCTAATACTACCAGTTGAATGTGCAAGCTAACACTTGCAAGATACTCGACTGATGCAAACAAACCCCTACTTGATACTATGACCACTATATGCCTTAAGCATATATGATCATCTCCACTTGATAACCCAATCCTAGTTTTACTTGCAAGCTTCTTACTTTATTTCTTTATCAAAGCTCTTACTTAGAGATTACTTAAGAGATTGGTAGATACAGGAAAGGTATGTGAAGGTTGCATAAAGAGCATAAAATTTGGCCTAAGCTAGATAATCTTGATGTCATCCTAAGGCATGAGATTGAACTTAGTTAAAACTCCACTAGTTTACCACCCCTCATTAGTGCTTACCCCCACCTGTAGATGCTAGTGCTAAGCATAAAACTTGATCAACTTTAGATGGGAGTACTTGGTGGAAAAATGGTTATGAAAACCTTGGAATGATGGATCATTCTATTGAAATGTTTTGGACATGTGTTTCCGAACACCTGATGATTTTGGTGCTGAAAATGTTGAGGCATGAGCCTTAGCCCTTTATAAAACTGATGGTTGTCTTGATGCGATACCATTCCAATTTTATCGTACAACCACAATACCCGAAGATTGGGTAGGGCTTGACTGAAAACTTATATACCTTAGTATTAGTTCCCTCACGGCCAAGGTCTGAGCTGAGGCTACCTTGTGAAGATTGTCCACCTGTGCAGTACCCAAGATGACAGTTGGTCATGGTTGGGAGGCCAAACTCACAGGAGAGGTGCGAATACTAGGGCGTGTAATTGAAAGGTTAGGATTGATTATCCGCATACTGAGTATGGTGAATTCAGGATTTGTTCCTGACGGATGTATCGAATGTTGTGGTGAAAGTGTACAATCTTTGCACAGTGTCAAACTATTCGAATAGCCGCGTCTGCGGATATGGAAAGTTGGAGTGGCCATACTGTTCCCCCGTCAGACTTTTCAAAATGACTTGTGAAATGAAGTGCGACTTTGACTTCACCACAACAGGGTTGTGATATGAGATACAAGTTCCCATTTAGGTGTTATAAAACTTCAACTAGCATTCGTTGCCCCTAAAACTTAGTAGAGATAAATCTGGCTTTTGCAAAACAACCCTAGAGCCTAGTGTCCTATTATCAAAAACCCCTTTCACTTGCTAGTACTAGTTTGCGAGTACTTAAAGAGTACTCATGGCTTTGTCCCTGGCTATTCCCATGGCCAGACTATGAAGAGGAGTACCTGGAGGATGGACCCCAGGAAGGTTACGACAACTAGGATCATCTCCCATCGTCAGCATTGCCTGTGACCCTCAAGATGGAGCCTTCATGCTACCGTTATTATTACGTATTCATTGCTTGATGTTGTATTAAGAACTGGATCATGAGATCCCTATTTGTGTAAGAACTTATGTACGGTTTGTAATGGATGATGTACTATGGTATCCAATTCTGTTATGTCTCGCAAAAATGGTAATCCTGGGATTGCGATGTATGGCATAAGAGACATCTGGGATTAAAATTCCGGGTGTTGACATAGCCCCAGCTACTTCGCCTCGCTCCCCTCGCTTGCTGATCAGGGAGACGGTGGCGACGGGGATAGAGGAAGATTCTCTGTAGATCATGCCGGTCCACATCCCATAGAGAGTGGCCATGCCCAGTCCATCCGCGCCAATCCACATGTCCAGCCTCAGCTCCGCCACGACCACTGCCTCGCTAGGTGCTCGCACGCCTCTCTTCATGCCGGCGCAGACACCATTGATGCAAGCTCCTGATTCGACCCCACCATAGCCACCAAAGGCAATAAGGAAGACCCTAGCGGGAGTCCCGGGCTTCGCTGGGTTTCAGGTGCGCTCCAGCCCAAGACTCAAGGCCAAGAAGACTAACCTGCCCATCACGAAGTTGGCAGAGAAGGTCCTCTCTCAGCGCCTAGGGATTGTGGGAGATGGTGAGCAGGTGACGAAGGCAGCCATCTCCAAGTTCGTCCTCATGTTTGAAGGAAAGCCGCCTGACATTGCCATGGCTGCTCTTAGAGCTCTTTTCCAGCTAAACTGTGACTTCACCACGGCGGTGGAGGATGCCCTGGTGGAGTTTGGAGGTGCTGCGTCCGTCGACCATGCGGGAGACCTGGCAGTTGCTGATGCTGCGTAGACCTGATTGATCGATGTAAGCTAGCTCTGATGTTAGAACAACAACTAAAGCTCCAGTGTTAGCCATGCAGTTTGGCTGGGTCGGTGTGGATTATGTGTAAGCATGTTTGCACTTCCTAGGAAGTGTTGTTTGCTGCCTTGGCTAGGCTTTTAGAATATGTAATGCCTATGATCCAATGTTAGTCCTTAATATTAACATGCTGAACTGGAACCCGTGCAGTTTAAACTGCCCCAAAATAAGAGATGTTGTGTGTGATTTGGTTGCCTCTTCCTCTTGTCAGATTGTTTGCATTCAAGAATCAAAGCTTGAATATGTTGATGCCTTCACGGCTCCTCACCTGGGAGGTCATAGACTTAGGCAATTCGCGCAGAGGCCTGCCATTGGCACAAGAGGGGGATCTTAATGTTGTGGGGTGAAAACAAAGTCCATGCCACTGATGTTGTCCAGGGGACTTCTCTCTTTCGGGTCTTATCTCCATCATTGGCTCTCATGTTAATTTTAAGCTTACCACGGTGTATGGCCCTACACGTGGGAACCTTAAAGATGCGTTGCCAAGCTTGTTGCTGCCAAGCCCCCTCCCAGAACTAGGTGGTTATTTACCGGAGACTTCAAACAAATTCACCGGGCATGGGATAAAAATCGAGACAACGCCAACCGAAGCCGGATGGTTCGTTTTCGGAATGCGATTAATGATTGTGACCTCAAAGAGATCCACCTTCGATACATCCAAAACGTATCTACTTTTCCGAACACTTTTGCTGTTGTTTCTCCTCTAAACTTGTGTGATTTGGATACAACTAACACGGACTGACACTGTTTTTAGCAGAATTGCATTGGTGTCTAGTTTTTTTTGCAGAAAATAAACTTTTAGGAAAATCCTGGAAAATATGCCAAAAATCCTATTTCACCAGAAGAATCACACAGCCAGAAGACGGGACGGATGAGGGCCACGAGGGGCCCACACCCCCTAACCACGCAGGCCAGCCCAGGCCGTGCCTGGGAGGGGCGTGGCCACCTTGGGCACCCCCTCGACCTCCCTCTTCGCCTATAAGAAGCCTCCTGACCTAAAAACTCCGAGGGGTTCAACGTTTTTCCAGAAAGAGTTCCGCTGCGCTGCCGCCACCAGAAACTGTGATTGAGAACCAGAAACTCCATTCTGGCACCCTACCGGGACAGGGAATTTGGAGAGGATCATCGCCATCATCACCGACGCCTCTCCATCAACCATCCATGTTTCCCCCATCCATGAGTAAGTAATTCCCCGTTGTAGGCTATAGGGATGGTATGGATTGGATGATATCTATCATGTAATCGGATAAGATTGCTAGGGCATGGTGCCTAGTATCTCTATTAGTGCTATTTGACTTTGTTGCAACTTGTTGTGCTTAATGCTTGTCACTAGGGCCCAAGTGCCATGATCTCAGATCTAAACTTATTATTGATTCATGATGATAGTATTGTTTGTGATCTTATCTGCAAGTTGTGTACACATATCATTGTTCGGATCCAAAGGCCCTGAAGTGACAGAAATTGGGACAGCCGGAGGGGATGGATGTGATATGAGGATCACATGAGTTCACGGAGTATTAATGCTTTGCTTCGGTGCTCTATTAAAAGGAGTACCTTAATTGCTAGTAGATTCCCTTGAGGCCCCACTGCAACGGGCTGGTAGGACAAAAGATGTTGTGCAAGTTCTCATTGCAAGCACGTATGACTATATATGGAGCACATGCCTATGATTGTTTAGTACTTGGATGCTTTATCTTATTTATCTGCAATTTCCCTAGATCTTGAAGTTACTTGAATAGTATCATCCATGCAACGCCCGTCCATCCATCCCTATGCCTACCGCACTCATATCCTACTGTTTGCTACTATTGTTACTATTGCTCTTGTTTTACTGTTGTTGTTACTTTGCTATTGCTACTACAAAACCGTTCCTACTAATAAACTACTATGAGCAAGACTATTTCTAGGTGCATCTGAATTGACAACTCAGTTATTAAGGCTTATAAGTATTCTTTGGCTCCCCTTGTGTCGAATCAATAAATTGGGTAATACTACCCTCAAAGACTGTTGCGGTCCCCTATACTTGTGGGTCATCAAAACTATTTTCTGGCGCCATTGCCGGGGAGCATAGCTTTATTTGTAAGTTCACTTGGATCTATTATTGTTCACTGCTATTCCTTTCATCATGGAGAAGTCTCATGATGGAAAGTTTCCTATTTTACCATCCACTACAAGAAGAGGTACAGTCCTAAACACCTCTATTGCTCTTGATTCACCATCTGTTATAAGTAAGATTGTTACATGACCACCACATACACATGCTACACACACTGCTACTATTGTTGAATTTGAAATTGCTTCTGATACTCATGATGTTACTTCTACTGTGCTTGATGCAAGTGGTTCATTAGGTCCTTTCCTAGATGCTACTATTGCTAGAACTATATTGGGAAACACTGAAACTCCTAGTGAAGACACCATTACACATGTTAGCTCACCTGAGTCTAGAGAGAGATATGATATTAATGACGGTTACATTGAAATGACTGATGAATTTATTGAAGAGTGTCAAAACACACATGGTGCTAGTGCTATTAGGAGTCTCCTTGAGAGACGTACCATTATACCTAAACTATCTCCTGATGCTAAGTTTGCTACTTCTTCCATAGATATTAAAGATAAAGATTATGATTTCTCTCTTGATTTATCCTATATAAATATTGTTGAGAAAGAACCTTTTTGTGGGACTGAAAATGGAAGTGATGTAGCTCATATGAATGAGATTTCTACTATGAGTGCCTTATTCTCTTATGATGTTAAGATGCACAAGTACTTTCTTACTAAAATCTTCCCTTTTCACTAAAATGAGAAGCTAAAGCTTGGTTTAATAGATTACCTCATGGATCCATTGATAGCCCTGATTGCTTGATTGCTACTTTCTTTCAGAAATATTTTCCTCCCAGTACTAGACATGCTACTTTGCAGAAACTTTTTGATTTTAAATAGGGAGAAGAAGAGAAATTGCCTGAGTCATGGACAAGGTTTTGTGCCTTGATTCATGCACATCCTGGATGTCCATTGCCTAAAATTGAGCTTCTTGATATTTATTATAATGGACTAACTGATGAATCTAGGACATACCTGGATAGTTTTGCTGATTGTGTTTTCAGAAAAAGAACTCCTGCAGAAGCTGAAGAATTAATCTCTAAAATAAGCAAGAATTATGATGATTGGACTTCAACTGAGCCAATTACACCTGAGCCTACTACACCTGAAACAATTGTGCCTGAACCAACTGCAACACCAACATGAAAGAAGAGGGAAGTGATTGCATTAAATGATGAAGTGATGAAAGAAGCTAAGAGATGTCTTAAGGAGAAAGGTATTAGATCTGAAGATGTGAAGAATTTAACTCCTATAGAAGAATTATGTAAGCCAATTCCCCACTCATCCCCTATTGAGGTACACTCTCTCCAACACTTTGATGAAGGTTATATTCCCTATGGAAAACCTCCTGATCAATGCTTAGAGGAACTTGATACTGTTATTCTTAAATAAGGTAATTTTAATAAACAAGTTCAGAATCATTTATTGGAAAACTCTAGAGCTATTAATGAGTTGAAAGATATTGTGAAAAGAACTACTAATGATGTTAAACACTTCCAAATGGTTCAAACCCAAATTTATCAACTTGTTAATTTACAAAAAGATATGCTAGTTAATGCTTCTGGAGATAAACATGCTTATGGAATTAGAACTAGGAGTGGTGCAGCCACTCAAGATCCTTTATATCCTGAAGGACATCCTAAAAGAATTGAGCAGGATTCTCAACAAGCTGAAAATAGTGGAAGTCCTCATAAGAGAAAGAAAAATAAACATAAAACAGTTGAGGAACCTCCTGAACCTGCTATAGATCCTAATAGTATATCTGTCTCTGATGCTGAAACTAAAAGTGGTAATGACAAAAATTATGCTCCTGATAAGAAAGAAGTTGACGAAGAACCTGAGAAGCACACTAAGAACACTAGGTACACTAAGGAAGATTTTATTGCTAATAAACATGGTAGTGAAAGAGAACCTTGGGTGCAGAAACCTATGCATTTTCCTAATAAGAAACACAAGTCAAAGGAAGAAGAACACTATAACAAGATTTGTGAGCGGATGAAACCTTTATTTTTGCAAATTCCTTTGACTGATGCTATTAAGTTGCCTCCTTATTCAAAGTATATGAAGGCTATTGTCTCTAATAAAAGGAAGATTCCTGATGAGGAAATTTCTACTTTGCTTGCTAATTATTCCTTCAATGGTAAGGTTCCAAAGAAACTTGGTGATCCAGGAATTCCAACTATTCCTTGCTCTATTAAAAATAATTATGTTAGAACTGCTTTGTGTGATTTGGGAGCTGGAGTTAGTGTTATGCCTTTTTCTCTTTATAAGAGACTCCGGCTAGAAAAGTTGATACCAACTGATATATCTTTGCAAATGGGTGATAAGTTAACTACTATTCCTGTTGGTATATGTGAGGATGTTCCTGTTCAAGTGACTCATAATTGCTTGGTTTTAACTGATTTTGTTGTGCTTGAGATGCCTGAAGATGATAATATGTCTATTATTCTTGGGAGACCCTTTCTTAATACTGCAGGTGTTGTCATCAATTGTAATCAAGAAAAAGTAACTTTTAATATTAATGACAAAGAGCATACTGTCTATTTCCCCAAGAAGATTGATAAGAGATATTGCCTGAATTCAGTTGAAAATATTGAGAGCATCAAACTTCGAGAAATATAGTGTCCCATTCCACAAGAAAGTTTTGAAACTATTATGATTGGGAAGCTATCAAGTTTGAGGTAACATAATCATTTTGTGAAATGCAAAGTATTGTTTCATATAAGATTGTTTTGGTAACAAGACTTGATCAACCTTGTTGACAAAGGGATTTTAATGAACAAAACAATGCTTTCACAGTGGTTATACTTGCTCACTTTTATTTTTCACTCTCTCCAGTCTTTGCTCTTCCTCTTGTTAGCTTTAGTTTTGCTAGTTTTTTGCTTGTTAGAGTGTCTTAGAACTTCTATAGTTTTGGTTTTGGTTTGCTTTTTTGCTTCTTCTAAAAAATCTTTTTCTGCGAGAAAATCAATTTTCATAACCTGAAAATTGGCAAAAATAAAGTTTTCCAAAAAATTCCATAAAATTCATATTAAGTTTTTCCTCGAAAAAAGAGGCAAAGGGACACATGGATTGTCCCAGCGGGACCCACCAGGCCAGCACACCCCTGGTAGCGTGGCCATCCCCAGGGCGCGCCTGGCCTGGGTGGGGCCCACCTGTGGCCCTCCAAGTTGTCTCCTTCCAGCCACTTCTTTCTCTCTCCCGAAAAACACAGGAAAACTTTCTCAAGCTCGAGTTCCTGCTATTCTTGCTCCCGATTTTCGATCTCCTTGCTCAGCCCATCTTTGCTGCTGATTTTTGGAGGGATTGCTCTCCGGTATGTGCCTCATCCGCTTGTCCAATTAGATTTTTGATTGGTAGTTTGTATCTTGAGTATTTTGCTACTGTAGGTGACAAGTTGTGTGAGCTTGCATGCTTGTTCTATGCTTAGAGATCTCATTTTGATGCATGTTTAGCCCTCTAGCAAGTTCCTATAGTAGTTCCTCATCATTTATCAACTTGCAAATCACTTGGTTTGATGTTTGTCTAATTTTTTTCAGAAAAAGGGTCATGGACAACCACACTTTTGGAGAAGTGTTTGAGAGTGATGCACCGATGAGGACAAGGCCTTCGAGATCATCCTCCTGAGCTAGGACATCATACAATGAGGATATTATTACGCCGCGCTTTGGCAACGAGGGAGATGAGGGGGATGCGCACCCTTCTACCTTCCCTTCTTTTACCTTTTTGCAAGCTGGAAGGATTCTCAATGATTTCCTCACTCTTGTTCGGAGGGTTGGTCTAACTGATTATATGCAGTATGAGAGTGAGCAATATTCTATGCTCACCAAAACTTTTTTGGAGAGTTTCCCTTTCACTAACAACCCTTTTAGGACATATGTGTCATTCAAAATCTATCATAGGCCTATCACCATAACATTGAAGAAATTTTGCGACATTTTAGGTATTCGCATGGCTGGGACGGTGAAGAAGATTCCAGCTCGACCCGCTGATTTGTTGGAGCTCTACCGCGGGGTAACTAATGATGATGACCGCATAGCCCAGCGCGGGAAGATAAGAAATATTCAACTCCCATCTATCATATATTTTGCTTATTATATTGCCACTAGTATTCTTGGTAGGGATAACACTAGCAATATTTACAACTATCATTTGGACTTTCTAGCTACTGCACTCAACAATGAAACCAGGTATAATCTTGGTTCTCTCATTGCTCGCCGCTTAGCTGCTAGAGGACCCATTTATGGGGGTATTATTCTGCATGTGTAGTTGCTGCCTTAGAACTTTCTGTTGATCCAAATGATACAATTTTGGCTCCTCAGAGGCTTGATCTTGCTGCCATGAAGGAGTATCACTTTGTCACTGCTATCTCTACCATTGAGAGTTTGGTTTACATGATGATATTTACTGATGGGGAAGAGAGGGAAATTCCTTTCCCACAAACCACTTTGTTCAGTATTTGCGGGGGACCTTGGTCATGCTCCAAGGAGGAGATGGACGAGAAGTTGCGCATTTGTGGTTTCCACGGACACTACCAGGGGGACGCGCCCTCTTATGACCACTCTGTGCATTACACAATGGCTTCCTCGAGCATGTACCAGGACGAAGGGGCCTCTTCGTTGCATTACGAAGGTGCACCTTTTTGGCCAGGCTGGGATTGAGCCCCACTTAGGCCAAAAGCCTAAGCTTGGGGGAGGTATACCGACATCACACTCATCTATATATCATGTTTCGTCGTTTCTTCGCATATCCATGTTTCGTTTTGTTTTTATTTTTTGCTTTCCCAAAACTCAAAAAGACCAAAAATATTTTTGTTGTGTCTCTTGGTTTGTTTCTTTGATTTTTAGCTTTGGTTTTCCTTAAGAAAAATCCAAAAAGATTTTGCTTTGTTTGTTTTTTCTTTTAATGCTTGCTTTAAAAATCAAAAATACCAAAAATATTTGCTGTTCTTCTTTGGTTTTGTGAAGTTCGTTGCAGGGTTCAGCGGTCCTCAGTGGAGTTTGGTTTCATGTTATTATTCAAGCCACACAAGTGAAGGGCAATAATGAAGATTAATGATAAGTTTAGGTGTGGTAAGAGGCTGGTAACGAACTCTATTTGTTTTCATTTTTATACATATACTCTTCATTTTTGGCATGCTTAGTCTGTTCATGTTAGGTGTATGTTATTTATGGATGCTTAGTAGTTCTTGCTCTCTTATGATTAGCTCCAGCTTGCTAATAGTTTGTAGCATGTCATGTGAATGTTTGCTTGCATTGTTCTATTCATAACTTGGTATGACATTGTGGTATCCTCCTCTAAATGTTCCATTTGAATCGACTTGGCACATGCTCACGCATGCATATGACTGAACCATAGTCGGTTAAGCCTCGATGAATTATTTTGCCTTAGAGTTCTTGTATCACTTTCATGCCATAATTAGGCATGTTTTGTTGCAAGCATGATTATGACAGTTATTGCTCTCTCGTTTGTCGCTTCCTCTCTATTGCTAGCCTTCACTTAAACTGAGTATGATATCTACTCGTACTTCCAACTCCCCAAAACCAATATTGTCAAAAGTGTCCATCATACCTACCTACTAGCATCATTTTGCTATTTCGTGCATATTTATTATGCCTTGTTTTCTTCCAAATAAAATGTTTGCTTGTTATGAGAAAGTTAGTTAGTAAAGCTCTCACGAACTTGATGGCACACTTTATTTCTTGCACTTAATAAACCTGAACCATTGTGATTGTCCATGAAAGTTTTATGCTTGCAAATTATAGGCTGGGAGTTAGCAGAACCGTGCTGTCACGGGGAACGCTTTCAACACATGTAAATATATACCCAGTTGATATCATGCTCTTTTGTTTACCGATGTCGTCGGTGTGAAATAAAAAAGGAGCTTGTAAGTCCATGTAGTTATGTATATGTGTTAGAGAAACGCCTGGGCCACTAGCCTAAGCCATGCCTAATCATGATGGAAACTTGCTGCATAACCATAGTGAAAAATCTATGAAGTATTCTTCTTATAAAAAAAGAGATAGATATTGAGAAAAAAAAGAGAGATGAGAAAAGAGGAAAGAGAGAAAAAAGCACCATTTTCCCATGGTAAATAAGAATATTGATGAGATGCTCATTGTCTGCTTGCCTTGTCATTTTGATTATGGGACAACTCATGTATCATGTGAAAGGGATACCCCATTGGCGGTTCTCTATGATACACATGTATTTACTATGATAAGAACTTACCGGTAACTAAAGTTGAGTAGCATGAGGAGCGGCCCTCGTACTCAAGGACATAAGATTTCCAGTTTATGGTCTGTCAAGCATATAACTCATATTGGACCTCACTTTCACCTTAACCATCTAAAGATGCCTATGATAGGGGCAATGAGAGCTCAAAGCTAATGAGTACCTCACTTTCAGCATTTGGAAGCCTTTCAAACTTTTCAAAACATTTTCACTTCCTTGTTGAGTCACCACTTATTCTTTGAGAACCTTCTTGAGAGCATAGTTGTCATCCTTAGTGTAATGTGCTTGTCTCAAAACTTGGTTAATTATGTCATAACTTTGATGCTTGTATCTCTGATATATTTACTTCTAGTCTTCACTTGAACTTCAGAGGTGCCTTGGCATTTATGTTGTGCTCTACAAACAAAGGCAAGTGAGATACCACTCTATCATACCTTTTTATGAGCATTGCAATGTTGCTTATGTTTATGTTTCATGCTACTTATTATTATTGTGTTGGAATATCTTCATAGCTTGTAATGACTATTAAGTAAACTTAGTTGCATACTCATTATTATGAATATTCGAAGTATCTACTCATGTGCTGAGAATATTTACATCATATGAAGCAAATATGTTCGTGAAAGTTCTTTTATCGCACTCAGTTTTCAACTGAATTGCTTGAGGACAAGCAATAAGCTAAGCTTGGGAGAGTTGATACGTCCAAAATGTATCTACTTTCCCGAACACTTTCGCTGTTGTTTCTCCTCTAAACTTGTGTGATTTGGATACAACTAAGACTGACTGATGCTGTTTTCAGCAGAATTGCACTGATGTCCAGTTTTTGTGCAGAAAATCAACTTTCAGAAAAAATCCTGGAAAATATGCCAAAAATCCTATTTCACCAGAAGACTCACGGAGCCAGAAGACGAGACGGAGGAGGGCCACGAGGGGACAACACCCCCTGGCCACGTGGGCCAGCCCAGGCCACGCCTGGGAGAGGTGTGGCCACCTCAGGTACCCCCCAGCCTCCCTCTTCGCCTATAAGAAGCCTCCTGACCTAAAAACTCCGGGGGGTTCGACGTTTTTCTAGAAAGAGTTCCGCTGCGCCACCACCACCAGTAACCGCGATTCGGAACCAGAAACTCCGTTCTGGCACCCTGCTGGGACGGGGAATTTGGAGAGGATCATCGCCATCATCATCACCGACGCCTCTCCATCAACCATCCATGTTTCCCCCATCCATGAGTGAGTAATCCCCCACTATAGGCTATGGGGATGGTAGGGATTGGATGAGATCTATCATGTAATCGAATAAGATTGCTAGGGCATGGTGCCTAGTATCTCTATTAGTGCTATTTGACTTTGTTGCAACTTGTTGTGCTTAATGCTTGTCACTAGGTCCCAAGTGCCATGATCTCAGATTTGAACTTATTATTGATTCATGATGATAGTATTGTTTGTGATCTTATCTGCAACTTGTGTACACATATCATTATCCGGATCCAAAGGCCCCGAAGTGGCAGAAATTGGGACAGACGGAGGGGATGGCTGTGATATGAGGATCACATGTGTTCATGGAGTGTTAATATTTTGCTCTGGTGCTCTATTAAAAGGAGTACCTTAATTTCTAGTAGATTCCCTTGAGGCCCTGCTGCAACGAGCTGGCAGGACAAAATATGTTGTGCAAGTTCTCATTGCGAGCACGTATGACTATATATGGAGCACATGTCTATGATTGTTTAGTACTTGGATGCTTTATCTTATTTATCTGCAATTGACCTAGATCTTGAAGTTACATGAATAGTCTCGTCCATGCAACGCCCGTCCATCCATCCCTATGCCTATCGCACTCATATCCTACTGTTTGCTACTATTGTTATTATTGCTCTTGTTTTATTGCTGCTGTTACTTTGCTATTGCTACTATAAAACTATTGCTACTGATAAACTACTGTGAGCAAGACTATTTCCAAGTGCAGCTGAATTGACAACTCAGTTGTTAAGGCTTATAAGTATTCTTTGGCTCCCCTTGTGTCGAATCAATAAATTGGGTAATACTACCCTCGAAGACTGTTGTGATCCCCTATACTTGTGGGTCATCAACCTTCAAAATCGTAAGTTCACTTGGAGTAATGAATAACAAGACCCCACGATGAGCAAGCTTGATGGGTTCTTTTGCAATGAAGATTGGGACTTGCCTTTCTCCAACCACATTCTCACCGCTCTTTCATCATCCTTGTCTGACCATTGTCCACTTCTCCTCGCAAATGATAGCGGCCCTAAGAGACCCAAGTCCTTCCTTTTTGAAAACTTTTGGGTGAGAATGCCGGGGTTCAAGGATGTTGTGGATGTAGCATGGAATAGTGCTTCCTCTCATACCGAACAGTGTCAATGTCTCTTCCATAAGCTCACCAAGACCGGCAAGTGTCTAAAGAAATGGAGCAAGTCTTTATTCTCCAAAGCAAAGGTGGAGCTTCACATGGACCTTGAGGTCATTCTAAGGTTGGATGTTGCTCAAGAAAACAGGTCCCTTAGTATGGAGGAGAGGGAGAAGGATAATTGGGTTGGCGGCACTTGAAAGAACAAGTAAAAGACAAGCTTCGAGAGTCACAAACATGTAAGAGGGGGATGCCAACACGAAATACTTTCACATTAGGGTTAATGCTAGAAGGAGGAAAAATCACATTCATGGACTCAAGTGCAATAATGGTTGGGTCACGGAGCATGGCCAAAAGAAAGACATCATCCAAGCTCACTTCAATAAGATCATTAAGAAGGGACTTCCATGTTCCAACAACTTTAATTGGTCCTCCATCCCCACGCCCCAATGTGATCTTTCGGTGCTTGGCGCTCCTCTTTTAGAGGAGGAGGTTAAAGTTGCGGTGGACCAAACCTCTAGTGACAAAGCCCCGGGTCCAGACGGCTTCACGAGAGCCTTCTTTAAGGCTTTTTGGGATAAAATAAACGAGGCCGTCATGGTGGTCATCCATCAACTATCAAGTATACATTGTAGTAATTTCCATTGGCTAAATTCCGCAAACATTGCTCTTCTTCCCAAGAAGGAAGGGGCCGAAGAGGTTATCGACTTCCGCCCTATTAGCCTTATCCATGCCATTGCGAAACTCATCTCCAAAGTGATGGCCGCCCGCCTTGCTCCTCACATGAAAAATCTTGTGTCAAAGGCTCAAAGTGCCTTCATTAAAACAAGGAGTATTCATGATAATTTCTTATATGTAAGAAACCTTGCGAGAAAATTCCACAAAACAAAAAAGGCTACACTACTCTTCAAACTTGACATCAAGAAAGCTTTTGACTCGGTTAGATGGGACTACTTGATGGAGGTGTTGCAGCATTTGGGCTTCCCTAGTAGATTCCGAGATTGGATTTCGGCACTTCTATTCACTTCATCATCAAGAGTGCTTCTAAATGGAATTGTCGGTGATACGTCGTAAATGTATCTATAATTTTTGATGCTCCATGCTTGTTTTATACATTTTCTGGAACTAACCTATTAACAAGATTGCACAGTGCAAGTTCCTGTTTTCTGCTATTTTTGGTTTCAGAAAAGCTAGTAAAGAAATATTCTTAGAATTGGACGAAACAAAAGCCAAACTTTCTATTTTTTCAGAGGCGAAGATGGAGTCTAGAGGCCAGAGGGAGGCGCACCCCAGGGCGGCCACACCTGGCCTAGGCGCGGCTAGGGGGCGCAGGCCTATGGTGTGCCCCCTGGACCTCAACCGACCTTGCCCCTTCGCCTATATAAACCCACCGAGGAGAAATCCCTAAGTACCCAATCAGAAATCCACGAAAAAATCTATAGCCCCCACCAGAATCGTCTCTAGATCGGGAGGGATCTGAAGCTCTTCCCGGCACCCTGCCAGAGAGGGGAGACCATCCCGGAGGCCTTCTTCATCACCATGCCAGCCTCCGGAGTGATGCATGAGTAGTTCATCCTTGGACTATGGGTCCATAGCAGTAGCTAGATGGTTGTTTCTCCCCTTTTGTGCTACCATGTTTAGATCTTGTGAGCTGCCTATCATGATCAAGATCATCTATTTGTAATCCTTCATATTGTCTTTGCTGGGATCCGATGGATATTGAGTACTACGTCAAGATTGATTATTGATTCTATCATGTCTATGTTATTTGTGATCTTGCATGCTCCTTATTGCTAGTAGTACTCTGGCCAAGTATTTGCTTGTGACTCCAATAGGGAGTATTTATGCTCGATAGCAGGTTCATGCCTCTAGTAATCTGGGGGAGTGACAGAAACCTCTAAGGCTGTAGATGTGATGTTGCTACTAGGGAGAAAACAACAATCCTTTGTCCAAGGGCAATTTTTTTGTTTACTTTACACACTTTGCTTAATGCAATTATCTGTTGCTTGCAACTTAATACCCGAGGGTTGTTCGGATGATATCCCGGAGGTGGATTATTAGTCATAGATGCAGTTGGATTACGGTCTATGTATTATGTTGTAATTCCCAAACAAATCTCATAGTGATCATCATGCCATGTACATGCATTGTTATGGATTCTCTATCTGTCAATTTCCCAACTGTAATTTGTTCACCCAACATGTTATTTATCTTATGGAGAAACACCTCTAGTGAACTGTGGACCCCGTTCCATTCCTTCCCACTTATATTCAATCTACTGTCTACTGTTTACTTTCTGCAATTACTTTTAAGCAATTACTTTCTTCCACACTATACGTTTAATCCTTTGTTTTCAGCAAACCAGTGAGCTTGACAACCTCACTGTAAGTTGGGGCAAAGTATTTTGGTTGTGTTGTGCAGGTTCCATGTTGCTAGCAACACCTTGGGAGCTGTTTCCTTTCTTCTACTGGTTCGATAACCTTGGTTTCACAACTGAGGGAAAACTTGTTGTGCTCATCATACCTTACTCTTGGGGTTTCCCAACAGTAACCGAGCCACATCAGTCGGTGATCCAATCAAGCATGGGAGGGTCCTTAGACAAGGAGATCCTTTGTCGCCCCTCCTCTTCGTCTTGGCTATTGACCCTCTTCATCATATTCTTCGCAAAGCCACCACTCAAGGTCTACTACACAATATTGGTGGGAGAGCCCCCATGGTCCGTACCTCCCTATACGCCGATGATGCCGCTATCTTCATCAAGCCAATAAAGGGTGATATCAACTTCCTTGTTTCAACCTTGCAAAAATTTGGAGATGTCACCGAGCTTGTTACAAATTTTGCTAAGAGTCAAGTGGCACCAATCCGTTGTGAAGGCCTAGATCTTGATGATATTTTGCAAGCCTTCCCGGATACACGCACCACTTTCCCCATGAGATACTTAGGCCTTTTGTTGTCCATGCACCGTATTAGAAGATTTCACTTCCAACCTTTATAAGACAAAGTGGCCGCCAAGCTTGTTCCGTGGATGGGAAAGCATGTCACGATGGCCTGCCGGGACACCCTTGTCAAGTCGGTGCTTACAAGCATTTCCATTTATTTTGTCACTGTGCTTGATGTCCCTATGGAGGTCCTCACAAAGATTGATAGTATAAGAAGAGCGTTTCTTTGGGCCGCGTGTGACAAGGTGACCGGATGAAAGTGTAAGGTCAATTGGGAAACGGTTTAAAAGCCTAAAAAGTTTGGTGGTCTGGGCATCCTCAACCTCAAGAAGTTTCCCTCTGCTCTTCGCATGCGGTGGATTTGGAGCGAATGGAGTGATGACCCAAAGCCTTGGGTTGGTATTGGGTCACCATGCAATGAAAAGGATAAGGAGCTTTTTGGGAAGGCAACAATTGTCACAATGGGAAATGGGGAAAAGGCTTCCTTTTGGGAGGCGGCTTGGCTCCAAGGATTGGCGCCAAAGGCCATTGATCCACTCGTCTTCGACCCTCTCAAAAAATAGGAAATGTTCAGTCAAGAAAGCTTTGTAAAATGACTTTTGGGTCTCACAAATCAACGTGCAAAGTGGCCTCTCTGTGGAGCATATTGTCCAATTCTCCAAGCTGTGGGAAATGCTTCAAGAGGTTCATTTGGGAAGCGACACCATTGACAAGATCACGTGGAAGCTTTCCAACGATGGGTACTACTCGGCCAAGACCGCTTACGGCATGCATTTTGAGAATCTTGCCATATCCCCTTTGCCCTCTATTGTTTGGACGCCATGGGCACCGCCAAAGTGTAATTTTTTTGCTTGGTTGGTCATTCAAAATAGGGTGTGGACAGTGGATAGGCTTAAAAAAAGAGGATGGCCTAATTGCGGTCTATGCAAGCTTTGTAACCAAGTGCAAGAGTCGGCCGACCACCTTCTCTTCAAGTGCCGTTTACCTTTAGAGTTTGGTCATCCTTGAAAGATTGGCTTGGCCTCTATGACATTGAACCAATAGATTGACGAGTTATGAACACGGTTAAAGAATGGTGCCTTCAAGGCATCCACAAGAGAGGGAATTCGAGAAGGGCGATGGCTTCGCTTTCCATGTTGGTTTCATGAGAAATTTGGAAAGAAAGAAACGCCCGGGTCTTCCACAATACTTCCGCAACATCTACCATTCTTGTTATGAAAATAAAAGACGAGGAAGCAATGTGGTGCCTAGCCGGGTCCAAAGCGTTGAGTAGTGTGTTGCCGCGAGAGTAGGCTTTTATTTTGGCTTGGTTGTGGCCAAGCTTGGTTTGTAAGACCTCTAAAAAATCTTCTCCTTAATCAATGAAAATGGCAAATCTTTTGCCTTGTTTCAAAAAAATAAATATAAATAAGTAATACCTGGCATGTAGAAGGTCATGTAGGGGAAGACTTTTAAGCTGTAGCCATGCATCTTCTTGAATCGTCATGACTTGAGTTCGATAATGTACAAATGGATTAGTGAGCACACAAAGATGACTTGTGTTCCCTCGGCGAAGCCACTAACAAATAATGTCTGGGACCATGTGGCCGAGAAGGCATTGAACGGGAGTAGTATATTGAGATCGATTACCCTGAGTTTTGACCATCCCACCTCCTCGAGATCGGTTTCCCTTGCCCACAGGGTTAGGCTTGTGCCATCCGTGGCAGCGAATCCCAGCCCACCGTCTTCGGTCTTCATGAGACACCCCTTGGACATGGCATTAGGCTTCTGGAGGGTGGGCAAGCAGAGCTTACCTAGTTGGCACTTGATGATTGTACTCAGTTGCCTCCTGGCGCTGTTAGTGACACTGAAGTAGAGTGCATTGTCCACAAGGAGGCTGGGCAAATTCTCGTAGTCATCACAAGCATCAGGGTGATAAAGCAGGGTGAAGTGGCTCCACATCATGGGCGGACCCAGCGGGTGTGTCGGGTGTGCCGTGGCACACCTAGAAATTTTAAAGATTGTTTTTTACCTACTACTAGCCAACCAAGAAAAAATGTAGTGAGGAAAACAACCACCCGAGGGAGAAAACTAGGAAGTTCATGTGTAGATCGATCCCTAATTCATCGCTCAACCTCTAGCTTCAGCGCCCACCGGCACCACCCACACACACCGTCCTGACATTCCCTCACCCGCCTCCCCCTACAGGCTGCAGTCCTGGCTACCCTCGCTGACACCCCCATCATCGATCACTTGGTGCTCACCCGTCACTCTGCTCGTTGCTCAGCCAAATCAAACTGGATTGAACAGGAACAGCCAGACGGAGCAGGTAAAAATCCCCAACCTATCTCTAATTATTCCCACGAATTTGAGATAGAGAAGAGGTAGTGTGCCCACGAAATCCTCCCCAATTTGTTCCTTTACCACTTGACGCCCTGCCCGCTTGTTGTGGCTGGATGTAGCCTATAGCCCTCTGTATATTTGCGAAATTTCCTCAAATTTATCCCTATTGTTTTTTTGTAACTATATGGACAAGGTTGATTATGAAGAGAAAGAGTATCAGTTACATTGTGTATCTTTTCCAGAACCATGAAGCAAAGATTGCATCTTCTTCAGCTCCCTTGATGCGAAATTCTCTCAAATTTATCCCTATGTTTGTTATTGTGAAGGTTCCTAAGAAGGATCAAATTCTATATAGGACTAGGCTAACTTATTCTCTTAGATGCTTGAGTTTTCTTTTGAATCAAGGATTCGCATTTCATGAACATGATGATAGTGGAGAATTAAGCAATATGGAAACTTTATTGAGCTTCTAAATGGGTTGCTACAAATGATGAAGAAGTTAATAAGGTTGTTTTCAAAAATGCTCCTTGAAATCACATCTTGAATAGTCCTAAGATACAACAAGTCATCATTGAATGTTGTGTAAAACAAACTACTAGACTAATCATTGAAGAACTTGGTGATAACAACTACACGATTCTAGCCGTGGACATTATTCAATTAGTTATGTATATTACTCATTTGTCATATTTGTATTACACATATGCTAGTGCGCGAAAACAAATTAGGAGCATGCACACCCTCTATTTTTTTCCTAGGTCCACCACTGCTCTACATAACCACATGCCAGTCTCGGATGAGTACAAGCAGGCCTTTGTCACTTGTTGCATCTCGTCAGCCAACACAATGGCTACAAGAAAGGGCCCTTCTTGGCAACTGCGGCGATCATTCTGAAGTTCTGGAGGAATCCCAGGACCAAATTAGGGGTTGCTCTGTGGAAGTCCCGGTAGCGGCGGCGGAAGCCGAGGTCAATGAGGACGCGGCGCCATGGCTTGCAGACGAGGGAGGCACGGATGAGGTGCTCTGGCTCGTCTGGCGAAAGGAGGATGAGGATGCTCTCGACAAGATCGTCCACCAGCGGGGCAGCAACATGGTGCGGCGAGGGTTGTGGATTGGGGTTTGGGGATGGACTTGCGTGCGTGAAGGTTTTGGATTGGGGCATGGACTTGCATTGCATGATGTACGCGCCTCTCTTCAGCGAGCTGATGGAGCTACTCTATGCGTGGCCACGTGATGAAGATCCAATGACACAAGAAAAAATACAAAGAACCCTAAAAAATGAAAAATACCAAGGGGAAAATAAAAAATATCCTGACAACTTATATTTGTGTATGCTCCGAGAGATTAAAGAGGGCATGTTTTCTCTTTAGATTTTGGGAAGTATAATTGGTGCACCCACAGAGTTCTCATAGCGATTTCAGCTTCTGGACCGTCGGATCGTGTGCCTCACAGTGAACTATCAATAACCATTGGGGCATGTTTGAAAGCCATCATTTCATTTCATTTGACCAATTTGAGATTCCAATATGAGAATCATGTTTAGCCGCCACACGGAATTATGAAATGAAATGATTTTTAGACAAATGACTAGGTTAGGAACAAGAATTGACTTAACATATCATATCCATTTGCTGGAATTTCCAATTGAAATGATGATTTTAATTTCATGAAAGCCAAACATGTTTTATATGGAATCTCGATTGAACTCCAAATGCCCACACCGTAGAATTTCCAATTGAAATGACGGATGCAATTCCGGGACAACCAAACAAGTCAACCATGAAATTTTCAAATGAATTCTACGCCCCAAATGATAGGACCCAAATGAACCCTTATTTTATTCACGACATGGTATAAAACAAGCAGGAAAACGGTAGAAATCCTAACCGACAATCCCTCCCGATCCATCTAGCCCCCATCGTGCCCTCCCTTGACACGCGTCCATCGACAAGAAGGAAGAACATAGGCGCTAGTCCGTCAGTCCTCTTCTGCAGGCTTGCAACAATGGGGGGACTACACATGCATGACCTCGACATGGTTCCTTCTCACACTCACTTCACACTAGTAGGAAAAATGGCTATAGCAGTCATTTTCCTAGTAGTGAGCAAAATATTTATACGCCACCACTTTCAGGGCAAAATAGTGCCAGTGGGCCAATATTAGCAAACACCACTAGAATAACCTAGTGGTGGTGTTCGGCCAAACGCAAACGCCAGCGTTAAGTGGGTCCGATGTGCATAGACAAGATGGACCTAGTAGTGACGTTCGAGTGAATGGAACGCCACTAATCCAGAAGATACTAACGGCGTTCAACTATATCAAACACCACTATCCTTTTTTTAGAAGAGCTTTTTTGAATGGAAGAAAAGTGAGCGGTCTAAACTTCGACCCTTCTTTCTTTCTTCATTTTAAAAAGGGGGAGCAAAGCCTGTTTTTTTCTCCCTCAATTGATAGATCAGGCCCCTCCTGGCGGCCTGAAGATCTACGGTTATTTAAGGAAGGTTGGGTTTTTAAAACAGTTCGAATAATTTCGATAATAATACGATTGATCTGTTTTATCGAGAAGGTCTATGGTTTCCATCCGTATAGCCCTAATGTCTTTTTTACCTTTGAAATTAAGGACTAAAATATCTTTTAATAGATGAGGAGTTTTTTTTTGAAAAATGTAGTGGTGGCGTCTAACTCTCAAATTCCAGCACTAAGTGACGTAGTGGTGGCGTCCTTTATTTTTTGCACGCCATCAGTGAATTTTCACTTAACCCCCGGTTGCTACCCGTTTTCCTCCATTCTCCCTCGCTTTCCTTCCCCACCCCCAAATCGAACCGTCGTCCCTGCAATGAGCGTTTCCGCTGTTGTCCCAATCTGCGTCGTGCTCGCTTTGTCCCTTCCGGTCCAGGCGGCTAATCCCACAGCAGTTCTGCTTTGTGAGTGCCTCTGTCGCTGCCTCTGTAAGCGCCTTCGCCACCACCCCTGTGAGCGCCTCTGCCGCGCATTTTCCCCGCAGGTGAGAAACCCATGCTTCCGCATCAAATCCTCTTTTTTACAAAATTTTCATTAGTTTTAGATATTGCTATTGTATAAATTTTTGAGAAATTTTGATTGAATTGTAGAATTCTGGGATTTTGAATCAACTGTGGAAATGTACTCGTGCTGGTCGGTGGTGAGATCATTCACAATATATATATATATATATATATGTGTGTGTGTGTATGTATGTGTTTTGTGCCGGTCTTGGTGCTGAGGCAACCTTGTGTTGGTCCCTGATGAGTGCGTGCACACTTTGTTGGGAGACCAAGAGGAAGGTATGATGAGCATAACGACAAGTTTTCCCTTAGTAAGAAATCATGATTATCGAACCAGTAAAAGGAAGAAAACGACTCAAAGATGTTGCTAGCAACTTGGAGACCCGCGCAACACAAACTCAAGACTTTTCCCCAACGAAAGTGAGGTTGTCAATCTCACCGTTTTGCTGTAACAAAGGATTAACTGTATGGTGTGCAAGGTAATGATGGTTTGCAGCAAGTAAACAGTAACAGTGGAAGATGTATCAATGATAAAGATTGGATCGGGGTCCATAGTTCACTAGAGGTGTTCTCCTTAGATAAACAAACATGGCATATTGGATAAACAATTACAGCAGGGCAATTGACAGGACTGATGTAACACCCGAGTTTTAGTTAATCTATATTAGGGTTTGCTTTGTGCATCATGAGCATCATGCCTTAAAATTTGCATGCAAAAGGAAATAAAGGAAAACCCTAAAACCCTACTCTCCCCCTCTATTTGAAAAGCATTCAAACTGTTTTGAATTTGAAAACTACCAAAGTGTGTGGAGCCCAATTTGAATAAAAGGGCCCTTGCAATATTTTCTATATATTTTGTAAACCTTCTGATATTTTTGAAATAATATAAAACAAATTTGAAATGGTTTTATAAATGGGAAAGTGAAAACAGAAAAAGGAAAAGTGTTTTGCAAATAAAAACAGCAGCCAGGCCGCAACCCAGCCGACGCAGCTCCCTTTCCTCTCTTCCTCTCTTCCCTCTTGGTAGCACCCATAGCCGGCCCAGCGTGGCCCACGTGTGATACCAAGGCGTCGCTTTGTGTCGTCTTCCTCCTCTAGCAAGAAGCTCCGTGTCGTTTCCGCCGCCGTCCGCCGCCTCCGCGATGCGCGCCTTGCGCCGCGATGCCCGCTGCTGCTCTGGAGGCCGATAAGACCCTGCGCCGATGCCCTCGCTCGCCCTTATCCTCTCTTTCTTCCCGCGCGCTTCCTCTCTCTCTGCAGCAAGCCCCGAAACCCTAGCCGGCCAGGCGCCGCTCATCGCCGTCGCTCCCGGCCTCCACTCACCTATCTGATGCCGCCACGAGCACCGCCGTGAAGCTAGCTCCCTCCTCGTCAACGGAATCGACGCGGAGTGCCCCGAATCGCCGGAATCGAGCCCGTCTTCTCTGGCACCGACAAGCTTCGTCGTCGACATAGCCGACGCTCCAGTCACTGCCTCGCCTCTCCACCACCACCAACCACTCTGGGGTGAGCTACTGGTGCTCAGGCGCCCCTCCGTTCGCCCTCTTCCATTCTGTAGCGCCGCCGCCGTAATCACCTGCAAGCACTGCCGCCGCCGCTCGCCGTAGCCGCGTCTCCGGTGACCCAAAACCAGCGGCGCCACTGTAGTTAGGCCCCTAGCACGGAGCTCATTCTAACCCGCCCTTCCGTGCGTCCACGCTCGCCCTCTAGCGCCGCCAACCCCCGCTGAGCGATGTGCCCTCCGGCGAGCCAACGTGGCGCCCGTGTGGCGTCGATGTGGCGCTAGTGGCGTGACCCGCGATAGCTTGCCGACAACCATACTTGACCTGGCCTAGTCATTATTGACTGTGTCTAGATTCTGCCCAAGTGGAAAACAACCCTGACCCCTAGCTGATGTCATAATGATGCAATAAACCTTTTTAAATAATTTCAGAAATTGATTACAACTTATAAAATCAATAACTAATTCATTATAAGTCAGAAAAATACAAATAATATATCAAAATGTTCAGAACAATGAAACCTAGATGTTTAAGCTATAATCATGCATTGTTCAACAATTTACATTGCAAGTTTAATTAGAGAACATAGTAACCCTCACAAGTGATTCCGGAGTTCTTCCGAGTTAGGGTTTTCACCCCTCGGAACCCCGATTAAACTGTCGAGCATGTTTTAGGGTTACATTTCAATACAAATTAACTTGTCATATCATTGTCCTTGCTTGAGCATTGCATCGATGCCATGTGTTGATTGTTTCCCTCTCTTTCCGATGTTTGGTTCTTCTCTGGTAGAATACGATATGGAGATCGGGATAGAAGCCAGAGATCAACACCATCAAAGATCGAAGATCGAATAACAATACTTGACCAACTATAACCAAGTCAAGTAAAAGGCTTCTGAAGATCTATTTATCTGCTATCAATTGGCAAAGGCAAGCATAGCCCCACCATGATATAATCCTACGATTTCGAAAGCATTTCTACTTGCCATGTTGCATACGATTCTACTGTGGTCTTTTATCGATAGATATAGTGTACTATCTATTGTATTACTCCCTTGAGCTTATATTACCTGATCCACTTCTCCTAGCATAACTAGGTTTGGCTTGTGTGCATTGATAGAGCTTATATCTGTGTCTTGCTTAGCCATGCTTAGCTGTTGAGTCTGGTCCATCCAGATGATGTATCATATGCAGAGAATCTAGTATGACAGGAGAACGTGATGAGATGAGATCAGCAATATCAGATTAAACATGCTAAGGCTTAATGTTTTTTGAGATCAGTGATATGAGATTAAACATAATAAGGCTTGTATGGGAGGCCATGGTGGGGTGTGGTTTTTCTAGTCCCATGTTGGCCACCCCTAGGACCCGATATTCTTGCCTCTTGAACCAAGATGAGCGTACAACCACATGGGGCCATGGGAACCCCTCGATTGACTAACTTTCCTAGTAGATTCCATGAGTCACATAGTTCGGGCGTTCCATTTGACATGCATTTTGGATCTTCTCGAAGGCGGTGAAGGAGGTGCATTCATAACAGGTAGGTAAGCATGGTCGGGGTTGCTTGGGGTCGATGGAGCCCCTGGTAAACCAACCTCGCCTCACATCTTTAAGTACCGGCTTCGGGATTTGACCCATTAAGGCGGAACCATACTTATTGCGTGACTCATGGTCTCGGCGAAAGCAAGGTAAAGGTCGTGGTCAACCACCCTCTGCCAGCACACCAAGGAAGTGTGTCAAGTGGCATTAAGAGTCGGTTGGTACGTGTGGGTAAAGTTGTACACCCCTGCAGGGTAATAATCTTTCGGAAAGCCATGTCCACGGTTATGGACGAGTTGGGAACGGACGTGATGATCATAGACAACTTGAACCTAATCGTAAAACTTGGCAGATCAACGTGTGCTTAAGGATGCTTCCTCATGGGTACGAGAGGGTGATCCTAGTTAGGGTTCAGATGATGATGACTTGGTGGATATCAAAAGATGATGATCAATACTTTGTAGATGTCGCTCTCTTATCCCCTTTTAAAATACTCTGAATAGACGAGCTTCTTCTCCCTCTTGTTTTATAAACAAAAGATGGCTTTATGCAAAACAACTCCACCAGCTAGAAGTTTTGCGGAGTACACCCTGTACTCACCCTTGCTTTGTTGATACTTCTGGCAGAGTAAGTGTTCCTTGAAGATCAATTTGGTACTACATCGACATCGACGAGTAGCTTGGGGTTCCTGACCGGCAGCCTAGAATCTATGGGCTGGGACGTCATCGTTATGCTTCAGGACTCATAGGCCATTTGTTCAGTTTGCTATACTTAATACCATAATTTACCATCTATTGTTTGATGTTTGTGGTCAGTGACCTCTGCTTGTAATATTTTGGTTCTCTGCTCAGTTATGAGCTTGCTGTAATAAATTTTGTGTCGTAGGGTCACTGTTGTGTTACCGATTCTCCACTGGATATCCTCGAGCTCAAGGTTAAGCTTATGTCAGACAGAGGTATGGGATTTGTTTAACCCTGATCCCAGGGGTGTCACAGGTTTTGGTATCAGAGCAGTACCGACTGTAGGAAAACCTTGCTATTGGTTGATGTTGAGTCTAGTGCTTGTGAAAACTATTTTCAAAGATGAAAAGTATTTGCGAAAACACTAGTATGCTTATTTTTCTTCTTATCCAGTTTCGCTCTAACTCTGGGTTATCTTATCTGGTGTTGACTTTGGAAAAGTTTTGATACCTCTTCTAATCTTTCAAAGCTGAAGTGCCTTTTGGGCATGTCGTTTCTCAGCCAGTTGACCTAATGTTTAGTTCTTCAGAGTTGTGTGTGTAGTGAATTCCTTGTTCCCTTTTGTTCCTGTTCATCTGAGAGATTCCTTTCTATCATGATCTCTCTATCTTGTGGGTCGATAATATTAAGTTGTTGATTCCACAGTGTTCTATTCTAGGCTTCGAGGTTTCCTTTCGCCTCGTGTGCGTCCTTTTTATTTGTTTGGGTACTTCAGAAGTTGTTTCTTCTCTTGGAAGCTACCTCGTGGTTACTATCTTGAAGTGTACGCTATGTCACTCAAGCAGTAGATATTCCTTTCTTTGGGTTTTAACCCATGGACTTGAACCTAAGATCCCCGATTGTGCTGGATTCTGGTGTTGTGAATCTTGTACATGAAGCTGACCTTTAACCCAAAATCCTTTCTTTGACCCTTTTCGTTAATGTTCACACATTACCTTAGGATGGCTGGTATTACAATTCCGGCCTTCAAGCTTGTGGTATTTGTCACGAATGAATTATGACAACTAAGGACTTCCCCTACCACTAGCTATGGTAGATGTTCTTTAATGGAACTAAATAGATCATGACAAGAGTACTCCTCGTGAGTCTCACATCTATATTCGTGACTCTGCCACACCTTACCTCTTCTATGCATTTGTTTTCGGAAGAATGTTAATCTATGCATCCACATCTCAGGATTCTATCCTGAGCATGTTCTTCCTCGCTTGTTGTTGTCTGACCTTTGTCTACCAGTTGGTAGCCAAGTAGTAAATGTGCATTGGTGTCTTCTGATGCAAGATACTCTTGTGGTCCGTCTATACAAACCATTTCGAAATGTCTAGGAGAAACAAACTCCAGTACCTCGTCATTTCTAGGACCAGGTCAAAGTGTTGTAATCCACAGATTAAGAGGCATTGAGTGTCTCCTATCTGTTCTATCTTAAAGTATCACACTCTTTTATACTAAGAGGTCGTGCCGAGTTCCATGACCCCTTAATGAAGTGATGCTCTTACACCTCTTTACCCACCCCCCCTTTGAGCTTTGGCGCTCGTGAGTGATGCATGTGCGTAATAATGTGGCCATATGAGATTCTTAGCAATTATTATTGTTTTGAACCCTAAGGACATTCGACTCATCCTTAGCATGATTGTTTAACCTTATCACTAAGCAAAGGATGATTATGCTACCAAGTCCGATATTCCGGTACGCTCTCTTCGGTCGAAGAGTTAGGCTTGTGCCGAAGCTCTGAGACCACGTCCTCTTGCCTTACCAAGCAAGTTCCCTCTCGGACTAAGTGACATATCGGTGGTTCATGGTATTATAGATGTGTACTAGAAGTATCGCCATGTTGCCACATGACTGTGTTGTCAAGTTCTTGAGCAATCAAGTTCTCTGAACTGTTCTTTTCTCCAAGGATCCATACTGGATACCCCTGAACTAGTTGGTTGAGCTTAAACAACAACTTGGAGAGTTGTAAGACAAAAGTTCTATCCAACTCTGTTTATTTTTAAAGGGAGGTCTACTTTTGTTTGTGACAAAGAAAGATAGTATTCCATTCGTGGATATATTATTTTCCCCACCATTGATTTTATTTGGGTTATCGTCAAACCAAACTCAGTTCCAAGAACTATCTTGATGTTGTTTCTTCTCGTGATGTTTCACTTGAGTGCATCTTCATGTTCTTTGGTCTGACCAATATGTTTGCCTCGTTCAAGCAACATATGAGTCCATCTTCTTGGAGTGTTTTGTAAGTTTGTTTTAGAGCCCATCGATGACATCCTTATCTTCTCCATTCTAGACAAGATTCATATGGAAAAGTTGACATTAATGTTGGAAACTTTTGAGAACCGTCTTTGAGTCATCTCGAAGTATGTGTTCTAGATGTTAGAAGTAACCTTCTTTGATTCACGTGCAACTATTGAAGGATGTCGTCATGAACTTGAGTAGAGTTATCTTTGTTCATCAAGGATACATGTGTGTTTTATTGCCAGTACTTTATGTGTGTGCAGCTGTCTTCCGACAAGTTGCTAAATACATGGGTGTAGAAATCTAGCTCATCTTTTGGAGCTTTACACTGTAGTTCCTATCTTGAGAATCTAGTGACTTTACCTCTGTGTAAATGTTACAAACTTTCGATTCGGACATGCTGAGTATGAAGTATCGTCCCACCTAACCAAAGCTGAATCTCAAGCAGCAACAATGGTTGGTGTTCCTCAAGGTTTTGACATAGGTCTCTTTGTAAATCTGGCAATATTGAAGTAATGGTTGACACACTTAGCCGGAAAGACCTTTTGCCATATTCTCTTGAATCAGCAAAAACAACCACTCTTCATGAGGCATCTTCTATGATTTATCATATGAGTTGTTCTTATGGTTCACTTTGTATCCAAAGTCCGACCTTTACTTGATGATTGATTTCTCGAACATCAAGGAGAAAATTTAAAGTTGTGTTGCTAAATGTCTCTCGGTCGATCCTCCGGACCATTTTATGTTGGCAATAATTTTGTTGTGCCAAGTAATTGAAGTCTGAGAATGAATTTTCTTTCTTCTCGTGTCATCAGGAATCTTATTAACTATTCATCTTGTGGTGTAAAGTGATATCATGATCTTTTGCAAAGATCTTGATAGACTTGGATGAATAAATAGTTTCCTTTGTTCTCTCAACCATGTTTCAGGAGTGACTATGATTTTGGTAATATGTAGTTCCTCTTGATACATGTTCCTGGTGACTCTTACGAGTCCTCTCCACCAAAACACCTTTCTGTCTTGGCCTTCTGTTGAATGAAAGAGTGACCCTTCTGTGTCAAAAGTAGTTCAACAGCTTGGTTTTGTTGATCCATATCTTTGCAACCTGAAATCTCTACTTAAGCCATTTAGTAGAGGTTCCCTATCAAAGTCTGTGGTCATGTTCTTTCTGTTGGAAGCTTTCTTCTTCAGAAGCTTCAAAACCTCCTGTAAGTTCCATGGTCTCAATCCTCATGAAGACCATCTATCTAAACAAACTTGAAACCTTCTCCTCTTGTTCCTCCGCTACCTTGATGTGTTCCATGTTATCATCTCAGAGTTGTTTTTAAACACTCCATCCATGAGTTGACCATGATATGCTCGGTTTGTTGTTTAGTGTGTTCCCTCTTATCTTTAGAGTGACCTTGTTTCCTTCTCTCTGTGTCTCTTTTCCTACCTTTGGAATCTCGGTTCGAGATTCTCGTAAGGGGGATAGAGCTGTAACACCCCAGTTTTAGTTAATCTATATTAGGGTTTGCTTTGTGCATCATGAGCATCATGCCTTAAAATTTGCATCCAAAAGGAAATAAACAAAAACCATAAAACCCTACTCTCCCCCTCTATTTGAAAAGCATTCAAACTATTTTGAATTTGAAAACTACCAAAGTGTGTGGAGCCCAATCTGAATAAAAGGGCCCTTGCAATATTTTCTATATATTTTTTAAACCTTCTGGTATTTTTGAAATAATCTAAAACAAATTTGAAATGGTTTTATAAATGGGAAAGTGAAAACAGAAAAAGGAAAAGTGTTTTGCAAATAAAAACAACAGCCAGGCCGCAGCCCAGCCGACCCAAGTCCCTTTCCTCTCTTCCCTCTTGCCCGCATTACAGTGACCCAGAGCGGCCACGTGGCTGATGCGCTCCAGCGTCGCCTGTGTCGTCTTCCTCCTCTGGCAAGCAGCTCCCTGTCGTTTCCGACGTCGTTCGTCGCCTCCGCGATGCGCGCCCCGCGCCGTGATTCCCGCCGCCGCTCTGGAGGCCGATAAGACCCTGCGCCGACGACCTCGCTCGCCCTTATCCTCTCTTTCTTCCCGCGCGCTTCCTCTCTCTTTATAGTAAGCCCTGAAACCCTAGCCGGCCAGGTGCCGCTCGTCGCCGTCGCTCCCGGCCTCCCCTCACCTATCTGATGCCGCCACGAGCACCGCCGTGAAGCTAGCTCCCTCCTCGCCAATGGAATCGACGTGGAGTGCCCTGAATCGCTGGAATCGAGCCCGTCTTCTCCGGCACCGACAAGCTTCGTCGTCGACATAGCCGACGCTTTGGTCATCGCCTCGCCTCTCCACCACCACAAACCGCTCTGGGGTGAGCTAATAGTGCTCAGGCGCCCCTCCGTTCGCCCTCTTTCATTCTGTAGCGCCGCCGCCGTAATCACCTACAAGCACTGCCGCCGCCGCTTGCCGTAGCCGCGTCTCCGGTGACCCAAAACCAGCGGCGCCGCTGTAGTTAGGCCCCTAGCGTGGCGCTCATTCGAACCCGCCCCTCCGTGCGTCCACGCTTTCCCTCTAGCGCCGCCAACCACCGCTGACCTATGTGCCCTCCGGCGAGCCAACGTGGCGCCCGTGTGGCGCCGACGTGGCGCCTACGTGACAACCACGTGTGCGCTGACCCCACTTGACCGCGTAGCCACTGACCTGGCCATAGGGCCCGAGGATCGTGGCTAGGCTCGCCAAAAAACAAAACAACCCCTAGCTGATGTCATAATGATGCAATAAACCTTTTTAAATAATTTCAGAAATTGATTACAACTTATAAAATCAATAACTAATTCATTATAAGTCAGAAAAATACAAATAATATATCAAAATGTTTAGAACAATGAAACCTAGCTGTTTAAGCTATAATCATACATTGTTCAACAATTTACATTGAAAGTTTAATTAGAGAACATAGTAACCCTCATAGGTGATTCCGGAGTTCTTCTGAGTTAGGGTTTTCACCCCTCGGAACCCCGATTAAACTGTCGAGCATGTTTTAGGGTTACATTTCAATACAAATTAACTTGTCATATCATCATCATTGCTTGAGCATTGCATTGATGCCATGTGTTGATTGTTTCCCTCTCTTTCTGGTGTTTGGTTCTTCTCTGGTAGAATATGATATCGAGATCGAGATCGAAGCCAGAGATCAACACCATCGAAGATCGAAGAACAATACTTGACCAAATGTAACCAAGTCAAGTACAAGGCTTCCGAAGATCTATCTATCTGCTATCAACTGGCAAAGTCAAGCATAGCCCTACCATGATATAATCTTATGATTTCGAAAGCATTTCTACTTGCCATGTTGCATACGATTCTACTGTGGTCTTTATTCGATAGATAGAGTATCCTATCTATTGCATTACTCCCTTGAGCTTATATTACCTGATCCACTGCTCCTAGCATAACTAGGTTTGGCTTGTGTGCACTGCTAGAGCTTATATCTGTGTCTTGCTTAGCGATGCTTGGCTGTTGAGTCTGGTACATCCAGATGATGTATCAGATGCAGAGAATCTAGTATGATAGGAGAACATGATGAGATGACATCAGTGATATGAGATTAAACATGCTAACGCTTGTATGGGAGGCCACGGTGGGATGTGGTTTTTCTAGTCCCATGCTCGCCTCCCCTAGGACCCAATGTTCTTGCCTCTTGAACCAAGACGAGCGTACAAACATACGGGGCCATGGGAACCCCTTGATTGACTAACTTGCCTAGTAGATTCCATGAGTCACATAGTTCGGGCGTTCCATTTGACATGCATTCTGGATCTTCTCGAAGCCGGTGAAGGAGGTGCACTCATAATAGGTAGGTAAGCATGGTCGGGGTTGCTTGGGGTCGATGGAGCCCCTGGTAAATCAACCTCGCCTCACATCTTTAAGTACCGGCTTCGGGATTTGACCCGTTACGGCGGAACCATACTTATTGCGTGACTCATGGTCTTGGCGAAAGCAAGGTAAAGGTCGTGGTCAACCACCCTCTGCCAGCACACCAAGGAAGTGTGTCAAGTGGCATTAAGAGTCAGTTGGTACGTGTGGGTAAAGTTGTACACCCCTGCAGGGTAATAATCTTTCGGAAAGCCGTGTCCATGGTTATGGACGAGTTGGGAACGGACGTGATGATCATAGACAACTTGAACCTAATCGTAAAACTTGGCAGATCAACGTGTGCTTAAGGATGTTTCCTCATGGGGTACGAGGGGGTGATCCTAGTTAGGGTTTAGATGATGATGACTTGGTGGATATCAAAATATGATGATCAATACTTTGTAGATGTCGCTCTCTTATCCCCTTTTAAAATACTCTAAATAGACGAGCTTCTTCTCCCTCTTGTTTTATAAACAAAAGATGGCTTTATGCAAAACAACTCCACCAGCCAGAAGTTTTGTGGAGTACACCCTGTACTCACCCTTGCTTTGTTGATACTTTTGGCAGAGTAAGTGTTCCCTGAAGATCAGTTTGGTACTACATCGACATCGACGAGTAGCTTGGGGTTCCCGACTGGCAGCCTGGAATCTATGGGCTGGGACGTCATCGTTATGCTTCAGGACTCATAGGCCATTTGTTCAGTTTGCTATAATTAATACCATAATTTGCCATCTGTTGTTTGATGTTTGTGGTCAGTGACCTCTGCTTGTAATATTTTGGTTCTCTGCTGAGTTATGAGCTTGCTGTAATAAATTTTGTGTCGTAGGGTCACTGTTGTGTTACCGATTCTCCACTGGATATCCTTGAGCTCAAGGTTAAGCTTATGTCAGACGGAGGTCTGGGATTTGTTTAACCCTGATCCCGGGGGTGTCATTCATGATCCTATGAGATTCGATTAGGCAATACAACACGATACATAGACCACCATCCAACTACATCTATGACTAGAAGTCCACCTATGGGTTATCATCCGAACCCCCTCCAGTATTAAGTTGCAAGCAACAGACAACTGCTTTAAGCAAAGTGTGTAAGGTAAACAATCCAATTGTTCCATGAACATTAGACCGTTGTTTTCTCCCTAGTGGCAACAAAACATCTACAACCTTGATTTCTGTCACTTCCCTTAGATTAAATATATGCATGGACCCACTATCGAGCATAAATACCCCCTCTTGGAGTCACTAGCAACTACTTGGCCAAGATATCTACTAACAACAGAGAGCATGCAAGATCACAAACAACACCGACATGATAGAATCAATAAGACAAAACCGGATCCCCGCAAACACAACATGCATGATTACAAGTAGATGAGATCTTGATCATGAAAGGAGCTCACAAGATCTAAACATGAAAGCACAAAGGAGGAGATACAACCATCTAGCTACTACATGGACCCATAGTCCAAGGTGGAACTATTCACGCTTCATACCGGAGGCTGGCATGATGAAGAAGGCCTCCGGGATGATCTCCCCTCCGGCAGGGTGTCGGGAAGAGCTTCAGATCCCCCCGATATAGGGACGATGGTGGAGGCGGCTACAGACGGTTTCGTGGAATATTGATCAGGTACTTAGGGTTTTGGCATCGGGGGCTTCTTATAGGTGAAGAGGCGAGGCAGGGGGTCGCCAGGGCGGTTGCAACGCCCAGGCACGAGCCCACCTTGGCTGCGCGACCAGGGGTGTGGCCCCCTGGTGGCCCTCCTCCATCTCGTATTCAGGTTTCGTGTTCCCCACGGTAAAATATTGGCTTTGGCTTTTGTCCCGTCAAATTCCGAGAATATTGATTTTCTGCCTTTCTGGAACCAAAAACAGAAGAAAACAGGCAACTGGCACTGTGGCATCTTGTTAATAGGTTAGTACCAGAAAACATATAAAAACACCTCAAAGTGTAGAAAAAGCAAAGAAAAGTAGATACTAAACAATCATGGAACATAAAAAATTATAGATACGTTTCCGACGTATCAAGCATCCCCAAGCTTACCTCCTGCTCATCCTCGAGTAGGTAAGTGATAAAAAGAATAATTTTTGAGGTGACATGCACCATCAAAATCAAGATCAAACCATTTGAAAGCATTGAAAACTAGGATCAAAGAACACTAAACATGAGTATGAAAGATGGAGTTCTAACAGTAAGACAAAGTAACTATGCATGCAACATGAAAGGCTACAATCAAAGATCATGAATAACATGCATTGAAAAATATTTGTTTGTTTCACATACAGAAAACATAGCATAGCGGCAATCAGCTTGTCCCTCATGGAGTAGCAAATAGATGCATAGGACACCTTCAAAGTTCATAAGAGTGACTAGATACAAATAGCACAAGAACAAGTAATACCAACAATATGCATCAATCAATAAGTTTTGGGACAATGCACATAGAACTAAGAATGGCAACTAAGCTCTCTTAACTGGTGCCTAAAGGTAGAAGGTGAAGACTCAATATAATAGTGGAAGAAAGGCCCTTCATATAGGGAAGCAGGGATTTCAAGTTCCAAAAAGAGCTTCCAAAAATTATGGTACTTGTTAGCTTTCAGCCCTCATTGCCCCGATCATAAGCATCTTGAAGTGATTAAGGTTAAAGTGAACAAACTATGAAGTATATTCTTGACAAAGTATAAGTTAGAAATCTCATGTCCCTTGAATACGAGGGCCACTCCTCATGCTACTCAACTTTAGTCACCTGTAAGTTCTTGTCATAGTAAGTACATGTGTATCATAGAGAACCGCCAACGGGGTACCCCTTGCACATGGTACAAGAGCTATCCCATAACCAAAATGACAAGGCAAGCAGACAATGAGCATCTCAGCAATCTTCTTATTTACCATGGGAATATGGTGCTTTTTTCTCTCTTTCCTATTTTCAATATGTCTCTCTTTTTTATATAAGAAGAATGCTTCATAGATGTCACTATGGTGATGCTGCAAGTTTCCACCATGATTAGGCATGGATTAGGCTAGCGGCCCAGGCGTTTCTCTAACACACATACATGACTCCATGGACTTACAAGCTCCCTTTTTATTTCACACTGACTCCATAGACAAAAGAGTATGATATCAACTGTGTACAATGTACAAGTGCAATGTTAAAAGCGTTCCCCGTGACAACATGGTTCTGCTAATTCCAACGTATAAGTGCAAGCATATACAACATAGATGACACAATGGTTCAAGTTTATTAGGGGCAAGAAAAATAAAGTGTGCCATCAAGTTTGTGAGAGCTTTAATCACTAAGTTTTCACATAACAAAATACTTTTTAATTGGAAGATAGATGAAAACAAGAATATACTTGGAATGGTGTAACACACCATGCATAGGAATTTATAGTGGACACTTTGGAATAACTTAGTTTCTTGGGAGTTGGATGCATGAGTAGAGCTTACTCATACAAGTGGAGGCTAGCAAAACACTGAGAGCGACCAACTAAGAGAGCAATAATGGCCATAATCATGCAGAGCGACAAAACATTACTAATCAAAGCATAAAGTGGTACTACAAGTCAATGACTAAATGATCATAGAGGCTATGGTGACTTGTTCATAGTCATAATATGGTGTGAGCATGTGCCAAGTTAACCCAAAGAAAGTATCAAAGGAGAATACCACAATACTATGCTTTTGCATGCTAAAACAACGCATGATTCTTTCAAGGCACACTAAGCAATCCCAATTGTTTGGAACAAGTCATGCTACAGCAATAATCAATAAGCATAAGGTCAAAACAACATCTAGAATGACATGCTAAAGTCTAAGTCACAGTCAACGCAAGCTCCTCTTGCACTATTCAAGCAAGAACTTTCTACTCATTTCCAACAACAATCAACTTATTTGAAACAACACAACGAGAGCGGGGGTACAAACTACTTTATTCAAGCAAACTAATCAAACTAAGCAAAGCAAACGAAAACTAAGACGCTCCAATATCAATACAACAATGCATGAAACAATAAAAACGAAGTGTCTAGAAAGACCGGAGCATTTTATTGATGAAGAAGGGGATGCCTTGGGCATCCCCAAGCTTTGACGCTTGTACCTCTTGGATATTTCTTGGGGTGACATGGGGTGGCATCCCCAAGCTTGAGCTTTTGTCCATTCTTCATCTTATTACATCATTCTCTCTTTACAGCTGAAAATTTTCATTCATACAAAACTTCACACAATATTCATTAGAAACATTAGTGTATTCAAAAGATAATAGACCATTGGGTTTAGCTTTAGAACAACGAAACTTTCACTAAAAACACTAGCTATTGTAGCAATTCTCTCAAAAAGCTCAATTTCCCAAAAAGAACCCAAAAAGGAATCAATAATGCTCTGTTTGGAAGCATAGAATTGAATTCAGGAAATGAATTAGGTGGGAATTCCAAACCTGCCAGGAAAGGAAATAACTGCCAATTTGAATTATATTGTTTGGCTGGCTTGAAATTTGTTGTTGGAATTAGAGGGTGCTATTCAATTCCATTTTCTGTTTGGATGTACAACTCATGGAATTGGATTTCTTTTGCCATTGGTTACTTTATACTTGTATATAAATGTATGATTTTTTGCATGTGTGTATACTTGAATGTATATATATAATTTTCCACACATAATAACATTAAATAATATGAATAAGATCACAAGAAGCATCCTAGGTTCCTCGGTGCCATCAAAGTACTAACATAAGCTAAAGCAAGACATGATATCTCAAAATACTTCTTCGTCAACATTATTTTTTTCTTTTTCTTCTTCCGTTCTCTTCAATATTGTAAGCAACCAATTCTTGTTGGAGACATTATGATGCTACAATGCACACACCAATTGTACATGAATCTTTTGGAGATATGATATTGAACTTTAAACATCCATACATGATACAGATATTTAACTAAACTTTCATACATGAAGAATATTAATATTAAATCACATCCACACTAGGCAAACATCAAACTATAGTCAAAAGTAGAATTTTTATATCTCAAATTGTCCTCTGCTGCCACTACTTAATAAACCCAATCATGGTCTATAAAGGTGAGCCTGCAAACTCAAATCTTGTTTGAAGTGTGAATAGTAAACTTGATTTAACTCTTTAATCTAATGACACATTTCTAATTCTAATGACACGTTCGTGGACTTATCTCTGGTACCTAACTCCATGGTATTTTTGAAATGCTTCTCCAAATATTCGTGGAGTGCAAACACACACTAGCTAGTACCTAGTACCTACGATGTCTTGCACTATATCCACAAGGGACACCGGGATCTGATTCATCGGTGTCACCTCATGTCAGGTCGTTCCTTTTTCCATACACACACTAACCTGCTGCAATGTCAGAATCCAATGGCAGCAGATGGCCAGAACGGGGCGTTGTGGCCTGAACGGCTCCGCCCAAACATCTGCCATCGCCGTCCACCATTCGTCTGCCGTGGTTGACACTCCCGTCGTCGTGTTGGTCGTGCCCACGACTAGGGTTCAGGCCGGGCGGGTAGGAAGGTGGCCAGGGCGAGGCGAAGCACAAGAATGTTCTTGCGGGGAAGATGGATGCCAGGGGAGAGGGAGGAAAGGGAAGGGAGAGCCAAACCTAGGCCGCCGCCGGGGTGCTTCCTGGACCGCGAACAAGGACGCTAGGTAGGGGATGGTATGTTATATTCTCTATCGTACCACTTCTCTCTCCCGATTTCCGGATGGTTTCCGAGGTGTGGAGGTCTGAATCGGGGAGGGAAGTTTTTGCGTGTGAGCTAGCCCCGCGCGGAATTGGCCCTAAATTCCACTGTTTAATTCCTAGCCTATCCAAACGCTCGAATTAGGGGCCTTAATTCCAATTCCCTGATTCTAGGCCCAATTATGTCCAACCAAACACAGTGTAAGAAGCAAATGCAAATAATGGCAGAAATCTATCAAAACAGACCAACAAGTAGAAGCTGATTTTTTCGAAGACCTTCTGTTTCTCAAATATTTTTTATGAACTAACGAAAGTTATCTAACATACTGAGGGATTTATTTGTAAAATATTATCTCAATCCGACTTATATAGATTCCTCACGAATTTTTATGGTGAAGCACAAAAATCTGTTCCAGGAGAGCAACTCCCCAAATCTTAATTCCCTCTCATTAGAGGTCATTCTTTTTTTGAAATTAGAGATCATTCTTGGCACAAAAAGCAAACAAAAAGGATAAGGAGAGGTCATTACTGAAGTAATAACTTCCAAGACTCAAGAAAACTCTTGGGTTATCTCCCAACAAGTACTTTTCTTTAATGCCTTTAAGTTAGGCACAAGAAGCAAGAATCAAGTATTTTCAAATGAAGAAGCATTAACATCAAACATTTCTTTCAAAGGAGGAGCAAAAATCAACTTCTCTCTCCTCATAGGAAAGAGTTCAATACCTTTCTTGAATGGAAATTGATATTTAATGGTGCCTTCTTTCATATCAATGATGGCACCAACAATTCTAAGAAAAGGTCTTCCCAAAGTAATAGGACAGGAAGCATTGTATTCAACATCCAAAACATAGAAATCAACAGGGACATAAGCATTGTTAACCATAATAAGAACATCATTAATAATCTCCATGAGTTTCTTCTTAGCATTATCATTAAGTGGGACATCTAAATAACAATCTTCCAAAGGTGGCAAATCAAGCATTTCATAAATCTTCCTTGGCATAATAGAGACACTAGAACCAAGATGACATGAAGCTTTGAGATCAAAGTCATTCACTTGCGTATTAATAATGGGTTCCCAACTATCTTCTACTTTCCTAGGAATAGAAGCTTTGTGTTTTAACTTCTCTTCCCTAATTTTAACAAGAGCATCTGTAATGTGTTTGGTGAAAGCAACATGCATATCACTAGCATCAGGACTTCTAGCAAGATTTTGCAGGAACAGAATCACTTCAGAAATATTGCAACCATCAAGATCAAAATCAAACTTAGCATCACTAGTAGTAGGCTCATTGGGCTTAGGCATTGTAGGAGGAGGAATAGGGACTTCTTGTGGTTTAGTGGCATCCATATGGGTGGTGGTGATGGTGCACACACTATTGTTTCTAGCAATTTCATCTTCCATTTCCCACTTAGCATGAAGTTGGGCTAACAGTCTAACATTTTCATCAATAGTAACTTGCATGGCATGAGTAGCAGCAAAGGTACTTTCCATGGTTTCAGGTTTAGCAGCCATTTTATTAATCAAAGAGGACTGTGCTTCAGACAAAGAAGAAATATTTTTCTCAATATTCAAAAGCTTTTCCTCCATAGTCTTGTTGAAAGTGGTTTTCTTACTAATAAAGTTTTTGAGCATGACTTCAGTTTTAGAGGGGGCACTTCTAGCATTGTTGTAGGAGTTTCCATAGGTATTGCCATTATTAGGAGGATAAGGCCTATAATTGTTGTTACTACCAAAATTATTCCTATAGGCATTATTGTTGAAACTGTTGTTTCTAATGAAGTTCACATCAACTTGCTCTTCTTGAGCAACCAAAGAGGCTAAGGGAATATTATTAGGATCTAAAGGAGCTTTCCTATTAACAAGCATAGCTATGATAACATCAATCTTGTCACTCAAAGAGGAGGTTTCTTCAACAGAATTTACCTTATTACCATGTGGAGCTCTCTCAGTGTGCCATTCAGAATAATTAACCATCATATTATCAAGGAGTTTTGTTGCAGCACCCGAGGTGATGGTCATAAAGGTACCTCCAGCAGCTGAATCCAACAGGTTTCTTGAAGAGAAGTTCAAACCTGCATAAAAAGTCTGGATAATCATCCAAGCAGTAAGTCCATGAGTGGGACAATTCTTAACGAAAGATTTCATTCTTTCCCAAGCTTGAGCAACATGTTCATTATCAAGTTGTTTAAATTTCATAATATCACTTCTCATATATATAATCTTAGCAGGAGGGTAGTACTTTCCAATAAAAGCATCTTTGCACTTAATCCAAGAATCAATACTATTTCTAGGCAAGGATATCAACCATTCTTTAGCTTTTCCTCTCAAGGAGAAAGGAAACAACTTGAGATTAATAATATCTCCATCTATATCTTTATACTTTTGCATCTCACAAAGTTTAACAAAGTTATTGAGGTGGGCAGTAGCATCATCAGAACTAGCACTAGAAAATTGCTCTCTCATCACAAGATTCAACAAAGCAGGCTTAATTTCATAAAAGGTAGCATCAGGAGCAGGTGGAGCAATATGAGTGCTTAGGAAATCATTGTTGTTTGTGCTAGTGAAGTCACACAACTTGGTGTTCTCAGCAGAGTTCATTTTGGAAAAAGTGGAGCAAGCCAAAAGCAGCAGCAACTAGAGCAGCAACTAATTTTTTTTGTGTTTTTTATAAGAAAATTCAAACCAAACTAAACTATTTTTTTGGAATTTTTTATAACAAGAGGCAAACAAAACCAAGCAAAATAAACTAAGAAAAACAAAAACAAAGTAAAGACAAAGGTTGAGAAGGACTCACCTTGTGAAGACGTCCTTAGCCTCCCCGGCAACAGCGCCAGAAAAAGGCTTGATGAGTGCGTGAACACTTTGTTGGGAGACCCCAAGAGGAAGGTATAATGAGCACATTAGCAAGTTTTCCCTCAGAAAGAAACCAAGGTTATCGAACCAGTAGGAGGAAGGAAACGACTCAAAGGTGTTGCTAGCAACTTGGAGACCTGCGCAACACAAACTCAAGACTTTGCCATAATGAACGGTGAGGTTGTCGATCTCACTGGTTTGCTGTAATAAAGGATTAAATGTATGGTGTGGAAGGTGATGGTGGTTTGCAACAAGTAAACAATAACAGTGGAAGATGTATCAATGGTAAAGATTGGACCGGGGTCCATAGTTCACTAGAGGTGTTCTCCTTAGATAAACAAACATGGCATACTGGGTAAACAAATTATAGAAGGGCAATTGACATGACTAATCAAGGCATATCAATGCAATACTAGACATTCATGATCCTATGAGATTCGATTGGGCAATACAACAAGATACATAGACCGCCATCCAACTGCATCTATGACTAGAAGTCCACCTTTGGGTTATCATCCGAACCACCTCCAGTATTAAGTTGCAAGCAACAGACAACTGCTTTAAGCAAAGTGTGTAAGGTAAACAATCCACTTGTTCCATGAACAGTAGACCATTGTTTTCTCCCTAGTGGAAACAACACATCTATAACCTTAGAGATTTCTGTCACTTCCCTTAGATTAAATAGAGGCATGAACCCACTATCAAGCATAAATACCCCCTCTTGGAGTCACTAGCAACTACTTGGCCAATATATCTACTAACAACGGAGATCATGCAAGATCACAAAAAACACCAACATGGTAGAATCAATAAGATAAAACCATTAATCAATCTGACTTAGTAATCTTAATATCCATCGGATCCCCGTAAACACAACATGCATGATTAAAAATAGATGAGATCTTGATCATGAACGGAGCTCACAAGATCTAAACATGAAAACACAAAGGAGTAGATACAACCATCTAGCTACTACATGGACCCGTAGTCCAAGGTGGAACTACTCACGCTTCATACCGGAGGCTGGCATGATGAAGAAGAACGCCTCCGGGATGATCTCCCCTCCGGCAGGGTGCCGGCAAGAGTTTTAGATCCCCCCAATCTAGGGACGATGGTGGCGGCGGCTATAGACAGTTTCGTGGAATATTGATCGGGTACTTAGGGTTTTGGCATCAGGGGCTTCTTATAGGCGAAGAGGCGAGGCAGGCGGTTGCACCCAGGCAGAAGTGTGGCCCCCTGGTGGCCCTCCTCTATCTCGTATTCAGGCTTCGTGTTCCCCACGATAAAATATTGATTTTGTCGTTTGTCCCTTCTAATTCCAAGAATATTGATTTTTTTCCTTTCTAGAACCAAAAACAGAAGAAAATAGGCAACTGACACTGTGGCAACTTGTTAATAGGTTAGTACCAGAAAATATATAAAAACACCTCAAAGCGTAGACAAAGCAAAGCAAAGTACTAAACAAACATGGAACATCAAAAATTATAGATACGTTTCCGAGAAATCAGTCCCGAATCATTTTGATTCGGGATATGGTTTTTCTATAGGGATTATACCCGAGTGGCCAAAAGTAGTGATGAAACATTCATTAATTTCCGTTTCGCTAAATTTTGGCAGTCATATATGTTCCATTTTTAGCAAAGATCTTGCCGAAATTTTGTTTTAAATTTGTAATTTATTGTTTATATATATTATACTATGTAACAGTGTGATCTTTAAATTTGTAGTTCGAATATGTCCGGAAAAGACCTCGCCGTGTCCTCACGACAGCGAGGAGGACGAAAGAAGAAGAGTGGATCATGGATATATGGCAGACGTGTTTACCGATTGGCAGGGTGGGCCAAAGATGGAGGAGGGCAACTATGTAGCTCATACTTCAGATGAATAAACCGACGATAACAAGATCGGTGGAGAGTTTGCTACTGTACTGTTTAGGAATGTGGAATGTTTTCGCGGTATGGATAAGCCCAGTTACACTTTCAGGTTTCCAGTTGTTTACAACCATTGGCATAAACCCCTGGGTCCATCGCGGAGCCCGGCTGACTTCGTAGAGGGTAGCTAAGAGGGGTGGCCCCTGAAATTATTTATGAATCTTGCGAATGCGTCGTGATGCCTCATTAGGTTTTTATTTGGTTTTTCCGAGGTTGATCATGCGTGTGTTCCTATTTATACACCCCTGCAGGGTAAATCTTTTTGAATATCATATACGCGGTTATGGACGACTTGAAGCACAGTTTCTCGATCATAGACAACTATAACTAAAGTACCATTTTTAATATGACTAAAACTTGACTAATAATAGTGTAATATTCATGGAATGATTAATAAAATTGCCAACGAATGAGATGTTCTTCCGCCTTCTCGTTCGGGGAACGGGAAGGAGGGCGAGTGATGTTTATTTATGTTGATATATCTATTGGGTAATTCACTGTTGTTAATTTAACGAGCGTCCGTCTATCATTGGTTAGGCAGATGTTGTAGCACGTCTCTATAGAACTGCTAGGATTTATTTTCACTGCAATTGCGTCGCCCTCATGTTGTTCCATTGAGATGCATAAAGACTTGTGAGCCCCCTAGGTCACACGATAAATATTGTTTAGATGGACAGATATACTCTGAGGAAGGTTACTGGGTTGGGGAAACCGATAATGGTGGCAACAGCCGTCAGGTGTAGAGATTTCGGGAAATGGAGATCCATGAGATCTGTAGGCGGGATGTGCTTATTTTCAGGACTTCTTATGACAATTTGCTTCTTATCCATATTTAGATCTTATTTTCCGCTTTCACTTGGTACTCTGATATATGATATATGATATATGGGGATGTATACTAAAATATTTTTTCTATATAGGATATTTGGATCTTTCCGTATGGCGTGAAATATTTCTATTTCGTTTAGATGGGCTGTCTCTGACGTACTGTTGTATGTCGCTGACATACACACTTATGTATATTTGTATGCATGCCTGTCGACTAAGCCGCTCGCAGTTGATATGATGTTCTTACAAAGTAGATAGGGTGGCTGGACGGTACCATGCTCTGCTCCGCTTAGACGGGGCCTACATGTGGGTGGTCCTTAGGCCTCTGCGGTAGGACACCTTATGCACTTTGGGTTCATCCTGATTTGTTGCTTAGAGCGTAATGTCCGAGATATTACACTATCGACTGTCGGGACGTGGTACCTCGGTTGCCAGGACCCCGACACAAGCCCCTTTCTCGGCTCTCTACTGTATGTAGATTTTTAGATAGGATTTTAGAATTAGTCGTCAAATTATTTATGTCTGTGATTTTATGTGTGTATGTTTCACTTTATATTACAAGTGGACTTCCACGTCTTAGTGTTATGTGCTCTAATCGAGGATATTTTACACACGAGATCGTGCGACAATACTACCTTCTCTGCCTCGCGTGAAGAGGGATCTGGCAATTATACTCTTCGGTTTGAGTAGGAGACTTCATTTTGTGAGCCGTGCCATGGATGCCAGACGCGTGCAAATCTGTCTCTTATGTTTGAACGTACGCGTCCTATGCGCTCGCGAAAATGGCTCTGATAGCGTCCCCGATTTCAGGTGTTGGAAGCCTAGATGTTTAATCCCACCTCAACAACTTAAAACGGTTTCGATCTGCTTATAAACCTAACAATGAGAGTTCGTTCATCCTGGTTCAAGGCTTTACCATAGGAACTCCAGTTCTTAGGGAAATGATTCGAATATGGTTTTTTTATCTTTCATGACGAGGTTTGCTTAGTGCAATAACCGAAATACACTTCGTCAAAGGTTGATTTTTGATATTCACGTGTTATTTAACGTTTTGTCTGACAATAGCTTCCTAGCACTATGGGGAAAAATCTCTTTGCCGTGTGGGAAAAAATCATGACAAAGACATTAAGGAACTCGGCAAAGGCTTTGCCATTTATAGACACATTGAACATTTCGTTCAAAGTAATGTTAATGCTCACAACTTCCCTCTAGACCTAGCTGCTCTTGAAGTTCCATCTCTTAATGGATAAGGTTTTTCAACAGGCAAGCAACATGGGAACACGGTGTTTACCCAGGTTCAAACCTCCATAGGAAAAACCCTACTTCTACTTGTCTGCTCTTGATTATCAAAGGAACTGAAGGTTACAAGGGATGCCTCGATGATGATGGTGCGCAGATTTAATCTGGCGGGTGTATGTGTTAGGGTTTGTCGATGATCTTTCTTGCCGTTCTCTCCTGGCTTTTATATGAGGAGGCCAGGTCTCAGGATAAGGCCGAGTCGGTTACAAGTTGGAGTTTCTTGTTTCAAATTTTCTATCTTAAGCTAGCAGTATTCTCTAAGGAGTTGCACCCTTCATGGGTTGGGGCTACTCGAATCCTTCTAGGCTTCGTCATTAGGTATGGATCGTTACATAAGCTCCCGCTAGACCAAACCGAATAGGCCAATCTTGGATACCCAGGCATACCCATGTCACTAACACACTTGGCAAATCCTAAATTCCAAAACAAAAACTAGTTTTCCACGACACGCCGCCGTCATTCAGCGTCGCGTCCCGAGTCACCTGGCTACACCTCGCCACCCGAGGGCAGCGTCATCGGTAGCAACTATCCTATACACCGCCGCCTCCATCTAGTCGTCGTCCTCAAGCCCGACGCCCCCGTATTTCTCAAGTCTGTCGCCGCTGTCCTTAAGCACGCCGAAGTAGGAGCACCTCCCGTTGAGGAGCTAGAGTGCCGCGCATTGAGGGATGGAGTGCCGCAGCCGACCGGGAGGTTGGGAGCGGATCAGAGACGTGCTTCGGGAGGGCTTCCTCGTGGACGTGCTCGGAGAGGGATTTGCCGACGATGGATTTTAGTGAGGCGGCGGAGCCCAGGGCGGTGGTTGGAGTTGGCTCCGGAAGGGTCTTCACGGGCAGCGGCGAGGGAATTTCTTTGCGAGAAGAGAGAGGAAAAATGAAAAGGGATAGAGCGAGGCAGGGGAAGTTTCTTTGCGTATGTGCCCGGTCACTGATCCGTGACCACCTTCCCTGCACAGCCATCTGAGCCATTCGTTCTGTATAGATCAAAGGACCCACATTATTCTTGGTCTTTGTCGAGTTCTTATACAAATACACATGGCAAAAACATTTGCCGTCGTAACCTCTCCGTCATGTGCGGCGAGTACGGCTGCGTGTCCGAGATGTTTGTCGTGATATATTCTTTGCCGTGTGTTCTTTCTATATTTTGCTGTGTGTTGTGTTTTCGCCGTGTGTTTTCCTTGCTATTTGCCGAGTTCTAATCTTTGTCGTGTGTTTTTGTGTTTTTCTCGATTGTTATCATGTAGTGCAGCTTTGTCATGTGTTTATTTGGAAAGACACGGCAAATCATATGTTTACTGAGTTCCGCGCACTTTTACACACGGTAAAGAGAGAAGTCTAGTTTATATAATACAATACTGATGTATTTGTTACTCGGACATGGAAATAACGGTTTTGGAATACTTCGGTTTTTACCAAAAATAAACTTTGATGACGAACAGAGTCTGCTGACCAAGTTTCTTGGCTACGCCGACCTATCAACATCGGTACACAATAAAGGCGAGCGTTACGCGTCTCCTGAGGGATTTATGTTTTTTATCCTTCGGTCCCAGTCAATCAGGTCCCTAGTCAATCACGTGTTCTCTTTTTGGTCAAATTCCTGCTTTTGTTAGAGAAAGTCTCGTTTGCTACAACTAGTTCCGATTTTGCTACATGTAGCAGAAAACGGTTCGCGTTAAAAAAAGAACAGCTCCGTCGGAGACTTCGCCGGAGACCTCGCCGGGGAGTTTGTAGCAAAAAAATTATGCTAATGTAACAAACCCGACCTCTTCTCTAGGAGACCTCGTCAGAGACTTTGCCAAAGATCGTGTAGCAAAAAAGTTACGCTATTGTAGCAAAAACGTAAAACGGTGGTAGCAAAAAAAAGTGCTACTGTAGCAAAACCAGAGAATGTTGGTAGCAGAAATATGCTAATATAGAAAAAACCGACCTCGCCGGAGACTTTTGCCAGGGACGTCGCCGAAGAACTCGCCATACATGTCGCAAAAAAGCTACGCTATTATAGCAAGACCGTACAACGTTTGTAGCAAAAAAAATTACGTCCTTGTACAACTTCGGCGGTGCTCCATGGAAAACATACAAAAATATTGTAGCACTTCCACGACAATTAAGTAGCAAACCAAATACGAATATGTAACAAGAAAATAACTAAAAGTAGCAACCACCGATCGCTAGTCTTAGCAACCACCGTAGCCCATGGTAGCATCCGTCGTCGCCCGTCGTCGTAGCAACCGCCATCACCGGTAGCAGAAACCATCGTCGCCGCTTGTAGCATCAACGTCCTGCAACCCCATGGGCTCGTGCCGCGGCGTGCGGGCTGCAGGGCGCCGTCGAAGACGCGCTGGTTGCAGGGAGAACGACGGCGCGCATGCTGGAGGGCACCGGTGGCGCACTGGTTGCAGGGGAGGGCAGCGACGCCGGAGTTGGTTGCAGCGGAGGGCGGCTGCGGGGGCGCGTGACCGGGAGCCCTCGGGTCCTGGACGAACGCGGCGGCGGCAACACACCGGGGGACGAACGCGGCGGCGGCGCTGTAACTGGTGGAGGCGGCGTGCGGCGGGGGCAGCACACCGGGGGACGAACACGGCGCGGCGCAGCAACTGGTGGAGGCGGCGCGCGTGGATCCGTCTCCATGAGTGAACCAAAGGAGAAGTAGTCCGCGTGAGGGGATAACGTTTTCCAGGTGGGCCCCATCATTGTAGCGTCGTTCCGGGAGGATGCGTGGGGCGCGGGGAGAGCGGAGGACGGGAGCGACGGGATCCCTGGGGGAGTCCAATCATTTTCCTTATTACATGAGTGCCATAAATAGGTAACTCGACGGTGTCAACTCTCAAAGCTGTTGCAAGTTGCAACATATTGCAGCCATAGGAAAAACGAGAAGAGGGTCCAATCGTGAACTTGCCAAAACAACAACCCAACTCCTTCCTTCCTTCCACCTTCCGGGTCGTTCCCTGGCACCTGCTTCCGCCGCTTGTACGAGACGTGGTCGGTCCGCTCCGGTCGCCTCTCCGATATTTAAGGATCGGCAAGCATGCTTTCGTTGTTAACCCCGCGATTTGTAACCGATCGAGCTCGTATTTGCTTGCGTCGGAGGAGGCTATTTATGGGCGCGGCAGCGTCGTCCAAGACGATGGAGGCCGCGGAGCAGCTCATCCAGCTGAGCGGCGGCTACGAAGACACTGACAGCGGGGTGTCGGAGAGAAAGAGCGCGTGTAGCGTCAAGGCCGTTGTCGAGGAGCAAAGAGGTAGCACGGAAGGGGTGCCGGCCGCGGTGGAGAGCAGCACTGCCGCCGGGAAGAGATGCGACAAGGTTGGCGCGGAAGACGATGAGGCCTTCATGGGCGGAGTCAAGAGGCGGAAGCCGAGGTTCCGGTCGCTGGCTGTCAACACCTCTAGTACACCCCAGGGGTTGGAGAGCGATATGGGCCTGAAGCTTAAGTGTAACTACCTCGGTGAATTACGCTCCTAGTACAAGCCTGGATGATCAGAAATGGTTGAAATAGTACGGTGGGGCCCAAATGCCACTCACAGGTAGACCTTTCGGCCGTCCCAACCATTTCCAAATATCGGGACAAGAACGGGCGGCGTAATCGGCAGGCGAAGGGATCAACTACATACACAAATGAGTATGTATGCAAGCCACCATACAATAGTACATCAGAGCCATTCCATCTAAAAAGAAAGGAAATATATAGCATATACGGCAAGATCCAAATATCCTAGATAGATATAATAGTTTAGGATATCTCCTCATACATCAATCAACAGAGTATCAAGCGGAAGCGGAAGACAAAATCCGAGTACGGATAAGAAGCAAATCGGCATAAGATGCCCCATAACTAAGCACATCCCGCCCACAGATCTCACGGATCCCCGTTCCCGGAATCTCTACACCGAATGATCGTTGTCCACATCGTCCGTCTCTTCCACCCAGTATCCATCCTGTGAGGGTACCTGTTCATCTGAACCAATAATTTATCGTGTGAGACCCTAGGGGTACTCAGCAAGTCTTTATGCCTCTAAAGGGGACACAACCTGGGGTGACGCAATTGCAGCAAAAGATAAACCCTAGCAATGCTATAGATACTCGCTAACCATCCGCCTAACCAGAGATAGACGGATGTCCGTGAATTAATAACAACAGTTATAACAGTTATAATGGTAATATCCACAGATCCATCCTCCTCCTCGCTTACCGACGAGGAAGCGGACGAACAACCCCCCATCCGTTGGCAGTTTTATTATCCATTCCGTGAGTGTTGCGCTATTTACTAGTCAGGTACCTAGTCTAGTCAAATTAAAAGCGGTACTTTAGTTATGCTTGTCTATGATCGAGAAACTGTGCTCCAAGTCGTCCATAACCGCGGACACGGCTTTCAGAAAGTTTTACCTGCAGGTGCACAAATAACAACACACTCGATATGCCTCGGAAAAACCAAATCAAAATCCAACGAGGCGATCACGACAAAGCGATCACAGGATTCAGAAATATTTCAGGCCACCCCATTAAGCTACCCGCCAATGGCCGGGCTCGAGACGGACTCAAGGTTTGTGTGACGGTAAACGATCGGGAACCCGAAAGTGTGACTGGGCTTGTCGACACCGAAAATCGTGTCACTTAACCTAAGCAGACAGTGCTCCTCGCTGACAATCGTAAATAAAGCAAGAAAGCATGGCATAAGTACAGGATAGTAATAAAACCTCAAACTAGTTGTGGCCCCAAGAAATAAGAATGAATCAAGCTCGCTCGGGGTTCATAAGCCTCCGGATGTGGATAAGCGAATATTCTTGGAACAGAATCAAGTACTGGGTCTTACGGGACACAAGTGAGCCTGAAAAACCAAATAGCAAATAGGGCTCACCGATGCCACTTTTATTAGTTATCCCATTACTACTCAGGTTAAGTTGTTTAGGTACCTCGTTATCCATCAGACACTCACATACCCTACACATGCTGTTCTACGACTCGCATGGCTCAAACAACTCCTGTAGTAATGGCTCATGGGATGGAGGAACAAGCTTGATTGGGGTTTGAAAGTAAAGGCTATACAATACTTGGGATTCAATTTAATGCAATCGACTCAATGATGCAAGAATAAGAAAGAGGCAATAGGTACTATATGTATGCAAGCATGTGGTAGTGCTTGCCTAGCAGCTCAGTTGAAGCAAGGAATGGATCTGGGTAGTTCTCCTGGTTCTCTTGATATATCCCCTGCTCAGCGTCTATTCGAAGAAGAACCAAACAAACAAGGGCCAACATAAATAAAGTGCACAAGCATATGTATAAATGCATCAAGCAAACAATCATGCCATGATGAATGATGCACAATTGGCATGGCAATAAAGTAGCATGGCATGGGTGAGGTGTGGCATACAATAACAAAGCATTTTATTGAGTTTTGGGCCCATTTTATTCCCATATTAGTTGCTGTACTCATTATATTTATATGATGCATGCTTCAAATCAAACCATGGAATGCATAAACAGAAAGGTCTCGTCGAGCTAATCATTTTAGACATATCATTTGTTAAATTTGGATTTATAAATCAAAAGTTATTAAATAAATAAGGCAAAAGGGCATTTATTGTAATTTTTAATAAACTTGGAAATTTTAAATGTCCAAGATATATTTTGAATTGCATATTTGAAATTCTCACATTTTTCTGATTTGAAAACATATATTATAAGTATTATTTGGATTAATATTTGAAAAGTTATTTAAAAACAGAATTTAATTTGAATTTGAATTAATTTGAATTAAGTTTGAATTCAAACAGGTATAGGAAAATACTTTTGTTACTCAGCTTAAGCCAGCCACAGACGCTGACGGGTGGGCCACGCGTTGACTCAGCAACACACGCGCTCGTAAAGCGTTTCACATGAGTCTTGCAGACCTGAAGAATGACAAGTGGGTCCGAGGCGCTGCGGACCCACGTGTCGTGAGCAGCGCGACGGCTGCAGCGGGCCGAGCTGGGCGCTGGTTGCAAACAGGAAAGCCGGGGTTTTTCTGCAGCGGCTGAGGTGGGGTCCTAAGGGCCTTGGTTGCACGAGCAAAACAGCAGGGTATGCAAAAGTGCACCGCCGTACTGTTCCTCTTCTCGCGTCTGAAGGACAGATCGGTGTCTGGCGGCGCGGTGTGGATCGAACCCGGCGTTCTTGGCGGTAGCAGCGGAGCAGCTTGGCAAACTTAGTGTCGGGGAGGTCGCGGCCTAGATGTGGTCTGCGCTTAGCGAAGGGGCAGACGACAGAGCACTCCGACGATGAGGCCGTTCGACGCAAAGCCCAGCGAGACCAGGAAGTGCAGGCGGACCGTGTCGAGGTGGGGTTGCTCACGCGAGATCTTGTGAGTGTCTGTTCGGGCGGCGCTGGCGATCGCCGATGATCTGAGGCCGGCGATCTAGGGTTTCCTGGTGGGCGCTGATTCGCGGCTCCGGCCTTCTCCTCCATTGCGTGTATAGGCGTGGTGCAGTGCTCGTCTTGGTCTCTCGATCACCTCCCGGCGTGCTTGTCTGCAGGCAGTGTAGCCATGAGGCCGAGGTTGCGGCGATGGCGTGGCCGGTGGCGATGGAGAAGAGAGGGAGAGGCAGGCGCCTTGGGGTAGATCTGGGGAACAGAGGAGGCGTGTGGTGGGGGTAAGCGGAGGGGAGGAGAGAGGCGTGGGGAGCAGGTGGATGGGGAAAGGTGGCCTCGGTGCCTTTTCCTTCTCTCCTCGAGCACGTGCTTTCGGTCGAGGCAGGGGCAAGGGATGGCGGTGGGGCCAAGGCCAAGGGAGGCGAGGCGGGGCTGGGTTAGGGGCCCCTAGAGAGAGAGCTAGGGAGGGAGGTGGTAGCCTCGGGTAGAGCTAGGGTTGGGGTAGATGGGAGGCTCGGGCTAGGGTTTGTGTGGTGGAGGGGGTAGCTAGGTGGCATGGTGGGGCCAGCTAGGTGGGGCCAGAGAGAGAGAGAGGGAGGCCGAGAGAGGGAAGGTGTGGTGGTAGCTTAGGGTTTGGTCAAGATTAGGTGTGGATTATGGTTTAGGAGAGGGGGGTGATGATGGAGTAAGGTGATGGTCTAGGGCTTAGAGAGAAAGATGGAGTGGTTCGAAGCTAGGGGTTTGCTAAGGACAAGGTCAAGCCAAGAACAACTAAGATCAAACCAAAACAAAACAAGAAAAGAGGGGGAGGTGGTTTAAGCATGATCAGATAAGATCAAGCTAAAAGAGAGAGATGAGGGAGTGAGAGGATCCACCCAAAACCAAATAAAATCCAAATGACAAGCTAAAAGGGTACATGCATGGCCCATGCAAAATATTTAATGCCATGATGATTCTTGTGAAACAATATTATTTCATGGCATTATTATTATGCATCCCAAAATTGGAGTAAGGCCCAAGCAAAGGAATTTAGAAAGAATTCCAAGTGGAGTATATGGAGATGATCATATTGGATTATATTTGGAACTTGCTAGTGTGTATATGCCACTAGGTATTTAATAAGCCCACGAAAATAACCCAACATGATGATAACCCCAAAACCACACATATGGAAGTTAGGAAAAGATTCCACTCACAAGGCATGCAAAGGTGGCCATGTGGCTCTCATGTTTCAATATTGTGAAAACAACATGATGCCAAGATGAGAGCATGTGGAAAAAGAATTGGATCCATCCCAACCCACATGAGCTAGAGGTAAACCAAATAAGGTGCAAGGCTCATATTTAGTTGGGTGGTGGAATTATAAGGTGGTGAAAAGAAAGGGTGGTGAAGTTGAATAAAAGATATGCCCCCAACTCAACTTGGGCATTAAACAATATATCAATACCCAAATACAATATCAAGAGGCAAATACAATTAATAATGCATATGAGATAAGAACCAAATGAGCAAGGGTTTTATATGATGCTCAAATGCAAGGAGGCATGATGACATGAGCATGATATAATGATGATGCAACAATTATATATTTGAAGTAGCCATTATATTACTAGACCAAGTAGCATTACAATTGTTAGACAATTGGGATGCTACAACTCTCCCCCACTAAACAGGAATCTCGCCCCGAGATTCTAGGATGAAGAAGAAGACACGAAGAGGGTAGGATACTTAGCACGGAGATCATCTTCACGTTCCCAAGTGGCTTCATCAACGGAATGGTGCGACCACTGCACCTTGCAGAACTTGATGGACTTGTTGCGAGTCCTTCTTTCTGCGACTTCAAGGATTTTTGTGGGGTGTTCTTGATAAGACAGGTCTTCTTGGAGATTGATAAGCTCATGATCCACGGTCCTGCCGGGATCCTTGAAGCACTTCTTGAGCTGAGAGATGTGGAAAACATCATGGACCTTGAGTTTTTCCGGGAGCTCAAGAGCATAAGCAACTTCTCCTCTTCTTCCACGAATTTTGAAAGGACCGATGTGTCTAGGAGCCAGCTTTCCTTTGATACCAAAGCGGTGCGTGCCTCTCATGGGAGTGACACGAAGGTAAACGAGATCACCAGGGACATACTGCATGTCCGTGTGCTTCCTGTCATAATTGCTCTTCTGGCGACTTTGAGCAATCCTCAGATTTTCAAGAATGATGTGAACCTTCTCCTCCGCTTGAGTCACAATGTCAGGGCCAAACAAGATCCTTTTCCCTGCACCCGACCAACCAATCGGAGTTCTGCATTTGCGACCATAGAGAGCCTCAAATGGTGCCATCTTTAGACTTTTCTGGAAGCTGTTGTTGTAAGAGAACTCAGCATAAGGAAGACATTCTTCCCACTTCATGCCAAAAGAGATGACGCAAGCACGAAGCATATCCTCCAGAATCTGATTAATCCTTTCAACTTGTCCTTGCGACTGAGGGTGGTAAGCTGTGCTAAAGTTCAACTTTGTTCCCAAAGCATTTTGGAAATTCTCCCAGAACATGGAAGTGAAGATACTTTCACGGTCTGAACTGATCTCGAGAGGAACCCCATACAGAGAGACAATTCTGTTGATATAGAGCTCAGCCAACTGAATTGCAGAAATGGTTTCCTTGACGGGGAAGAAGTGAGCCACTTTAGAAAGCCTATCAATGACAACAAAGATTGCATTGTTGCCCTTCTGCGACCTAGGAAAACCAGTGATGAAGTCCATCTCTACTTTCTCCCATTTCCATTCCGGGGGTTTCAATGGCTGTAGAAGACCGGAAGGTTTCTGATGAACAGCTTTCACTCTGCGGCAGACATCACACTCCGAGACATACTTGGCACAATACCGTTTCAAACCAGGCCACCAATATTGTGTTTTCAAGTCCATGTACATCTTTGTGCTGCCAGGGTGGATAGAAAGAACAGAATCATGCGCCTCCTTGAGAACTTGCTCTCTCAAACCCGGGTAGTTCGGAACAAACATCCGGTGTTCAAAGAAAAGCGTGCCTTGATCATCGACGTGGAAGGACTCATACTTCGGAAGCTGAATCCTGGAGATGATCTTTCTTGTGTACGGATCACCAAGCTGAGAAGAGCGAACCTTTTCTTCCAAGAGAGGGGTTGCCAGAAGGTTCAGAAGATACCCTTCTTCCACAATTTCAAGGTTGAGCTGACGGAATTCCTCGCACAAGAGAGGTTGTTGTTCTTCCATCATGAGGTTGTTGACATAAGCTTTGCGGCTGAGAGCATCTGCCATGACATTAGCTTTGCCCGGGGTGTAGTTGATGGTTAGATCGAAGTCATTGATTGGTTCAATCCATCTCCTTTGCCGAAGGTTGAGATCAGGCTGAGTAAAGATATACTTCAGACTCTTGTGATCAGAAAAGATCTCACAACGGTTGCCAAGCAAGTAGTGCCTCCATACTTTCAAAGCAAAGACAACTGCTGCGAGCTCGAGGTCATGTGTGGGATAGTTGATCTCATGCGTCTTCAACTGTCGAGAGGCATAAGCAACAACTTGTTTTTCTTGCATGAGGACCGCACCCAATCCATGCAAAGAGGCGTCACAGAAGATCTGGAACGGCTTGGATGTATCCGGAGGAACCAAGACTGGTGTGGAAGTGAGCTTCTCTTTGAGTGTCTCAAAGCTTGCTTGACATGCAGGAGTCCAAAGGTATTTCTTGCCTTTCTTGAGGAGATCGGTAAGAGGCTTCGCTATCTTGAAAAGTTACGAGCAGCGAGCGGCAATAACTAGCCAAACCAAGGAAACTCCGCACTTCTTTGACATTGAGGAGGAAGCCATTCAACAATTGTCTTCACGGTTTCAGTTATTTGCAATGCCCTTGGCAGATAGCGTGACCAAGATAGGTTACTTGAGGCAGCCAAAACTCACACTTGGAGAACTTTGCATACAGCGGTTCTCACGAAGCTTGTTTAGGACACCGAAGGTGTTCTTCATGCTCTTCTGTGACTTAGAATAGACTAGGATGTCATCCGGATAGACCACAACGAACTTGTCAAGATACTCCATGAAAACCGAGTTCATGAGCCTCGAGAAGGTGGCAGAGTCGTTGGTGAGACCGAAAGACATGACCGTGTACTCATACAGGCCATAGCGGGTGGTGAAAGCTGTCTTGAACATCTTCCTTGCGAATCTTGATTTGGTGATAACCACTCCTCAAGTCCAGCTTAGAAAACCACAGCTCCATTAGCTGATCAAAGAGATCATTAATCATGGAAGGGATATTTATTCTTGATGGTTTTAGCATTGAGAGCACGATAGTCAACACAAAGTCTATCACCGATCTCGCTTCTTCACAAAGAGAGTTGGGCTACCCCAAGAAGAAGTACTGTGCTGAATAAAACCCAACTTCTCTTGTTCATCAAGCTGCCGTTTGAGTTCAGCCAACTCAGCAGGACCCATCTTATAAGGCCGCTTGGAGATAGGAGCGGTACCAGGTTCAAGCTCAATTACAAACTCAACCTCACGATCCGGAGGCATACCTGGTAACTCTTCAGGAAAGACATCTGGGAACTCACAGACCACCGGAACACTCTGAATAGCCTCCATAGCATCAACATTCAGAGCTGCCAAAGAGAAAAGCTGGATAGCAGGAGTCAGACTTGGAGAATAGACTATATGGCCTTCAGGAATCTTGAGGAAACCGGCGTTCAGCACAATCAATCACAGCTGCATTTGCTGTCAACCAATCCATGCCCAAGATGACATCAATGTCAGAATTGCCCAGAACAATCAAGGAAGCCGAGAACGAAGAGCCACCAATCTCAATTTGATTGCCATGGCTGATATGAGCAGCCCTCATGTTTGAACCAGGAGATAGAACCATTAACCGCTTGAGGAGAGGATCCAACGCTAACTCATTCTCATTTGCAAACTTGTGAGACACAAAAGAATGCGATGCACCAGAATCAAACAAAACTCGTGCAGGGACTAAGTTAACGGGAAGCATACCCATCACAACTCCAGGTGCATGCTCAGCTTGAGCGGCGTTGATGCAGTTGGCACGAGCAACGATGAGACCGGGCTTGGTGTTGATGTTGAGAGCCCGAGGTGGTGGTGCACGAACCAAAGGAGAGCTTGCCGCAGATCTTGGAGGTGGTGGAGGAAGAGCCTTGTTCTTCATCGGACAGTTCCATTGTTGATGCCCAGCGTCTCCACAAGTGTAACAAGCACCAGGTGGACGTGGAGCAACGTAGCCAGGGACTCCGCCAGGCGCTCCAGGGTAGTGGTGGTTGTAGCCCCTGGGAGCAGCAGTGAGGAAGTTTGGTGGCCTTGCCGCGTAGCTTGAAGGTCTTGGTGGAGCCGGGAGCGACGGTGGGGTGTTAGGAACCCAAACACGACGCTTAGAAGGAGCTGACATAGCTGAAGAGCTTGCTGCATCACGGCTGTGTTTCTTTGACTCCTCGAACACTTGCCTACTTGCTTCTTCCTGCAGAGCTGTATGCTGAAGTTCCAGAAAAGACGCCGGCCTTGCATGTGTGATTGCATACTTAATCGATGCATTGAGCCCCTACCTGAACCTCTTTTGCTTCTTCTTGTCATCAGAGATCTCATCGCCACCATAACGAGAAAGGTTCATGAAGTTCCTGATGTAGGTATTGACATTATCATTGCCCTTCTTGAGGTTGAGAAACACTTCCTTCATCCTCTCCATGACAATTCCTGACAGATACTGCTCTTTGAAAGCTCCGGTGAACTGTTCCCAAGTAGGCTGAAAACCAGTGCAGTTTGCCTTCAGGTAATTCTCCCACCAGAGAGCTGCATCTCCCTTCAGAAGGTGAGTAGCACACTTTACCCATTCTTGCTCAGGAACATCAGCAGTCATCAGCAACCTTGGCATCTCATGCAACCAATCATCAGCATCAAGTGGTTGATCAGAAACATCAAACTGACGAGGGTTGAACTTCAGGAAGCTCTTGATGTCTCCTCGCTTGGGAGGTGGAGGTAGCGGCACAAACTCGTTCCTCCTGACACTTTCTTCAAAGCGTTGCTGGTTCTGCTGCATTGCTGCCAAGGCATTGGCTATGCTTGACAACGCTGCCCCCAGTTCAGGTTGTATGTCCTCCTCGAGCAGGCGTGGTGCCATCCTGTGATTGATATAACACACAAGTCAGTACTATAATGGAGAATAATAATAATCCACAATAGTACCAAAATGGAATTAACCAAGATTAAAGGATACAATTTACTAAGATGATATTAAAATATCAACGAAGTTCAAAGCACCTAGAAGATATTAAGCATATCGCACACGGCTGAAAAGGAGTGTGGTACACAAATATATCAAAGAAAAATTTTCCACAAATTTCGGCATTAAAATACCAATAGATGCGCAAAATCACTTAACGAATCAAGATTAGTGACTCTACCAATTCAATATACAAGAGCAATGATAAAAGTAGTGGTATGGTCGCGACTCCATCCCGCACTCAAATCATTACTCCGCACATGAACAAGTAAAACACATATCTCAACACCTTCTCCTCAAGATAACCTAAAGATTAGCAACTACGGAAACGAACACCACAAAGAAGATAGTGTCGGATAACAAAGAGTAAGACAGATCGCGTCGGTATACAACAAATCAGATAGATCGCGTCGGTTTGCAAAAGCCTGTCGGTATGGAATGTACCAACAGTTGATAACCAAAAGCCGATAAAGATAACAACTTGGATGCAACAGATAGACAAGGAATTACACACACACACACACACAGATACACAACCTATGGTACTACGGAAACCCAGAACACGTGAATCCTAGTTTGAGGATTGAAAACGTTACACTTCCTTACCAGAGAAGGGTGGTGGTTGGGTAAGAAGAAAAGTGGAAGCAGTCCTACTCTCGCGTTTTGTTTTTCCCTAGTATACATAACTACCAAAATATTTGCTAGACAGACAACGACCATTTGGCTGAGACCCTGAAGGGCGGGATGGCTCTGATACCAATTGTAACTACCTCGGTGAATTACGCTCCTAGTACAAGCCTGGATGATCAGAAATGGTTGAAATAGTACGGTGGGGCCCAAATGCCACTCACAGGTAGACCTTTCAGCCGTCCCAAACATCGGGACAAGAACGGCGGCGTGTCGGCAAAGCGAAGGGATCAACTACATACACAAATGAGTATGTATGCAAGCCACCATACAATAGTACATCAGAGCCATTCCATCTAAAAATAAAGGAAATATAGCAACGCCATACGGCAAGATCCAAATATCCTAGATAGATATAATAGTTTAGGATATCTCCTCATACATCAATCAACAGAGTATCAAGCGGAAGCGGAAGACAAAATCCGAGTACGGATAAGAAGCAAATCAGCATAAGATGCCCCATAACTAAGCACATCCCGCCCACAGATCTCACAGATCCCCGTTCCCGGAATCTCTACACCGAATGATCGTTGCCCACATCGTCCGTCTCTTCCACCCAGTATCCATCCTGTGAGGGTACCTGTTCATCTGAACCAATAATTTATCGTGTGAGACCCTAGGGGTACTCAGCAAGTCTTTATGCCTCTAAAGGGGACACAACCTGGGGTGACGCAATTGCAGCAAAAGATAAACCCTAGCAATGCTATAGATACTCGCTAACCATCCGCCTAACCAGAGATAGACGGATGTCCGTGAATTAATAACAACAGTTATAACAGTTATAATGGTAATATCCACAGATCCATCCTCCTCCTCGCTTACCGACGAGGAAGCGGACGAACAACCCCCCATCCGTTGGCAGTTTTATTATCCATTCCGTGAGTGTTGCACTATTTACTAGTCAGGTACCTAGTCTAGTCAAATTAAAAGCGGTACTTTAGTTATGCTTGTCTATGATCGAAAGCGTGCTCCAAGTCGTCCATAACCATGGACACGGCTTTCAGAAAGTTTTACCTGCAGGGTGCACAAATAGCAACACACTCGATATGCCTCGAAAACCAAATCAAAACCCAACGAGGCATCACGACAAAGCGATCACAGATTCAGAAATATTTCAGGCCACCCATTAAGCTACCCATGACGGCTGGCGGCTTTGAGACGGACTCAAGGTTTGTGGGACTGTAACGAGGGAACCCGAAAGTGTGATGGGCTTGTCGATACTGGAAATCGTGTCACGAACCTAACAGCGATAGTGCTCCTCGCACAATCGTAAATAAAGCAGTAAAGCATGGCATAAGTACAGGATAGTAATAAAACCTCAAACTAGTTGTGGCCCCAAGAAATAAGAATGAATCAAGCTCTGGCTCAGGGGGGTTCATAAGCCTCCCGGATGTGGATAGCGCGAATATTCTTGGAACAGGAATCAAGTACTCGGGGTCTTACGGGACACAAGTGAGCCTGAAAAACCAAATAGCAAATAGGGCTCACCGATGCCACTTTCATTAGTTATCCCATTACTACTCAGGTTAAGTTGTTTAGGTACCTCGTTATCCATCAGACACTCACATACCCTACACATGCTGTTCTACGACTCGCATGGCTCAAACAACTCCTGTAGTAATGGCTCATGGGATGGAGGAACAAGCTTCGGTGGGGTTTGAAAGTAAAGGCTATGCAATACTTGGGATTCAATTTAATGCAATCGCGACTCAATGATGCAAGAATAAGAAAGAGGCAATAGGTACTATATGTATGCAAGCATGTGGTAGTGCTTGCCTAGCAGCTCAGTTGAAGCAAGGAATGGATCTGGGTAGTTCTCCTGGTTCTCTTGATATATCCCCTGCTCAGCGTCTATTCGAAGAAGAACCAAACAAACAAGGGCCAACATAAATAAAGTGCACAAGCATATGTATAAATGCATCAAGCAAACAATCATGCCATGATGAATGATGCACAATTGGCATGGCAATAAAGTAGCATGGCATGGGTGAGGTGTGGCATACAATAACAAAGCATTTTATTGAGTTTTGGGCCCATTTTATTCCCATATTAGTTGCTGTACTCATTATATTTATATGATGCATGCTTCAAATCAAACCATGGAATGCACAAACAGAAAGGTCTCGTCGAGCTAATCATTTTAGACATATCATTTGTTAAATTTGGATTTATAAATCAAAAGTTATTAAATAAATAAGGAAAAAGGGCATTTATTGTAATTTTTAATAAACTTGGAAATTTTAAATGTCCAAGATATATTTTGAATTGCATATTTGAAATCCTCACATTTTTCTGATTTGAAAACATATATTATAAGTATTATTTGGATTAATATTTGAAAAGTTATTTAAAAACAGAATTTAATTTGAATTTGAATTAATTTGAATTAAGTTTGAATTCAAAAAGCAGAAAATACTTTTGTTACTCAGCTTAAGCCACAGACGCCGGTGGTGGGCCACGCTTGACTCAGACACACCAGCTCGAAAATGTTTCACATGGTCTTTGCACCTGAAGAATGACAAGTGGGTCAAGCTGCGGACCCACGTGTCGTGACGCGTGATAGGGCCCGAGTGGGGCCGAGCTGGAGGCGGGTTGCAAACAGAAGCCGGGGTTTTTCGCAAAAGCGTGGCTGGCGGTGGGGTCCTAAGGGCCTTGGGTTGCGAGCAAAAGCAGGGGTATGCAAAAGTGCACCCGTCTGTTCCTCTTCTCGCGTCAGGATGATCGGTCGGTGTCTGGCGGTATGAAGCCTTGAGATCGAACCGAGACAAGGCGCGCTGCTGGAGCCTTGGAGCGAACCGCGCTGGCTTAGGCTTAGTGTCGAGGAGGTCGACGCGGCCTAGATGTAATCGCTCTTAGCGAAGCGGCGCAACAGAGCACTCCACGAGCGGAGGCCGTTGACATAAAAGCCAGCGAGACCAGAAGTCTGAGGCGGACCGTGTCGGGAGGTAGGGTTGCTCACCGAGGATCTTGGAGTGTCTGTTTGGGCCGAGGCGCTGGCGATCACCGATGATGCAGAGGCCGGCGATCTAGGGTTTCCGGTGGGCGCGGCGCTGGTTCTGGCGGCTCCGGTGCTTCTCCTCCGCGACTGCGTGTACAGGCGTGGTGCAGGTGCTCGTCTTGGTCTCCTCGATCACCTCCCCGACGTGCTTGTCGTGCAGAACAGTGTAGCCGCGGGGCCGAGGGTTCCGACGATGGCGTGGCAGTGGCGATGGAGAAGAGAGGGGAGAGCGGCAGGCGCCCTGGGTAGATCTGGGGAACCCGGAGGCGTGTGGCGGGGGGTAAGAGAGGGGAGAGGAGAGGAGCGTGGGGAGCAGGTGGATGGGGAAAGGTGGCCTCGGTGCCCCTTTTTCCTTCTCTCCTCGAGCACGTGCTCGGTCGGCAGGGGCAGGGCAAGGAGATGGCAGGTGGGGACGGCCAAGGCCAAGGGAGGCAGGGGCAGGCTCGGGTTAGGGGGCCCCTAGGGCAGAGAGAGAGCTATGGAGGGAGAGGTGGTAGCCTCGGGTAGAGCTAGGGTTGGGGTAGATGGGAGGCTCGGGCTAGGGTTTGTGTGGTGGAGGGGGTAGCTAGGTGGCATGGTGGGGCCAGCTAGGTGGGGCCAGAGAGAGAGGGAGGCCGAGAGAGGGAAGGTGTGGTGGTAGCTTAGGGTTTGGTCAAGATTAGGTGTGGATTATGGTTTAGGAGAGGGGGTGATGATGGAGTAAGGTGATGGTCTAGGGCTTAGAGAGAAAGATGGAGTGGTTGAGCTAGGGGTTTGCTAAGGACAAGGTCAAGCCAAGAACAACTAAGATCAAACCAAAACAAAACAAGAAAAGAGGGGGAGGTGGTTTAAGCATGATCAGATAAGATCAAGCTAAAAGAGAGAGATGAGGGAGTGAGAGGATCCACCCAAAACCAAATAAAATCCAAATGACAAGCTAAAAGGGTACTTGCATGGCCCATGCAAAATATTTAATGCCATGATGATTCTTGTGAAACAATATTATTTCATGGCATTATTATTATGCATCCCAAAATTGGAGTAAGGCCCAAGCAAAGGAATTTAGAAAGAATTCCAAGTGGAGTATATGGAGATGATCATATTGGATTATATTTGGAACTTGCTAGTGTGTATATGCCACTAGGTATTTAATAAGCCCAGGAAAATAACCCAACATGATGATAACCCCAAAACCACACATATGGAAGTTAGGAAAAGATTCCACTCACAAGGCATGCAAAGGTGGCCATGTGGCTCTCATGTTTCAATATTGTGAAAACAACATGATGCCAAGATGAGAGCATGTGGAAAAAGAATTGGATCCATCCCAACCCACATGAGCTAGAGGTAAAACCCAAATAAGGTGCAAGGCTCATATTTAGTTGGGTGGTGGAATTATAAGGTGGTGAAAAGAAAGGGTGGTGAAGTTGAATAAAAGATATGCCCCCAACTCAACTTGGGCATTAAACAATATATCAATACCCAAATACAATATCAAGAGGCAAATACAATTAATAATGCATATGAGATAAGAACCAAATGAGCAAGGGTTTTATATGATGCTCAAATGCAAGGAGGCATGATGACATGAGCATGATATAATGATGATGCAACAATTATATATTTGAAGAAGCCATTATATTACTAGACCAAGTAGCATTACAATTGTTAGACAATTGGGATGCTACATTAAGCGAGAGAGACCCAAACACATCATTCAGCCCAACAGAAGATGTCAAGGCGATGTTAAGCGAGAGAGACCCAAACACATCATTCAGCCCAACAGAAGATGTCAAGGCGATGACTGGACAACCCGAGTACTTAAGAAGAACCACCACGACACGACACCGGCATCCTCGGGATCACGGCTAAGAACCGGACAGCGGCGGACTTGTTCCGATTGTAATAGCTTAGTTTTCTCTTTGCAATTTCCCCTGTAATCCCAGACCAGACTCTGAATACAATTCGTGAGAAATAGCAGCACAATCTATCGGGTACCTAACATCTGGTATCAGATTAGCCACCCCCGATCCAATTCCCCACTCCCACTTCCACGAATTCAGTCTGGAAACTCGCAAGCGGACTGCAGATCACAATCGGCTACTGGAAACCATGGATCCGGCTCTCCGTGAGTACCTAGATCGTATGGATATGAACGCCAACACGCGGAGCGACGCCATCCTCGCCACCCAGCAGGGGCTATCACAGCAAATTGTGGCTCAGATAGCGCAATTGCGCGACCTAGCCGAGTGGCGTCCGGATCTGGAGGCACGCCTCGCCAACCTCACTGAGGCGGTGGCCGATCTCCAACGCGCACGGTCGGCTCCGTCAACAACCGAAGGTGGATCAGCGGCGGCCCAGTTCACCGCCACGGCCCCAACACCTCAAGGGGCGATCCACAGGCAAAACGGCCACGGCGAGCAACATCTTACCAGGGGTTTCCTTCCGGTGAACTCAGGTTCACCGATGGTACCTCCGGTCACGGGTATGGTTTCCTTCCAAACTCCTATGTCTACAAATCCTGCCGATGCGGCTCTGGTTTCCAATCAATTGATGTCTACACTAGGCACCACTGCCCCCGCTATACACTTTCCACAATTCACCGGAGAAAATCCTAATCTCTGGAAGATACTAGCCGAACAGTACTTTCACATGTTTGCTATTCACGATTCGTACTGGGTTCCCATGTCCACTCTACACTTTGCGGGTGCCGCTTGTATCTGGCTTCAATCTGTTCAGAAAAAGTTAGCAGGGCTCGATTGGATTTCTTTTACACTGTGTTTGGATGTTGCAATTGGGGCTTGGAATCACTCTTTTGGAATTGTCGAACCGTTTTCAGACGTTTGGAGAGGTTGTGGAAACCGAGCGTGGAAACAGACCGCAATTCCGCGCCGCGTCCCCGCGCGTGTCCCGCGGGCCTCCAATCTTTCCGAGGTTTGAGCCTCGGAAAGGCTCGGAATCGCGTTGACCCCGCATACCGCTTTAACGCGAGTCTCTCCCAGCTCGCTCGTCTTCCTCTCGCGACCTCGATGCAACCAGGAGCGAGACAGGAACCCGGCGGTGGCTTCTCTAGTGCGTGCTCCCTTGCCCTCCTCCTCATCTGTGGCCTCCTCCAGCTCCTCTTTCTCTTCCCTGCGTCCTTGGAGGCGGCCTAACCCTAGATCGACCTGAGGCGGCCAGAACGGTCGATGTGACGGAGGAAAGGCGGCCATGGGAGGCGGACAAGGTGAAGTGATGACGCCGCCCCTGGCCTTGACCTCTCCCTGCCCTCTTCTTCTTCCTTTCCAATTCCATGGCCTGGACATCCAAACAAGATTTAGAATTGGGTTCTAGGTGTTGATTCCGAGCGAAAATTTCATATACGTCCAAACAACAGAAATAGAATTGCAGTCCATTTCCTTTCTAACATGGAAATAGAATTTCTAGCCCAATTCAATTCCGAGCTAAATTTCAAACATCCAAACACAGTGTTACATCTCTCCTTTGCACTAGATTTGGTCGTGATCGTCATCAACTCTTGATCCGCCAATTTTATGCTATCAAACAGCTTACCACTGTTGCAGATTATATTGAACGCTTTGATGTCATTATGAATCACCTAGTTTCCTACTTCGATAGTACTCACCCCTACTATTTTCTTACCCGTTTTGTCAAGGGTCTACGGCCGGATATCAGGTCAGTTGTGATGGTGCAGCGCTCACTCGCACTACTGCAAGAAGAAGTGGCAGCAGGCGAACCTACATCACCACAAATTGATGACAAGTACATCAAGGTTCCAGCACGAGGCTTCTCTGTCCCAGCTCAAATTACACCTACTACAAGTGTTACTCGTGCTTCTGACCACCGGGGAATGGATGCTGCCTAGCATAGTGCGGAAAAAAAGTCAATGCATTCCGTGCTTATCGCCGTGCCAAAGGTCTTTGCTTTAAGTGCGGCGAAAGATGGGGTAGAGATCACAATTGCCCAGCTACAGTTCAATTACACATTGTAGAAGAACTACTGGCTTTGTTCTCCCAAGAAGAAATTACAGGCACCGAGATTCCTGAACAGAATACTGGCGAAACTGAAATTGTCTGTTCCATTTCAGTACATGCTTTGACTGGATCTTCGTCAGATGTACCTGGAGTCATCCAATTACATGCATTCATTGAAGATCATGAGGTACTAATCTTGATCGATTCTGGCAGTTCGACCTCATTTGTGAACAAGCAATTGGCTGACAAGTTGTCGGGAGCTAAACCTTTACACACTTCCTGCCGTGTAAATGTTGCTGACGGGAAACAATACCGATGTTCTACCTACATTCTAGCTTGTTGTTGGTCCTCGACTTGCCACAACTTTCATACACATCTCAAGATATTACCTCTGGGATCTTTTGACGCTATACTTGGTATGGATTGGCTCGAAGAGCACAATCCAGAGATTGATTGGATTGGGAAAACTCTAAAGATACAAACGACTGGTGGTACTATTCAGTTACAAGGTCACAAAGCTGGGCATGTGCAATGTTCAGCAATATCTACTACTGAACTAAACAACATTTGTCGACAAGGTTCAGCTGCTCATCTTATACATATCTATGCTCTGAATGAAACAGTCCAATTGGAAGAAGTTACACCTGCAGAAGTTCAGACATTGTTGTCCCAGTATTCAGAAGTTTTTGAGGCACCAACAGAGTTGCCACCACGGCGCAACTGTGATCATCGGATACCATTAATGGAAGGAGCACAACCGGTCAATATTCGAGCCTATAGACACAAGCCTGAACTCAAGACAGAAATTGAGCGACAAGTGGCAGAATTACTGGCTTCTGGCATCATTCAACGCAGTATCAGCCATTTCTCATCACCTGCAATATTGGTCAAGAAGAAAGATGGGACTTGGCGTTTGTGCGTTGATTACAGAACTCTCAACTCCATGACAGTCGTCAGCAAATACCCAGTGCCGATAATAGATGAGCTACTCGATGAATTGGCCGGTGCATGTTGGTTTCCGAAACTTGATCTTCGTGCTGGCTACCACCAGATCATATTAGCACCCGGGGAAGAGTTCAAAACAGCATTTCAAACACATTCCGGTCATTGGGAGTACACCGTGATGCCCTTTGGTCTAGCAGGCGCACCGGCAACATTTCTGGGAGCAATGAATGCAACATTGCAGTCTGTTCTTCGCAAGTGTGCAGTAGTGTTCTTCGACGACATTCTCGTCTATATCCAAACACTAACAGAGCATATTCAACACTTGTGCACTGTCCTTAGCCTGCTACGACGTGATCATTGGAAAGTGAAGCAATCTAAATGCTCGTTTGGCCAGCAACAGATTGCCTACCTGGGCCACGTCATCAACAATGAAGGTGTATCATCTGATCCTGATAAAATAGCAAAGGTAGCTAATTGGCCAATTCCCCAAAATGCAAAAGATGTTCGTAGCTTCTTAGGCCTTGCTGGATACTATCGAAATTTCGTCAAGCATTTTGGGATCATTGCAAGACCACTCTTCAACTTGCTGAAAAAGAATAATCCTTTTGTGTGGACAAATGAAACAGAAACTGCTTTCAACCTTCTGAAGAAAGGTCTCATGGCATTCCCTGTTCTCAAACTTCCTGATTTCAGCAAACCCTTCATCATTAATACAGATGCATGCGATACCGGTGTTGGTGCCATCTTGCAGCAAGAAAGCCACCCAGTAGCTTACATGAGCAAGCCTCTCGGACCTAAGAACAGAGGCCTCTCCACATACGAGAAGGAATGCCTTGCAGTATTGATGGCCATGGAACAATGGCGACCCTATCTTCAACACCAGGAGTTTTTCATACGCACCGATCAACAGAGTCTGGTACACCTTGATGATCAACGATTGAATACCATGTGGCAACATAAAGCCTTCACCAAGCTTTTAGGGCTGCGTTATAAAATTTGTTACCGCAAAGGGCTCGAGAACAGAGCAACAGATGCCCTCTCGTGTCGTCCGCATGAAGACAATTTATTGTTGGCTGTCATCTCTGAATGCAAGCCACTCTGGCTCGAAGAGGTAAAATCTAGTTATGCAAATAACCCCCATGCGACCAAGTGGATTCAGACACTAAACACACAAACTGATAGCAAAGGACGTTTTTCCTTAAACAATGGCCTTCTTTATTTCCGTGGCCGGATCTGGTTGGGTGGTTGTCCTCCTTTGCAACAGAAAATCATGACAGCCTTTCATGCAAGCACAATAGGAGGCCACTCAGGGTTTCCTGTCACTTACAGTCGCATAAGGCAGTTATTTGCTTGGCCAAAGATGAAGAAGCAAATAAAACACTTTGTTCAAACTTGCATGATATGCCAGTAGGCCAAACCCGAGCGCGTCAAGTACCGAGGACTACTGGAACCACTGCCAACACCTGACAAAGCTTGGAAGATGGTAACAATGGACTTCATCGAGGGCCTTCCAACCTCTGGCACTGCTAACAACATTATGGTTGTGGTGGACAAATTTACCAGATACGCTCACTTTATCCCTTTACATCACCCTTTCACAGCTGCTAAAGTGGCAGAGGCTTATGTGAGCAACATTTTCAAGTTACACAGTTTACCCAAAATTATGATATCTGACCGAGATCCTATTTTCACAAGCAAGTTTTGGAAAGAGCTATTTTCTGCAATTGGAAGTGAGCTGCGAATGAGTTCAGCGTACCACCCTGAAACAGACGGCCAGTCCGAGCGGGTCAACCAATGCCTCGAGATCTATCTGCGGTGTTTCACTCATGCCTACCCTAACAAATGGGCTCAGTTCCTTCCTCTAGCGTAATATTGGTACAACACAAGTCCACATTCTGATCTGAAAATGTCACCATTCAAGGCCTTGTACGGACACGAGCCACGGTATTGGGGTATCGAAGCAGCCTCCACTTGCAAAGTTCCCCAACTCCAGGAATGGCTTGAGGAACGCCAACTAATGCAGCAACTTCTCCAACATAATCTACACCATGCACGGCAGATTATGAAGGATCAAGCTGACAAGAAGCGTTCTGTTCGCACATTCGAACCCGGTGACAATGTCTTCATCAAGCTACAACCGTATGTTCAATCTTCGGTTGCCAGACGTGCCAATCACAAATTGGCGTTCCGCTACTTTGGTCCCTACAACATCATAAGAACCATCAATCCAGTGGCCTACGAAGTGGAATTGCCGGAGTCTTCCAAGATACATCCAATCTTCCATGTATCTCAGTTGCGCAAAGCATTGCTTCCAGGTACCATTGCTTCACCAATTCCCCCAAATCCCCCTGACTCCATCGTTTTTCCTACCAAGATCATCTCGGCTCGCTGGCGTCGCACTCCTACTGGGCGTCGTGAGCAAGTGCAAGTGCAGTGGTCTGATGCTGCAGTCATGGACATAACTTGGGAGGACAAAATGGAGCTGCAACAAAGGTTTCCGACGGCGCCGGCTTGGGGACAAGCCATCACTCAAGGGGAAGGGGATGTCAACACCTCTAGTACATCCGAGGGGTTGGAGAGCGATATGGGCCTGAAGCTTAAGCGAGAGAGACCCAAACGCATCATTCAGCCCAACAGAAGATGTCAAGGCGATGACTAGACAACCTGAGACAGCAACGCACGGAACCTGCGAGTACTTAAGAAGAACCACCACGACACGACACCGGCATCCTCGGGATCACGGCTAAGAACCGGACGGCGGCGGACTTGTTCCAATTGTAATAGCTTAGTTTTCTCTTTGCAATTTCCCCTGTAATCCCAGACTCTGAATACAATTCTTGAGAAATAGCAGCACAATCTATCGGGTACCTAAAACTGGCGGAGATATACAGGCAGACGAATAGGATCGACCTCGTGCCCTGCCGCGAGGACGCCGAGAAGCAGAGCGAGGGGAATAGGAAGAAGAGGAGGGCGACGGGTGGAGCGACCGAAGACGAGGGGTAGAAGAGGAAGAAGACGATGACGAGGAGGGTGACGGATTCAGCGGCCCACGAGGCGATCCCCGCCGCGGCGAAGAGAGTTGTACGTCGAAGAACTAGAACAGTAGGTGAGTCGTAGGTCTCAAGAATTCGCGGACCTAGCTAGACAGAACAATGGCGCGTGCTTAGGTGGAAGATTGTAATCAAAGAAAGATGGATGGAGGGTGTACTCGCACGTAGCAATCGGTTTTCTTTAGGATTAATTAGATATATGCCATTGTAATTTTTGGCTATTTAACACCACTACAGTTTCTATCTTTCAAAAATGACACTGCAATTCTCTATACCATTGACAAATGCCATTTTGCCCACCTAAACACAAATACATGTCAATATACATCCGTATTTATACCATCTTAGTTGATATACAAGTTGGCCCCACCCGTTCAAAAAAAATTTGCTGTTGACCACTCTGTGTCCACGTATAGGCCTCTTGAGTCACATGTGAGTTTCGCGCGCCGTCGCTCTCTTCCGGTTGCACGTGCTGACTTCTCCCCGTCACACGTGAGAGGGGGTGTTGAAGTATATAAGTGAATTGCACTAGTTTTTTCCATCAGTTCGGACTTTTGGTTGCGTTGGCTAGTGCATGAAGCTTGACAGGATTCAAGCAAGATTCATTCCGTGGTCCATGTTTCACTCCCCAAGCAAGTCATTCAACTTAATACTCCGGTGAGTTCACAATTACTGTACCAACCGTGGATGTTTTGCATGCCATCCACGCTCTTGTAGAGATATTAGAGTTTTTTTTTTTTGACAGGAGATATCGGAGTTCCGCCTAGGAAAGAAGGACGATGCAACAGAACCCCAGGTGTTGGTGGAGTGGTAAATGTGGAATTGGATAAGTATTACCCAATGGACTTAATTTGGACTTTTTGTTGTTAGATATAACTGGACAGGGCCGTACTGGACATGGGTAATCAAATTGGAGCCGGATTTGTACCTAGAGACTGGATTATCCAATATCCAATGTACTTATGCATGCTCGCCTCAGACATTGATCGCCTTCAGCTACGACGCTCATGCCGAGCATAGGGGGGCAGCCTGACGGGAACTCTCGTCACGGTCCATAGGTTAATCAGCTAATATTTCCCTTTTAAGGCTTTATATCAGCTATAGTATATTAGTTACCTAGATATTTTATGTACACAAGTTGTCCACGTCATTGGTGTTGATTGTTTGCAGCATTGATATCGCGATACCCGCGCCGCTGATACATCAGACTAGTCTTGTTCGAGCTAGCAAATTAGCGTAACAATACATGTCCATTGGACTCTGGATATTCAATACTCCCTCTGTTTTATAATATAAGATATTTTAGATTTATAATAAAAGTGTATCTAAACTTCATTAGGGTGTAGGTTTATTCCAAATCTAATAAACATTAAAAAAGATCTATATACTTAGCTAAAAAATATTGTAAAGCAGATGGAGTAGTATGATTTGTTGGGACTTGGATATTGGGCAATATAGTGGATTGAATATGGGCCAAGTTATGTGAGATTAGACATACGGTGGACATATTCAATTTGGATTTGGACTCTGGTCCACCTCCAGGTTTATGCAGTGGGATGGATTACCGACACATCTTGCTACCTGGGAGAATGAACGAGAACTGGAGCAACACTACAACATCACAATGGCTGGCGTGGGGACACGCAGAAAAACGAGCGGGGAAGAATGTCACGACCAAGGCACTGGCTGACCGGTGTCATCCAGAGAAAACGTAATAATCAAGAAAAGACGCCATTGAAACGTGACAGGCCCGAAGACTGAACTCGCGGACTGCACTATTAAGTAGTGGTAGCCTCGACGTGTGACGGGCATCGATCAATAGGCTAGCACCTGAATCGCGCGGGATCGGGAGCAGTGCTTCCTTCCTTGGGTTCTCATTCCTCCTCCCAAACTCTCTTGTATGCAACACTTGTATCACCGAGTTTCACCCAAAATCTATCCAAGTGTGTGACCAAGGAACTTAACAAAACGATCAATTAGTTGGCAAACTGAATTGGGAGCTGAAGCATAGGCAGTCCTTGGGCTCTTTGCTTCCTCTCCCTTGGTCTCCCCTTTATTTTAGACTGAAGACACTCAGGCCCGGCTTTTAAATTAATAAATCCCCAATATAAGGACCGAAAGGTTCATACAAACATAGTTCGCACAACAAACGCTGAAGCAAAAGATGGCCACGGTAGCTGCCCTAGCATACAGAGGCCAAAGAACAAGCGACATGCTGAACAACACAGACGCCGGAAGAGAGAGACGTTAAGAAGCTACTAAGAGAGGCTTCAGGGAGGGTCGACCATCGCCACCAGGTGCGCAAGAGGGAGTAGGTCTTGGCGAACGTCGCTCTATGCATCTGGATCAGTTCCTCCAACAACAACAACGGCTTGCGGCTTAGGAGGGGGCGCCACATCTGCAGGGAAAGAATATATTTGAAAATAACATCAGCAGGTTGTTTGGGGAAAACACTCTCAATAGTAAATTTGTTACGTGTGGTCCAGAGGGACCAGCACTAAGCCGCAAAGAAGGACCAGAGCGCATTGCGCAGGTGGCCCTTAAAAGCCCCCAGGATAGAGAACCACTCAGCCCGATTATTAGGGTTCCAGGCAGTCGGAAACATATCTCTCGCGCTGCTCCAGGCAAACCTGGCAAGCACACAGGAGAAGAAGATGTGATCCACATCCTCCTCCTCACCACATAGGGAGCACTTCCCATTAGACGGGCCCTTGCGCTTCTTGATTTGATCATTCGAAGGGAGCCTGCCCCTCATCATCTGCCAGAGGAAGATCTTGAATTTTAGCGATAGATGGGACTTCCACAAAGACATAAGGATGGGGAACACCGGGCCTTTGCAGAGCTCACGGTACATGGATCTCGAGGAGTAGGAGCCGATAGGATCCAGACGCCAGGAGATCACATCTCTATTACCCACGGGGGGGAGGTCAGTAATCTCTAGGAGCATCTCCGACCATGCTGCCAACTCTTTAGGGCCGAAGGATCTTCTGAACGGAATGTTCCAAGTGCCATCGGAGAAGGCACGTGAGATAGGTATTTCCAGAGCCTCACTAATCGCAAAGAGTCTAGGGTACCTCCCACTAAGCGGCTCCTCACCCAGCCAGCAGTCGGTCCAGAAATGAACGCAGGAGTTGATTCCGGGGCAAAACTTGGCTCCCAGGCAGAACAAATGTTTGATCTTGTGGATGCTGTGCCAGAATTAAGATCCTCCGGCCGGGTTGGAGACGAACAGATTGGGCACCTGGTACTTGGCCTTAAGCAGTTGCAACCAAAGCAGCTTCGAGTCGTCCTCCATAAGCATGCGTCACACCCATTTCAACATGAGGGAAATATTCATGCGCTTGGTGACCATCACCCCAAGGCCCCCTGGGCTCTAGGCTTGCAAATCTCCTGCCAGCGTATCATGTGGTATTTCCTTTTGGACCCCTGCCCCTCCCAGAAGAAACGGCCGTGGTGGGAGTCGAAGCCTTCGTGGGTGCCATCAGCCAAGAGAAAGAGCCCCATCATGAAAGTAGGGAGGCTGGACATACAGGCATCGATCAAAGTTAACCTTGCCGCTAAGGACATAAACCTTCCTTGCCACGACTCCACTCTCCTACCCACAGTAGCCACTAGGGGTTGGAGGTCACTCATGGTGATTCTGTGATCACACATGGGGAACCTAAGGTAAGTGAAGGGGAAACTGCCCTCCTTATAGTTCAGCAGGTTGGCCACCCTGGCCTGTTCCTATTTCACCACCCCCATGACAATGGCCTCACTCTTGTGATAGTTAATCTTGAGCCCATAAAGCAACATGAAACAGATCAGCAGAAACTTAAGATTAGCAATGCCAGACGCCGTGTTATTTATCAGGAACATCGTATCGTCCGCATACTGGAGATGCGTGACTCCGCCCTAGATCAGATGAGGGACCACCCCCTCGATGTGGCCTGCCCTCCTAGCTTTACTCAGGATCAGGTCTAGCCCAGCCGCGATGAAATCAAACAACAACTGTGAGAGAGGGTCACCCGGACGCACCCCCCATTTGTTGCGGAAGAAGGGTCCAATCTCTCCGTTGATAGCAATGGAAGTCTGACCACCACAGACCAGCTGCATAATACGGTGAACATATCCCCCGTCAAAACCTTTACGCAACATGACTTCCCGCAGAAACTTCCAGCTAACTCTGCCATACGCTTTTTCAAAGTCAAGTTTAAGCAGAATCACAGGCAGGTTTTTGGATTTTAGTTCATGGATAATATCATGCAAGGCCAAAACCCCATTAGTGATCATCCTCCCTTTGATGAAAGCTGTCTGAGCAGGAGCAATCAACCGGTGCGCTACCGGAGAGAGGCGCGAGGCAAATGATTTAGCCACAAACTTAAAGAGCACATTGATCAGGGCAATAGGGCGAAATTGTTTGACGATGTCCGCTCCCGGGACTTTTGGGAGAAGAGACAGAATACCAAAATTCAGCCTGGATATATCCACTCTTCCTAGGGCAAAGTCGTTCAGAATTTGCAGGACCATGAGCTTGATGCCTGGCCAGAATTTCTTGAAGAATAACACCGGGAAACCGTCAGGGCATAGAGCAGTGTCAGTTTTTGTGTCCTTGACAACTTCCTCGAGCTCTTCCATGGAGAAGGAGCGTAGCAGCTCCTCATTCTCCCTCGCGGTGACCCTGGCGTCTCCCAACCAAGCCTTGTCGCAAAGGCAGAGGGGCTTTTCTTCCTCAGAGCCCATCAAACTCAAGTAGAATTCATAGATGTGCTTTTGGATTGCCGCTGGGTCTGACAATACCTGGTCTTCCGCCACAAGGATGATGATCGCGCACTTGCGTCTCCGCCCATTAGCAAAAGCGTGGAAGTACTTAGTATTAGCGTCCCCATGTAAAACCCATTGCCTTCTGCCTCGTTGTCTCCAATATTTCTCTTCCTTAGCCAGGACCTGAACCAGCTGATCTTCAAGAAAATAGCGGAGCACCCAACCGTCCTCGTCTAAGCCCAGCCCATCAGCTTGAGCGTCAAGAGCTTGCACTTGGGACATCAAATTAGCTTTGAGCAACTTCTCCTGCTTGCCCAGATTAGCGCTCCACCCACGGAGGGAGAGCCGGATACCCCCAGCCAAGGCCTGCCACCGGTTAATAGGGCCCCTGGGATTGGGAAGAGAAGCATCGATATCCCCCCACCACCACGCACCAGGCTATTAAAACCCCGCAAACTAAACCATCCAGCCTAAAAAAAGAAGCGTGACTGCCTCTTGATGTCCGCCTCTCCAGTACTAAGCACAAGCGGGGTATGGTCTGAACCAATACGGGTTTCCGCCCTGAGAGAGGTGAGAGGGAACTGCACTTACCACTCCAAAGAGACTAGTGCCCTGTCCAGAACACTTCTGACAGTTCATCGTTGTTTATTAGTCTTGGTAAAGGCCGCCCCCAAACGGTTAAATTCACGCAGAGCCACCCTAGCAATGGAATCGTTGAAGGCGTTGACTAACGACCAGTTAATATTGGAGTTGTTCTTGTCCCTTTGGCCTCGAATAAGGTTAAAGTCGCCCAGTACAAGCACTGGCAGAGGACATTTAGATATCTTTGTCTCCAACTCCTCCAGGAAGGTTTGCGAGTTGGCATGGTCGGCCGGTCCATAGACCCCGATAAATTCAAACTTGAACTTAGAAAGACGATGATACATAGACGCGCTCAGAAATAAGTCCCCTTGATTAATAGCCCAACCCTCAAAATCAGCATCTTTACAACCCAACAAGAGCCCACCTGAACGGCCGTTGGCAGCTTTCCATTGCTAGCGGAACACTTCACCGTTGACAAGAGAGCGCATTTCCTGGTCAGTAAACGACTGCTTCATAGTCTCCTGAAGAAACACAATATTGATCCTCTCTTTCTTAACATAGTCCTTGAGTTGAGAGCTTCGATCCTTGCTGCCACACCCACGGATGTTCCAATCGAGGGCCTTAATCATTTGGACTATGCAGAGGCTCGTGCTTGGCGAGTTGGAGTGACCCTGAGATTGGGCCTGGATCCTACTTGAGAGTGCACTCGGCTTTTCCTTTTGGCTTTGACTTCCAGGAACGCGATGGAGATTCGCTCTGGGTCATCCACCGCGTCCACCGAATCCCCGACCCCTGCGGTTTTCGGATCCATCCGAGGCACAGGACCAGAGAATCCCCTTGGTCCTGACCCAACCCCACCACTTTTTCATCCGCCGCCGCCGTCGCCGCTGCAATAACCGCTTGAGCTTCTTCCTTAGCATGAACCAGAGAAATAAGGGAGACGGGGGAGGAAACCAAGGAATTGCAATGAAGCCCACAGTCCAAAACTACCTTGTGCAAATGGGAATCTGAGAAGGAAGGAAGCACCAGGAAATCAGCAAGAGGGAACGGGGGAGGGGAACCAGGGCGCGTACCTGGGTCTGTCGAGGCCGCCCTGCACGAGGCACGAGCTAGCACTGGCTTGGCGCTCCGCTCCTTGTTCCTCGCGCTTCTCCTAGAGCTAGAGACAGGGGAGGATATGGGCACCAATCTCTTCGCCTTAGCAACCTTGGTGATGCCAGCCAGCTCGCACGCAAGGTTGGGGACTTTCTCAGGGGAAGATGCCGAGGGGTTTTCCACCTCACCATCTTGTTTCTTCTTCAGCTTGGCCAGCTTCTCTACCAAGGTCTCGTTGTCAAACTCCCAATCTATAGGGCTAGCCCATCCAATTTCAGCCTGATCTTCCTTGAAGAGCTTGGAGCGTTTAAAGATGGACGACGAGATAGGAGTATCCAGCAGGGACAGGTCCCAAGAAAAATCAAAGGGGATCTCCACCACCGAGGTCGGCGCAGGTGGGGGCTTGGAGGAGTGTGGGCGAGCTTCAGCATGCATCAGGGGGTCATCCAAGAACAGACCATAGGCAGACAGGTTGGAGCCATATTGATTAAACGGGATCGGCTGAAGGTTGAGCTTGGATGGGGAAGCTGCTGGCTTTGTTGCAGAGTGATCAATGCTTGGGGCAATCGCCACTTGGCAGCTACCCAACGAAGATTTAGATGCTGGTTTGGGAGCGATCCCCTGGTCAGGAAACCCGCTGGAAATCAGAGAAATAGCCTCACCGTCCTCAAAAACCGCCTCCTTTGGGGCCTCCTTAGGAGGAGCGCTCGAGACATCAGGTTCCTTGTCTATGGCCTTCGCCGCAGATTTGGGACTCTCCCAGTGTCTGTTCGTCAACCTCTGATCCTCCGTCTCCTGTGCCTCCTCCTCTTCATCACGTTTGTCATTGTATGGCGGGGAGGGCGGGTCCATCCCTGTGCTCTTGGAGAATTCCACCTCCACTCTCATATGGAAACCAACCGCATTGGCGAACGGCAACACCTGTTTGGGCAGTTTGTCCGGGGCATGCGAGTGAAAATCATGCGCACTGGACCCTCCTGATCAGCAATCGAGTCATCATCAATGAGGCGGGTCCTACCTATCATATTGGTGCCCTCCATAAGTAGATATGCGTTGCGCAGGCACGACGGAACATCCAGAAGCCTAACCCACACTTTGTAGAGGGTGGCGCAGGCTTGGGGGTTGATGTTGGCTTTCGTGAAGAGCACCGAGGTCTTGCTAACAGGGAGTTTGATGCCGCCCGCATTCTTGCAGAGGTTATTGCACAGATTCAAGATGGCCTTGGTAGGGAATACCACTGCAAAGTCCATGTCCGACAAGTGGCGTACCTGCTAGTCCCAACCATCCTCAACCAGGGCCTTCATATCTTGAGTGAGCAGATGAAAGTTAAGAGAGTTGTCGACCGTGATGACAGTGGCAGCGTGATCTTGCTTGGCCTCACCCAGAATCAGCAGCTCATCCTCCAACTCCAGGTAGTGGAAGCCAATCCCATCCAATGCGTAGCCATACCATTGGATCTTGGGGGCCTGGGGAGCCTTTAGGACATGGGCATCGGCGCAAGCTTTACCCTCCTCCGACTGCTTGGACGCCATGGGGCACATCCCAGTAGTGTGGCCATATCCACATCACAAACCCCACAGTGGGCCGGGAAATGGCATCCAGACTGATAGTGACCCTCTTGAGAGCAGTTGAAGCACTTGATGCCCGCCTTTTGGCCTCCAGTGGCTGGCTCCTGAGACGTGTTCTAGGAGGAGAGGCCAGCCGAAGGAGCCGGTGCCGACTGGGATTGCGCGGCGGCTTTGGTCTTGGACTGGGCACTGAATTTGCGTACCGCCGCTTTCTTGCGCCGGGGATTCTCTTGATCCCTAGATCCAGACGGACTTGCCTCAAAACGGGGCTCCTCTTCACGGTGACACTGATCGTCCCGGCGCCACTCTGGCGCACGGTCCTGATCCCACTCACGATCCCTATTGCGGTGGTACCTTTGGTACTCACCGTACTCCAGGCGTTGCCGAAGCTCGCGCTCAAGTATTCTTCCTTCCCCTAGATCTGTCTCCGCCAACAAGCGCTTGTTCCTCGAGCTCCGGCACCTCTCCATCAGCTCGCGAACGAAAGCACGAACTTGGGGAGAAGAGGAGGAGGTGCGGAGAAGCTTGGGGATGGAATCTTGCAATCTAGATCTACTGAGCCACTCGCTCACATCGGACAGGGAGGCAGGGTGGGCGGAAATGGGATCTAGGGTTCGCACTGGAACCCAGAACCACCTAAATACCAGGGCGGTGGTGTGCTGGGCAGGCCTAACGACCGGGCCCAACAAACATTGTGGCCCAACCGGTACCAGAGGAGGCAAAACATGCGCGTCGCACTGTGACTCCACGATGGGTGGGCCTTGGGCCGGAGCGTTGGGCTGAATGGCTGCGTACCGCCCATTAGGGGCCACCGCACCAATCAGGCCCACCTCAGACATCCGCCCAGGGGATTGCCTAGGGAGAGGATGCTCCGTCGTCACCCCCACTGTCGGCGCTGCCGCCGGAGCAGAGGGCCCACCTGAGACGGTGGAGGCACGGCCACCAGGCGACCCGCCTGAGGTCGAGCCAAGTTGACCCCAGGGACCCTCAGAGGACGGACCGCAATCCAAGCCCGTGGCTCCCGACGGCAGCCGACGACATTGCCAACCCTGGCTCGCCCCAGCACCACCACCGCGGCCAAAGCGCGACCCATGGCCACCAGGGGCGAAACTCCCCCGCCGTCGAGCCTTCCTCCCGCATGGAACCCGCCGCGCTTGCTCGAGGAAATCGCACATCGTCGGCAGATTTGGACCAGATCTAGGTGAAGGGGCCAGGAGCTCTTCCTTCCCTGCCGAAGATCTGAGCCCCTCATCTGCCTCATCCGAGCTCTCCCCAGCCAGCGCACAAAACCTAGAGCCACCGCCCGCTGCCGCTGGCCTGACGTGCTCTAGCAAGGGGAAGGGGGAGTCGGAGCACCCGCGGTCGCCGCCGCGTCGCCACCTAGGCCACACACAAGAGCGGAAGCAATAGTCATATCAGGGACTGTCAGAAGGCAATGAGCTCATAGTGGTATTCTCTTCGCGGCACCGGCCTCCCCTTTATTGGTATCAAATGTCCCAATTATATTGGATCCAAATCGATGAACCTCACAGAGACTCCGTGTGACAACGAAAATGACTATTTCTCTGTCCGCCGCGACTACTTCTATCTCGCCTTGTGACACGTGAGAATGATTTAACTTTTGGCTGCCATGGATATCGCCCCTGACCTCTTCGACATATTTGTTCGGAGAATCGGATGTGCATGACGCCCTGGAAGGCCATCCCTGAATAGCTGAACTTGCCCGCGCCTGCTGGTCCCCATGGTTGGCCAGCTTGTGGACTTGGTGGCCCCTCCTGGTCACACTTTACGAGACTATGATGGAGCTCGCAAATCTGCTTGTGTGATGTCAATGGAGGGGAGGTAGCCGCAAGAGACTTTTAGGATGTGTTCGGTAGTCCGTGTTGGAATGGCACGTTAGCTGACACACGTGCGACGCCACGACGGTCGGCCCAACCTCCTGGAGCTAGTCTTGCGCCATGCACGGCACTGCGCACCCCCACGCTCCCATGGTGACCGCGCCCTCCGCGCGTCATGCGCACCCTCCGCGGCATCCTAGATAGGTTGTTACAGTGTTCACCATCCACCCCTACCCCCTGTACTCTCTCTCCTGTAATTGTATATATACACAATGTATAGAACAATATAAGGGTACAAAGTGATTCCACTGTCTATCGCGAGGTTCTTGAGTTGTCGAGAGTAGTTGGCGATGGTGAGGTCGCCCTGGACCGTGGCCTCCGCGTCGTCCGCGCCCGCCACACCCGAGCACTCGCCGCGACAACAACCCAACCCAGTCTCCCTGCCACAACAACCATCCAGCCTAGCCTCCATGCCGCGGCCGGACTTCCGGCCGGCTCTATGGCAGTCGTCGCTGCCCTCGCTGCAGCCGCTCGCTGGCCCTTCTCCCGGCTCCTCTACGCCTCGCCCCACCTCCCAACCTCTACCACCAGCTGTTGTTCCTGTCGACCCACCTCAAAACCTCCATCGCATGACCACACATGCCAAGTCCGGTTTCTCTCTGCCAAAACAAGTCCTCGATCTTTCTGTCATGACAACAGCCATTAGTCCCATCCCATCGTCCTACCGCGTAGCCCTTAAGGATCCTAACTGGTACAACACGATGACCGAGGAATATAATGCACCGTTGCGGAACAAAAGTTGGTCCTTGGTTTCTCGTCCTGCAGGTGCAAATATTGTGACGGGGAAGTGAATCTTCAGGCATAAATTCAATCCGGATGGCACGCTCGCGAGGTACAAGGCTCGGTGGGTCCTTTGCGGGTTCATGCAGTAGGAGGGCGTGGATTACGGCGAGACGTTTTGTCCTGTCGTCAAGCCTGTGACCATTCGGATCGTCCTTAGCCTCACCGTCGGCCACGATTGGCCGATCCACCAGCTGGACGTGAAGAACGCATTCCTTCACGGGAATCTCGACAAGGTCGTCTACAGCCACCAGCCGTCCGGCCCGTCGCACGTACGGCCTGAAGCAGGCCCCACGCGCTTGGTTCTCGCGGTTCACGAGCTACCTCGCCACGCTCGGCTTCGTCGCCTCCAAGTGCGACGCCTCCCTCTTCATCCTTCAGCGCGACACCTCCACTGCGTACCTGTTGCTGTACGTAGACGATATCATCATCACCACGAGCTCGACGCCCTTCCTCAACTCCATCATTGCCTCGCTCCATCGGGAGTTCACGATGACCGATCTTGGTGAGCTTCATCACTTCCTGGGGATTAATGTGCATCGCATTGCGCATGGTTTTTCTTGTCACAGGAACAATACATCCTGGAGCTGCTCGACCACACGTCCATGCTGAACTGCAACTCGGCTCTGATGGTGAGCTTGTGGCTGATCCCTCACACTATCGGAGCCTCGCGGGATCACTGCAGTACGTCACGCTGACACAGCCTGACCTTGCCCATGCCGTTCAGCAATGTTTCCTCTTCATGCATGATCCGCGCGCCGGGCACCTTCAGCTGATCAAGCGGATTTTGCGCTACCTCCGAGGCACTACCCAGCACGGACTCCAGCTCCACCGATCACGCTTAGCCGAGCTCGTCGTCTACTCCGACGCCGACTGGGCGGGCTGCCCTGACACCCGCAAGTCTACGTCGGGCTACTGCGTATTCCTCGGTGACAACCTTGTGTCCTGGTCATCCAAGCGCCAGAACACAGTCTTCCGCTCGAGTGCCGAGGCGGAGTACAGGGAGGTGGCCAACGCCGTCGCCGAGAGCTGCTGGATTCGGCGGCTCCTCAATGAGCTTCGCCCCGCCCGACCACGGGCCTACAGGGCGATCCTGAGATTTGGGGCCAGTGCGAAAAAAAATTTAGGGGCCCCTTAGTATAATTTTTTTATGTCTATATAAGATGATAAAAAATTAAATATTTTAAGTATACTTTCAACTATAATACTCATATAAAAATAACAGTGTTTACATGATACCTTAGAATTTCCTTCGAAAATTCCTAGAAGCAAAGTCCGTGACGATGGAATCAATATCAATCTCGTCCACTAACTTCTTCTCGATGCATAGACTTGCCAAACCATTTAACCTCTCCTGAGACATTGAAGATCTCAAATAGTTCTTCAATAATTTCAACTTTGAAAAGCTTCTTTCAGCTGATGCAACAGTCACGGGCATAGTAAATAAGATCCGATAAGCGATAGAAATATTAGGATAACAATCCGCTTTCTGACAAACTCAAAAAGCTCCATAGCAGACATTGAGGTATTTGGCAAAGTGAACTTCATAACACTTAACTCAGAAATAAGTGCATTTAACTCAACATCACATATATCAGGTTCATCATCTTTACCAGGCCGAGTAAAGTTTTTGCAAATGTAGTGCAATGTTCTTTCGATTGAGAACCGTCCAATGCCTTCAAGGATGTCGAACTCATTAAAACCCAAATATACTTTTAAAGGACCGGAGTTCTTCAAATCTGCGCCTCAAAGATGTGGTCGCCATATCGACCATACCCAAAAAGTAGTTCACTTTAAAATCCTCCTCCGCTTGGAAGATTGCTTCCTCGCATTCAGTTTCATCAAATTGCTTTGTCCTAGAAGCATGCGCTTTACGGAGCGATTGCTCTACACCCATCTCGGATGCAATATCCTTGGCACTCTTCAAACCAGCGACAGCAAGCCCTTCATTTCTATATGTTTGAAAGTAAGTCGCATACTTTCTATTAGTTGTATTGTAGAATCAATGCACATGGATGCTGATTGCAACTTCTTCTTGTTGTGTTCTTGCAAATAAAATTTCATACAAGATAACCATACCAAATATAAATTCAAAGCTACCAAGCACTTTAAATAAAATTTTTGCATCACTCCTATCATTTGCTTCAGTATCAACATCTTCACTTAACTCAAGAAGAGCAGACCTTAGCTGAGGAGCTTGAAATCTAATTGCTTTCACACTTTTGATCCGACTCTCCCAACGAGTATTAGACAAAGACTTCACAGTTAAACCTTCCACGTGGTCAAGCAACACTTTCCATCTTTTGGTAGACCCCGAAAATAAAACATAGATCCGTTGCGATACCAAAGAAAGAAACAGCCTTACCACAAGATTTAGCCATATCACAAAGAGTAAGATTAAAGGCTGTGGCAAGCACACGACATATACAAAGCCCTTGGATTTACCTTAATCAACCTGTTCTGCACTCCTTTGTTCTTTCCTTTCATATTAGAGCCATTATCATAACCTTGACCCCTAATATCATCAATAAGAAGACCATATGACTTGATGGAATCAACCAATACCTTGAAAAGCCCTTCACTAGATGTGTCATTCACCACCAAGAAACCAAGAAAGTACTCCTCAACTTTTACCTCTGCATCAGAGGTATTAACAATGAACCAACAAACTCATTTGCTCTTGGTGACTCACATCTGGGGTACAATCAAGAATAACTGAGAAATATTTTGCCTTCTTAACCACCTTCAGAATAGTGTCTGTAATACTAGAAGCCATTAGTAAAATCAACTCATTCTGAATTTTGTGACTAAGATAATGATAATGAATCTCATTGCTTTGAATCCGTCTAATGTGGTCTTGCATTACCATGTCAAATTCTGCAATCATCTCAACACAAGCTAAGAAATTACCATTATGATCATTGTAAAGCTGCTCATTGGATCCTCTAAGCGTAAACTAGCTTACAAGAAATTTCACAACAGCAACTATTCTTAGCAAAACTTGTCTAAGGCGCTCCTTCTCTTTTATGATCTCATGTTGCAACTCCTTATCAATTGTTTCATGCTTGCTTAGTCTATTTCTTAATTCGTTCCAAGAGATTATGCTTGTCATATGCTCGACACTAACTTCATGTTCTTTGAGCCTATCGGTGATATGTTTCCAATCACTAAACCCATCATGTGCCAAGGAACTCTTACAGTTAATAGGGTTGAACAACTTGCATGAAAAACAGAACACTTTGTCAACATGTCTTGAATAAACTAGCCATTTTCGATCACGTACCTCTCCATTGCTCATGTGTCTGAGTAATGAGAATATGAAAAATGTCATTACGGTTAGAGGAAAAGTGATATTTTCTTCTCGATGGGACCCTTTTCCACTAATATGTCCCTTGCCTTGTTATCAAGAGTACCCCAATTTGCTGGATTATAAATATCCACACTAACTGGTTCTGGTTCATCATCGACATTAGCAGATTTATCATCATGATTAGTCACATTGTCATCATCCGTGTTGATATGAACGTCGTCTTCTGGATTAACATTAGTCTGTTCCCCCATAAGAACTAGAGCCAACTCATCTGGATTTCTCGAAGTGCCCGGGCCCAAAAAATATAGGGGCCCAAAAAAATATAGGGGCCCACAAGAACTAGAACAAGATTGATATTGATTCCATCGTCACGGACTTTGCTTCTAGGAATTTTCGAAGGAAATTCTAAGGTATCATGTAAACACTGTTATTTTTATATGAGTATTATAGTTGAAAGTATACTTAAAATATTTAATTTTTTATCATCTTATATAGACATAAAAAAATTATACTAAGGGGCCCAAAATTTTAGTTTCGCCCCGGGCCCCCGAAATCTCAGGACCGGCCCTGGCCTCAACGTCCGCGATGCCGCCGTTTCGACTGCGGGGGCTGTTGGAATGGCATGTTAGATGACACATGTGTGACGCCACAACGGTCGGCCCAACCTCCTGGAGCTAGTCTTGCGCCATGCACGGCACAGCGCACCCCCACGCACCCATGGTGACCGCGCCCTCCGCGCGTCGTGCGCACCCTCCACGGCATCCTAGATAGGTTGTTACAGTGTTCACCGTCTATCCCTACCCCATGTACTCTCTCTCCTGTAAGTGTATATATACACAACGTATAGATCAATATAAGGGTACGGAGTGATTCCAATGTCTATCTGTCCGGGGCTACCCATAATGCATATCTCCAATCATACAAGCCGAGTCTAGACAAGGTTAAATCAGATTTTCTTGCGTGCTTGGTACCCCAGGTTTGCTGAAACAAGCTGGACCTAAATATTGTTTGGTGGCTCGCGTGAGATTAGAGACATTATTGTTCAAGTTTTTACACATAAGTCCTTCCATATAAAAGCAAAAAAACAATCGGGTCCTTATACTAGAAAACATAAAAGCCATCGGGTCCCTTCTAGGTCGGGGCGGCGCTGCCGACACGAGGAGCCGCCACCATGCCCCGCCGCCATCGCCTTGTGCCTCTACTATGAGCCACCGCTAGGAGGTCGCTCTAGACACACCGCCGCTAGGAGGTCACGCTCGAGGAAGCCGAAGCCAGGAGGTCGCGGCGGCGCTGTCGACAAGAGGAGCCGTCGCCACGCGCTGCCGTCGCCATGTGCCTCTACCACGAGTCATTGCCAGCTCAACGCACCGTCAACAAGAGGTCGCGCCAGGAGGTCATTGTCGCCGCAAGCTCCGACTCAATGCACCGGTGCAGTGAGAGGCGACGGGAACAGAGCTAGGCAGGGACGTCAGACGGGGACAATAGGGAGAGAGGAGGGTGCTTGGACGTGGTCGGAGAGGGAGAGAGGAACGTGCGGGGATGGGGAAGAGAGGGGGAGAGGAACATGCAGGGACATGGATGAGATGGAAATGAGGGTGCAGGGCAGAGACCCCGGTCGGGCTGGAGTGACACGCGGGACGGACCTGGCATTGCCTAGCTGTGAAGCTCGATTCAAACTTCGCAACCGAGCAGGGCTGAGGGGCTATTTTCGTATCACGTAGGCATAGCTGAGGGAAGCCGACCAGATCTACCAAACAACAAAAGGAGAGAAAAAGTGGGGTGAGATGAGATTTTCTTGATAGTCCCGGGCTACCAACCACACCCTTGGGACCTGCTCGAGCACCGTTTTCAGTCATTTTTCAGGACTACGATGATTTTTTGGAATTAGGAGATAGTTTCCTCCATCCAATGGGATGATCTTAGCTAGTCGAGCATGCAAGGTGATGCAACTTGCGACATTGGCATCCGGAATGGAGCTCACGGATAGTGTCGTGGATTCCTGGATTGATAGGAAGGAATTGGACATCGCACTACCAGCAGTTTAGGGCCAAAGAACAGTTGTCCTCAATGATCGCCTATCTTTCGTACCATGTTTTAGATCATTTCATATGCGGTGTACAATACTAGACCAATATTTTATTCAACCACATATTTCACCTGTACATGCTATATGCTTTGCAAGCTAATGGAATACAACAAACAAATGTAATATCAACCTATATGATGTTGCTTTGCACATAGTTGATATAATGTTAAACTAATTGTGGTTGTCTGCCCAAAACTGAGATTGAAGCCAGTCGACGGTCTTCTTATCCACCTGAAAGGCCTTGGCGAGAACATCATCTGAGATCATTGGTTTTGACCCAAACACAGCATTAGCAATGGTGATAGCCCCAGGGTTCTGGCTGCTAAGTGCAGCTATCGCCACCGCTGGTTTGTAGGGATTGGGGTTGAACTGGAAGTGGATGAGTCCTTCCGGGAATACAAACACATCACCCTTGTTGAGCACCTTGGACAAGAACTTGTTGTCTGGGTTGGATGTGACGAAGCCAACATAAAGGGTCCCTTCAAGCACGGTGAGGATCTCAGTGGCGCGCGGGTGAGTGTGCGGTGGATTCTCGCCTAAAGGTGCATAGTCGATGCGTGCCAAGGAGATGCCCAATGTGTTCAGGCCGGGAATCCGCATTACATTGATCAAGGTGACATTAGACCCAACATTGTTCATTTTGGTGCCTCTCGGCATATCAAGCTTGGCTGCTAAGAAGAAGTCTTCGGCCTTCACATCCTTTGGGTCTTTACAGACAAATCCATTGACAAGAACTGTGTGACAGAGGAAATATTAGAATCAACTGAGTCAAAATACTAACCACAATTTGTAATATGCATGCTAGTATGCCCGAAGAAGTATCTATATGAATACTAACGCGTACTTGATCTTCACCCAATGTTGATAATACATACCGTGTGAGCTGTTATCTGCAACACAAAAGTCTTGGAGAGGGCTCGGATCAGATGCAGTAGCCTGCCATGAGACCCCCGAAAGAAGAGCGATGATGAGAAAAAAGGAAGAGGAAGCCATTTGAGTTTTTGCTGAAGGTTGCTGTGTTTGTGGGTTGTTGTGTGCTTCAGCTTTGAAGGGCGTTAGGTATTTATAGCAGCAGAAGTAGTCGGTGATTTTATGAAGTAGTCAAGGAAAACGTATAGCCAGGTTGATTTAATCGAGCAGGTAGAGTGCGCGGACTAAATAGCCATATTTTACCTTGAATCGATCAACTTTAGGAAGTTTCTTCTATCTTTAACTCAGTATATGTGTACTAGCTAAGGCAAATAATCTGAAGTGGTCATAGAAGTGTTGTTCTGGTGGTATACTCCACACATGATGTACACGCCTTTGGTAGAACTACTTTAGCGAAGTGGTTATCTGTAACATTGTGTCAGTGTCATGCATGACGTACGATTAACCTAAGCTAGTTGATGAATATTTCTTGCCGTTGAACATGTCATTTTTTGCTTGTTGACATTGACCCATAAACACACAAGCTTGAACTTGGTTTCTGATTAATTAATGCACTGCATGCATGGGGAGAATCGGCCAGCCAGTTTATCCGGGTTCTAAAGACAAGTTAATAAGAACAAATTGGCTAGCTGCCCCTGCAAGAGACCATGTCAATATTTTACTTGGCACGACGATTTGTGAACTCGGTCAGCAACATTTACTCGCTGAAGGCAAGCTATATATACCCATGCATGCTCCCAACATAGAGAATCAGCTACCACAGCATAGATACTAAACATACAAAATCAAGAGAACCCGCCAACATAAAAAATGGCCTCCTTCTCCTCCTCGTGCTTCCTTCTCTTCACTGCTATTCTTGCTGTGATCACATGGCAGGCTGTAGCATCCGATCCTAGCCCTCTCCAAGACTTTTGCGTCGCAGACAATAGCTCACGTGGTATGGAGTTAATTCTTGCATCATTTCATATCTGAATTCTTAGTTATGTCGACCACATCAATCTCATGGTGTTTCTCTTGATCCAGTGCTAGTTAACGGATTCGTCTGCATGGACCCAAAGGTTGTGACAGCGGAGGACTTCTTCCTGGCGGCAAAACTCGACATGCCGAGGGACACAAAGATGAGCAAGGTCGGTTCCAATGTGACGTTGATCAATGTCATGAAGATTCCTGGCCTTAACACTCTTGGCATCTCCCTAGCACGCATCGACTATGCACCCCTAGGAGAGAACCCGCCACACACGCACCCCCGTGCCACTGAGATCCTTACAGTGCTTGAGGGCACACTCTACGTTGGCTTCGTCACGTCCAACACTGACAACAAGCTCTTCTCCAAGGTGCTCAACAAGGGTGATGTGTTTGTTTTTCCACAGGGACTCATCCACTTCCAATTCAACCCCAACCCCTACAAGCCGGCGGTGGCGATTGCTGCACTAAGCAGCCAGAACCCTGGGGCTATCACCATTGCTAACGCTGTTTTTGGTTCAAAGCCCATGATCTCGGACGATGTACTCTCCAAGGCCTTTCAGGTGGAGAAGAAGACCGTGGACTGGCTCCAAGCTCAGTTCTGGGCTGACAACCACAATTAATTAAATTGCACCAGCCACTAGCGTTTAATGATAAAATTCTATTCTATAGGTTTGATTTATATCTGTGATGTATTGGTTTGATTCATATGTGTGATGTATTGGTTTAATTCAAACATGAATAATATATTGGTCTACTTTCTCTTGTAACCATCCAAGTTTTCATGTACAACCTCAAATAATGTAGCACGGGACTCTAACCAGTACAGAATGGCGAGTGTCGCGATGCACTGAATTTCTAGGATGTTAAGCCCTACAAGTAAACTACATAACATTAACTGGAGTGATGCTAAACTCAACCTTTGATTACTATCGATTTAATTAGGAAACATTATACTAAGAGCATGTTTCAATATATTAAATCAAACTAGGAAAGGACATGTGAAGGATGTTAATTTTGCACACTAGATATTCCTGGCCAGTTGGTAAAAGTGAATCCATGAGATTGCATCTAAAGGGAAGGTGAAATAAGGAGATAAATGGTTTGAGGGTGCTACGGGATGATGTCAAAAGCAGAGAAAGTGGTGCCTCTATGAGAGACAACTTAAGGCCGATAAATGGGGATATGAAGTGTTGTTGAAACTGAGGGTGTAGGAGGCGACAAATGGTGAACCAACATGTGTGAGGAACATTCTGAATTGAAGAGATGACTTGTTGTCTCGGTGTATGTGTGCCTAGCAGCGTTAAGAGTCTCGAATTTCCCTTCATTCAGCTAGGAGAAGAGATTGAACATTTATAGAAATCTAGGCCTACCATCTACAAACTGAACTGTTCATTACTATCATAGTAATCAAAATGATGATTGTGAAAATTCACATTTTCCTTACAGAATTTGTCAACAAGTATATCAATATAAAAATGATACAGAGACAGAGACCAGATTAACTTGCTTACTCATAGAAAGGCACCAAGCATAGCTAACTTGGTAGGACCTCTGGCGTGTCTAGTCAACACCAATTCGAAGGAAATCTAAGCAAACAATATCATCATTTGTCCATACATGCAAGGACTAACATATCAAATGGTAACAGAGCTGAATCCAAAAGTCCCATCCAGAGCTAACATGTATACTTCCAAACATGCACAATAATGTTATGAATGCAGGTATTCTATGACCTAGACTAAGAGTGTTGGTGCATATTGATCAACAATCGCCCTAATCAAGCTGCTTCGGGCGAGAAGAGCAAGAGTTTGATACGTTCTTTGGTTATCTCTGATACCAAAGTCGTTTCCATCGATTCCCTCCCATGACAACGCTGCCATCCCGCCTGCTCCACAAGGTGATTCCGGAAGTTCTGTTCTGAATCACATGAAGGAGTTGGTGGTCTGAGGAGCTCGATCGAGATGTCTGACGCACACGGTGGCGATGGAGCAGTGGAGTTCCTGTACTCAGTCTTGATTTGTGATTTTTTAATTGATTGCCACACTCTTGGTTGTTGGAAACGATCGTCCAGGGGAACATGTTTCCGGTACAGCAATGCAAAATCGACTCCAGGGTCCGGGCAGTTTGAACCACAGTTAATTTTGCCAGCCAGCTCAAAATCGACTCCAGGGTTCAGCAAACGCATCAAAATTTCTTCAAACATGTTTGTTCGGTGGTTGCATTTACATTGAGGTGAAACGGAAATTTTAGCTCCAAAATAACTGCTCCATTTTCTTGAAACAGGCTTTCGCCCCGCTTTATAAATAAAGCAAAACCAGGTTCATACAAGCATCCAATCACACCCACCGGCCGAGGCCAACAAAAAAGGGAAAACAAGTGCACGTCCGTTGGGGCCATAGCACATCAAAGCCCAAAGAGAAAGGAAAACGACTGAGCCACAACAACACTCTAGCGACCATCGAGGGGGGGGGGGGGGGGGGGAATATCGCCTAAGACGATGCCGAGAAGGGGGACGCCGCTGACCTCGAGTTGTTAGTGTATTGTTACTTTCCAGCTGTACCTTATCGTCGTGAGCTATAAGACCCGGGGCTTGTCTGGGAGAGTGTCTATCCAGAATTATTCTTAGGGTTTACACCCCGTCTCCACTGTTCATGGGCTGGCTGAGATGCACCTCTATAATCGACTCTCTCCTTTTCCTGAATTAGACAAATAATAGAGGTGATGTGATGTGTGTTTCTGAATATGTTCTTCTTCACAATTAGAATTCCGGTTTAGGCATATCATGGATTCCCAGTTATTGGGGGCCAAGAGGGCACGGCCATGGCGACAGTCCATGAAAAACAAGCCGAGATGCGGTCAGCCTCGACGAGGCGGAAGGCGGATGTGGGTACAAAGATGGCACGGCCGAGCGGTTTCCTTCCACCGTTTTCGAATAACCCCAACACGAGAGGCGTTCGGTGGAACTCACCATAGCGGCGGCGGAACCCGCAATCGGCCAGCACCCTGGCCTGCAGATGAGGGAGGCGCGGACGAGGTGCGTTGCCTCATCTGGCGGTAGGCGGAGGAAGACCTCCTCGACGAGTTCGTTCAGCAGCGCCAGCACCATGGCGCGATGGAGGCTAGGGTTTAATTTGGGAGGAGAGCGCGAGCCAGGAGCAGCGCAGGTGTGGTGTTGCTATCTGGTTTGGTTCAGCCAACAACCTTCGTCACAAAAGAATGAAGAGCTATGGACCTAGAGTGGACAGGGCCACTCCTGAGAATTCAGGGGACCGGGGCGAAACTAGAAGTAGGGCTCCCTTGATAAACATTATAATAATTGTCAACATAGATATATACTACTCTCTTCATCCGAAAACATGTGACTTAGATTTTTTTAATTCACATGTATTTAGAAGCGTTTTTTTTAGATATATCGAATCTAGACAAAGTCAAGTCACTTATTTTCTAGACAGATAAAGTTTGAAATAACAAATCAACACGACGAGGGCACATAAAATCAATGATACTAGTGCCATCAAATTTATACATTCATGCTATTGTGGATAATCATAGCACATGAGAACATAAGGAAAATAGCTCTACAATCAGAAACACATATGTTATTGACTCACCCAAAGAAATATATTACTTAAGATGTACCGTCATCATGTAAAAGAACAATATTACCTTGCGTTATGCTGAATCACAGTGTAGCTTTGGATGACACACCTAGAAACCAACCTCCATCTAGACAAGGGTGTGCAGTAATAGCAGCACAAATGCCACATTACATTCACAAAACCGTAAAAGCACATGCACCTAACCTAACAACTGAAACTACAAAAACTCAAAGAAGAGAGGGGACCTGATTCTTGGCAGGCGGCATCACGAGCTTGGTGATAACCCTATAGATGGCCTGATGATGAGTCTAAAATTGGAACATTTTTTTTTTTACATAAGTAGAGTAAAGTTTTTAGTATTTTACCACGTCTGCGAGCACCTTTTGTCCAGGTTTCAATAGTATCCCAATTTACCAAGTCTATTATAAATCAATTGAGACTATCATATTATAATATAATATAATATTTTTAAGTGAGAAAAGTCGTTTTATTGATTTATCTTCGCACCAAGAGGAATTGCTTGCGCTGAGGAGGTTATGGCGCGCGTAATGATCAGTGGTACGGGCGGACCCGTACCGTCTATTTGTCTGACCCTGCGTCGTGACTGCCTCGTCAAATACTTCCACCTCGCAAAGATGGATTTAAGATCCGACATTCACAGAAACCTCCAACCATGAAAAACCACATCATAAATGGATCTGAAGGAGGAACTTGGAGAGGGGCAAATCCTTGCTGCTTTACGGATCATTGGAAGACAACGCATCATCCCCTACATCATCAACCGCTGCATCACCATCACCATCTCTACCCCATCTTCCATTCATTAGAACTTGTTGTAATTCCGGATTCAATTATGGTTTCCACTAGATTCATTTCAGTACCTTTATTCATCCATTTAATTATGATGATGTTGTTGATTGCTTCCATGTGTGAGTAGTTTCCTTCGTTCTTGGGGAGATGGAGAAACCCTGGTATTATTATAAAATGAAATAAAGATGATCTATTACGTGTGTCTATGATCCATTGATCTATGATATGTATTTGGTCTCTCCCTTTAGATGGTATGTATAGTCGGCCACATATCATTTGCCTTCAGGTCTAAAGACGTGGGTGAAACCCTTTGGACGTGTTTGGAAGCGTGCCCAAAGCTATTGTGACTAGAAGCGTGATAGCAACCTGCACGGTCGAAGGGGGAACAAAGAGAGATTTACTAAGATAATTACGATATCCACGAAGAGACCCTTAATTATGGTGGTCTATATGTGTGACTACTCTCAGACACCGCGTTGGTTATTTAGATATGACCTCATTCTTGGATCAACAAAGTGGCATCCTACAAGCCTTGTAGTGGCTATATTATTATGGAACTCTCTCCACACATGTCATGACACAAGAAATAGGTTATCCTCATTATGATTAATTATAACATGCTAGTGGTGTATCCTACATCTTATCCATATTGAGCTCAACCACCATTCCAAATGCTCTTGTTACTTGCTTTCTTTTTATTTGATTTATTTACTTTTCTGCATTCAAACAAAGACCTTTCAAACACCCTTTACTTGAAATAAAGGCAGCTTACAAGTACCCTTTGGTAGATAGTGATGAGGGGCATAAATACCCTAACCAACTAGCTTTCTGTGGGTTCGATACTCTTATTTCAAAACTAGCTATAATCGATCTGTGCACTTGCAGTCATCAAGCTATTTTCTAGCGCGGTTGCCAGGGAGCTAAGCACTTTTGGTATTTTATCTTAGTTGCTAATTCTATTATGTTTTACTAAAGTTGTTTACTAGTTTCAGGTAAACACCATGGGCGAGTACCGACATATCATCCAGCTGGAAGATGTAAAGAATTCTGATCCACCCATGGACGCTTATTTAAAATCCAATAACCCTAAGGGGTATGATATTAACCCCATGCTTTTGGATCTTTTGCATGATAAAAAATTTGCAAGAGACGGTACAGAAGATCCATATGAGCATGTAGGTTTCTTTAAGGAAAGATCTGGGACTTTTCGTCTAAATATATCACTGAGGATGAGGTTAAATCTGCTCTTTTTGTTCAAAATCTTATTGATGAATCTTGTTCTTGGTATATTCAAAGTCCTAATATTATCACTAACTCCTGGGAGAGGTTAACCTATTCATTCTTAGTTGATTTCTTTCCCAAGGTAAAAACTCTTGGATCTAGACGTATGATCACTAATTTTAAAGGGAGACCTGAAGAAAGCTTGCATGAAGGATACACAAGGTTTAAGGGACTGCTTTACCATTCCCCCATCACAACTTCCCTCCTTGGTTGGTAATACATACTTTCTACATATGTTTGAGCACTAATAATAGAAATGAACTGGACTCCTTTACCAATGGGTCGGTTACTGAATTTAGTGTTGAAAGATCCTGGAATTTGCTAGATACAATACATAGGATAGAAAATGCTTATTGTGGAGCCAAACTAAACGAATAAAATCCTATAGATTACAATTGTCTAAAAACTTCCTAGCTTCAGGCAAAGTATAAAATCTCCTTGGAAATTTCAACCTTGACCCTCGTATGATTGTCCAAATCGTTAAAAACTACGCTGAGCATTTGCAGATTCCAAAGGAGTGGGAGCGCTACATACCACCTTGTAAGGTAAAGCCTTTGCTAGTTGAGGATGAAACTACCCTTACCAAAAGAATAGAAGATGAAAAAGAAATTGCTAGTTGAGGATGAAACTACCCTTACCAAAAGAATAGAAGATGCAAAAGAAATTGCTAGTTGAGGATGAAACTACCCTTACCAAAAGAATAGAAGATAAGAGTGAAGGAAAGAAGAGGATATGTAAGCTAACCAGGAATCTGGGGACCATCAAGAAGAACATTGGCATAGTAAAAGAACTTCTAGAACCTGAGATATTTAAGGAAAAGGTCATAATGGTAAGTAAAGAATATTATGATATAATTAGAGGAAAGTATGATGGTAAGAATAAAATCCAACATAAAATCCCTTTTTGTTTAGGAAAAGTTACCTATGTTGGGTTTTGTGACTTAAACTATTATGTAAACATTATGCCTTAAGGTATCTATGAAGAGTTGTGGTGTCATCTTGATGAACCAGATCTTGAATCATCCAAAGTTACCTTTATGCTTCCTGACAGAACTTTGCAGCGAACTCATGGTATTCTTCGTGACACCTGCATCTCTGTAGGAGCATTTGTATACCCGGATGATTTCTATATTATCGATATTCCTTTGAATATCTCGTGCCTATTAATTTTTGGTAATCATTTTTATAGCTCTATGAATGCTAATATTAATAACAAGAATCAAGTTTTGTCTGTATAGTTTGGAGAATAAGTTCTTGAAGTTAATTGTAGTCAATTTACAAAATTGCCTTATGAAAATAAGATTGAATTCAAATAATAAAAGACTATTGAAGAATTGGAGGCAATATATTTCAGCACTCCACAATCATGGAGAGGATCTTGACAAATAATGATTCACTTCCGAATGATTCTACAAAAGAAGATTTGGATAAAATCCTCAATGCAACACTAGAGGCTGAAAACCTCCTTAGAGATGAGTTTGAAGAGCTAGAAAGAATAGGAGATGAGGATCCACTGCCTCTTGTTCTGAAGCCTCTCCCTCTAGGTCTCAGGTATGAATTCTTAGACAAGGAAGGTAAGTTCCCCGTAATTCTAGATGATAATATCTCTCCTAAAGAAATTATTAGGAGTACTTGTCGAACAGTGTGAGGCCTTTGGATACACTCTTAATGACATTAAGGGATATATCCTTCCATAGTTAGTCATAAAATACCTAGGGCCGATGAAGCTAAACCTTTTTTTGATAGCCATAAAAGATTGAATCCTAGAATGAAAGAAGTAGTAATAAAAGAGGTCATATGTATGTTAGACAATAATATCATTTAACCAATCTTCGATAGCAAATGGGCAAGTCCAACTCATTGTATACCAGAGAAGGTTGCATAACCATAGTTAATAATGATAAAGATGAGTTAATTCCTGGTAGAACAATAGCAGGGGATAAAATGTGTATAGATTTTAGAAAATTAAACAAAGAAACCATAAAAATTCATAATCAAATACCCCTCATGAATAACATCTTGGAAAGGATGTCTGACAACTTTCACTTTTGGTTTCTAGACGGTTATTTGGCCTACTATCAAATTTCTATCCAGCCTGAAGACCTAGAGGAAACTACTTTTACTTAACCTTATGGAACTTATGCTTACAGACTAATGCCTTTTGATTTATGCAATGCAGCTGCTACTTTTCAAGATTGTGTTTTCAAAATATTTGACAGTTTTGTAGAAAGCTCTATGGAAGTTCTCCTTGATAACTTTGTTGTGTACATAACTGCTTTTTAGCAATGTCTTTACAATCTTAAGAGAGTTTTTCAGCGATGCAGGCAAACCAAGCTCTTTCTCAATTGGGAGCACTGCTGATTTATGGTAAGAGTATTTATAGTTTTTGGTCATAAAGTGTATGAAAAGGGAATTGAGGTTGATAATGCGGTCCTTATTACTTTATAGAGATTACTAATACCTCAAGATGTAAAACGGGTTAAGAATTTTCTTGGAAATGCAGGTTTCTATAAGAGCTTTATTAAGGATTTTGCTAGAATAGATTCTCCTTTAACCTATCTCCTAGATATGGACACTCTTTTCACATTTGATAGGAATTGCATTGATTCATTTGAAAAATTGAAATATGCACTAGTTTCTATACCAGTTATTCAACAGCCAAATTGGGGTGACCCTTTTGAGATCATGTGTGATGCTAGTGACTATGCTATAGGGTTTGTTTTAGGACAAAGGGATGGGCTAAATCTAAATGTCATCCAATATGCTGGCCAAACTCTTAATAAAGATCAAACAAAGTATGCAACAACTAAAAAAGAATTTTTAGCTATAGTTTTTGTTTGTGATAAGTTTAGGCACTACATTATCAATTCAAAGATAATAGTTCATACTGACCATCAGGCCTTAAGACATCTTCTATCTAAGAAGGATGTGAAACCCCGTCTAATTAAATGGGTATTGTTATTACAATAATATGACCTACAAATAGTTGATATGAGAGGTAAGGATAATCCTATTGCCGACCATCTATCACGTATGGAGGAGATTATGGAGGATCCAACTTTTATTAATGAATCTATGTCAGGCGAGTATCTTGCTACTCTAGAGTCACATGATCCTTGGTTCGTAGATTATGCTAAATTCTTTTGGGTAAGTTTCTACCAAAAGGAATGAACTACCATTAAAGGAAGAATTTTTTAATGATTTAAAGTATTACTTTTGGGACGATATTTACTTATACAAGAACGGAATAGATGGAATAATTAGAAGATGTGTACCTGATCACAAGATGAGAGCTATTCTTAAGGCCTGCCATGATAGTCCTTATGGGGGACATCATGCTAGTGACCGTACAACTGCTAAAGTCCTACAATCATGATTTTACTAGCCAACATTAGTTAAGGATACTCATGATTATGTTAGGAATTGTGGTGTTTGCCAACGTATGAGTAACATTCGGAAAAGGAAAGAAATATCTATGAAATATAACCTCGTAATAGAACCTTTTGATATTCGGGGGATGGATTTCATGGGACCTTTCATCCCCTCTAATGGTTATACTCATATTCTTGTTATGTTGACTATGTTACCAAGTGGGTGGAAGCTATACCCACTTCTCATGCAGATGCAGCTATGTCTATCAAGATGATTAAGGACATCATCTTTCCCAGGTTTGGATTACCTTGATTTTTTATTACTAATGGTGAAACTCATTTTATAAAAGGTACTTTCAGGAATACACTTCAAAAATATGGATTCAACCATCGTGTAGCCTCACCATATCACCCACAAACAAGTGGGCAAGTGGAGCTATACAACCGGGAAATTAAAGTCATACTCTAGAAGACGGTGAATAAGTCAAGAAAAGATTGGGCTATGAAGATCAAGACACATTATGGGCGTATTGCATAGCATTCAAGAATCCAATGGGAATGACAACATATAATATGATTTACGGTAAAGCTTATCATCTTCCTTTAGAATTAGAACATTAAAACTATGAATTTTGATTTTAAAATTGTAGGAGAAAAACGTCTCTTAGATATTTATGCTTTGGATGAACTCAGAATTGAGGCTTATGAAAATGTAAGGATATTTAAGGAAAAAGTAAAGAGATGGCATGATAGAAAAATAGAAAATAAGGAATTTAAATCTAGAGATAAAGTTTTTCTATACAACTCTAGGCTTAAGATTTTTGCAGGAAAGATCAAGTCCATGTGGGAAGGACCCTATGAAGTAGAGGAGGCATACCCCACGGGGTCGGTAAAGTTCAAAAACACCACTCCTTCTTCCTCATCCGGGATTGTTAATGGGCAACGTCTAAAACACTATAGAGTTGGGGAAGTCAACACGGAGGAGATAATTTCCTTTGTTATGGTCGAGTAATACATCAAAAAAAGTGAGGTAACAAGATATTCGTTGCTTTGTTTTTGCATTTCCAGAAAGTTTTTCGGATTGCTTGTTGTGTTCTTTGCTTTCTCCCTATTTTTTCTGATTTTTCTGAGCTACTTTTTAACCTGCTATGGGCGGGCCGTACGGGTGGACATGCCCGTACTAGTGGTTGTTACGTGCTTGGCATTCCCTTTTATCTTTCTCCTTGTTTTTCCAAAGAACGGTATGACCGGGCGATATGGAGGCGCCTAACCGTACCTGTGGTCGTTACGCTGCCAGTACTCCTGGGATGTATCTAGATTTATAGTACGACTGTGCCATACGGGCGCACCTGCCCGTACGATAGGTCGTTATGTTCCATACGTTCTCTTGTTCCCCTATGTTAAAAAATTGTAAGGCGGTATGGTATCGGTACGGGCGCACCATATGTACAGGACCCGTCCGTACTACTATCTGGGATCGACTTCAGACCCCTCTTACTTAGGTTTTTCTTTTCCACTCCCTAACTGGGTGGACATGTTTCCACACGCAAGTTAGAGATGCTCAGGCACGTGGAACAAAGGAGGAACCATGAAGACCCCCCACTCAATCCTTACAGGTATAACCTTCATGGATCTTCTCTCAAATCTTCTCCTAAACCCTCGTGGAACAAAGGAAAAACTGGATGAGATTAGAGAAAAGATCAAGAACCTTAAAAAGATTTTCAAAGCCTGTGTTGAAACTATTGGAGAAGGAGTTGACTCCTACTGGTTTATGGGAAAAGGCCTCGAAAAGAGGGTCGATGACATCGATGGTAGAGTCCAACTCTTGACCAAGATTATTATGGATATGGCTGACGACAGGAAGACTTTAAGCAAAATAATTAAAAAACATCATGCTAACATCACAGAATTGTCCACTCGATTTGCGTGTATTGCTCATTCTTATAGCTTCAAGGCAGAAGAGGAAGAAGAAGATGATCATTTCTTCACCCCCAAGAAGTACTAGGTACTTGTAAGGATTATTTAATCTCACCGGCTTGATTCCAAGCTTGGGGGAGATCTATAACACCTTGTAATCTATCATCTAGTTTTAGCATGTTTACTTTACTACACGCATGTTAGGTTTTTAATTCAAGAGTTTGCATTAGCTGCGTCATCTTTAAGTTCCCTTTTGTTCAAGAGAAGAATTATATCCACTGAGTTTTGATACTTTATGATATTTGAAGTTATCTTTTGATTCATGATTATTATATTAGATGATTGCACTAGGTTGAGTGTTATTATACTTGTACAACTATTATGATTTTAGGGTCTTCCACACTGATAAATGTATTGATTAAATTATGAGAAGTAAAATCTTGGTAGCATATTATAGTCATAGGTTTAGGTTATAAAATCCATAGTAGTGAGCATGATCACAAGGCTATGTTATGTCAAAAAGAGAAGAATGAAGAGAATAAAGAAGAGAAGAAATAAAAAGAGACAAAAGACTCAGCTATCAAGAAAAAAATCAAGGCAAAAGAAAGAGTACAAGCTTGAAAACAAGACAAAGAGAAAAAAGAAATGATCATGAATCTTCATTATTAAAATCAAGTGCTCAACCATCTTAACTTTATGATTATATAATATTTTCAATCACTAATAGCTTCTTATAATTGCACTGATACGAAAATGTGTGGAAGCCTCTAAGTTATGTGATGTGTAAAGGTGTGATAAAGCTTCCGATGTAACTCTACATCCAATATTGTATTCCTGTTTTCAATTTTTGCCTCATGTATTGTAACAACTCGGGCCTCATGAACATGATAATCTTGTTCATAGACCACCATATTTCTTGGGGACGACCAAGAGTCTATCTTGGGAGAGTTGATGAGTTTAAAATTGAAGCATTTTTACTTATTGTTTTGCATAAATAGAGTAGAGTTTTTAGTATTTTACCACGTTCGTGCGCACCTTTTGACCATGTTTCAACAGGATCCCAATTTACCAAGTATATTATAAACATATCAATTGAGACTATTATATTATACTGTAATATAATATTTTAAGTGATAAAAGTCATTTTATTGATTTAACTTTGCACCTGGAGGAATTGCTTCCGCTGAGGAGGATACATCGCGCATAACAATCAGTGGTACAGGCGGAGCCTGCCCGTTGATACGTTTTAAACGTATCTATAATTTTTGATGTTGCATGCTTGTTTTATGCATTTTCTGGAACTAACCTATTAACAAGATGCCACAGTGCCAGTTCCTGTTTTCTGCTATTTTTGGTTTCAAAAAAACTAGTAAAGAAATATTCTCGGAATTGGACGAAACAAAAGTCGAAGTTCCTATTTTTCAGAGGGGAACACGGAGTCCAGAGTCCAGAGGGAGGCGCACCCCAGGGCGGCCATACATGCCCCAGTCACGTCCAGGGGCGCGCCGCCCTAGGGTGTGGCCCCACTGGACCTCCATCGACCTTGCCTCTTCACCTATATATTCCCCCCGAGATGAAAACCCTAGAATCAGATCAGAATTCCACGAGAAGTTCCGTAGTGTTGCCGCCATCGAATACGAGATTCGAGGGACAGAAGTCTCTGTTCCGGCACCCAGTCAGGATGGGGAATTGCCCCCGGAGCCATCTCCATCGACTCCACCGCCATCTCCATCGTCGTTGCTGACTCCCATGATGAGAAGGGAGTAGTTCTCTCCCGAGGCTAAGGGCTCTACCGATAGCTATGTGTTCATCTCTCTCTCCATGGTGTGATATTATTGTGATCATGAGCTTTGTAATCTAGTTGAATAAGTAGATGCTAATCTTTGTCTATTATGCTACTCAAGTGCTTTTATTAATGTGATCTCCGGAGACACCTTGTCCCACATGTGTGAAGGTGACAGTGTGCGCACCGTGTGTGGCTCTTAGGCTAAAGATTACAGAAATACTTATCATGAGTTATAATTTAAGTTGGATGTCTCTATGAAATTTTGGTGTTTGTCTAGAACTATCTAGCGCTCAAGGTGAAAGTATGGGGTTACCTAGATGGAGAATGCGAACTTTAAGGTGTGCTTTTATAGCCCTATGCGGTGAATTGGTGTTCGTTATCCAACCGAAGAGTAGTTCAGGGTAGCATAGTGAAGAGAAGATATGTATGTGATCAATTATGTTAATATTGTTGAGAGTATCCACTAGTGAAAGTATGATCCCTAGGCCTTGTTTCTAAGCACTAAAACACCGTTTACAACTAGTCCTGCTACATGTTTGCTTGCTTCCATTTTTATTTCAGATTGCAATTATCACTTATAATCATCCATATTATTTGTATTTCACTATATCTTCACCGAACTAGTGCACCTATTCACCGGACAAGTGTATTGGGTGTGTTGGGGACACAAGAGACTTCTTGTATTTTAATTGCAGGATTGCTTGAGAGGGATATCTTTGACCTCTTCCTCCTTGAGTTCGATAAACCTTGCGTGATCCACTTAAGAGAAACTTGCTACTATTCTACAAACCTCTGCACTTGGAGGACCAACATTGTCTACAAGAATAGAAGCGTGCGTAGACATCAAGCTCTTTTCTGGCACCGTTACCGGGAAGGTAAGGTAAAAGGTACTCACATCTTCTGGCTACTAAGCTATCTTCTAGTACTGTTGCTTGCGTGTGAGTGCTCGAAATTATTTCCTTTAGATTCTGCAATTATATCTTTTTGTTTCTTGTTTTTATTTTGACTAGTTAGGCTTAATGGAAAACAATAAAAAAATTAGGTAGCTTTATAATATTTATCTTGAGTTAGGACATGAAGTGTTTGAAGAGAAAATTAAAAAACCTATGGAACTTTATTTGCATGCTAATAGCAATGTTATTAGTATGATCTTTGACCACCATTAGTAAGAAAATTTAAGAAAATCACCTAAGAGAAAATTAAAAAAACATTCTTCGAACACCATTATGTCTAATGATATGGAAACATCTAAGCTTGGGAAGCTAGTTTTTATGAAAATGGTCTTTTTAGTTCCCCAGCTTTAGAGGAGAAAATTTGCTATGATGATACTATACCTCTAATATATGATGATTACAATGATGAATATGATATTTTCAGTCCACCTACTATTGAGGAGAAAATTAATTATGATTACAATATGTCTCCTATATTTGATGATTATGGTGATGAAAATAATAATGATAGCTATTTTGTTGAATTTTCTCCCACTACAATTAATAAGAATGACTATGCTTATGTGGAGAGTAATAATTATTATATGCATGTGGCTCATGATAAGAATGTTTTATGTGATAGTTATATTGTTAATTTTATTCATGATGCTACTAAAAGTTATTATGAGAGAGGGAAACATGGTTTTATGTATCTCAACAATATTATGTTTCCCCTCTTTATGTTGAAAAATTTGAAGTTGCACTTGTTTCGCTTTCCTATGCTTGTTGCTTTGTGCTTTCATGACTTGTTTCTTTACAAGATTATTTTTCATAGGAAGTGGGTTAGACTTAAATTTGTTTTATATTTGCTTCTTTATGATCTCTTTTACTTCAATTCATATTTCTTATATGAGCATCATCGAAATTATCATGCATATCTTAATGGCTATAAAGAAAGAGCTTTTGGGAGACAACCCATTATATTTTTCCTTTCAGTTTATTTTTGTTTATTTGAGTCTTGGAAGTTTTTACCTCTGTAGCAACCTCTCCTTATCCTTTTTATTTCGTTTTTGTACCAAGAGTAGCCTCTAATAGGAAAAAGTAAGATTTTGGGAAGTTGCTGTCTCGAAAGAGATTTCTGTGCTTCGCTTAAAACATCATGAAAAATCCCAGAACATCGTATTAATCTGCAATTTTTGTGCGCATGCCCCAGGTTATTATATAACTTTTGTTAGTTTTGCACTTTTCGATTTGAGCAACAGAAGATTTTCGAAAAATCGGTCTTTACCTCCAGGTCTGTTTTGACAGATTTTTGCCATTATTTGTATTTGCTTCTTAAATCGATTTCTTTAGAGTTCTTTTGATGACTTGAGCTTTTAAAATGAATTTCTATAGTAGCTTATGTTTTAATGGATGTTCTACTTGAATTGAAACTGAACCCAAAGGTTTATTATCTTGCATACACTAATGTTGCTAATGAAGATTGTGTGAAGTTTTGTCTGAAGGAAGTTTTCAAGTGTAGGAAGAGAATGATGTGATGAGATAAAGTATGGACAAAAGCTTAAGCTTGGGGATGCCACCCGTGTCACCCCAAAAAATATTCTAGAGGTACAAGCGTCAAAAAGCTTAAGGATTTCCAAGGCATCCCCTTCTTCATCAACAAAAATCTCAGGTCTTCTTGCAAGATACTATACTTTTATTGCTTCATGCACTATGTGTTGTTCTTGGAGCGTATTTGTTTTTGTTTTTAGTTTTCTTTTTCTTTGTTTTCTGCAATAAGTTGGTTAGATCCCAGCACACTTCTTTTGGAGAGAGACACGCTCCATTTTCATTGTTTAGAACACTTTAGTTTTCACTCTTATTGTTCTATGAGTGTTCTCTTTTGCTAGCACTGCGTTTTGCTTTAGTTTTTTTCTTCTTTTTGCTTAGAACTTTTTAGTTATTTTTTGTAGTTAGGTGAGACATGCTCTCTGGTCTTTATTGATTATTATCTTTATGAGTCGTTTCAGATAAGTTGATTGGTGTTGGAAAAGAGTAGAATGTTTCATGCTTATGGTGGTACAAAAAGAAGCTTGTTTTGACTATGACTTAGACTTTATCATGCCATGTTAGATGTTGCTTTGACCATATGCTTAGTGATTATTGTTGTAGCATGACTTGTTTCAAGCAATTGAGATTTCTTAATGTGCCATGAAAGAATCATGCGTTGCTTTAGCATACAAAAGCATAATATTATGGTATTCTCCTTTGATGCTTTATTTGGGTTGACTTGGCACGTGCTTACACCATGTTATGACTATGAACCAGTCACCTTAGCCTCTATGATCATTTAGTTTTTGAGTTGTGATATCACTTTATTCTTTGATTAATAATTTTTGTCGCTCTGCATGATTATGTCCATTATTGCTCTCTTAGTTGATCGCTCCTAGTCTTTTGTTAGCCTCCACCTGTACTGAGTATGAGCTCTACTCGTGCATCCAACTTCCAAGAAACCAAGTTATTCCAAAGAGCCCACTATAAACTCCTATGCATGGTGTGTTACACCATTCCAAGTATATTCATGTTTTTATCTATCTTCCAAATCAAATTTTTGTTATGTGAAAATTAGTGATTAAAGCTCTCACAAACTTGATGGCACACTTTATTTTCTTGCACTTAATAAACTTGAACCATTGTGCCCATCTATGATGCTTATATGCTTGCAAATTATGAGTTGGGAGTTAGCAAAATCATGCTGTCATGGGGCACGCTTTCGACATTGCACTTATCTATTCAGTTGATATCATGTTCTTTTGTTTATGGATGTCGGCGGTGTGAAATAAAAGGGGAGCTTGTAAGTCCATGGAGTTTGTATATGTGTTAGAGAAACGCCTGGGCGGCTAGCGTAAGCCATGCCTAATCATGGTGGAAACTTGTAGCATAACCATAATGAGCATTATATGAAGCATCTTCGATAAAAAAGAAAAAAGAGAGAAAAAAGAAAAACCATGCTCATGATAAATAAAAAGATAGTTGAGATTCTCATTGTATGTTGCCTTGTCATTTTGATATGGGATAGATCTTGTGTCATGGGGCAAGGGGTACCCCGTTGGCGGTTCTCTATGATACACATATACTTACAATGACAAGAACTTGCTTGGGACTAAAGTTGAGTAGCATGAGGATTGTACTTGTACTCAAGGGGCATGAGATTTTCAACTTGTGATTTGTCAATCATATAACTCATATTTGCCCTCACATTAACCTTAATCACTTCAAGATTCTTATGATAGGGGCAATGAGAGCTCAAAGCTAGTGAGTACCATAATTTTTGGAATCTCTTTATGAAACTTGAAATCCCTACTTCCCTCTACGAAGGGCCTTTCTTTTTTACTTTTTGTTGAGTCTCCATCTTCTATCTTTATGCACCAATTAAGAGAGCATAGTTGTCATTCTGAGTTCAATGTGCATTGTCCCAAAACTTGTTGATTGATTCATAATTATTGCTTGTTCTTAAATTATTTGTATCTAGTCACCCTTATGAACTTTGAAGGTGTCCTATGCATTTATGTTTTGTTATTCCATGAAGGACAAGCCGAATACCACTCTTGCTATGTTTTCTATATATGAAACAAACAAATGTCTTTCAAAGCATTATTCATGATCTTTTGTTTGTGTTGCCTTTCATGATGCAACATAGTTGCCATGTCTTATTGTTAGAAATATATCTTTCATGCTTATGTTAGAGTACTTTGATCCCAGCTATCAATGCTTTGCAATATCTTGATCAAGATTGTGATGGTGCATGTCACCTTAAAAATTATTGTTTTTATCACTTACCTACTCGAGGACGAGCAGGAGTTAAGCTTGGGGATGCTGATACGTTGCAAACGTATCTATAATTTTTGATGCTCCATGTTTGTTTTACACGAATTGCTTTATGTTTTGTCTACACTTTGTGGCATTTTTATGCATTTTTCTGGAACTAACCTATTAACAGGATGCCACAGTGCCAGTTCCTGTTTTCTGCTGTTTTTGTTTTCATAAAAACTAGTAAAGAAATATTCTCATAATTGGACGAAACAAAAGCCAAAGTTCCTATTTTTCAGAGGCGAACACGGAGTCCAGAGGCCAGATGGAGGCACATCCTAGGGCGGCCACACCTGGCCCAGGCGTGGCCAGGGGGCACGCCGCCCTAGGGTGTGGCCCCCTAGACCTCCATCGACCTTGCCCCTTCGCCTATATATTCCCCCCGAGATGAAAACCCTAGAATCAGATCAGAATTCCACGAGAAGTTCCGTAGTGTTGCCGCCACCGAAGACGAGATTCGGGGGACAGAAGTCTCTGTTCCAGCACCCTGCCGGGACGGGGAATTGCCCCCGGAGCCATCTTCATCGACTCCACCGCCATCTCCATCGTCGTTGCTGACTCCCATGATTAGGAGGGAGTAGTTCTCCCCCGAGGCTAAGGGCTCTACCGGTAGCTATGTGTTCATCTCTCTCTCCACGGTGTGATATTATTGTGATCATGAGCTTTGTAATCTAGTTGAATAAGTAGATGCTACTCTTTGTCTATTATGCTACTCAAGTGCTTTTATTAATGTGATCTCCGGAGACACCTTGTCCCACGTGTGTGAAGGTGACAGTGTGTGCACCGTGTGTGGATCTTAGGCTAAACATTACAAAAATACTTATCATGAGTTATAATTTGAGTTGGATATCTCTATGAAATTGTGGTGTTTGTCTGGAACCATCTAGTGCTCATGGTGATAGTGTGGGGTTACCTAGATGAGGAATGCGAACTTTAAGGTGTGCTTTTATAGCCCTACACGGTGAATTGGTGTTCGTTATCCAACCAGAGAGTAGTTCAGGGTAGCATAGTGAAGAGAAGATATTTATGTGATCAGTTATGTTATCATTGTTGAGAGTGTCCACTAGTGAAAGTATGATCCCTAGGCCTTGTTTCTAAGCATTAAAACACTGTTTACAACCAGTCCTATTACATGTTTGCTTGCTGCCATTTTTATTTCAGATTGAAATTACCACTTATAATTATCCATATTACTTGTATTTCACTATCTCTTTGCCGAACTAGTGCACCTTTACACCTGACAAGTGTATTGGGTGTGTTGGGTACACAAGAGACTTCTTGTATCTTAATTGCAGGGTTGCTTGAGAGGGATATCTTTGACCTCTTCCTCCCTGAGTTTGATAAACCTTGGGTGATCCACTTAAGGGAAACTTGCTGCTATTCTACAAACCTCTGCACTTGGAGTCCCAACACTGTATACAAGAATAGAAGCGTGCGTAGACATCACCCATACCGTCCATCCGTATGACCCTACGTCGTGACTGCCTCGTCAAATACTTCCACCTCGCGAAGACAGATTTGAGATTCGACATTCACAAAAACCTCCAGCCACGAAAAACCACACCATAAAGGGATATGAAGGAGGAACTTGGAGAGGGGAAAACCCTTGCTGCTTCATAGATCATTGGAATACAACGCATCATCCCCTACATCATCAACCGCTGCATCACCATCACCATCTCTACCCCACCTTCCATTCATTAGAACTTGTTGTAATTCCGGATTCAATTTTGGTTTCCACTAGATTCATTTCAGTACCTTTATTTATCCATTTGATTATGATGATGTTGTTGATTGCTTCCATGTGTGAGTAGTTTCCTTCATTCTTGGGGAGATGGAGAAACCCTAGTATTATTATGAAATGAAATAAAGACGATCTATTACTTGTGTATATGATCCATTGATCTATGATGTGTGTTTGATCTCTCCCTTTAGATGGTATGTTAGTCGGCCACATATCATTTTCCTTCGGGTCTAAATACGAGGGTGAAACCCTTTGGACATGTTTGGAAGCGTGACCGAAGCTATTGTGACTAGAAGTGCGACTAGCAACCTGCACGGTTGAAGGGGGCAACAAATAGAGATTCACTAAGCTAATTACGATATCCACAGGGAGACCCTTAATTGCGATGGTCTGTATGGGTGACTGCTCTCAGAAATCGCGATGGTTATTTAGAGATGACCTCATTCTTGGCTCCACAAAATGGCTTTCTACGAGCCTTGTAGTGAACATATTTTTTAGCATATTATGGAACTCTCTCCGCACATGTCATGACACAAGAAATAGGTTATCCTAATTATGGTTAATTACAACATGCTAGTGGTGTATCCTACATCCCCGAGAATGTCTTAGCCCTATTGAGTTCAACCACCATTTCAAACACTCTTGTTACTTGCTTTCTTTTCACTTGTTTTATTTACTTTTCCGCATTCAAACAAAAACCTTTCAAACACCCTTTACCTGAAATCAAAGGCATCTTACAAGTATCCTTTGGTAGATAGTGACGAGGGGGCATAAAGACCCTAACCAACTAGCTCTCTTTGGGTTCGATACTCTTATTTCGAAACTAGCTACAATCGATCCGGGCACTTGCACTTATCACCCGACTATTATCCTCATAGGAACAAGTATAATCACATGCAAAGAAACAACAACAACAACCTAATGAAGAACAAACTAATCTGGTACCAGTAATGTTGGGGATATGCTATATGGGTATCCTCATAGCATGTCTCCTATCCAGATAACTCTGGTGGCCCACAGTTGGTAGCATGGCCCATGGCCTGCTGGGCAGCCCAGTTAGATGGATCCAGAAGGGAGGCCCATGCCGGATAAAGGAAGGCTACGGAGGAGTCACCGACATACCCGGAGCCTTGGAGTGTAAGACACGCTAGACTAGTTGTAAGCAATGTAGGACTCTATAACTTGTCCGGCTAGGACTTTTCCCTGTAACCCTATGACCTGGCGACTATATAAGTCGGGCCTATGGGAGCCTTTAGGGCACGATAACTTAGACTCTCTAGTCACCTCGCACAGCGAACCAATCCCTATAACTCGGCGTATTTCCCTTATAGTGATTTATAGCAAGAGTAGGATTCCGCCACCGTTGTGGGATCTGAACCTGGGTAAGCTGTGTTACCTCGTACCCGTCAACCGTCCGCCTTCACCCACGTCTCTAAACACGCACTGTGAGGACCCCTCCATGGCGTACTCGTCGGCAATACCATGACAGTTGGTGCCCATCGTGGGGCAAGAGGCGCTTCAGGCTCTTCAGCGGGCGAGGACCAAGATCTTCGTGGGAATCGACAAAACCGTAGCCATCGGTCGTGTTCTCTTCTCCGGCAACGTTCCGACCGTCCCTCCCGACGAGTTCTGGATCCCGGCGAAGAAGAACCCTACGCGGTTTTCGATCGTCCCCATCAGAGATATCCACCTCTTCATCAGCGAAACCGACTCGGGCACTAGTTCCCTGGGAGTCGGAGGAGCGTCAAGACCCGCATGGACCGCCTACGGGCAGGATACGTTCGCGGAAGGATCAATGTCGGATCTCTCTTTGGAGTTTGCCGGCAAAGATCGGAAAAATTCAAGGCCCACCCAAACTGCCCCTGTGCAGGATGTAACAGTGGAAGATCGCTGCAAGTCCGTCGGCTTCATTCGTGCGTCTGGACATCAGAGATCCAAGTTCGTCGGAGTGGTAACCATCTTAGATCTGGCGTGTTGCGTTCAGAGAGAGGGCGAAAACCCCCGCGATTACCTTGCCAGGTGGCTCCGTATACAGGCCGATCTGGCGCATTACCCCAATGATGATGCCATGTATCACTTTGTGGAAGGACTGGCCAAGGTACGCTTCTCCGGCATTCACTAAGGCGGCAGCAGGCTTTAGGATGCCTCACCTTCGAAAGCATGGTGCACACCGTCAACAACTACGCGGAGGCTAAGGAGGCAGCTCAAACAGCCCTTGCGCTCATTGACAGAGCCCCTCCGGCTTAGCCCCCGCCGCCACCGCCTCTGGACGCTATCGCCGCAGCTACACCACCGCCTCCAGTCATCATCGCTGTTGTTGCACCTCCACCCCCCGTCATCGAGGAAGCCCCAGCACCCTCCGACTCCATGATTGACGCGCTCTACGCCGACTTTAGCGCAGATTCGGAGGAGATAGACTTCAGCCCGGAGGAGCTAGAATCTGCTGTGCAGGAGATGGAGGAGGATTACATGCGTGATGAACAAGCCAACAACACCGTCACGTCCTGAGAGGTGTTCGTCGCCAAGGGGACGACGATGGATGAAGACCAACCCGGACGAGCTCTGCCTACGGCGCTGGACAAAGGGAAGGGACCACCTATTTCTACCGACAACGATCGTGCAAAGGTCATGCCCCCTCCGCCTAACCCAGTGCAACAGCCGCAGGAACTCGGCACCGGTCCGAGCAACAACAACACCGCAAACCAGCCGCCTCCGGCATCTACGTCTGCTGCTGCCCAAGTTACTCCAGCCGATAGAGTGATGTACCGCAATCTCCTCGTTGAGCCTATGACCATGGCTCATATTCGCAATGTAGTCCAGCTTGACGAGAAGCTCCAGCAGCTGTTGGAGGAAGCGCATGCCATCGCGGAGCAAGGCACAAAGCTAGATCGAGATCTGGCCAACACGCAGAAGTCAATAGAGAAAGCTAGAGCAATGGAGGTCGAGTACAAGACTCTATTACAGCAGCAGAAGGCCAAGAAAGCTCCGGTTTGCATCATCAACAATCCTGGTGTACGACGAAACCTAGGATGGGCTCCCTCGAAGTTGGCACAGGCCAAGCCATACATTGACAGCGAAGGCAGGCAGTGTAACATCCCAAAAATACAAAACTTGGATCGTCAAACTCTAACCATCAAAATTAGGGTTAACAAAAACTTTTCTAAATAAAATTATGGAAGCACGCATGTGAGTATGCATTTCATTTTGAATTCTTTTGAACCACCTTGTCTGTGTGTTCCATTGCATGTAAATGGATGCTTAGGTGAAATAAACATCATCTAAACATTTCCCACACTTTTCCCAAAGACAAGTAAATCAAAACAAATAAAATAAGGGAATGGTCATTTTGACCAATTTAACTCCCATGCCTACTTCGGCTGTCTCAAACTTTTAGAACCTAACAGAAACTTTTCTGGATCTTTGCATCCCTTGATTGTACTCATAACAAAGTATCAAGGCCCACCTTGTGATCATCTAGAAACTTTCAAATGCATAGTTTAAATGACAATTTAAAATTGAATCTTTATCATATGGGAAGATCCCACTTTTTCAAAAACCACTCAAACAAGCTCAACTTTCAAAACCCAAGCATCTGCAGACTCGCCAACACCAACCTAGCACACCCACCAAAAATATTTTCAAAATTCAAAACTTGAGTTCTTGCGGCCATTTCATCAAACACTTCGCAGACACAAATCAAACAAAATCCAAACACTATTGTGAGCAGTGATTGAAGCCTAAATTGTTCCCTCTCTAGCTCACAACCATCTCAGTAGATCATCTAGCAAGTTAAACCAAGCACTAGACTCACTGTAAGCTGGGCAATGACATCAATGGTGAACAGCCGAAGCTCACCATGCCACCCCAGTGGAGACAGCAAGCTAGGAGAAGAAACAAGCCTAGCCAGCATGTCTGGGAGCAAGCCAACACCCCACTCCTCCTGTCCCAGCCGCATGAAGTTGCTAGCCATCGACCACGCCACGGACCAGCTCGCCGGCAACCATGCCGAGAGCACGCCCAGCGCCACGCCGGCAAAGCCCACGCCAGCCGCCCTCGCCGCATGCATACGTGATCACCACCGTCCCAAAGAACCCCGCAGACACGCTCGCCTTACATGCCACGCGCTACACGCGCGTTGTCGCCATTAAACTCTCCGCCGGCACGCCAGAGCACCGCTGCTCCGGACCAAACAGCACCGCCCCGCCTCGCCACACCGTCGTTGAGCATCGCCAGGGAGCACCGCACCGCCCCCTACCGTCGCCCATGCTGATAGCCCTATGTACCGTCGACCACGACGAGCTCATCGTGCGCCTCGTCGGTCCCCTCTCGCCACTATAAATAGAGGCCACCCCAGCCGAATTGAGCACACCATCTCACTCCCCTCTCCTCACTGATCATTCCACCCCGTTCCCGGAGCAAGGCGAGCAGCGCAGTGCCGGAATTTCACCAGAGCTCGCCGCTGCTGGAGAAGAAGGGAGCCAGCGATTGGAGCCTCCCCAGGAGAAGCTGCTAGTACTAGGAGTTTCACCGTCGTCGACATCATCGTTCGCCCGCCTCGCCGCCCTCGCCTGAACCCCGGTGAGCCCCCAACGACCCCCACTGGCTGCGCTAGGTTTCTGTCTCGCCGGCGTTGCCCAACGTCGACGATGACCCTCAGCCGTTGGATTAGAACCAGAACGAACACACCACATCGCCCCATACCGTTTCGCACCCCCTGTCTCACTGACGCATGGGGACAGCCACTTAAAACAGCCCGCAGAAGTGCTGTGCTTAGCAGGCTGGCCCAATATCGCTTCCCGCGCAGCCCAGTTATTTGAATTTAACCTTTTCCATTTTATTTCAAACACACTTCTGTACCCAGTTTCAAAAATCAACCCAGGTCGATTCATTAAACCAAATTGAATGAAACCAATTTTGTTAGAAAGGTCTGGGAATGCTGAATCCAAGCCCGTTGGATTCAAGTCATTTGGATCTGTAGATCATCTTTGGTAAAAATAACAAGGCAGAAGCTTTTCTGCATTCAAAATTTTTTCAAATTAAAACCATAATAGCTTTTGAGTTGATTCCAACTCTCAAAAATCACATTTAACCATACCTTTCAGAATATATAAAAATATATAGGTTTACTTACAGAAATAATGACCAAGTAATAAAAGAATGCCACATAGGCATTTCTAGCCACTTTAATTAATTAAAATAAAAGGGTAAAACCTTATTAAATTGTGACACTGCTTTAAATCACATTCCCATGGACTAAAATATGTGGTGATGACATGTGTCAGCATGATCCCATGTTTGGTTTGGAGAATAGTAAATCTTAAGTAGTTTTTCAATGAGTAGAAATTACTTTTCTAAAAATAAAAGGGAATTAAACCAAGCTTTAATCTTGTAATGTTAGTGATGATGCTAGATCATCTATAGGACCCTTTTGTGTGATGATTGCAAGTAGTTAAGTATTGTTTGGTGATTGTGTACATCGTATTTATTTATAGACGCTAGTACCGACCAAGGATACGAGGAGGAAGGAGGATTCTATGAAGAAGAAGCCGAGGAGAACTTCAACCACTGCTCTGCACAAGGCAAGCTAACACTTGCAAGATACTCTACTTTAGCAAGCCAATACTTGCAAGCTATTAACTTAGCAAGCTTATACTGATACTGATGCAAGCTTATACTTGCAATTATGCAAGCTAATACTTGCTTATTACCATGCCAACTATATGCCTTAAGCATATGTGATCATACCCACTTGATAACCCAATCCTAGTTTTATTTGCAAGCTTTCTACTTTATTTCTTTATCAAAGCTTTAACTTAGAGTTGACTTAAGTGACTTATAGATTCTAGAAAGATATATTTGAAGGTTGCATAAATAGCATAAAATTTGGCCTAAGTTAGAAACCTTGATATCATCCTAAGATATAAGGTTGTACTTAGTTGAAACTCCACTAGTTTACCACCCCTAATTAGTACTTATCCTCACTTGTAGATGCTAGTGCTAAGCATAAAACTTTATCAACTTTAGATGGGAATACTTGGTGAAAATGGTTATGAAAACCTTAGAATGATGGATCATTCTACTGAGATGTTTTGACATGTGTTTCCGAACACCAGATGATTTTGGTGATGAAAATGTTGAGGCATGAGACTTAGACCTTTATAAAACTGATGGTTGTCTGTATGCGATACCATTCCAATTTTATCGTACAACCACAATACCCGAAGATTGGGTAGGGATTGACTGGAAACTTATATACCTTAGTATTAGTTCCCTCACAGCCAAGGTATGAGCTGAGGCTACCTTGTGAAGATTGTCCACATGTGTAGTACCCAAGATGACAGTTGGTCATGGTTGGGAGGCCAAACTCACAGAAGAGGTGCTTATACTAGGGCATGTAATTGAAAGGTTAGGATTGATTATCCGCATACTGAGTATGGTGAATTCAGGATTTGTTCCTGGCGGATGTATCGAATGTTGTGGTGAAAGTGTACAATCTCTGCAGAGTGTCAAACTATTCGAATAGCCGCGCCCGTGGTTATGGACAGTTGGAGTGGCCATATTGTTCCCCCGTCAGATGTTTTCAAAATGACTTGTGAAATGAATTGAGACTTTGACTTGACCACAACAGAGTTGTGACGTGAGTTACAAGATCCCAATTAGGAGTTATAAAATTGTGACTATCTTCTCTTGCTTCTGAACTAGTAGAGATAAATCTGGCTTTTTGCAAAACAACCCTAGAGCCTAGTGTCCTATTATCCAAAAAAACCTTTGTCCTTGTTAGTATTAGTTTGCGAGTACTTAAAGAGTACTCATGGCTTTATCCCTGGCTATTCCCGTGGCCAGACTATGAAGAGGAGTACCTGGAGGATGGACCCCAGGAAGGTTATGACAACTAGGATCATCTCCCATCGTCAGCATTGCCTGTGACCCCGAAGATGGATCTTCGCCTACGCTACCGTTATTATTACGTATTCCACTGCTTGAAGTTGTATAAGAACTGGATCATGAGATCCTTATTTGTGTAAGACCTTATGTATGGTTTGTAATGGATGATGTACTATGGTATCCAATTCTGTTATGTCTCGCAAAAATGGTAATCCTAGGATTGTGATGTATGGCATAACAGGCATCTGAGATTAAAAATCCGGGTGTTGACAGGCAGGTGATGCCCACTCCTCTCCTCCACCTCGTTGTCGCCAACACCCTTCTGGAGCAGGATAGATCACCCATAGAGGTGGACTAGGTCTATGACCTAGTGGCCAAGGCGGTGAAACAGCAGGAAAAGGCCACCTCTTAGAGGCTTGAGTCTGACCCAGCGTTTTGCTAGTCTAGCCAGCATAAACCGCCAAGGGACAGATCTCCTCTTGATGTCGGGTCTCAGACGGGTTCGTCGGAATGAAGACGGAGAGATGCGCATAACATGAAGGATGTTATCCCCATATCCTCCGACCATGGGGGCAAGGCCCAACCTCGTCGCCCATCACCACCACCCCGATCCCCCCGACATCACGAAGATACCAAAGCTCACCGACGTACAGATATGCCTCCGCCAAGACAGAGCGGCATCATCATCCGCGACAGGGCAGAGCAAACCCGTCATGACGGAGAGCGCAACCAAGGACACAAGAGCAGGTCGCGCTATGACCCTTCGCGTCCGACAAGCAACCGCGATAGGCGTGAGGCGTCGCAGGAGGGTAACAGCAAGAAGGCTAACCCACCGCCACCTCCGCCTCCGTCGCCACCTAGCAGCCACCCTGGCGGAGGTGGCCCGTGTCATTCACGCAACCCATCCCCTGATGGCAAGAAGAAGAAAAGAAGCACAGAGCCATACGATGCACGTTCACGTCTGGACAAGATCCACGAGGCCAGGGAAGGACCATACCTGGGACCATGTTGCTTTGGACCTGTGATACGGTCCGCAAATTACCCCAATGGTTTCCAGATTGACAAAACCATCAAGACCTATGATGGCACCGCCAAGCCAGCTATATGGTTGCAGGACTATGACAACGCGGTGGAGCTCGCCGGGGGTAACCCCAACGTTGCCGTCAAGTACCTCCCATTGATGTTGGCAGGCATGGCCTATCAGTGGATTGATGAATTGCCAGAAAGATCCATCTGCAATTGGTTGTACATGCAAGAAGCATTTACCAAGAACTTCGAGGGTACGTACAAACGTCTCTGCACTGTTGGCGATCTACAGCGGTGCGTGCAAGAGAAAGACGAGACATCTCGCGCCTACCTCTCTCGCTGGCTGGATATGAAGAATTCCTGTGCAGGAGTGCACGCCCAGACCACCATGGCCGCCTTCATCGATGGGTTGGATAGGGGCACGTTGCTCCGACATAAGTTGAAGCGCCTGCAGGATAATCACCAGCTAGACTTGAACCAGATGATTCAGTTGGCTAGTGAGTTCGCAGCTGCCGACAACGATGCTCGCGGCTCCCTGCCGGCAACGGCCGTTCCAACTCAAGCTCGAAGGAACAGCAACACAAAGCGGAAGACCCCGCCTGAAGAAAATCAAACCCCCGACATGGTCTCTATGACTTTTGCAGGACGAGGTGATGGCGGACAGCATGGCCGAGGGCGAGGAGCTGGTCATGGGCAGCAGCGAGGCAGTGAAACTACCTCGGCAGCGCTCCGTGTTCCCCAAACCTACGAGGAGTACTGTGATATGCCGTGCCTCGTACACCTCGACGCCAAAGGCAAATCCACCCACACCAATCGCCATTGCAAGTTCGTCAACGACCTGAAGGAGGACCCGGAGTCCGGCTACAAGCAAATTCGGAAGAACAGACCGCGAGGCAAGGGCAAGGGGAGAAGAAGGAGGAGGAGTCCAAGGATTCAAGTGACATGGACGAGTACGTTGACCCCAAGCACGCCGCCAAGAGTGACGGCAAGGGAACCCCTTCGAGAAGAAGGCGGCAGTTTTCCACTCTTTCCTTGGCACCCCCACCGTCCGACAACAGAAGACCTCCATTAGGATATTAATGGCTACTCTACCCCCAGTCCCCCAGTTCCTGCGCTGGTCGGAGATTCCAATTACTTGGGACAGGAAGGATCACCCAGACCTCATCCCTACGGAGAACCAATATGCCATGGTCATCAACCCCCTGATTGATGGCAATGAGTTCACCAAATGTATGGTTGATAGTGGAAGCAACATCAACATCATGTACCTGGATACACTATAGAAAATGAAATTGACGGAGGCAAACCTAAGGCGAACCAACACCATCTTCCACGGCATAGTTCCTGGTCGGGAGGCTCGGTCCCTTGGGTGCATCACACTTCAGGTCGCTTTTGGTGGTGTTAATAATTACCGCAAAGAACGCATGACCTTTGAGGTGGTCCCCTTCAAGAGCGTGTACCATGTCATATTCGGCTGCGACATATTCCACACCTTCATGGCCAAGCCATGCTTCGTCTACAACAAACTCAAGATACCTGGACCAAACGGCGTCATTACCGTATCCGGAAGCTTTACCAAAGCACGGGACTGCGAGATTGGAGAAGCAGCCTATGCAGAAGTTGTCCTCTACAGCGAAGAATTCAAGGAGATCCAGAGCAAGGTCAATGCATCGGAAATGCCCGCGTCGAAGAAACAGATTTCTGACTCCGCCCCGGCATTCAAGGCCGCCATCGAGACCAAGCCGGTGGAGCTTGTGGTAGGCGATGCCTCCAAGACCACCGCCATTGGGACAAACCTGGATCCCAAATAGGAAAGCGCGCTTGTCGAGTTCCTCCGTGAGAATAGGGACATCTTTGCCTGGCAACCTGCCGACATGAAAGGTGTACCTAGGGAACTTGCCGAGCATAGCTTAAACATTAATCCAAAATGTAAACCAGTGAAACAACCTCTACGACGCTTCGGAGACGAGAAGAGACGCGCCATAGGCAAAGAGATAGCTAGGTTACTTAAGGCTAGTTTTATCCGAGAAGTCCTTCACACCCGATGGGTGGCCAATCCTGTACTTGTCCCAAAAAAGGGAACCAAAGAATTAAGAATGTGCGTTGATTACACCGGCTTGAATAAGGCATGTCCCAAAGATCCGTTTGCTTTGCCTCGCATTGACCAAGTCATTGACTCGACGGCTGGCTCGGAGCTTTTGTATTTTCTCAATGCATACTCAGGATACCACCAGATCAAGATGAGGAAGTCGGACCAATTGACCACTTCGTTCACTACACCCTACGGCACATTTTTCTACGTCACGATGCCCTTTGGGCTAAAAAACGCAGGTGCTACGTACCAGCAGACAATGCAATGTTTCCTGCACGACCAAATTGGTCGGAACGTTCACGCCTATGTAGACGATATAGCGGTGTTGTCTAAAAAATAAAATGACTTAATCTCTGACTTAAAAGAAACCTTTGATAATATCCGGAAATACAACATGATGCTTAACCCTAAGAAGTGCGTCTTCGGGGTTCCAGCCGGCAAATTGTTGGGCTTCATCATTTCCCAGCATGGAATCGAGGTCAACCCGGAGAAAATCAAGGCCATCTTAAACATAAACCGTCTGACATGTTTAAAGGACATACAACGGCTAATAGGTTGCGTTGCAGCAGTTAGTCGGTTCGTCAGCCGACTTGGGGAGAAGGCTCTACCGCTATACAAGTTGCTGAAGAAGGCGGACAAGTTCACGTGGACAGACGAGGTAGATGCATCATTGAAGCAGCTCAAGGATATACTTTCCTCAGTGCCTATCCTTTCAGCACCCGAGCCTGGAGAGCCCATGTTAATTTACATGGCGGCCACCAACCGGGTAATCAACATCGTCGTCGTGGTAGAGCGGAAAGAACCAGGGCATGAGTACGGAGTTCATCGGCCAGTTTACTATGTAAGCGAGGTCTTGACGGAGTCCAAGCAGCGTTACCCGCACTACCAGAAGATAGCTTATGGAGTGTTCCTTTCTTCTCGGAAGCTGAGGCACTACTTCCAGGAGCACCCTATCACAGTGGTGAGAAAAGCTCCATTGTCCGACATCATCAGTAAAAACGATGCTACAGGAAGAGTCGTGAAGTGGGGCATTGAACTTGCCGCCTTCGAGATTACCTACAAGAGACGCGACGCTATCAAATCACAAGCTTTGGCGGATTTTATCGCAGACTGGACGGAGATGCCAGATGCTACCCCATTGCCGGAACCGGAATATTGGGTGATGCACTTTGACGGATCAAAGCTACTCAACGGCTCGGGGGCTGGTGTACTGTTGCAGTCACCAACTGGGGAAAAACTGCACTATGTTCTGTATATCCACTTCGAGGCTACGAACAACATGGCGGCGTATGAAGCACCCATTCACGGACTACGCGTAGCCAAGGATATTGGCATCAAGCACATAGTTTGTTGTGGAGATTTGGACTTGGTTGCCCAGCAGGTGGCTGGCACCTGGAACGCGCGGAACCCTATGATGGCGGCATATCGAGACGAAGTGGATGAGATAGTCAAGAGCTTCTTGGGCTACGAAGTCAAATATGTACCTAGGGAGCAAAATGAGGCGGCTGACCTATTGTCTAAGCTTCGATCAGGGCACAAACGAATTCCGCCTGGAGTTTTCCTGGAGCATCTATAGACACCATCCATGAAGGGAGCAGACATAGACAACCTGGATAGAGTTGACTCTTTCGTTCACATGGTGACAAAGGTCCCTCTGGCTTGGACAAAACCGTTCATGGAGTATCTCGAACATGGAACTTTGCCCGACGACGAGGTCGAAAGACGGCAAATAGTACGTCGAGCAAAGGGCTATACCATATTCAATGGACAGCTCTACAAAAGAAGCACCACTGGTGTATACCTTAAGTGAGTTTCCCAGCAAGAAGGTATTGAAATCCTACGCGAAATCCATCTCGAAGATTACGGGCATCATGTCGCTCCCCGATCGTTGGTCACTAAAGCTTTCCGGTAAGGATTCTACTGGCTGACCGCCAAGGCAGACGCCGACAAGCTGGTTGAGAAATGCATGGGATGCCAGTACTATTCCCGACAACCACATGTTCCTGCTGAAGAATTGCGAACAATACCAATAACTTGGCCGTTTGCAGTCTGGGAGCTGGACATGGTTGGTCCGTTGCAGACGGCACCATGTGGGTTTACACATCTGCTAGTAGCATTTGATAAATTCACCAAATGGATAGAAGCTAAACCCATTAGAAAGCTTGATGGGGCAACTACCCTTAGGTTTGTACGGTATCTAGTGGTGAGATTTGGTCTCCCACATAGCATTATCACCGACAACGGCAGCAACTTGTCACTCGGAGAAGTGGAAGCTTATTGTTGGAAGAAGGGCATCCGACTTGACCTTGCATCTGTGGCACGTCCACAGTCCAATGGTCAAGTTGAGCGAGCCAATGGATTAATTCTGCAGTTAATCAAGCCACGTCTGGAAGCACCGCTACATAGAGCAGCTGGAGCCTGGGCGGAAGAATTGCCATCTGTGATGTGGAGTTTACGAACTACACCCAACAGATCCACCGGCTACACCCCTTACTTCATGGTATATGGAGCAGAAGCCATCCTTTCTTCCGACATCCTTCATGATTCACCAAGAGTTGCCACCTACGACGAATATGACGCTGAAGAATCCAGACGCCTATATGTGGACCTTCTCAAGGAGGAGCGCGTATTGGCATGCCAAAGATCCGCCATCTACTAGCAAAAGCTACGCAGCTACCATAGTCGCCGCGTTCGGCATCGCTTGTTTAAAGAGGGGGACCTAGTGCTCCGACTTAAGCAGAAGAAGTCACACAAATTATCCCCGCCATGGGAAGGACCGTTCATCATAAGCAAGGCGCTACTCAATGGGTCTTACTACCTCGTTGATAATCGTGAACTAGAGGATAGACCCAACGAGGATCATAAGCGTAAGCGACGTGACCCGGATGATGACTACCCGGAGCTTGATCGGCCATGGAACATAGCACAGCTACATCCTTTCTACACTTAGCATTTTTTATCTATTGTGTACCCCTTATATGATCAATGAAATAAAGCTCTCTGGTTCACTCATATTTTCTGAGTCTTTTACCTCCTTTAGTGTTCATTTTTGGATCATATAAAACCTTTATGCACAAGCTTTGCGATTGCACTTGTGAAAATTCCTCCAACGGGTGAAAATTCCTCCAACGGGTGAAAACCTTTGTTGTTTTTATGTGGATTCAGGAGTAGTGACTTTCGGCACTTATTGTCGGCGATTTCGTGCTTTGGTTATTGATGGTGCCATTGGGCATCATCGCCTGAGCGCATGGTTCTGACAACGAGTCCTCTGACTCACAAAAATTCAAGCATAAAATAGAGTAATGGATAAGCCAGCACTTGCTTAAAAAATATATACATGCTGGAACCAGTTCTTGAGTAGCAGGAAATAACAACCATTGTTTTTCGCCTTAAGTTAACAAGTAGTTTTTTCTGCATACAAATTACAGAGGAAACAAATATTAAATATTGTTTTTCATTCCTCTGGCGCAGGCGACTTGGACGTAGCATCATCAGCAGCAGGAGAGTCATCCTCCTCGAAGTCGGCGGTATTGAGGGGCTCGAAGGAGCTTTGGCTGCCGCCGTCAATAGTTTTCATGCGCACAAAGACGTTAGGGTCCGACCAACTCGGAGACTCTAGTTTTAAAACCCGCGAGCGACGCCAGTATAGCCTCGTGATCTATCTTTTGGCCATCGTCGTCTATGTCGGGGATACCGGAGGTCACCACGTTGATGTCAGCGTTTTCATAGTGCGCCTTGACCATTGACAGCGCCATCCTCGCGCCATCCCGTGTACATGAAGCCTTCCAGCTTGCAATACGCTCAGGAGCTCGGCGCAAGATCTGCGAGAACTTCGCCATGGAATCCACCGCTTTGATGTTGATCTGGAGGTGCTTGGCTATCTCCTTGTCCTGCGTGATGGCGGTATTGATAAAGTTGTCGGCAAGGACCATGCATTCTTTTGGTGGAGGAGGCGACTGGGTCAACCCAATAGGAGCTGCAAATTTTCGACAAGAGAACGCATAAGTTCAATCAAATAAAAGTTCAAAGTATCCAACTTACAAAAGTACAAGACGGAGAATCACTTACTGAAGATGCTAATCTCAGCCTGCTCGAGAGTTTCCGCCATAGAATCTCGTTCTTGTCGGAGGATCTTGTATGCTTCGAGATTGCGATGATTTTGCTCATCGGCAGCTTTCTTCTGTTCTTTTAGCATCTCGATCTCTTCCTTCAAGCGGTCCATCTCTTCGTTGGCAGAATCCTGCAGGACTTTCATGGAATCCTCGTGCATCTTCAGCATATCCTTCCTCTCCTGCTTAAGGATCTTGTTTTCGCTATCCAGCTGGTCAATATGCTTGGATTGCTCAACAATATCCTTGGCCTTGGCAATGGTTTCTGCAAGTCGGATAAAGAACGGTACACAGTGAGTACTCGGAGAATGATTGGTACAAGACCAAGTTGGAATACGAAAAAGAAAGGAAAAACAGACGCTTGCTCTTGATGATTTGTTCCTTCAAGAAGGAAGTTTTACCCTTTTCGGCTTCTAGGTCCGCACGCATATTTTGGTACTTCTCGTTGGCCATGCCTCTCCGAGCATTCTCATTCTGTGGAAAGAAAATTTAACGCTGTTTAGTCTACTTGGAGCATCTAGTCGGATAAATATCCACCTAGAGGCTTGGGGGCTACTGTGAGAATTTTTAACTTAGCGATATGCTTGGTCTTTCTTTAATCATCTAGTCGAAACTGATTTAGTTTTCAACTAGAAGCTTGGGGGCTACATTATAAAGTTTTTAACTCAGTCATATGCTTAGTCTTTCTTTAAGAACCTAGTCGGAACTAATTCAGTTACAACTAGAAGCTTGGGGCTACAGTATCAAAATTTACAAACAGTACGTATGCTACTCTGAAAGCATCTAGTCGGAATAATTCATTCAAACTATATGCTTGGGGGCTACAGTGAGAAGTTTTATAGCTTAGTCACTCTTGGAGCATTCAGATGCAAAGACATATGGTTTTTCGTCTAAATCCTCGAGGGCTACAGCGGGATACTCATATGAAATGCAAAAGGCAAATAAAACTTACAAGTGCGATGATCTTGAGGTTTGTAGCGCTCTCAGCAAGCAACTTGCCGAAGGAAAGGCTATTTCCTTGCAAGATATCTGCTTGTCTAAGAATCTCCTCAACAACGCATGTTGGAGATGTCGGCGCTGCACCAGGATCCAAAGTAGAACTACTCGGCGTAAGTGACAGGTAGACTATCTTCGAGAACTCTACGGTTGTCTTGGGTGCGGAGACGCCACCTTCAGCAGATGTGCCACTCTACACCACCGCCTTACCACTACCGATGACATCCTTAGCCGGAGCTTCAGCCATTTGAGTTGCGGTACTCGCTTGCGTTGCTTGCTCGCCGACAACGGCAAGCTCCACGGAGGCACCTGAGTCCACTTCCATGGTGGAAGGGCCAGCTGCATCTTTGGCCTGTGAGCTTGTCAGAGCAGGCGTAGGCAGGACGCTAGGAGTAACAGGGGCGATGGCGGGAGATGCGTGGGGAGACACGTCACGATGCAACATATCCTTAATGTTTCTAGAAGCCCCAAAGCTTTGGAGGTCTTCTTCAAACTGGTAGTGGCCTTTTTCCTGAAACGTGCAAAAAGTATAAGTACAAGAACAAGATAAGCAATGGACAATGTCGGAGAGAAAGAAGCTTACACAACAGCGGGTGCTTTGGCAAAGGGGATCCCGGTAATCTTTCTTTTCTCCGCCTCCAAGGCGGCGGTAGTATTTTTGGAGGCTCCACCCTCCGTCTTCTTCTTCTTGCCTCCGTCGGCAGCGTCAGAGGTGGAGCTCTTCCGCTTTCGTGCCAACGGGACATCGTTGTCGGACACGACGGTGACTTCCTTCATCTTTGGGTCATAGATTTGGACAGCCATGTTATCCTCCTCTAGACTGCTAAGTTGTTAAGTGAGATCCCACGAGTGTTAGATGAAGATGGTAATGGTTAGACGGAAGAACTGGAGTATATGTCATACACGGAAAATAAACAGGTACCTTTGGGCACTTGCCCTCCTCGAACATGTCGTAGGTGATGGTGAAGCCACGATTCCTATCTTTCACCTTGACGATGTCCTTGAGGCAGAGCTTGACGGAGTCGCTGGAGAAGTTGTCCTTGGAGATACGGAGGCTCCTTCCTCTCCTTGGTATACTCATGCATCAACTTCGAGCGGTGCTGCAGAGGCTGGATCCGCCTAATGAACCAGCACATGGCCAGGTCCAATCTGGACAAACCCGTCTCTACGAACCACTCTATACGCCTTATAGCGCGGGAAGCATCGATGTCGGAGGAAAGGGAGGCTTGGGATCTCCATGTGGAGGCTTCGGCAGCAGATCCATCGTCGAAGTCCGGATACGTTGCTTCTCGGCCAGCCAGAGGGATATCTGGGCCGTAGAAGTACGTATGTTGCCAGTTTTTACATGACTCATGTCCGACGATGTCGGGGAACCGCCGGACAGGCCGTATCTTAAAACTAATAGTGCCACAGTTCCTGAGCTCGTCCTTGCTGGCTCCGGCTTCCCGCTTGACGGTGAAGAAGTAGATAAAGAGGTCTAGTCTAGGCCTAATCCCTAAGTAACCCTCGCAAAGTGCCGCATAGTTGCTAAGCGCGAGGATGCTATTGGGGGATAGGTTCTGAGGCTATACTCGGTAATGTTTGAGGACATCTAGGAAGAAATTGGAGATGGGCGGGGAGACGTCGCGTACCAGTTGGGATTTGAGGTACACCTTCTCTCCAGCTTGGGGAGAAGGGATGACCTCGCCGGCCAGCGCCGCCCGCCAGGCGAGCCCCTCCGTCGCAGGGAGGTATCCCTTGATGATCAGCTCCTTGATGTCGCGGTCCGTGATGTTCTAACCGCGCCAGTCCCCCTTGTGGGAGTTGTTTTCCTCCTCTAGCAGTTCCAGTGCCGCTGGATTGTGGTCGCCGCCGGTGGATTCGACCACCGTGGATTTGGGGATCACCAGACCCTCTAGGGGCATGAGGACGGTGCTCGTCGGCTTCGCCGCGGCATCGCCTGATGCCGCCATGGAAGGGGCGGAGCTTCTGCTAGCCATTGGAGAGATTGAGGTGGTGACTGGGAGAATTGGGAGGGTAGGGTCTTTCGCAATCGCGCGGAGAGCTTGAGGATGCGCTCGCTGGAGGAAGAAGACGATGCAGGAGGAGAATGAGGTGAAGAAGTAAAATTCCACCATTGTTACAATTTATAACCTCTGGCGTCAAGATTCGTGCAAAACGATCGAATGGTTGACGCGTGAGCGACGTGTGCGGGAGCGTGCGCGGAAATTTCGCCACGTTACCAACCGTCGCCGCCAACGGTTCGTATCGCTCGTGCGGGAAAAATGGACATGATTGCGTTCTTTGCATGTGTGAGTTACAAGGCGACGATGACCTATGTCTATGTCATCGTAGCTATCGCTGGCAGGCGAACCATCACATCGGAAGATTCCGGCATGGACGAATCCAGTCTGGCTACGGAAGAGTACGATAGAAGATTCAGCAATTCTCCGGTTTACATGTTGAAGACGGAGAAAACCTTGCAGGGTTCTTTGGGAGGACTACAAGATATTGCTTGACGATTTGTTGACATTTATCTAGACGAAGCATTCAACGTGAAGAGGCAAGACGGCGTAAGATCTCGGAGTTCTCCGGGGGCTACTATTGGGGATATGTTATATGGGTATCCTCATAGCATGTCTCCTATCCGGATAACCCGGGTGGCCCACAATTGGTAGCATGGCCCATGGCCTGCTGGGCATCCCAGTTAGATGGATCCAGAAGGGAGGCCCATGCCAAATAAAGGAAGGCTACGGAGGAGTCACCGACATACCCGGAGCCTTGGAGTGTAAGACACGCTAGACTAGTTGTAAGCAGTGTAGGACTCTGTAACCTGTCCGGCTAGGACTTTTCCCTGTAACCCTAGGACCTGGCGACTATATAAGTCGGGCCTATGGGAGCCTTTAGGGCACGATAACTTAGACTCTCTAGTCACCTCACACAGTGAACCAATCCCTGTAACTCGGCGTATTGCCCTTAAAGTGATTTATAGCAGGAGTAGGATTCCGCCACCGTTGTGGGATCTGAACCTGGGTAAGCTGTGTTACCTCATACCCGTCAACCGTTTGCCTTCCCCCACGTCTCTAAACACGCACTATGAGGACCCCTCCATGGCGTACTCGTCGGCAATACCACGACAAGTAAACAACTTACAATCTATACAGCCCAATAGAGGAGCTTGAGAGAGATTGTTGAAGGTTAGTACCTTTGTCAGTTCATCTTCCACGGTTTTATCGATCCAGCGGACATCAGAGGATCTAAAGTAACTTGGGATCTCACGGGTTAATTGATTGGTCAATGGCAGACTTATGTGATGGGGTGTATCCATGTGGGAGGTCGTAGCAGTCGAGTCCCCCCGAGATCTAGCGATAGTTTTCTTCAACTAATCCTGATCTAGCGATCCATGGCGTGAATTATGCACGCGTGTGGTGTCAACCATCAGAATGCCTGCTACAGATTCCTTACTTCTTTTGGGCTAGGCCGGTGTAGTAAAATATAGAACGACATATCTAGGGCCCCTTCAAATCTGGGGCCCGGGGTGGCCGCCCTGTAGCCCTTTCCAGGACCGACCATGGAAGTGGAGTAGAGGGCTACTAGGATAAAGTTCTGAAAATCTATGAAAAGAAATAAAGGACATAGATAATACTTGTATAATTTCTATTCAAAATCCACGAAACATATCAAGAAACAAAATAGATAAACCTAATACTAAGTAGTGTCCAATGCAAGTTAAGCTTTGAGTTTAGCTCAATATCACTATTTTGAATTTATGTTTAAAAAATATAGTGACAATGTAACTGTTATGTCATGACTACTTGCAAAATGTTTCTGTTGGAGATATGCCCTATTGGCAATAATAAAAGTAGTTATTATTATATCTTTGTGTTTATGATAAATGTTTACATTCATGCTATAATAGTATTAACCGGAAACATTAATACTTGTGTGATTTGTAAACTAAATTAGAGTCCCTAGTAAAGCCTCTTTATAATACTAGCTTTTTGGTTGATAGATGATCGTTATTTCTTGATCATGAACATTGATATGTTATTAACAACAAGATCATATCATTAGGATAATGGTGTGATGGACATACTCCTATAGATAAGCGTAGCATAAAGATCAAGTCATTTCAATAGTTTGTTTGCTATAAGATTTCTGATACATAGTAACCTAATTCCTTTGACCATGAGATCATGCTAATCACCATAACCGGAAGGATGCTTTGATGACATCAAACACCACACCGTAACTGGGTGGCTATAAAGGTGGCATTGAGTGTTCGGAAAGTATGTGTTGAGGCACATGGATCAAGAGTAGGATTTGTCCATCCATATAACGGATAGATATACTCTAGACCCTCTCGGTGGAATGTCATCCAGTTATATTGCAAGCATGTGAATGGCTCACAAGGGATCACATATCACGATAACAAGAAAAGAGTACTTATCAGTAACGAGGCTGAACTAGGTATGCAGAGATCCCGATGATTAGACATCGGATAAGTAAAATATTGCGAGACAAAGGGAAATTGGTATCATATGTAAATGGTTCGTTCGATAACAAATTAATCGTAGAAATATGTGGTAACCATATGAATTTCCATATTCCTCTATTGGTTATGATCGGAGAAGATTCTCGGTCATGTCTGTGTAATTCACGAACCGTAGGGAGACACACTTAAGGAATCGATGTTGTTTAGTAGATATGGAATGTAAGTAGGGAGACCAAATGTTGTTCGGAGTCTCGGATGGGATCCGGGATATCACGAGGAGATCCTAAATGGTCCGGAGAATAAGATTCATATAAGGAAAGTCCAATTCCAGAGTTCGGGAATGATTCTGGTGTTTTCACCGGAATGATCTAGAAGGGTCTAGAAGGTTCACCGGACCGGAAGGGGAAGGGTGCATGAATGTGTCATGACTAAGTGGAATGATTGCATCATGTCCTAGGTCAATTGGTTGGGCATTTGAAATAAAGAAATTAAACTCCAAATTGAAAGTCAAAAGGCAAGTTTGAAAAGTCAAACTGGGACAATGTTTCCTAGTGGAGGAAGGAGAGAATCCTTCTCTCCCTCCACCACAAGCCTAGTAGGAGAGGGAGTTGGGGAAGGATTCAAACTCCCATCTCCCAAGCTGCCCCTCCCTCTCCTAAATAGAGGGGAGGGGTGCCCTCCAAGAGACACCACAACCAACCGCTCCCCACACCGCCGCCGCGCCGCAGCCGCACCAAGTCGCCGCACCCTAGCCGCCTCCGACCACCTCCTCCTCTCCGGCTTCTAAACCCTAGATTGCTAGGGAAACCCTAATACTCCACCATAACCTGCTCTGGCTTAGGCGAAGTCCTGCAGGATCCTCCCTCTACTTCCGACACCATGTCGTCGTGCTACCGGAATCACGAGGAGAGAACTACAACCTCTGCTGCCTGCTAGTATAAGGGAGAGTAAGGTTTTCATCGAGTACCGAACGTGTGGCCGACTACGGAAGCGCTGCTGAAACGCAGCGCCGGAAGGATCGTCTTCGCGATCTTGAGATCGACAAGTGTATGACTACATCACCCACGAGAATCTTCTATCGTCCACTTTGGAATCTTTGAGGGTGAGTACTCTTATCGGCTAGTTGCTACAATCTAGTAGATAGATTGATATGGGATCCCTTGTGGGATTGACCCTAGGGTGGCCCGATCTTCACGGATTTTATGCGGGGAGTGAGGGAATACCCGATGAACACGATGAACGCAACACAAACGCAAGGTAAAGGTACAAACACACGCAAACACAACCCGATTAGATTTGCTCCCGTTGGCTCGAACAACCAATCCAATAGAATCCTCGGCGAGAGACCGTTAGGTAGAATCACCAAAGGAGAGATCGGCAAGCGGATGATAGAATCCAAATCAAAAGGAGAGAGTAGCAACCAAGTAGAATCCCAAAGGGAGAGACCTAGCACTACTAGAATCCTTGATGAGGAGAGACCAAACACTTGAGGAGGGTCTTGACGACTTGGAGACGAACAACCAAACTCCAAGGCCTTGTACAACTCATAGATTAACTATAGAGAGGGGTTCCCATCTAGGGTTAGGCATAAGCCTTCTTTCATCATCAACTCCAGGGTTTCAAGGAGGGGGTGGGGGCTTATATATAGGCCAGACACAAGCTAGGGGTAAAATAGGCATAAATAGGAAGTTCTGGGTGTTACATGGGCCAGGCCCAACTCGAGGCGCGCAGGCCCGATACACGCGGTCCGGAGACTCCGGTGTGATGGCCGGAGACTCCGGTCTGGACCGGAGACTCCGGTCAATCTCCGGTGTCGTCTCCGGAGGGGCCTTCTGACTGTCCTGGGCGCTGGTTTGGGGGTCGGTCCGGAGATGGACCGGAGACTCCGGTCTAGCTTCAGCAGCTTCTTGCGTCTTCTCTTCCAGGCCTCTTGCTTGGGGGTCTTGATCTCTGGGGTCCTCTTGTCATCTCCTCTTGGTGTCATGGTCATGGTCCTGCTCATAGCATTGGCACGTGTCTCAAGTAGGATTCCATTCACATGATAGCTAAAGGAGGGTGGAGTATGGAATGAGTTCACCTTTGAGGGTGTGGTTGATGTAGCATGGTGTGGACCAATGGTGAATGTCATGTGTTGGGCTGCAACATCTCCCCCCGCTTCAAAACGAGTCGTCCTCGACGAAGTTCCATCATCATAGAGGGAGGAAGGTGTGCGCAAGGTCTTGAGTTTGTATGTTGTGGGATCTCCGGTGTCATAGCCTTGTTCAAATTGGTCGAAGATCTTGAAGTTGAGCTTGTCATCAAGGTGTGGTTGGAGATCTTGTAGCGTGTTCCTTTTAGGTGGTAGGTGAGGTTGTGTATCCTGCAAAACCGACAACAAGGAGAAAGAGTTGCATGAAGGATTGTTAGTATTGGGTACGCTCAAATCACTCTTCTCACGTGTGGTGGCTTGCGACGTGGCACTCATGATTTTTCCACTCATTTGGGGCTGGTAGCACTCACTCACGTGTTGGTGGATCACTCTCTCACCACTCATCTCACAAGGGTCCTTAGCTTGCTTTATCTTGGGCAGCGACGTCATGTTGGAAGTGATAATTTGGCTTGGCGTCATAGGTTGTAGCACCAATGTCTTGTCTTTCCACTTAAAGGAGTATTGGTTGGAGGTACCATCATGTAGTGCACCCTTGTCGTATTGCCATGGTCTTCCAAGGAGCATGTGACACACGGTCATAGGCACGACATCACACTCGACGGTGTCTTGATATGGACCAACCTTGAAGGAGACGTTGACCTTGTGTTTGATTTGAATGGTGCCATTGTCATCAAGCCACTTGACATGATAGGGCTGAGGGTGCTCCATGTATGGTAACTTGAGTTTCTCACAAAGATCGATGCTCGCAAGGTTGTGACAACTTCCTCCATCAATGATAACTTTTATGGACTTGCCATCAATTCCGGCTCGGGTTTGGAATATATTGAGGCGTTGATCCTCTCTTGGGATGGAGTTGGTCGTCAAAACTTGGGCGATGACAAGTGAGGGGCTTGGATCATGTTCACAAAGAAGTGTGTCCTCATCTTGCATTGCGGCATCTTTTGCTATAGCGGCTTGTTTCATAGCTTCAAATTCGTCTTCGCTCACGGAATATGTTGCGCCGTTCTCATCCGTTAGCATGACTCTTGTGTTGATGCACTCATAAGACTTGTGGCCCTTTCCTTCACACTTGTAGCAAACTACTTGACTTTCCGTTGTTGTGTTGGAGGTGGATGCCATAGGTGTCTTGGATTGCTTGGAGGAGCTTGTTGTTTGGTTTGTTGGCTTGGAGGGGTTACTCGAGTTGAGTGAAGCGTAGTACGCCTTTTGCTTCTCATAAGCATGTTCCTTTTGTAAGTGGCGCTCGGCCTTTGTTGCTTGGTGAAGAAGGTTCACGAGAGTCTTGTAAGGTTGGAAATCGACTATCTTGCGTATTGGGCGGCTCAAACCGTTGAGGAACCGTGCTATTGTTTGCTCTTCGAGTTCCTTCACATCGGCTCTCATCATAGTCATCTCCATCTCCTTATAGAACTCTTCAATTGTCTTTGTGCCTTGCTTCAAGTTTTGTAGCTTGTCGAAGAGGTCTTGGCGATAGTGCTCGGGGACAAATCTTGCATACATCACATTCTTCATCTCGGTCCAAGTGGTGACCGGTGGCTCTTCTTGCTTTTCACGATTGCTTTGGTAGTCTTCCCACCAAACATTGGCGTAGTCCTCAAACTCAAGGGATGCCATTGCCACTTTCTTCTCTTCGGAAAAGTTGTGGACTCGGAAGATCTTGTCGACTTTGAGCTCCCATTCAAGATATGCATCGGCATTTTCTTCTCCTTTGAACTTGGGCATAACGAATTTGAGCTTCCCAAACTTGACACCATCACGCTCATGGTGGTTGTTGCGACGTTCTTGGTGCATACTTGCGTCACTTGGAGGGCGTGGAGGCGGGGGAGGAGGCTCTTGATTGCCTTGAGGTTGTTGTGGGGGGTTTTCTTGATGATGCTCGAAGTCTCTTCTTCGCCGCTGGTCGGCATCATTGACGTTCATAGCTTGACGGTGACGGTGGTGGTGTTGTGCATGTCGGTTATTGCGTCGAGCTTGGTGTGCATCCTCATCATCATCACTTGTGTCCCATATCGGTTCTTGATGTTGTTGACGATGCTCGTGGTGGTCATGAGGAGGATGACGACGCCGATCATTATGGTTAGCTTCATCTTGGCGTTCTTCAGGTTGGTGCACGTCGATGATTGCTTGGTGTGGTGGTGGACCATGCTCTTGTCGTTGTTGTTGAGGTTGGGGAGCATTTGGGTCCACTGCTTGAGGGCGACGATGACGAGCTTGTGGGTTCCCATTATGGTGGTGGGGTTCTCCGCGGCGGGAGTGTGACCTTGAAGACTCGCCATGTCGACTTGAGGAGCGCGTGCGGGAGGAACTTGACGAGCTTGAGCGATGACCGTGTCGGTTGCCAAGGTTGGCAATAGCTTGGTGAAGAGCTTGGAATTGAGCATGGTGCTCCTCTTGACGTTGCCGCTCACGGTACTCAAATTCTCGAAAAGTATCATCAAGACGGTGCTCGAGTCGCTCAAATTGATTGTTGAATTCTTGGCGTTGCGCCCATAAGTTGTGGCGCGTGGCAAAGCCATCTTGGTTGTTGAAATTGCTATCTCTGCTAGCTCCACTTGCCCTAGACATGGTGCACAAACACACTTGATAGATGTGGTGAGATTGGTGGAATGGTAATTGCTACCTTGCCTCACCGGAGTCAACGATTGGAAAGATTGTTGTTGCCGAGAGCAAAGCGAATAGCGGGTACACAAGACACACACACACACACACACAAAGGCCTATGGTGGTAGGTTAGAAAGGTGGAAAGCAAATGGAACAATCAAAAGAAAAGGATATTGTCAAAAGTGGGTAAAATCCAACAAAAACAAAGTCAAAGGAAAAGGTCAAAAAGGGTGACGAGAACCTACGACTATACACACACGGTGGAGATTAATGTGGCTAGCACGACTATGAAAAATGAGCAAAGAACAAAATTGGACCTAACAAAGACTAATGCTCGGTGTCGTGCCAACGCTAGGAGAGACCGTAGCCCGTTCGCACAAGATTGATAAGCAACGGATTTGTACGCTTGCCTTGCTCTTGCTCGCACTCTTCCTTAGAAGCTTTGGACTCTCTTTAGCTATTGGTGTCTTTTTCTTTGTTTCTTTTGCTTAGAAGCTTTTTTTGTATACTATGCAGTCAATTTTGTTATTGCCTCTATATCATGACTATGCAAGAGCAAGCGCACAATGCTTCGGCAAACATAGGAGGCTACTCTCGATAGGTTAGGTAACACACAGGAAGAAGGGGGTTAACAATGGTTGTGCAAGTTATACCTTTTGGTGATGTTGAACTTGCAATCGTTGGTGAAGGGATGGTTCGAGTTCCGCGGTGTCGATGTCAAGCACGAGGTGTTGTTGGCGTTGCGGAAGCTTGTTAGTTGATAGACACTCAGGCGAAACACAGACACACAAGGGGGGTTAGTCGAAAAAAGAAAAGGGGTCAACTTTTTGTTCAGGGCCGGAGACTCCGGTGTGTTGGGGCCGGAGATTCCGGTGTGGTCCGGAGACTCCGGTGTGATGACCGGAGACTCCGGTCTGGTTCCAGCACGACGAACAGCTCGAGTTCGTGAGCGGAAATTCGGCCCTTTAACCCTCAAATCCAGAAAATTTCGACCAAATTGGGCTAGGAAACGCAGGGCAAAGGTAGACCAAATCCAAGGACAAGTTTCTAATGGATCAAAACCACAATCAACTCACCAAATCAAGAGATCGATCCAAAAGCAAATTGGGGCTAAAATTTTTGGTATTTTCGAATTTATGGTGGATATGGGGGAACAAAGTCAAATCCGTGGCAACCAAAAGCTGCTGATACCAGTTGATATGGGATCCCTTGTGGGATTGACCCTAGGGTGGCCCGATCTTCACGGATTTGATGCGGGGTGTGAGGGAATACCCGATGAACACGATGAACGCAACACAAACGCAAGGTAAAGGTACAAACACACGCAAACACAACCCGATTCGATTTGCTCCTGTTGGCTCGAACAACCAATCCAATAGAATCCTCGGCGAGAGACCGTTAGGTAGAATCACCAAAGGAGAGATCGGCAAGCGGATGATAGAATCCAAATCAAAAGGAGAGAGTAGCAACCAAGTAGAATCCCAAAGGGAGAGACCTAGCACTACTAGAATCCTTGATGAGGAGAGACCAAACACTTGAGGAGGGTCTTGACGACTTGGAGACGAACAACCGAACTCCAAGGCCTTGTACAACTCATAGATTAACTATAGAGAGGGGTTCCCATCTAGGGTTAGGCATAAGCCTTCTTTCATCATCAACTCCAGGGTTTCAAGGAGGGGGTGGGGGCTTATATATAGGCCAGCCACGAGCTAGGGGTAAAATAGGCATAAATAGGAAGTTCTGGGCGTTACATGGGCCAGGCCCAACTCGAGGCGCGCAGGCCCGATACACGCGGTCCGGAGACTCCGGTCAATCTCCGGTGTCGTCTCCGGAGGTGCCTTCTGACTGTCCTGGACGCTGGTTTGGGGGTCGGTCCGGAGATGGACCGGAGACTCCGGTGTGGTAATCGAGACTCGGCCTGGACCGGAGACTCCGGTCTAGCTTCAGTAGCTTCTTGCGTCTTCTCTTCGAGGCCTCTTGCTTGGGGGTCTTGATCTCTGGGGTCCTCTTGTCATCTCCTCTTGGTGTCATGGTCATGGTCCTGCTCATAGCATTGGCACGTGTCTCAAGTAGGATTCCATTCACATGATAGCTAAAGGAGGGTGGAGTATGGAATGAGTTCACCTTTGAGGGTGTGGTTGATGTAGCATGGTGTGGACCAATGGTGAATGCCATGTATTGGGCTGCAACATAGATCTTGACTTGTGTGTGTTCATGCGGTAGAATTTTTTTGTTTTCCATGCTACAAATCCCTACAGTGGTATCAGAGCCGTGTCTATATGTAGATCTGTTGCACGAGTAGAACACAATGGTCATTGTGGGCGTTGGTTCTTTTATTATCAATTGCTTTTTGTGTACTTTGCATCTTGCGGTATGACAGTATGAAGCGGCCCGGGCTAACCTTACATGACAACGTTCATGAGACTTGCTCCACGCTCAACATGCAACTTGTATTGCATAAGTGGCTTTGCGGGTGTCTGTCTCTCCCATCATAGTATAGATTCAATTTACAACGGGCACTTGATAGATCAAGCATCAACGTTGTGGTTCTTGTTCGTAAGTTAGAACGACACTTATTGAAAGCCCCAAACCACGTAAAATATGCAAAGAAAATTAGAGGCGTCTAACTTTGTTTTGCAGGGGTGTGCTGTGATGTGATATGGCCATGATTGTGATTATATGTGATGTATGCAATGTTCCTTATTGTAAGTCGGCAACCGGCAGGAGCCTTATGGTTGTCTTTAATTTCGTTAAGACCTACGTGTCTATTATTGAAAGTAATTGTAATAGTTGATGATGATGGAAGACAACCATGCAGCGGTGCCATTGACCTTGACGCAACGCCGGTGATGATGGAGATCATGTTCGTGCTTAAAGATGGAGATCAGAAGCACAAGAATAAAGGCCATATCATATCACATATTTTGAATTACATGTGATGTTAATCCATTTATGCATCTTGTATTGCTTAGTTCTTGATGGTAGCATTATAAGATGATCCCTCTCACAAAATATCAAGTTATAAAGTGTTTGTCCTTAGTACACACTGTTGCCAAAGCTCGTTGTTTCAAAGCACCACGTGATGATTGGGTGTGTTAAATTCTGTGAGTGTATACAATGGGAGCAAGCCATATTTGCTCATGCAGAAGATAAGATTTGATCTTGACGAGCCTAGCATGTACAGACATGGTCTCGGAACACGGATCACCGAAAGGTAAAGCATGAATCATATAGTAGATATGATGAACATGTTGATTGTTCGCCTTTGAAGCTACATCATCTCTCGTGATGATCGGTTTGGATGTGGTGGATTTGGTTCGTGTGATCACTAAAACAATGTGAGGGATGTTGTTTTTAGTGGGAGTTCACCTAGATTAATTCAACTATTAATTAGAACTCAATTTGTCATAAACTTAGTCTAAACTATTGCAAATATGTTGTAGATCAATGGCGGCCCCTACCATCAATTTTAATACGTTCCTAGAGAAAGAAAAGTTGAAAAACAATGGAAGAAACTTCGCGGATTGGTTCCACAACTTGAGGATTATCTTCAATGCTGGTAATTTGACCTATGTGCTGGATGCACCACTGGGTGACCCACCTACAGCTGACGCTATCGATGAGGTGAAGAATGTTTTCCTTGCTCGAAAGAATCAGTACTCCACAGTTCAGTGTGCTATCTTGTATGGTTTGGAATCGGAGCTTCCGAAAAGATCTGAGAACTTTGACCCACATGATATTGTCCATGAACTCAAAATGATATTTGAGGCTCACGCGACAGTTGAGAGTTATGAGGCTTCTGAAAAGTTCTTTAACTGCAAGATGGAAGAGGGCAGCTCCGTCAGTGAGCATGTGCTTAAGATGTCTAGGCATGCAAGTAAGCTCCAAAGCTTGGGTATAGTGATTCCTAACGCTTTGGGGATTTACCGTGTCCTCCAATCACTACCACTAACTTACAAGAACTTTGTGATGAAATACAACATGCAAAACATGTACAAGTCATTACCTAAACTCTTTTCCATGTTAAAGTCTGCGGAAGTGGAGATCAAGAAAGAGCACCAAGTGTTGATGGTCAATAAGACCACCAAATTCAAAAGGCAAGGCAAGTCTAAGAAAAAGGGAAACTTCAAGAAGGGTGGTAAGAAAGTAACCGCATCGGCGAAGAAGACCAAGGCTGGGCCTAAGCCTGATACTGAGTGCTTTTACTTCAAGGGAGAAGGTCACTGGAAGCGGAATTGTCCTAAGTACTTGGCAGATCTGAAGAACGGCAACATCAAGAAGAAAGGTATATCTGATATACATGTTATTGATGTGTATCTCACTAGTAGTCGTAGTAGTGCCTGGGTATTTGATACTGGTTCGGTTGCTCATATTTGTAACTCGAAACAGGTGCTGCAGAATAGACGGAAACTAGTGAAGAACGAGGTGACGATGCGTGTTGGAAATGGATCAAAGGTTGATGTGATCACGATCGGCACACTACCTCTTCATCTACCATCGGAATTAGTTTTATACTAAAATAATTGTTATTTGGTGCCTGCGTTGAGCATGAACATTATACCCGGATCATGTTTATTGCGAGACGGTTACTTGTTTAAATCCGAGAATAATGGTTGTTTGATTTATATGACTAATCTGTTTTATGCACATGCACCTTTGATAGATGGTCTATTCTTGTTGAATCTCAATTGTAGTAATACATATGTTAATAACATTGAAGCTAAACGTTTGAAATTGAGCGGTAACTCAACCTATATGTGGCATTATCGTCTTGGTCACATTGGAGTGAAGCGTATGAAAAAACTCCATTCCGACGGACTTCTTGAATCACTTGATTTCGAATCACTTGAGAGATGCGAAGCATGTATGATGGGTAAAATGACTAAGACTCCATTTTCTGGTATGATGGAGCGAGCTACAGACTTATTGGAAATCATACATACCGATGTGTGTGGCCCAATGAGTGTAGCATCGTGTGGTGGTTATCATTATGTTCTTACTTTCACGGATGAATTGAGTAGATATGGGTATATCTATTTCATGAAACTTAAGTCCGAAACTTTCGAGAAGTTGAAGGAATTTCAAAGTGAAGTAGAGAATCAACATAACAAGAAGATTAAGTTTCTACGATCTAATCGTGGAGGTGAATATCTAAGTTACGAGTTTGGCGAGCATTTGAAGAAATGCGAAATACTTTCACAATTAACACCGCCGGGAACATCACAACGTAATGGTGTGTCCGAACGTCATAATCGAACTCTCTTAGATATGGTTCGTTCTATGATGTCACTTACAGATTTTACCACTATAATTTTGGGGTTATGCATTAGAAATAGCCGCATTCACTTTAAATAGGGCACCATCTAAATCCATTGAAATGACACCATATGAATTATGGTTTGGGAAGAAACCTAAATTGTCGTTCCTTAAAGTTTGGGGTTGCAAAGCTTATGTAAAGAAGTTACAGCCCGACAAGCTTGAACCCAAAGCGGAAAAATGCGTCTTCATAGGATACCCAAAGTAAACTATTGGGTATACCTTCTATCATAGATCCGAGGGCAAAATCTTTGTTGCTAAGAATGGATCCTTTCTAGAGAAGGAGTTTCTCTCTAAATAAGTGACTGGAAGGAAAGTAGAAATCGACGAGGTTGTCGAACCTTCTCTCGGATTTGAGAATAGCGCAGCACCAGAAGAAGTTCCTGTGATGCCTACACCAATAACGGAGGAAGCCAATGATGTTGATCATGAAACTTCGGTTGAAGTTACTATGGAACCTCGCAGGTCGACGAGAATTCATACCACTCCAGATTTGTATGATCCCGTTATGAGTGTCATGTTGGTGGATAACACCGACGACCCTACGACATATGAGGAAGCGATGATGATCCCAGATTCCAATAAATGGCAATAATCCATAAAATCCGAGATTGTATCCATGTACGAAAACCAAGTATGGACTTTGGTGGACTTACCAGATGGCCGGAAGGCTGTCGAGAACAAATGGATTTTCAAGAAGAAAACATATGTTGATGGTAATGTTACTGTCAAGCTCGACTTGTCGCAAAAGGGTTTCGACAAATTCAAGGAGTTGACTATGATGAGACTTTCTCACCAGTAGCAAAGCTAAAGTCTCTGAGGATTTTGTTAGCAATCACTGCATATTATGATTATGAGATATGGCAGATGGATGTCAAAACGGCGTTCCTCAATGGAGACATTGATGAAGAGTTGTATATGGTACAATCCAAAGGTTTTGTCGATCCTAAATATGCTAACAAGGTATGCAAACTTCAACGGTCCATTTATGGATTGAAGCAAGCATCCTAAAGTTGGAATCAACGTTTTGATAAGGTAATCAAAAGTTTTGGTTTTATACAAACTTATGGAGAAGCTTATATTTACAAGAAAGTGAGTGGGAGCTCCGTAGCATTCCTAGTACTATATGTGGACGACATATTGTTGATTGGGAATGATGTAGACCTTCTTAATAGTGTCAAAGATTATTTGAATAATAGTTTTTCAATGAAGGATCTTGGCAAAGCAGCTTACATATTAGGCATAAAGATTTATAGAGATAGATCGAGACGCCTAATATCATTGTCACAGAGTACATATTTGGACAAAGTTATAAAGAGGTTTGGAATGGAATATAGCAAGAAAGGGTTCTTTCCCATGTTTCCCAATACGACCTTGAGTAAAACTCAAATTCCTGCTATGGCAGAAGATAGAGAAAGGATGAGTAAGACTCCCTATGCCTCAGCCATAGGATCTATCATGTATGCCATGCTATGTACTAGAACCGACATTGCATATGATGTTAGTTTAACTAGCAGGTCTCAAAGTGATCCAGGAGTGGATCATTGGACAGCGGTCAAAAACATCCTTAAGTACTTGAGAAGAACTAAGGATATGGTTCTTTCTTATGGAGGTGATGAACAACTCGTTGTTAATGGTTACACCGATGCTAGTTGGAACACCGATCTGGATGATTCTAAATCTCAATCTGGATACGTATTACTTTGAATGGTGCAGCAGTGAGCTAGAGGAGTGCAAAACAAAGCGTTGTAGCGAGATCTTTAACTGAATCGGAATACATAGATGCTTCAGAGGCTTCACAAGAGGAGATATGGATGAAGGAGTTCATTACAGAGCTCGGTGTGGTTCCCAGTACACTGGACCCAATATCTATCTACTATGATAACATGTGCGCCATAGCCAATGCGCAAGAACCAAGGTCACATAAGAAGCTGAAGCATATCAAGCTGCATTTTCACGCTGTTCGAGAGCATGTCCAAGATGGTGACATAAAGATTCCCAAAGTACACACAGATCTGAATGTGGTGGATCCATTGACTAAACCTCTACCGAGGGCAAAACATGACCAGCACCAAACCGCCATGGGTGTTCGATATATTACCATCTAATCTTGATTAGTTGACTCTAGTGCAAGTGGGAGACTGTTGGAGATATGTCCTAGAGGAAATAATAAAAGTAGTTATTATTATATCTTTGTGTTTATGATAAATGTTTACATTCATGCTATAATAGTATTAATCGGAAACATTAATACTTGTGTGATTTTTATACTAAATTAGAGTCCCTAATAAATCCTCTTTATAATACTAGCTTGTTGGTTGATAGATGATCGTGGTTTCCTGATCATGAACATTGAGATGTTATTAACAACAAGATCATATTATTAGGAGAATGGTGTGATGGACATACTCCTATAGATAAGCGTAGCATAAAGATTAAGTCATTTCAATAGTTCGTTTGCTATAAGCTTTCTGATACATAGTAACATAATTCCTTCGACCATGAGATCATGCTAATCACCATCACCAAAAGGATGCTTTGATGACATCAAACACCACACCATAACTGGGTGGCTATAAAGGTGGCATTGAGTGTTCGGAAAGTATGTGTTGAGGCACATGGATCAAGAGTGGGATTTGTCCATCCATATGACGGATAGATATACTCTGGGCCCTCTCGGTGAAATATCATCCAATTATCTTGCAAGCATGTGAATGGCTCACAAGGGATCACATATCACGGGAACAAGAAAAGAGTACTCATCAGTAACGAGGATAAACTAGGTATGCAGAGATACCGACGATCAGATATCGGATAAGTAAAATATCGCCAGACAAAGGGAAATTGGTATCGTATGTAAATGGTTCATTCGATCGCAAAGTAATCGTAGAAATATCTGGGAACCATATGAATTTCCATATTCCTCTGTTGGGAATCGTAGAAAGAAGGCGAGGAAGCCGAGGGCGCCACCGACCAAGCCGGAGGGCATGTCCTCGACCGAGTGGGAGAAAAGGGAGCACGCCAGGCAGATCTCGTCGGCCGAGCGGAGGGACAGGAAGGAGAGGGCAAGGCTCCATCAACAACAAGCGGAGGAGGAGAAGGCGATGGTGAAGGCGGCGGCAGAAGAACAGGCGATGGTGAAGGCGAAGCAGGCGGCAGCGACGCGTTCGGTGTTGATGGCCGCGCCGTACTAGGGGAGCCAGGCCAGCGTCGGCTCGCCCACCGGCTTCTCGCCAATCTCTCCGGCCAGCTTCCAGGAGAGCCAGGCGGCTGCTCGGCAGAGGTACTCCTCGTCGCCGGAGTACGACGACGGCTTCAACCGCAACGTGCTCTTCCCCTGCCCGGCGCCTCGCCCTCCTTCGGCATTCGGCGTCGACATCAACATTCCCTACTCCGCCTGTCCGGCGTACGCAAGCCCCGCTCTGCCCCCCGCGGGCCGCTGCCCTTTGGCGGAAGCTTGGCGCCCTTCGGCGAGGCCGACGCGCGCAACCTGTTCGGCGGAATGTCGGGCGCCCTTCCGGACGGCATGACGGCGGCGCATATGGAGGACTGATCGCGCGAGCTCGGACGAACCACCCCTCCTTCTTCACGGAAGAGCAGACCCGGGCCGACGACGAGAGCGGCATCGAGTCCAGGACCTCGTCGACGTTGATGCCGAGGAGACCCAGGCCGAGCAAACGCAGCCAGAGGACGCCGATACTGAGGCGAAAGGCAAGAAGGGGAAGAAGACGGCGGATGCTCGGCTCAAATGGACCGTGGCCGAGGACACCTGCCTCGTCGAAGCCTGGAAGACAGTGAGCATGGATCCAATAACGGGTGCGAACCAAAATTCCCACAATTATTGGCGGCGCGTGAAGGCCGCATTCGACGAGCGAAGCATGTGCGACCCAAAGGATCGCAAGATCCACATGGAGCGAGGGGAGAAGGCAATAACGAACCTGGCGATCATCCAAAGCTGCGTCGAGAAGTGGCACAAGCTAGCGTGGAAGAAGTCGACGCACAAGCCGATGGGGAGAACATGGACAACAAGGTACTCGCGAACATTAAATTTGTCGTGCACTCTCTTGACACACTCACGAACATGGACAACTTGACACTTCCATTTTGTAGCTGCGCTGCACTTCTTCTCTTTGAGAGGACATGAAGATGGAGTTCAAGTTCCATCATGTCTTGAGAAAATCGAGCATTGCGAAGTGGCGGACACTCGCCGAGTCTCTCCAAGAGCAAGGACGACGTCTACAACCCGAGGCCCAACCTGCTGCCAGCGAAGGAAGACCTGAGCTCGGCCAGAAGAAGGCGAAGATGCTCAAGGCCGCCGGACCTCCCGCCGAGCGTCTCCAGGCTTCGATCGAGAAATGCCTCGCCGACATGAGGGCGCAGGCCGAGAAGAGGGCTGAGAAGAGCGAGGAGCGCTGGAAAAGGCTAATGGAGACACAAGGGGAAAATGTGGCCCTCATCAAGGCCAGCCTCGCCGAGAAGAAAGCCAGCCTCGCCGAGAAGAAGACCAACTACGCCGCCAAGAAGCGCCACACGGACCTCAAGTTCCTCATGGGCGACGAGGACACGTCGAAGATGAGCTCGCCGGTCAAGGCCTGGTACATGGCGCAACGTCAGACCATCCTTGAGGGCATGACCACGGCTTCCACTTCCACTTCCTCTGCGCCGAACGTGCCAGCGCCGAACGCTCCCACGCCGAGCTCTGCTTCGACTTCCTCCAATCCGGCGGCCTCCACCGGCGAGATGGACGACAACGCCGCGTCGGCCACGCCGCAGGAGCCCATCCCCATCGACGACTGATCATTGTTCCCCTGTTATGTAATAAAAATATGTCGCCGAACATATAGGCGCATCTGTCGAACACCTTGTGGCCGAGCACTCGTCGGCAAAAACTACGCGGATTCAAAATATAAAAGCCGTTTTGTGTCCGCCTGGATACTCGGGAAAACTAGGCATACCCAGATCAAAATTTTGCGCCGTCCAGCCGGAAAAAAGTCCGGATTTCGGCATGGGTTCGGCGGAGATGATCTTAGCATCATGTGAAAGCGGAGCGTGGAAAGGAAGGGGATCCGCCAGGCACTGATTGCGAATCGAGCAATTGGTCTTCCTCCTCTAATCAAGTGCCAACTCTTCCGTCCCCAAGAAAAAAAGTTCGCCTCCACCGATGCCGCCGGCGCCGGCGCCGGCGCTGCTGGACGATGTGGTCGAGCAGATCCTGCTCCGCTTCCCGCCCGACGAGCCCGCTTGCCTCGTCCGCGCCTGCCTCGTTTGCAAGCCCTGGCGCCTCCTTCTCACGGGCACCGCCTTCCTCCGCAGCTACCGCCTGTTCCACGGGTCGCCGCCCATGCTGGGATTCCTACACCGCCTGTACGACGAGGAGCCCTGTGTCGCCCGATTCGTCCCTACCGCGAAGGCCTTCCTCCCGCCACGTCCCGACCGCCGCTGCTGGTATGCGCTCGACGCCCGCCACGGCCGCGCTCTCTTCTACAATTCAGAGCAGAAGCCCGCGGAATTCGTCGTCTGGGACCCAACCACGGACTTCCAGCGGAGGATACCCCTGCCGGAGGCCCCCAAGTCCTGGAATGCGGCGGTGTTCTGCGCCGTGGAAGGCTGCGACCACCTCGACTGCCACGGCGATGGCCCCTTCCTCGTGGCATTCGTGGGCACCGACAGGAAGGAGGGGATCTGGGTCACGTCCGGCTGCTTCTACTCGTCGGAGGCGAGTGCATGGAGCGGCACCACCTCTGTTTACCATCCGGATGCTTCTATCGAGATGCAGCCGAGTGTCCTTTCGGGAAATGCAGTCTACTTCCTCTGCGATCCGAGCACGAGGATTCTGCGGTGTGAATTTGTCGGCGAGAGGGAGCTGTCGGTGATTGACCGGCCAGATGTGCATGAGAATAACATTGTCCTCATAACAGCTGAGGACGGCACACTGGGATTTGCAGGAGTGCAGGAATCCAGCCTCTACCTTTGGTCGATGGAACTCGATGCCGACGGGGCCGTGGCATGGTTGCAATACCGAGTCGTCGACCTCGGGGCGCTGCTCCCATCTCGTGCCCTCATGGTCACACCAGATGCGATTGGATTCGCCGAGGGCGTCAATGTCATTTTTGTGAGGACAACTGTTGGCCTATTCACCATTGAGCTCAAGTCAGGCCAAGTAAGAAAGGTGTCCAGCAGAGGGAGCGTCTGCACTGCCATTCCCTACACGAGCTTCTACACTCCAGGTAGTAGCATCGTGCTTTGATATGTTCTTTAGTTATGACTTGAGAATATTTAATCATAGACCGTAGCAGTAAGTTATATTTCTTTTCTGTTAGCCACATGTACATGCTGGTATACATTCTCTAAAACGACATAGTAGTAGTAAACAAGTATATTCTAACTCCTTTGTAGTTTCTACTCAACCTGAAGCACATCTTCCAAACCCAATCTTTTCATATGCAAACCTGAAGCACATCATGCTTTATGTTGACTTCTGTGTACTTTGTACTCATTCTCTGTAGGTGTGGATGCTTATATATGACATACTTTGATACTTATGATTTTTATCACTCGTATCTTTTCAGACCGTGTTATTCGCCAATTACCAACGCCAATGAGGATGCAATGATCCACCTGTTGACATGAACCTTCTGTTGCTGGCTTCTTGCAGAGCTCATCCTGAAATAAGTGTTTATCTAGGAATGATCCACCTGTTGACATGAACCTTCTGTTGCTGGCTTCTTGCAGAGCTCATCCTGAAATAAGTGTTTTATGTTCACTTGTATAATTTAAATGAGAAAAGAACAAGTCAGCATGGTCACTCAGTATGTACTGTTTCCAGACTCCAGTTGGGCAGTTTAACTAGAAAAGTGCAAGTCACTGTTTTCAGTTAGGCAGTTGGAATCACATGGCCAGTTAGTATGACTCTTCTCATTCAGCTGTTTGTAGTTGTGGGAAAAGTTATGTCAGGTTGACATTTATATCTACTTGAGAAAATGCCATGTTATGCTTTGCAGGCCCACCTAGAACCAATATCTTCAACGCCTCGACTTTTCCATGTAGACATATTCATGCTTGTAGAACTGCCTTTTGACCCGCTGTTGCCATGTATGTGCTCTGTGTTGTAAAGGCACCATTTGCTCTGAAGATATTGACCTCAAAATCATCGGAAAGCTGTGTTTTATTGCCAAGATCATGGAGAATTGCATCAATAGAAAGGTGTATCCTGCAGTAATAATGCTATTTCATATGCTATGAAAAGTAATTTCATATAATTTACAGCCTGCATTATGCTTGCATATTCATGGGAGTTCCTCACAATTTGTTTTTGTTACAAGACAGCTTCCGAATCTATTGGTAGGAGAATATACAACTACACTACATCTTACCTTTGCACAAATAGCTTCTGTGACAAGTAGTACCTATCGCATATTTTGGATGCACAAACATACTCAGGTGTTACCGATAAGGTTCCTTTGTTGTTAACTGAATCATGTGTGCTATTCTGTGGGTGGACTATACCTTTCTTCCTGTTCTAATAGCCAAGTTCATAGTATTTGTCACATCGAGATGCTATTACTATGTGACAAGCAATTATCTAGCTAGAATTGCTTCATTGCACTCCAGAATGTTATTGATTTCTTAATACATGAAACTTTGTCAAACATGATACCAATCTATGTAGCCATTCATCAGTGTTAAACAAAAACAGACAGTAGCCCTCATCTGCAGTCAGTCGACTCACTCACTCTTGCAAATTGCAATGTATGTCTCATGTGCTGTAGACTGTAGAGGCGCCATTTCCTCTGAAGATATTGATGTCAAGATCATCGGAAAGCTGTGTTTGATTGCCAAAATCATTGAGTATTGCACCAAGAGAAAGGTGTAGCCTGCAGTAAAATGCTGTTTCATATGTGATAAAAGGTAATTTCATATGATTTTCAGCCTGTATTATGCCTGCATTCATGGGAGTTCATAGCAATCTGTTTTTGTTAGGAGACAGCTTCTGAATATACTACTGTACAATACATCTTACCTTTGTACAACTAGCTTCTGTGATGAGTAAGTAGTAGCTATAGTATATTTTGGATGTACAAAAATACTCAGGTGTTACCAATAAGGTTCATTTGCTGCTAACTGAATCATTTGTGCTATTCTGTTGGTGGACCATACCTTTCTTCCTGTTGTAATAGCCAAGTTCATAGTATTTCTAGGTTTTCAAGCAATTCTCTTAGCTAGAGTTGCTTCAGTGCACTCCAGAATGTTATTAAACTCTTAATACATCAAATTTTCACAAACAAACTAGTGTTAAACTAAAGTAGACAGTTGCCGTTACAGGTCTCCCGTTATTTGCACCTGAAGCTGCAGCTGTCATATAATTGTACTGAGATGGCCGGAGATGATGCTGTGAATAGCACTGTGCTTCTTCCAGACTCAAGACGGTTGACTTCTTGCAGCTTCTTGTTTGCCATGTCGACAGCAATCACCCACGCTTTGGCGAGACATTGCAATCCCAGGATTACCATTTTGGCGAGACATAACAGAATTGGATACCATAGTACATCATCCATTACAAACCGTACATAAGTTCTTACACAAATAGGGATCTCATGATCCAGTTCTTAATACAACATCAAGCAGCGGAATACGTAATAATAACGGTAGCGTAGGCGAAGCTTCATCTTCGGGGTCACAGGCAATGCTGACGATGGGAGATGATCCTAGTTGTCGTAACCTTCCTGGGGTCCATCCTCCAGGTACTCCTCTTCATAGTCTGGCCATGGGAATAGCCAGAGACAAAGCCATGAGTACTCTTTAAGTACCCGCAAACTAATACTAACAAGTGAGAGGGGTTTTTGATAATAGGACACTAGGCTCTAGGGTTGTTTTGCAAAAGCCAGATTTATCTCTACTAAGTTCAGAAGCAACAAATGCTAGTTGAAGTTTTATAACACCTAAATGGGAACTTGTAATTTCATCTCACAACCCTGTTGTGGTCAAGTCAAAGTCTCAATTCATGTCACAAGTCATTTTGAAAAGTCTGACGGGGGAACAGTATGGCCACTCCAACTGTCCATAACCGCGGACGCGGATATTCGAATAGTTTGACACTCTGCAGAGATTGTACACTTTCACCACAACATTCGATACATCCGTCAGAAACAAATCCTGAATTCACCATACTCAGTATGCGGATAATCAATCCTAACCTTTCAATTACACGCCCTAGTATAAGCACCTCTCCTGTGAGTTTGGCCTTCCAACCATGACCAACTGTCATCTTGGGTACTGCACAGGTGGACAATCTTCACAAGGTAGCCTCAGCTCAGACCTTGGCCGTGAGGGAACTAATACTAAGGTATATAAGTTTTCAGTCAAGCCCTACCCAATCTTCGGGTATTGTGGTTGTACGATAAAATTGGAATGGTATCGCATCCAGACAACCATCAGTTTTATAAAGGACTAAGGCTCATGCCTCATCATTTTCATCACCAAAATCATCAAGTGTTCGGAAACACATGTCCAAAACATTTCAATAGAATGATCCATCATTCCAAGGTTTTCATAACCATTTTTCCACCAAGTATTCACATCTAAAGTTGATCAAGTTTTATGCTTAGCACTAGCATCTACAAGTGGAGGTGAGTACCAATGAGGGGTGGTACACTAGTGGGGTTTGACTAAGTTCAATCTCATGACTTAGGATGACATCAAAACTATCTAGCTTAGGCCAAATTTTATGCTCTTTATGCAACCTTCACATATTCTTCTAGTATCTACCATTTAACTTAGGTAACATCTAGGTAAGAGTTATGATAAAGAAATAAAGTAAGAGGCTTGCAAGTAAAACTAGGATTGGTTTATCAAGTGAGTATAATCACATATGCTTAAGGCATATAGTTGGCATGGTAACAAGCAAGTATTTGCTTGTATAGGTCAACTTGATTAGTAAATCTTGCTAAATTGCAAGGGTTAGCTTGCAAGGTTAATAGCTTGCCTTGAGAAGAGCAGTGGTTGAAGTTCTCCTCGGCTTCTTCTTCGTAGTATCCTTCTTCCTCCTCGTATCCTTGGTCGGTACTAGCGTCTATGAATAAATACGAGGTACACAATCACCAAACAATACTTAACTACTTGCATTCATCACACACAAGGGTCCTATAGATGATCTAACATCATCACTAACATTACAAGATTAAGGCTTGGTTTAATTCTTTTTATTTTTAGAGAAGTAATTTCTACTCATTGAAAAACTACTTAAGATTTAATATTCTCCAAACCAAACATGGGATCATGTTGACACATGTCATCACCACATATTTGAGTTCATGGGAATATGATTTAAAGTGGTGTCACAATTTAATAAGGTTTTACCCTTTTATTTTAATTAAATAAAGTGACTAGCAATGCCTATGGGGCATTCTTTTATTACTTGAACATTATTTCTGCAAGTAAACCTATATATTTTTTATATATTCTGAAAGGTATGGTTGAATGTGATTTTTGAGAGTTGGAATCAACTCAAAAGCTATTATGGTTTAAATTTGAAAAAGTTTGAATGCAGAAAAGCTTCTGCCTTGTTATTTTTACCATGGGTGATCTATAGATCCAAATGACTTGAATCCAACGGGCTTGGATTCAGCATTTCAAGACCTTTCTAACAAAGTTAGTTTCATTCAATTTGGTGCACTGAATCGATCTGGGTTGATTTTTGAAGTTGGGTACAGAAGTGAGTTTAAAATAAAATAGAAAAGGTTTAATTCAAATAACTGGGCTGCGCGGGAAAAGTTAACGGGCCGGCCTGCTAAGAGCAGCGCTTCCGCGGGTTGTTTAAGTGGGTGTCCCCACGCGTCAGTGATACAGGGGGTGCGAAGCGATACGGGGCAACGTGGTGCGTTCGATCTGATTCTAATCCAACGGCTGAGAGTCATCGTCGACGTTGAGCAACGCCGGCGAGACAGAAACCTAGCGCGGCCAATGGGGGTTGCTGGGGGCTCACCGGGGTGCAGGCGAGGGTCGGCGAGGCGGGCGAACGACGAAGTCGACGACGGCGAATCTCCTGGTACCGGTGGCTTCTCCTGGGGCGGCTCCAATCGCGGGCTCCTTTCTTCTCCAGAGGCGGCGGGCTCCGGTGAAATTCCGGCGAAGTGTTGCTCGCCTTGCTCCGGGAACGGTGTGGCATGATCAGTGGTGAGAGGGGAGTAGAATGGTGTGAAGAATTCGAACGGGGTGGCCTCTATTTATAGTCGAGCGAGGGGACCGACGGGACGCATGGTGAGCTCATCGGGGGCGATGGTACAGGCGGCTAGTGGCATGGGCGAAGGTAGGGGGCGGTGCGGTGTTCCCTGGCGATGCTCAACGACATGGTTTTGAGGCGTGGGGCGGTGCGGCTTGGTCTGGAACACGCGACGCTCTGCGCGGCAGAGGCGGCGTCTTCGACGGCGAGCGGTGGCTATGCGTCACGGGGCGGCGAACGGGGATGTCTGGCGGTCTCCTGGGTCGGTGGTGATCGTATATGCACGCGGCGAGGGCGGCGCGCGGTCTGTGGGCTTCGGTCGAGGGTGGCGCTCTGGCGCATGCTCGGCATGGTCGCTGGCGGTCTGGGCGCGGTCCGTGCGTGTGGTCCAGGGGTTGGCAAGGTTCGAACGGTGGACAGGGAGTGGCGGTGGATGGTGGGCTGCCTCCCAGACATGCTGGCTAGGCTTGTTTCTCCTCCTAGCTTGTTGTCGACATGGGGGTGACAATGGTGCATTCGGCCTACTCACCATTGATGGCATTGCCAAGCTTACAGTGGTGCTAGTGATTAGTTAAGGTTGTTAGATGATCTACTAAGGCTAGTGGTGCCCAGAGAGGGAACAAGTTAGGCTCAAAACACTGCATACTATAGTGTTTTGATTTTGTTTGATTTGTGTCTGCAATGTGTTTGATGAAATGGCCGCATGAATTCAAGTTTTGAATTTTGAAAAGATTTTTGGTGGGTGTGCTAGATTGGTGCTAGTGAGTCTGCAGATGCTTGGGTTTTGAAAGTTGAGCTTGTTTGAGTGGTTTTTGAAAAGGTGGGATCTTCTCATATGATAAAGATTCAATTTCGGATTGTCATTTAAACTATGCATTTGAAAGTTTCTGGATGATCACAAAGTGGGCCTTGATACTTTGTTATGAGTACATTCAAGGGGTGCAAAGATCCAGAAAAGTTTCTGTTAGGTTCTGAAAGTTTGAGACAGCCAAAGTAGTCATGGGAGTTAAATTGGTCAAAATGACCATTCACTCATTTAGCTTTGTTTTGATTTTTTTTGTCTTTGGGAAAAGTTTGGGAAATTTTAGATGATGTTTATTTCACCTAAGCATCCATTTACAAGCAATGGAACACATAAACAAGGTGGTTCAAAAGAATTCAAAATGAAATGCATACACATATGCATGCTTTCAAAATTTTATTTAGAAAAGGTTTTGTTAACCCTAATTTTGATGATTAGAGTTTGATGATTTAAGTTTAGTATTTTTGGGATGTTACAAACCTTCCCCCCTTAAACAAAATCTCGTCCCGAGATTTGAAAAAGTACGAAAAGATTACCTAGGATTTGAAGAGATCGGGAAACTCCGTCCTGATGTGATCTTCGCTCTCCCAGGTAGCTTCCTCTTTTGTGTGGTTGCTCCACTGAATCTTGAGAAACTTGATGCTTCGGGTTCGGGTAGTTCGAAAAGCTTCTTCCAAAATATGGATGGGGTACTTCGGGATAGGTCAGGTCATCGTTGATCTCTATGGTCCGGTGATCGATATTTTTGAACACTTCGGTCTTCTCGGGGACTTTGAGACACTTGCGAAGTAAAGAGATATGGAACACATTGTGTACGGTTGACATCTCTTCAGGTAGTTCTAATTGATATGATACTTCTCCTCGATGGTTCAGAATCCTGAAAGGTCCGATATATCTGGGGGCTAACTTTCCTTTGAGTTGGAAACGCTGCATTCCCTTCAATGGCGACACTTTCAGATAAACAAAATCTCCTATGTTGAAGGCGAGGTCTCGACGTCTCTTGTCGGTGTAACTCTTTTGTCTGGATTCGGCGGTCTTGAGGTGTTCACGAATCTTGTGAACCTTCTCTTCTACTTCTCGTAGGATGTCGGGTCCAAAAATCTGACTCTCTCCTACTTCCGACCAGTTCAAAGGGGTGCGACACTTTTCCTTCCGTACATGAATTCAAATGGGGCCATTTGCAAACTGGCTTGATAACTATTGTTGTATGAGAATTCTGCAAACGACAGACAGTCTTCCCACTTGGCTCCATATTCTAACACACATGCTCTCAGCATATCTTCGAGTATTTGGTTTACTCGCTCCGTTTGTCCATCGGTCTGAGGGTGATACGCGGTGCTGAAATCTAGGCGGGTTCCTAAACCTTCTTGAACTTTCTTCCAGAATCTCGAGGTAAACTGAGTTCCTCGATCCGATACGATGTTCTTGGGGACTCCGTGCAAACTGACGATTCTAGCGATGTACAACTCGCTAGCTTCAACTCGATATGTGGTCTTGACGGCAAGAAATGGGCGACTTTGGACAATCATCACTATGACCCAAATAGAGTCATTTCCCTACTAGAAGTAGGCGATCCGGATAAAGTCCATTCCTCTGAATCCCATTTCCATTCAAATCTGCAATGGTTGCAACAATCCAATGGGTCTTTGATGTCCCGCCTTGACTCATGACAAATATCACACTTGGCGATATAGCTTCCGATTTCTCTCTTCATCTTATGCCACCAAAATTGCTCTTTTAAATCTTGATACATCTTAGTTCCTCCGGGATGGATAGAATAAAGAGTATCATGAGCCTCCTTCAAAATAACTTCTTTCAACTCAGAATCTGATGGTACACAAAGGCGTCCTTTATACCACAAAACTTCTTCTTCGTCTTCGGTGAATCCAGGTACTTTGCCTGTACCGATACGACGCTTGATTCCGTCAATACTAGCATTTCCCTTCCGCGCCTCTTTAATCTGACTGATCAAAGTGGGCTGGAGTTCTATGCTAGCCAAAAATCCTTCACTTACTAATTCCATCCGAAAATCTTCCAGCTCTTTGTGCAGACTTGGTTGCTCCTTCAAAATCATGGAGTTCAAGCGGCATGGCAATCTGCTAAGGGCATCTGCTACCACGTTGGCTTTACCTGGGTGATAGTGAATGTCCAGATCGTAATCCTTGATTAGCTCAATCCACCTTCTCTGCCTCATATTCAGCTCCTTCTGAGTGAATATATACTTTAGGCTCTTGTGATCCGAATAGATCTCACAACGGTTTCCCATCAGGTAATATCTCCATGTTTTCAGGGCTAGAACTACGGCTGCGAGTTCGAGGTCATGGGTTGGGTAGTTTTGCTCATGTTGCTTCAGTTGTCGAGATAGATAAGATATAACTTTGCCTTCTTGCATTAGCACACATTCGAGACCAATCTTGGATGCATCACAATACACATCGAAGGGCTTCGTGATATCTGGCATGATCAAGATTGGGGCGGAAATCAATCTCCTCTTGAGTTCTTGAAAACTCGCTTCACACTTGTCGGTCCATTCAAACTTCTTGTCCTTCTTCAGCAATTGGGTCATGGGTCTGGTGATACTCGAGAATCCTTCAATGAATTTGTGGTAATATCCCGCCAATCCGAGAAATGCACGAACTTGGGTTTGAGTGGTTGGGGCTTGCCAATCTTCTACATCTTTCACTTTGGCAGGGTCAACGGCAATTCCTCCGGCTGATACAATGTGACCGAGGAATCCTACCTCCTGTAACCAGAATTCACATTTGCTAAACTTTGCATACAACTGATGCTCTCTAAGGGTTCCAAGAATGGTCCTTAGGTGTAGCTCATGTTCTTCTTTTGATTTGGAATAAATCAGAATGTCATCGATGAAAACAACGACAAACTTATCCAGGAAGTCCATAAAAATCTTATTCATGAGATTCATGAAATAAGCGGGGGCATTGGTTAGTCTGAAAGACATGAATGTATACTCATACAATCCATATCTGGTGGTAAAGGCAGTATTTGGAATATCCTCTACATGAATTTTGAGTGATGATAGCCAGTTCTAAGATCAATCTTAGAAAACACTTTGGCACCGGTCAACTGGTCAAACAAATCTTCTATCTTGGGCAAGGGGTACTTGTTCTCGATGGTGACATCATTCAATTTCCGATAATCCGTGCATAAACGGTTACCTCCATCCTTCTTGTCCACAAACAAGACAGGTGATCTCCATGGTGACGCACTTGGTTAAATCAATCCAATTTCCAGCATGGAATCCAGTTGCTTCTTCAGTTTTGCGAGCTCTGACGAGTTCATACTATAGGGTCTCTGGGCTATGGGTCCAGTTTCGGGGATTAGTTCGATGATAAACTCGATATCCCGATCTGGGGGCATACCGGGCAAAACATCTGGAAATACATCGGGGTATTCACAGACTATCCAGACTTGGTCAATGGTAGGTTGGGCTATACTCTTATTGCATTTGAATTGGCGAGGTAAGGTTTCAGATATATGCTCGACTGATTTTCCGGCGGTACTGGTCATGGTTATGGCTTTCTTGGCACAGTCAATCAATCCTTTATGTTTGGACATCCAATCCATTCCTAGTACTACTTCCAAACCTTTAGTTCCGAGTACTATCAGATTTGCATAAAAATCTATGCCATGGATTCGGATAGGGACGGCTTTGCAAATTTGCCTAGCCTTGGTGGTTGATCCGGGAATTTGAACAATCATAACATGCTTCAGTTTGGTTGGTTGAATTTTACTAGTTCATGCAAATTCTTCGGTGACAAATGAATGCGATGCACCAGAATCAAACAACACTCTTGCAAGTACTGAATTAACCGAAAACATACCCAGCACGACGTCTGGCGCTTCCTGAGCTTCTTCAGCATGCATGAGAAAAAGACGGTCGTTGCGGTTGAGTGAATTCCCTAGGGCAAATCTTCTTCCTGGCTGAACACGACGCTGCTGCTGAGCTGGGACATTGGCATTGGGGGCTGTGGCATTCTTCTTGTTGGGGCACTCGTTGGAATAGTTGCCTTTATTTCCATAGTCATAACAAGTCACTTGCGACTTGTCCTTTGCTGCTACAGGCACATCATTGCTTCCAGTCCTAGAGGCAGTGTTGGTGTTGGCGGTAGCATTGTTGTTGTTGAACTTGGGTAGGGCACGATTGAAATTGCTAGCGTTGTCGGGGTTGTTGTGATTTCCTCCGGGCCTAGGGTTTCCACGGTTGGGATAGGTTGGACGGTTCATCGGGGGTCTGTTGGTTCTTGGGGCAAATCCTGGAGATGGGTTGGGGCGATACTTTGGGGTCGGATGGGTTCCTGGCTGATGCATCATGCGACGCTTGCGGTTCTCATTGGCTTGGTTGATCTTTCCTTCCATCTGGATAACAGAGTCGACAAGGGCTTCAATATCCGCAAAGGGGATATTGACTAACACAGTCTGCATCTCATCATGCAGACCATTCAGGAATCTTTCTTTCTTCTTGGCTTCGGTGTCAATCTCATCCGGGGCATACCTAGCTAATGACAAAAATTTGTCACGGTATTCCACTACAGTCATCCTTCCTTGCTTCAGCTCTCTGAACTCGTCTCTCATTCTCTTGATCAAACCTGGTGGCACATGGGTTCTGCTAAACTTGACCTTGAATTCCTCCCAGGTCATCATCTGGCCTCCGGTCAGCGCGAACACTGTTCCACCATGCCCTGGCATCTCCGGCTAGATAGTGGGTGGCGAACAGAACTTTCTCGTTGGCTTCCACTCCGGCTACTTCTAGGTTATTTTCCATGGTTTGCAGCCAATCATCGGCGTCTAGGGGTTCTTCTGACTTAGTGAAAACAGGTGGGTTGGTATTCTGGAAGTTCTTGAGCTTAGATCCATGGTTGTCCTGATTTCCGTGGCCTTGGTTGTTGTGGGCTAGCTGGGCTATCTTCTGAAGTGTGGCTAGGTTGGCTTGACGTTCGGCTCTTTCAGCTTCGCGGTCAGAAGTCAACATTTGCATAATCTGCAACATCGGGTCGGGGGATGAACCACTTCCTCCGTGTGGCATCTGAAGATTGAGATAGATCATGAGAAAAGAGGGAAATTTCTAAAGTTTTGGGTCTTTGAAATTTTTTTAAAGTCTGACTCAGATTTTCTAGCAACTTGCTTTTTCATTCATTCATTCATTCATTCATTCATTCATTCATTCATAGCACATGATACAACACACACGACAACAAGGAAAAGCAGATGGTTTTAAGAACCATTCTGGAAACTACGATACAGTGGGACCGAATACTACTCACTACGCTAGTGCTCAAGTGCTACTACTCCTCGGAATCTGTGGCTTTGTCATCCTCATCATCATCAATGAAGGCGAAATCATCCTCATCGGTGAAGAAGTCCATAGCCTGATCCTCCAGAAAATCATCGTCATCGCTGAGATAGGAGTAGGGGTCTCCACGAAGATCCTCTCCGGCATTCTCCCTTTCCTCCAACTGCATGTCTCTCTCGTGGATGGTCTCCTCCAAAGATGAGATGCGGTATTAAGACGGGCAATGATGCACTTCTTGTCGAGCTGACGGCGGCGAGACTTGCGATCTTTTGCTAGCATGGCGATGGTTTGGTCCTTCGTCTTGATGATGGTAGACTTGTGGTTGGAGTAGTCACGGCAGTTGTCCAACTCTTGCTGACGATCGTACATCGTGAAGCTAAGGTGGTCCAATTGAGTCTTCAGCTCCGGGTGGTACGGGGCTTCCAGGGGTTGTCCATTAGCATCACGCCTTGGGCAAAACTCAAAGCGAGTACCCTTGATCTGATTGATGCTCTGCCCACACAGACGGGAAAGAGCTTCCTGCATGGCCCTGGCAAGTCCATCGAGCCAGTTGTTCTCTCTTAAGGTAAACTAAATTCCTTCCGCAGTGGGAGGCTCAATCTTTCCTCGGAGACTTGCAACAATTAGCCACTGCAGGTCTTATCCTCCTTGATCATTGAGCTGAGCTCCGAAGAACTCGGGGTGCGGACGCTCCAGAAGTTCCAAAAGCTGGTCCAAATCCCTCTCAAAGATAAGGTCTCCTCCATTCCCTAATTGGTAAAACTTGCTGTACTTCACATCCATCTATAAGAATATAGGATGAGTAAGTTAGTAGAGTGATTAAGTGTGTCAAAATTTTATGTATTTTTGCAAGAGTTTTTGAGGAACATGAATTTTTATGAAAGAATCAAAGGGATAAGAATGAGAGTAAGTTTTTGTAAATATTTGTTTTCTTTGGTTTTGAAACTAAGTTTTTGATTCAAACGTCCAGTCTAACTAGGGTCTCCTATGGTCAGGATGGCTCTGATACCAACTTGTCAACACCAGGATTTTTAATCCCAGATGCATGTTATGCCATACATCGCAATCCCAGGATTACCATTTTGTAGACATAGAATTGGATACCATAGTACATCATCCATTACAAACCGTATATAAGTTCTTACACAAATAGGGATCTCATGATCCAGTTCTTAATACAACATCAAGCAGCGGAATACGTAATAATAACGGTAGCGTAGGCGAAGCTCCATCTTCGGGGTCACAGGCAATGCTGACGATGGGAGATGATCCTAGTTGTCGTAACCTTCCTGGGGTACATCCTCCAGGTACTCCTCTTCATAGTCTGGCCATGCGAATAGCCAGGGACAAAGCCATGAGTACTCTTTAAGTACTCACAAACTAATACTAACAAGTGAGAGGGGTTTTTGATAATAGGACACTAGGCTCTAGGGTTGTTTTGCAAAAGCCAGATTTATCTCTACTAAGTTCAGAAGCAACCAATGCTAGTTGAAGTTTTATAACACCGAAATGGGAACTTGTAATTTCATCTCACAACCCTGTTGTGGTCAAGTCAAAGTCTCAATTCATGTCACAAGTCATTTTGAAAAGTCTGACGGGGGAACAGTATGGCCACTCCAACTGTCCATAACTGCGGACATGGCTATTCGAATAGTTTGACACTCTACAGAGATTGTACACTTTCACCACAACATTCGATACATCCGTCAGGAACAAATCCTGAATTCACCATACTCAGTATGCGGATAATCAATCCTAACCTTTCAATTACACACCCTAGTATAAGCACCTCTCCTGTGAGTTTGGCCTCCCAACCATGACCAACTGTCATCTTGGGTACTGCACAGGTGGATAATCTTCACAAGGTAGCCTCAGCTCAGACCTTGGCCGTGAGGGAAGTAATACTAAGGTATATAAGTTTCCAGTCAAGCCCTACCCAATCTTCGGGTATTGTGGTTGTACGATAAAATTGGAATGGTATCGCATCGAGACAACCATCAGTTTTATAAAGGGCTAAGGCTCATGCCTCATCATTTTCATCACCAAAATCATCAAGTGTTCGGAAACACATGTCCAAAACATTTCAATAGAATGATCCATCATTCCAAGGTTTTCATAACCATTTTTCCACCAAGTATTCACATCTAAAGTTGATCAAGTTTTATGCTTAGCACTAGCATCTACAAGTGGAGGTGAGTACCAATGAGGGGTGGTACACTAGTGGGGTTTGACTAAGTTCAATCTCATGACTTAGGATGACATCAAAACTATCTAGCTTAGGCCAAATTTTATGCTCTTTATGCAACCTTCACATATTCTTCTAGTATCTACCATTTAACTTAGGTAACATCTAGGTAAGAGTTATGATAAAGAAATAAAGTAAGAGGCTTGCAAGTAAAACTAGGATTGGTTTATCAAGTGAGTATAATCACATATGCTTAAGGCATATAGTTGGCATGGTAACAAGCAAGTATTTGCTTGCATAGGTCAACTTGATTAGTAAAGCTTGCTAAATTGCAAGGGTTAGATTGCAAGGTTAATAGCTTGCCTTGAGCAGAGCAGTGGTTGAAGTTCTCCTTGGCTTCTTCTTCGTAGTATCCTCCTTCCTCCTCGTATCCTTGGTCGGTACTAGCGTCTATGAATAAATACGAGGTACACAATCACCAAACAATACTTAACTACTTGCATTCATCACACACAAGGGTCCTATAGATGATTTAACATCATCACTAACATTACAAGATTAAGGCTTGGTTTAACTCCTTTTATTTTTAGAAATGTAATTTCTACTCATTGAAAAACTACTTAAGGTTTAATATTATCCAAACCAAACATGGGATCATGTTGAAACATGTCATCACCACATATTTGAGTCCATGGGAATATGATTTAAAGTGGTGTCACAATTTAATAAGGTTTTACCCTTTTATTTTTATTAAATAAAGTGACTAGAAATGCCTATGGGGCATTCTTTTATTACTTGAACATTATTTCTGCAAGTAAACCTATATATTTTTTATATATTCTGAAAGGTATGGTTGAATGTGATTTTTGAGAGTTGGAATCAACTCAAAAGATATTATGGTTTAAATTTGAAAAATGTTTGAATGCAGAAAAACTTATGCCTTGTTATTTTTACCATGGGTGATCTATAGATCCAAATGACTTGAATCCAACGGGCTTGGATTCAGCATTTCAAGACCTTTCTAACAAAATTAGTTTCATTCAAGTTGGTGCAATGAATCGATCTGGGTTGATTTTTGAAGTTGGGTACAGAAGTGAGTTTGAAATAAAATAGAAAAGGTTTAATTCAAATAACTGGGCTGCGCGGGAAAAGTTAACGGGCCGGCCTGCTAAGAGCAGCGCTTCTGCGGGCTGTTTAAGTGGGTGTCCCCACGCCGCTGATATTGTAAGTGCGGCTGATGCGGGCAACGTGGTGCGTTTGATCTGATTCTAATCCAACGGCTGAGAGTCACCATCGATGTTGAGCAACGACGGCGAGACAGAAACCTAGCGCGGCCAGTGGGGGTTGCTGGGGGCTCACCAGGGTGCAGGCCAGGGTCGGCGAGGCGGGCGAACGATGAAGTCGACGACGGCGAATCTCCTGGTACCGGTGGCTTCTCCTGGGGCGGCTCCAATCGCTGGCTCCTTTCTTCTCTAGAGGCGGCAGGCTCCGGTGAAATTCCCGGCGAAGTGTTGCTCGCCTTGCTCCGGGAACGGTGTGGCATGATTAGTGGTGAGAGGGGAGTAGAATGGTGTGAAGAATTCGAACGGGGGTGGCCTCTATTTATAGTCGAGCGAGGGGACCGACGGAGCGCACGATGAGCTCGTCGGGGGCGATGGTACAGGCGGCTAGTGGCATGGGCGAAGGTAGGGGGCGGTGCGGTGTTCCCTGGCGATGCTCAACGACATGGTTTTGATGCGTGGGGCGGTGCGGCTTGGTCTGGAACACACGACGCTCTACGCGGCAGAGGCGACATCTTCGACGGCGAGCGGTGGTTGTGTGTCACGGGGCGACGAACGGGGATGTCTGGCGGTCTCCTGGGTCGGTGGTGATCATATATGCACGCGGAGAGGGCGGCGTGCGGTCTGTGGGCTTCGGTCGAGGGTGGCGCTCTGGCGCACGCTCGGCATGGTCGCTGACGGTCTGGGCGCGGTCCGTGCGTGTGGTCCAGGGGTTGGCAAGGTTCGAGCGGTGGACAGGGAGTGACGGTGGACGGTGGGCTGCTTCCCAGACATGCTGGCTAGGCTTGTTTCTCCTCCTAGCTTGCTGTCGACATGGGGGTGACAATGGTGCATTCGGCCTGCTCACCATTGATGGCGTTGCCAATCTTACAGTGGTGCTAGTGATTAGTTAAGGTTGTTAGATGATCTACTAAGACTAGTGGTGCCTAGAGAGAGAACAAGTTAGGCTCAAAACACTGCACACTATAGTGTTTTGATTTTGTTTGATTTGTGTGTGTAATGTGTTTAATTAAATGGCCGCGTGAATTCAAGTTTTGAATTTTGAAAAGATTTTTGGTGGGTGTGCTAGATTGGTGCTGGTGAGTCTGCAGATGCTTGGGTTTGAAAAGTTGAGCTTGTTTGAGTGGTTTTTGAAAAAGTGGGATCTTCTCATACGATAAAGATTCAATTTTGAATTGTCATTTAAACTATGCATTTGAAAGTTTCTGGATGATCACAAAGTGGGCCTTGATACTTTTTGTTATGAGTACATTCAAGGGGTGCAAAGATCCAGGAAAGTTTCTGTTAGGTTCTGAAAGTTTGAGACAACCAAAATAGACATGGGAGTTAAATTGGTCAAAATGACCATTCACTCATTTAGCTTTGTTTTGATTTTTTTGTCTTTGAGAAAAGTGTGGGAAATGTTTAGATGGTGTTTATTTCACCTAAGCATCCATTTACAAGCAATGGAACACATAAACAAGGTGGTTTAAAAGAATTCAAAATGAAATACATACACATATGCATGCTTTCAAAATTTTATTTAGAAAAGTTTTTATTAACCCTAATTTTGATGATTAGAGTTTGATAATTTAAGTTTAGTATTTTTGGGATGTTACAGATACGATTTCTTAGCCACGAAGCACACAAGACTGTCTTGGTCTAGGCTCAACATGGGCTTATCAACAAAGAGACAGCCAAGAGTCCTTGGCTCGTCGTCGTCACCGTGGTCCAAGTCCAGTAGTCCATCAAGGCCGACGCCATCAGGCACCGAGATTTCAGTACCATCTGCCGATTCATTGTGCCAGCAACCCTTGAGTTGGCGCCAAGGACTCGTAGCTGTGGTGGTCGCAATCCACGTGTCGGTGCTCCAACCCACGCAGCTGGAGTCGAGGGGAGGCACCACCTCGGCCAACTTGATGCAGATGGTGTCGCCGGACACGTTGATGGTGATGTCGTGAGGACTGAATGGGTAGCACCTTGGCGATGGTTCACAGAGTCCTGTTGATGACGATGGGAGCGAAATATAATGGAGCTCAGGGCGCTCGCCCCCATCAAGCACGTCGCAGATGAGGATGCCGTTCCAGAAGTCGATGGTTCACAGAATCCTGTTGATGACGATGGCAGCGGCAGATAATGGAGCTCAGGGCGCTCGCCCCCATCAACCCCTACCACCAAGGGCGACCGCGTTGTAGGTCATGTACTGTAGTTGGCAAGGTCGGCAGCTCCATCATCCTCAGGGTCCAGGTCTGCGTGTCAGAGCCGAAGACGTAGAGGTCGAACTCTCCGTTCGCCTCATGGTTAGCGTGACAACGTGGTATCCACCACCGTGGCCGGGCAGGAGGCCAGCTCTGCAGTGTTGGTCGACAAAGCGCTTGCCACTGGGTTGCGGGACGAGATGGAGCGATGGAGCGGCAGTGCCAGTGCCGCATTCGTGCTGGTAGAGGTACTACTCGGAGAACGGGAATCTTTCTGAGAAGTTGGCAATGATGAGGAGGACAAGCCCACCGTCCATGAAGGTGGAGACGACGATGGGCTCCTTGGTGAAATAGGTGCCGAAGGACCAGGCGAGGATGCAGGAGACACGAGGCGGGTGGACGGCGAAGAAGGAGACTTGAATGGTCATGTCGTCGTAGACGTCGTCATCGGTGTGGTACCGGGCGGTGGTGGAGTTGGTGCGTTTGCCCAGGAAGGGCTTGCGGTCGAGGAGGCAACTCTTGGGGTGATAGAGATCGGCATCGGCGTCTTCGTCGACATCAGGCGGGAAGCAACGCACCGCGATACCAATACATCGAAAGCTTCGTTGTAACAGCATCTCTAGCCGATACCGCGTATCGGCCGGCCCGCAAATCCTGCAAAAATTTGCGCTGATATGCAGTATTTTTTAGCCTTTTCTAATACCGTAAAAAGCCGAAAACTGCAAAAGAAAAATTGCGGTATACTACATCGAGGCCCATCCGATTCTGCGTATATTTGGTGCGGGTGGGGGTGGGGTGGGGCTGGATGTGGGATGCATATATTGGGAGGGGGGGGCTGGATGTGGGATACCGCATTCATTTTTCCCTTCCTTGTCAAGATACCCTCGCCATCGTTTGTCCCGTCTCCGATTTCGGCCACATCCGCCGTTGAAAAACAAATTGCTGCCGCCCACCTCCATGTCGACCCTTTATCTTGCCATGGCCGGCCAATCGAGCCGTGATTTGGGCGGACCTGGCCGTGCTTTTCCATGCCATGGCAAGAGCTTTGCCTTAAAGCCGCTGGCCATGCGGAGCAACCAGCCGTGGGCGGCAGTAAGCTCCGGCAGCGGCGGCGGAGATCATGCGGCGGCGCCAGTGGAGGCGGAGCGGTGAGCTCCAGCGGTGGAGGAGGCGACCAGCGATGCGTTCATGGCCAAACAGAGGTTTAATTTACTCAACGGAAGCTACTGGAAGAGATAAGGGAGAGAGAAAGTATTGGCCCCACCCACGTAACGTTGCGCGCGACCGAACAGGAGGCAGCGACCCGGGGGATCGCATCCCCGGGGGAGTACTATCGTTTTCCTTTATGTAAGCAGGAAAAAATTAGTTTGGCAAATTTAATTTGGTGAAACCCTAGGGAGCTCGGAGAAAGAAAAAAAGGTCCCGTTCTCGTGCGGGGAGCTTGGTGAGGAATCCAATCTTTAAGTGGAGTTTTAATAAAAAATATTATTTTTAATAGATTAGATTGGGTTTAGGTACCTATTTTTTGGCATCCACAGTCTACAGTAAGTAATATTTGGTTTTCGTTCGACGACCAGATCTCCTTCACGACATCAATAGTGATGTTGGAAGATTGCATATTTGCCTATTTATTTTTTGCCTTAAACTTGGAAAATTTTCAAAACCCTAGCTGAAGAGTGGCATTGTCTGGCCATATTTTTTTTCACTAAGTACACCCTTCTCCACCTACAGTAGCAAGGAAAAGCTCAAAATCATCCAGGAACTTGCCAAACAATTAAAAATCCATTTGTATCAGATATGTAATTTCAAATTTCACCATGGCCAAGTTTGAAATCAGCAAAAAACACTACATATATTATACTTTCTCCGTCCCAAATATAAGGCGTCTAAAGGCTGGTGAAAAGTCAAATCTTAGCATCGACCTAGGAAAGCTTAGGGTGCACCCAATCAAGCCCTAGTCCCCTCCCGACGCCACCCCTCTGCGGAGGCCGGCACACTCAGCCACACGCCAACGTCCTGCTCTACGGCGCATTGACCTCAGCCAAGCTTCGGTGCCCATCGAAGCATTTATCTGAGTGCACATTATTTGGTTTATAATTTAAGACTGTCAAGTCATATCTGAAACATACCCGCAAAAAAAAAAGTCACATCCGAAACAAAATTCAGCACTTGGGTTCAGATCATGAGTTTGAACGGGTTACGAGCTTCAATCAGTAGTGACACGAGTAGGGGAAACAGAGCAGACATGCGTGTATACGTAACATTGCATCAAAAAGATCTGGGAGGTATCTGTGTGAAGCTTACACAAAAACGTACTAGTACTGTAGTAGACTTTAACACTCCGAATTACCAAAAGTTTAACTAAACTAGAGATTTGCGATAGAATGCTCCTAGCCTTCTCTAGGGAGTTGTGATATAAAAGCTTGCCTCACCAAATCATCAGATTAAAATGAAAGGTAACCCAGCCGGGACATGAAGAGCGCCGGCCAATCCATCTCGATGGCCATGGCGTCCCTAAGGAGACTATTCCTTGTTGCGTCGCCGTGAAGCTGGGTCGGCGCCCTAGTCTCAGCATCGGCGATGTACAATGTCTCGGGAGAATGCAGGGCGAGCAACGTGCGGCTCTTCTCAGCCCAGTATACGGCCAGCCCTCCGCCATGTCCATCCGCGATATGCTTGGGCAGTTGGAGGTGGATCACACGAGTGCGGAGCCAGGCGTCGGCGTCGGCGTCGCCCTGCCGTGTCCAGATCTCTAGCAGGCTGCCTCCGGTATACAAGGAGCACGAGGATAGCGTCCCGCCGGCCATGGCGCAGAGCATTGGCGCGGAGTAAGGGATGTGGCTGGGTTGCATGAGTTCCGGCGGGACCGGGAGCTTGCTCAAGGAGGTGACATGGTCGGTCACGATATCCACGCCGAGAGTGTAATGGTAGGAGGAGTCGGAGAAGATCCAGTGTGCCGTGCCGCGGCAAACGATGGCGTCGCGTTGCAGGATGGTATCTTGGACATGGGGGCGCCCCCAAGGGCAAAAACAATGGGTAGGCGTGCTCCAGTCCGACCGGCCTGACGAGAACGTGCGGAGATTATGGCGCAATTCACCCTTGTCCAGCCCGATGATCAGCACTTTAAAGAAACTCAGGTGGCTCTGTCGTTGACCAGCCGGCGGTTGCTGGAGCTCCGCGCCAGTTAGAATGGCATAGCCCTTGGTGTCGTCCCTGGCCGAGAACGAATCGCACTGGAGCGGAGGGAGCTCGTGGCACGTGCCGGTGAATAGGTTGTACACGGCCAGGTTGAGGACGACGTCGCGGCACTGGTACCTGGTCGCCAGGTCGGCATGGGCACCGACGACACGCACGAGTATGAGGCCATGGCGCGCCACGAGCGGCACGGCGCGGTCCAAGAGGTCGGCGGCGGCCGGGACAAACGAGCCAAGTGTCGTCGATCGCCGCAGCACTGGGAGGAATACCGGCCTGGAGCAAAATTGGTGGTCATGGCCAACGAGGCGGTACTGATGCTGGGTAGTGTAGCAGCCGAGAAGGGAGGACGGGTCACACGTGTCCTCCGGCCAGCAACGGCGGAGGAAGGAAGGGTCAACCACGAGGCGGAGCCACCGCTTGCACGCCATGGCGCGACGGAAGATGAACGCGGCGTCCGCCACGCGAAAGAGGATCTCGAGGACGACGTCCTCGGGGAGGGAGGCGGCGGCTTCCATCTTCCGTCGATCGTAGGGCGTGCACGACTGGTGCTGCTGTAGGGTTTTATAAATCTTTCCGTGCTTAACATTGGAAATATATACCTTTCCTTCCGAAGAATGCCAACGAAGATGGTAATGTACGTGACTGTTGCCTAACATTAGATATACATATTTCCGGAAAATGGCAAACAAGATGGTAATGTACATGACTGGGTTTTCATCCGAATACATCTCTTTCTTTTTTTTAAACCAGATCTTTATTAGACCACAAGAATTACAAGAGATTTAGAAATCACTTTCTAAAAAACAAAAGGTAAATGATTGGGCTCCCCGGGGGATCGCTAACTTCTATCCCCCGGATCGCACCGAGCGGCAACTATAGGTACAACGTTTGGTGGACCCAACCTTATCTCTTCTTTTCCCCTATCTTTCTCCAGCTGCTACTTTTCCAGCCGCGACGCAGCCGCGATCCCTGCCGTGACACAGCTCCTTCCTCTACCTTCTTTCGCCCTGTCGCCTTTCCAGCCGCGCCGCCGCCTCGCAGAGCCGCCGCGTGTCTCACCATGCACCACCGTGTTCCCCGCCTTCGCCATGGGGTACTCGACCTCGTGGCTCTGCAGCAGAGCAGTAGCAAGGGGAGGGCTTGCCGGCGACTGATCCCATCCTCGGGCAAAGGGGCAGGGACACGAGTCACCAGCCGCACGCGCTCCGGCGGTGCTCCTGAGACCCTCCATGGAGCTCCTTTCCCAAGCGTTGACCGTGCCTATATCCCCACCACGCCGCCCGTGATTCTCCCCTTGCTCCTTCCCGACGTGCCACCCTGCTCTCCCGGTAGCGCCAAGTGCTCCTTCCCATCACGCCTCGTTCGCTACCTGCTCCGGGGACGGCCCTGCTGCAAGCGGCATCGAGCGGGTGCTATAAGCGGCAGCATCATCTGCTACGAGTGGTTGCGGGGTATGCTAGTATCGGTGGAGGCTTCTGCTACATGCGCTGGCAGATTCTACTACATGCGCCGATGGATGGCTTTGCTACGTACAACGTCCCATGTTGTTCTCACAGTTTAGAGCGCTTCCTACTCTAATTGTCTCTATCTTCTACGGGCGTTTTGCTATCTTAGCATATATTTTTTGCTACGTATTTATATATTTTTTGCTGCTTTTGTACAATTTTTTTGCTATAACCAATCACTACTGTTTTGCTACGAGGTCGCCGGCGGGAGTATCCGGTGATGTGTCCAGCGATGTCCACTTTGCTACATTACAAAAAAAATTTTGCTATAACCGTTATGTGGTTTTGCTATAATAGAGTAATTTTTTTGCTACGAGGTCCCCGACAATGTTTTTTCTTGCGAGAGTCTCCGGCGAAGTCGGTTTTGCTATATTAGAATGTTTTTTTGCTACAAGGTCTCCGGCGAGGTCTCCGACGAACTCTCCGGCGAGGTTTAGTATGTCTGTTCTTTTTTTGGACGAACAGTTTTCTGCATGTAGCAAAAGCGGGAGTACTTGTAGCAAAAACAGGTACGTTTGTAGCAAAAGTAAGATTTGAGGACTTTTTCAAGGACACGTGTCAGCAGGAGGATCCGGGAAATTTTAGGAAATTATCCCCGGAAAACGCGTAGTGCTGCCAAAAACAAAGCCGAACCAAAACTGGCATTCTACCTTCTGTCCTCGCCTAATTAGCAACGCAATGACTAACCCTTACTTATCTACCCTTTTTTTGGAAATTATAACTTATCTACCTTTTGGCCTCGCCTAATTATTCTGGCCTCGCCTAATTAGCGAGGTAGTAACTAAGCTTTATTGTCCTCGATCTATTTTTACAGATATACACTCACGATCTCTACCGCTAATAACTTAATTTCAGAAATAATATGAAGAGGCGGACCGATTTAGAAAAGAGATGCGTTCATCTCTTTCCTTGCCTAAATATCCTTTTGAACAATGGCAAAGAAGATGCCCTCAGCTGCCCTCTCTAAAGGTCCCTAAACGGCTATTAGACGCGTTCGCGCGTCATCCAAGACCGTGTTGGATCTGGCACGGCCCAATATTCGGAGCGTTCATCCTGCTCTCAGGACATCTTCACCGGTGATACCAAAACAAACGATCCAAACGGTTAGTTTTAATTCGTTTAAGTCGAACCACCAGCGCCTTTAGATCATGATCCGATTTGTCCAGCCAGTTGTGTACAACAGCGCGATCTAAACAGACAAAAATTTACAGGCCAACCCAAAAATAAATGCCCATTGTGTGACTGCATCTAGCCCAATGTGTGCCCGCGTCTGTCCAGACATACCCATCCATGCATCAGATTTGGGTCACGGATAGGTCGGTCCGACCTGACAAGTCCGGATAGGTCATGCCGCTGGGGCGCCGCGCACGTCCCGCGCGTCCGTGCAGACCGATTAGGACACGCTCGGACCGTTTGGGTAGATCCGGTGGTGATACTCTCATGCCATCGAGATCCTTGTGAGCGCGCCGGACATAACGCGAGCGACTGGTGGGCCAACACTAGTAGTGACCAGACCCTAGTTTCCCCCTCCCGCCGCTGACGCATCTCTCTCCCTGTCTCCCACCCCGCGCCAAATCGCCGCCACCGACGCCACTTGTTCGACGTTGATAGGCCACCACCACAACCCGTCCTACCTTTCCCTACCTTCAAAAGAGTCACCGCGCCCCTACCAAGCTTCCTCCAATGATCGGACGATCATCCATATGCTTGCGACAACCTCGTTCACCCACCGAGCCCACAAGGTGTTTGGTCGTTTGCCTCGGTAAGTTTCTTTGCAATTTCTACACGTCGTCGCCCCTGGTTACCACTACAGATGATTGACCATTAGAGCAACATGTAGGCTATGGACATCGATGATGAGTTGATGATCCAGGCGTTTATGGAGGACGAAGCCGATGTTGACGCCGACGAAGAGGAGCACTTGACCATCCTCGCCTCTCTACTGCAACTCCAAGCCGACGAGCTGAAAGTCACCGCTCCCAAACACCGCGGCTCGTCGGTTGGGAGAAGGAAGAGCTAACCAAGGCATAGGATGGAGGGGCATACCAACCAGCTCCTCTTGTGGGGAATATTCTGCCTAGTGCGATCGGGAGGAAGTGAGACTGGGCCTGGTGCGTACCAGAGGATCGATCCTCCGGGTCACCAGGCCGACCGATTTGGCGGTCCGAATTAGTGATGTATGTACGGTGGAAAGCCGCTCCACGGTGCAACCCAAACGACCACGCGTGTCCGAGCCGACCCATTTCTGGTCCAAACATGCGCTGGGAATGCTTCGTCTTGGACGCGACGCAGACATCGCGCTTGTCCTCCCTCGTGACGCGCGTCCACCCACACACCCATCTGGCGGTGACCAGGCGCTTCGTCTTCTTCCATGGTCAGCACGCCATTGATGGCCAAGGCCAGTCAAAGGCTGACAGGCGGTCAGGGCTACTGAACCGAAGCGACTGCTCCTTGACCACAGTGTTGACATTAATGGCCGAGGGCGGAGCGGGCCTATTTAGGCCAAGGGTGCGCATATCCTGGCCTCCCCACGCCCTTGCCGTTGCCATTTATAATCTAGCCAGTCCCTTCTCCACCGACGTCATGCCTAACTAGTGGAAGAAGATGATGAGCAATGACCACGAGGCCGGTGGTTCCTCGTCAGGCCGCGGCCATCGTCGCATTGCGTCTCCTTATCCGACGTCGTCGCTGCCTCCACCTATTGTGTGGGGTCCTTGTGTGCCTCTGCCAACACGTACACACGCGCAGGACTTTGTCGATGCGTCCGCAATGGCCAACACTGGACTAGGCAGTACGTGCCCGTCGTCCTCCCGACAGGGACTGGCAGGCCGTGCCTGTCGTCGAGTGCTAGCGCCGCCCCTGCGAGCACCATGATGTTTCTCTACTAGGGGTGGCACCTAAATCGGGTGTGGGTCCCTGTGCTGATGGACGACGTACTGCTCAACTGGGAGATCGAGCGTTGCCAACGCCAGTTGTCGGCGCACCTCCGCGACGACCCTAGGTATGAGCTCCACGTTTTCTAGGTAAAATTCCTTGACTGGGAGCATGAGCCGAGGCTCCGCACGTCCTACATTGGCAACTTCCCGGTTGAGGGGGACGTCGACCTCCCTGACATTGACTTCTCCACCACCAACGACAAGGACGAATGCCGGGGAGGAGCTGGCGGACGTCAAGGAGAAGGAGCCCATGTCACCCATTGTGGTCCTACTATCGGGCTACGACGAAGAAGAAGCCACCTGCGCCACCATGGAAGCATCCAAGGCGGAGGATGATGCCAAGTGGTGGTGGAAGGGGCTGGAGGACGACGTCGAGCTCTCTTCCCCCTTGGTGGAATATGGCAACCAGCTGGCCCCGCAGCCGTTGCTGTCGGATGCATGGTCTATCCAGTTCCATCAAGCGCCGCCTCAGGAATATGGGCACACCGTGTGGGAATCGCCACCCGTGCCCATGACGTCGTCGCACCAGTAGCCTCCACCACCCCTACCGGTGTACTATCTACCGGGGCCATGGTCGTCGCCGGTGGTCATCAACCTCTCAAACGAGCCCTATGACTAGGTGTCACCGCCTCCACCGTGTCAGCCGCCAGATGCCCTAACTGTAGCTAGAGTTTATTTTAGTTATGTTTTTATTTTCTAGTATGTAAATTAAGACTATTTATATACTTCCTCTGTCCTGAAATACCCTGCATTCTGGGTTTAGTCAAGGTCAAACTTTATAAAGTTTGACCAAACATATTGAAAAAATTTGTACATCTATAATATAACATAAGTACCATTAGAATCGTCATAAAATGTATTTTCATAATATATACATTCGGTGTTATAGATATTTATAGTTTTTTCTATATATTCTATCAAACTTTATAAAGTTTGACTTTGACTAAATCCAGAATGGAGGGTATTTTAGGACAGAGGGAGTAATATATCTAAGTTTTTATTTTATTTTGGTTTTTTAATGTTTTGTATTTCTGAAAATTTGGGTGGGCACCCCCGACCCAAACGGAGAGAGAGGCAAAAATGGCCTATTTTTGTGTCTTGAACATATTCCTTATCTAAAATGCATCGGCTCGGTGAAAATACCCTTAGTCACGCAAGCATAGCTCCACGTTTTTTTCCTCTAGATTCTTTCTACCATCCTCCTTCTGTGCACCGGTGCTTATATTTTTGAGAGAGAATATGCACTTTATTGATCAACTCACATCTATCTCCCAGATACAGATAGAGTCCGTAGCCACACCATGGAGCGAATATGAGATGTGCTTCGGTGTTTCCACCCAAACTTGAAGATGTAAGTTTGCCCTGAGAGTGTTTTATTTAGCCCACCGAAACCATATCCAGTCTCTGTATATCCTTATATCGATATACTCTGTGTAGCCGGATATACTCCACGTTCTCACCTTTCGATCCCATCCCACTCATCACGATCCACGTCCTTGCATGCCCGTATTTTGAATTAGTATTTTCGCAGCCATCACATATCCTCGCTAGCACCGTTGTTTGAGTCATCCTAGCCAAGGGGTATGCCGCAACTTGCGATCCTTGGTGATGTTGTCATCGTTCCATGTTGGAGAGAACTATTCGATGTCGTTTGGTGTGCATAAATCAGGGTGCAGGTGGAACTATCCGCGGGAGGCCCGCTTATACCTGCACAGTCCCATATTCTAAGAGGGGTCCCGCGGGAGCCCGCAAAAATTACGTGGGTGCCGTCCGTCCCACATATGTCCACATATGATCGCAAATGAGTCAATGCAATTGTTATTTGCATAGTGTTGATAAAAAGAATCGGTAAGCATGCGATCAAAATGCTACTCCCTTCGACCTAAATTACTTGACTCAAATTTGTCGAATCTAATTCTAAATCATCTCTAGATACGATCGAATCTAGACAAATTTAAGTCAAGTATATCAACATCCATGTACCAGAGAATCAATAAGCATGATGTGATAAAAAAAATCAATAAGCATGATGCGATCAAGTAGGTACATGCAAGAGAGGAAACACTCCAATTTGCATCTGCTGTTCTCAACTTGGGATAATAATAATTCCTTATCGAAACATTAATCAGATATAATACCATTTTTTCTCTGGCAATCAGGTTTTTTCCTACTGGGTACTATACGCATTTGGAATAAGAAAGAAAGCTTTTTTCTAGTGGATACTCTACGCTATGGATTAAAGCTTTGTCCACATCTTATGTTCACCTAGGAAGAAGAAAGGAAGCAAAGCAACTATACGGCATCCACATGGGCCTTATTTCTTGCTGAATGTGTGACCAAGTAATAGCCCAAGAGGATTAGACCAGAGCCAATACAATATAGGCTGAGTCCTACAGGATGCAGTTAATCCGTGCATGTTTTTGTAAGGTTCTCATGCATGCAAAGTACGGCGCTGAACCATTGCCATATCAATTGATCTCACAACAGATGAGTGCGCTCGTTGGGGTTGATGTGGCTACCCACATATGCCCACGTTTTTTCTTGTGTATCTGTGGATGTCCCACGTTGCCTCTTATATGGGCTTGGATAGTGGGCAGCTCACTCCCACCTGCACCTTAATATGAATACATATTTGTGTGTGTATGCGTATGTTCTAAACCTGGAAATAGATCAATGTCCAAGTCCAACATTAAACTACCCATCTATTATCCAAATATTCTTGATCCATTCCATATCATGTCTAAATAAAAACGAGTAACATCCAAGTCCATCCAAATCCATGTATAAGAAGTCCAAGGATATCCAAATCCAAATGGACTTCATCATGATTTTTTTTTTGAGAAAAGTCCATAACAAACCTTGAATTCGTAGAGCTCGGGCAAAATGGAACCCTGAACTCCTAATCCCTGGAATCAGCACACTGAATTACGCGATCCAGGTTCAATTTGAACCACGCTTCCATAGCCAAACGGGGATTGTCGAGGTGGCCAGGATTGGAGAGGGAGAGGCCAGTAGAAGTAGTTGGCCTGGCCCAGTAGTTAGCCCATTCCCTCACTGCCTAGTAGTTAGCCCATTCCCTCGCTGCCCAGTAGTTAGCCCATTTCGTAGCTCTCGAGGCGTCCCCTGGCCTCCTCCTCTTCTCCTCCCCTGCTCCAGCGACGAACATGGCGACTGGGGATTGATTGGCTCCATGGCGACGATCTTGACGGCGGCGGTATGTTTTCAACATCATTCTCCTCCACTTAACCATATGAAAGTAGCATTTGGGTTGGGTTGCCAGTGTGTTACTGTTGTGGTTTTTTGGTGATGGTAAAGTTAGGGTTTTTGGTGGGATTAGTACTCGATTTTTTGATGTTTTTGCTTCACATTAGCAGTAGAAATTGTTGTGCGTTTGCAGTTTAATCATGGACCCGTCCGAGATTCTGACGGTGAGATTTCATATGGGAGGCAAGTTTGTGCGCGTCGGTCGGAACTTGGAATATGTGGGCGGCGATGATGATATGTCAGAGATTGAGAGGGATAAGCTCTCATTGTAGGAGGTCAAAGGCTTTTTGAAAGATCATATGGTTGTGAAGGAATCCATGAAGTTGTACTTTCTCATTCCTGGGAAAGATCTTGAAGATGGACTGATGTTTTTGGTCAGTGATGTCGTCTATCTGCAAATGGTAGAGTACACTGATGTTGGAGGGGTAGCAGAAGTGTATGTGGAGTACCATGGGGAGGAGGACAGCATGGATAGCAGTCGTGGTAGTGATTTCGAGGATGAAACTGTGCAGTTATCTGATGTTGAGCTAGCCCCTGTTATTACTGCTGTCAGTGATTGCACAAAAGATGAAATTTCCCCTACTACTGCTATCAGTGTTAATGATGTTGTTTTTCTTCAGGATGTTTTTGTCCATGATTACACGTGTGTCATTACTCAAGTGATTCAGAGTCCTGTCAAGGTTGATAATGTAAGGAGGATAGCTAGTGCTAACAATTCAGATTCAGGTAGTGACTGTCATGATGATAATTAATATATGGGACACAGTGAGGACCGTGGTGAAGAATCAGAAGTTAAAGAGCTAAGAAAGCATGTCAGGAAGTTCAAGAAAAGAATGAGAGCCACTAAAAGTTGGATTGGGAGAGATAAAAATGATCCAGTTCCTATTGAGATTGTTGCAAACATGGAGGATCAGTTTGGGGAAGAGGAGAAGGACTAGAACTATGATAGCTCTGATGAAGATTTCTCATATGATGAAGATTCAGACAATAATGTAGTAAGGAGGAAGAGCAAGTTTCTAGATTCAACAATGATACTGAAATCCCACACTTTGAGCTCTCAATGGTCTTCAGAAGCAAGAATTAGCTATGCAAAGCACTTAAGAGATATGGCCTTGTGACAAAAATCAGTATCTCATTTATGAAATCAAAAGCAGATAGAGTAAGGGCCAAGTGTGATTGGCCTAGATGCCCTTGGCTGATTTATGCAAGGAAGACTTCAAGAACTAGCAGGTTTCAAATCATCACACTCAATGATGAACATCAATGCGCATAGAATAGAGAAAATAGGCTTGTGATTGCAAAGGTTATTGCATAAAGGTATGAACACTTCATTTTGGCAAACCCTATGTGGAAAATTGAGAGCATGAAAGCCACTGTCCTGCAAGACATGTTTGCTGATGTGTCAACTTCCAAGTGCAAGCATGCAAAGAAACTAGTAATGGACAGACTCATGTCTGGCATGAAAAATGAGTACACAAGAGTGTTTGATTATCAACTTGAGCTGCTTAGAAGCAACCCTGGAAGTATAGTTGCTATTTGTTTGGATCCAAGTAATAGAGATGAACATATATTTCAAAGAGTGTATGTTTGCTTTGATGAATTGAAGAAATGTTTCAAGGCTGGGTGTAGAAAAGTGATAGATTTAGATGGTTGCTTCTTCAAAGGAGTTGTGAAGGGTGAACTGCTGTGTGCTATAGCTAGGGATGCTAATAATCAGATGTATCCAGTGGCATGGGCTGTAGTTGAGCAAGAAACCAATGAATCTTGGAAATGGTTTTTTGGTTTGCTAATTAAAGACTTGGACATCAACAACAATGGAGCTGGATGGGTGTTTATATCTGACCAACAAAAGGTGCCGATCAGTGCCATGAAGGATTACATGCCAAATGTTGAGCATAGGATGTATGCTAGACATATCTATGCCAACTTGAGGAAGAAGCACAGGGCATATGAGTGGCAGAAGAAATTTTGGGCAGTAGCTAAAGCAGCCAACCAACAGGATTTCAACTATTATAAAGCTAAGCTAGCTCAGGAAACTCTAGAAGGTGCCAAAGATATCATGAAAAATGCTCCACAACATTTGGCAAGGGCCTATTTTCTTGTTGGTTCCAACTGTGAGTCAGTTGACAATAACTTATGTGAAAGCTTCAACCATTCCATTGTTGATGCCAGGTTTTATCCTATAATATCAATGCAAGAAAAGATAAGGTGCAACTTCTTTATTTACTGTCAGTTAGTGGCATAGATGACAACTTCTCTATTTAGATGACAACTTCTTTATCTCTGTAAATAGGAAGAAGATTTTGAGTAGAATTTAGCAACAAAGGGCCAAAGGTGAAGCATTTCATGGAAGAATTTGCACAGACATCTTTAAGAAGTTGAAAGCAGCCATAGCCAGGACACAGTTCATGGAAGTGTTATGGAATGGCAAGGATGGTTTTGAGGTGAAGTTGCTAACTAGAAGGAAGAGCCAATACACAGTCAGTCTAGCCAATAGGACATGCTCATGTGGGTACTTTCAACTAGCTGGCATGCCTTGCTCTCATGCTATTACAACAATATACAAGTGTTGTAAGCAGGTTGAAGATTATATTGCTCCATGCTACTCTGTAGAAGTGTTCAAACATGTTTATGAGCATTGTTTGGAACCAGTGGAGGGTGAGGAGATGTGGCCTATCTCTCAGAATCCTAGGCCACAAGCACCCAGCTATGTTAGGATGTCAGGCAGGCCCAAAAAGAATGCCAGAAGGAGGGAAGAAACTGAGAAACCCAAAGGAAAAAATTGAGCAAACATGGCGCTGTAATTGTTTATTCAGTCTGTAAAACTGCAGGTCACAACAAATCTTCATGCAAGAAGAATCTTGAGAGAGGAAAAAATAAGAATGCACGTCTAGAGAAGGAAACCAAGAAAAGAAAGGTATATGTTATGCACTTAAATATGTTCCGAACTTAAATAATCATTGTTCACTCTGCACTTAAATATTCATTGTGTGTTCACTCTATAAAACAGCAACCTACATCTGCAACTGGAGGTAGTAGCTCTCAGCCTAGTGCACAACCAGCTGCAGCAGGTCCATCCATTCCTAAGGCAAGAAAGTTTAAGCCTCCAAGGACATCTACATCCAATGCTCAAGCTGATGTTGGGACTTAATCTTCCAATGCTCAACCTCAAGTGAGAGGAAGAACACACAAGAGGGGTAGACCAGCATCTTCCATGCCCTCTTACTCCTATTTCAATTGCAGTGGCAATTATTGAGTTGTACTAGTTAAAATGGTAGACTTTATGCCATTTATTTTGGTGGTGATGAGATGAACTCATTGTGAAAGTTTGAGTGATGTCTAGAGTTAAACTCATTCTGATAGTTTGAGTTCTTTCTAGATGAACTCATTTCTTTTGGTGATCTATAGTTGAACTTAATTGTGCCATTCTGAGAGTTTGATCTATTACTTACTGTCATTTTCATACACTGTATTTAACTGAGAATGGTTGTTTTGTAACAACAACCTACTTACTGTCATTTTCATACATTGTGCCATAATCAAACAAGTAAATCTTCAAGTAAATGCCAGGTTTCATCTCACAGTAAACAAACATGCTAGATTCATTAATCAGGTCTTCATTACAAGCACTGATAACTAACACAGAAATGCCAGGTTTCAATGCACACTATACAGACAGAAATAACAGACAGACACTTCATTGTTGAACTCATTGCATCAACATCTTTCCTACCACTAAACCTACCTGAAAGTACAAAGGAAGTCGCCTAGAGGGGGGGTGAATAGGCTTTTAAAAATATTACGGTTTAGGCTCAAGTAAATGCGGAATAAAACTAACGTTTAATTTATTGAGCACAAAACCTAGCCACTAAGTTCACCTAGGTGCACCAACAACCTATGCTAAGCAATACAAGGAACAAGGTGATAGCAAGGTATAAATACTTCAAGCACGATGGCTATCACAATGTAAAGTGCATAAGTAAAGGGTTCGGTTGAGAGATAACCGATGGACGCGGAGATGAAGATTTGTTTCCCGAAGTTCACTTCCAAAGAAGCTACGTCTCCGTTGGAGAGGTGCGATGGCGCAATGCTCTCCGAACGCCACAAATGGCTCACCTCGAGGTGTGGTAGCTCGATGCTCACCCAACACCACACAAGGCCTCACCCCGGATGTGGAAGCACGCAACTCACCGACGCCACAAAAGGCTCACCCTATTCTCCCAAGTGCGCACCACAAAAGGCGGGCACTTGCTCCACTATGGGACGCTTGAGGGCGGTCACCGAACCCGTACAAGATTAGGGCTAACTCCACAACTCAATTGGAGGCTCCCAACAACAAAGCCACAAAAGGCCAACAATGCCACAAAAGGCTACAAGACCACAAAAGGTCAACAAGACCACAAAAGGTCAACAATCCAACCACACAACCGTCTAGGGTTCCAAGGAACCCAAGAGAAACAAGCTCACAAGCTTGAACTCGTCGAATCTCCGAGGAGAACTCAAACCTATGCACCAAATGCAAGGGCAAGTCCTTCTCTCCCAAATTCCAATAAAGCTACAAAAGCTATTGGGGGAATAAGGGAGGAAGAACACAAGAGGAGAACTCAAACCTATGCACCAAATGCAAGGGAAAGTCCTTCTCTCCCAAATTCCAACAAAGCTACAAAAGCTATTGGGGGAATAAGGGAGGAAGAACACAAGACTCTCCAAGATCTAGATCCCAATGATTCCTTCACAAAGAAGGGATTTGACTTGGGAGGATTGTAGATCTAGATCTCCTCTCTCAAATCCCTCAAAAAGATGCAAGAATCATAGGAGGGAAGGAGAGGAAAGCTTCTTCAAGGTTGACAATGGAGGAGAGAGAGAAAGCCAAGAACCAAGAAGAAAAGCTAGTACCCACGAAGGGAAGAGGAGCCTTTAAAGGGCTCCCGGATCTGCAGATTATGGGCATTCGCGACACTGGCGGAACTTCCGGTGGGAGGCGGAAGTTCGATGGCACCCAATAGCAGACGAAAATCATGGAGCGAAAAAACGAATCATGGCCGGAACTTCCGGCTCTGGGGCAGAAGTTCCGCCCAGCCTGACTCCATTGGTCATCAGACCGTTGACGCCCGCTCCAGAAGCGCAACCGGAAGTTCCGGTCAAAACAGACCGGAAGTTCCGGCGAACTTCCGATGCAAGTTCCGACAAAGTTCCGGCAAATAGAACGCTTCAAAACAGAAGGTTCGAGCGTGAGCGAAGAAGACCCGGAACTTCCACCGAAACTTTCGGCAGCAAAGATGCCCTAGCGGAACTTCCGGTGGGAAGCCGGAACTTCCGGTCAGGGAAATTCCAGAAACCAGAAAACCAGAAACGCAATAACTTTTGCATCCGAACTCCAAATGGGATGAAACCAATTTGTTGGAAAGATAACGACGAATAGAATCCAACAAAAAGTCGAAATATTGGGTATCACCTTGGGAGAAAATATCATGAATATATATGTGATCTATCCCCCAAGGTGTGGAGCCGGAAAACTCGCAAGATCAAAAACCGCAATAAGATATGCAAGTGAAATCCTTAGATGATGAGCTAGAGCTTGTTATGATGGTGACCACAAGCTCTAGATCCTCTCATGGACAAGAACCAAATAATAACCAAGAAATATGATGATATGAATGCAAAGGTTTGAGCTCTCTCCGAACGATGCAAACGAGACACCCGCTTGAGAGCCCCTCTTGATAGTACGGCTATCTATCCTAAACCCGGTCTCCCAACTAACAACACGAGACCGGCAAAAGAGAAGCCCTATAAACATACCTTTGCCTTGAGCGTCCCACTTGAACTTGATGTAGACCGTCTTGTTCTTCTATAGTGGGAACACCTTTCTTGTTTGCTCTTGCTCGCTCTTGCTTGATGAAGACTTACAAAATGCTCCCCCATACTCCATGGGGAAACCTCTTCTTTGAACTTGTCTTCATCATTCCATGAGCACGAGGATGGCAAGCTTCAAGCATGAGATCTTCTAGAGATGGCGCATCTTGAGCTTGTCCTTCTTCATCCTTACTGGAGGTTGATCCATCTTGATGCAACTCTTTGCACATGCCTTGATCGACCTTCAAGCTCCTTCTTTCTTCATGATTCCAATGGGCACAAAGCCCTTGGACATTTCTTCATCTTCCAACTTTGAGACCAACACATGGCCCAAGCGATGCCAATGGACAAACCTACAAGTGAAACTCAATTTACACATTAGTCCATAGAGATTGTCATTAATTACCAAAACCACACATGGGGGCATACATGCCCTTTCACTACCGCAAACACTGTTGGAATTATGCCATAGAGGCAATAATAAAGATGTTATTATTATAATTCTTGTTCATGATAATGTTTATATTCCATGCTAGAATTGTATTAAGCGGAAACTTTAATACTTGTGTGGTTTGTGAACAACACCGTGTCCCTAGTACGCCTCTATGGACTAGCTCATTGATTAATGATGGTTAAGGTTTCCTAACCATAGACATGAGTTGTCAATTGATAATGAGATCATATCATTGGGAGAATGATATGATGGACAGACCCAAACTAAGCGAAGCAATTAGATCGTGTCATCGTGTTCATCTTTGCGAAGCTTTTCTTATGTCAAATATTGTATTCCTTAGACCATGAGATAATACAACTCCCTGGTATCGGAAGAAAGCTTTGAGGTCATCAAACGTCATCCTATGAGAGGGTGATCATAAAGGTGTCTCTCAGGTGATCGGAAAGTATCTGTTGGGTTGTATGTATCGAGATGGGATTTGTCCCTCCCAAGTCGGAGAGATATACTTCGGGCCCACTCGGTAATCGATATCAACACCTCTTGCAAGCATGTGGTTAAGGAGTTAATCACAAAGTGATATCGGATTACGGAACGAGTAAAGTACTTGCTGTGAACTAGGTATGACGGTACCGACGATCAAATCTCGGGCAAGTAAAATATCGCGAGACGAAGGGAATATATATATGGGATTGATTGAATCTTGGCATCGTGGTTCATCCGATATGGTCATCGATGAATGTGTGGGAGTCAATATGGGTTTCTAGACCCCGCTGTTGATTATTGATAGAAGATCATGTCTGCATATTCTCGAACCCGAAGGGTCACACACTTAACGTGTCTCGACGCTAGGATAGATTGGATAATTGGTTTATGAGTTTTTGTTCGGAGTCTCGGATGGGATCCGAGACATCACGAGAGGTTCCGGAAAATAAGATTCATATAAGGCGGTGCAGTTTTTGGAGTTCGAATTGTTCCGGTTAATCAAGATTGTCTAAGCTTCTAGAACCTTCCAGAAGGGGACCAACGTGGCCCCACCTTCTGGGAGGGGGCATGGGCCTATGAGGGAGTGCCCTGGCCGCATTGGGCCAGGGGCACAAGGCCCCATAGGGCCCAGCCGGCCAAACAAGGGATAAACCCTAATTGGAGCTTCTAGAAAGGGGGGGTTTCCTTGCCCCCACTCCTCCCTCCTTGGCCGCCGGCCTTGGGCTTGGGGGAGGGGTTAGGGCTGGCGCCCACCCCTCTATATATAGAGGGCTGAGGTGCACCACCACTCCCCCACACACACACCTTCCCCTCAAGCCTAGTCGCCCTGCTGCCCTCCTCTCTCTCTCCCTCCCGACTACGGGTAGCGAAGCCCTGCTGCAGAAACTCTGCACCAATTGCACCACGCCGTCATGTTGTAGATCCAACCCATCTCTCCACCATACTTGCTGGACCAAGGAAGGAGGAGACGTCGAGGTGCTGCACGTGTGCATCTCACGGAGGCATCGCCACTTGTGGTGCTAGATCGGATCGGATCGCGAGAAGGAGAAGCGAGTACGACTACATCACCCACGTTCCGACGAACGTTCCGCTGTGTGAATCTTCAAGGGTATGAAGATCTAATTGAATCTCTCTTGTTGATTGCATCTCCTAGATTAGATCTTGGCTTCCCTATGTTCGCATCCGTAGAAAATTTTGATTTACTATGCCGCGAAACCCTTCAGCGGTATCAGAGCTAGATCTATGCGTACATGTGTTTCACGAGTAGAACGCAACATGGTTGTTGCGGGCGTTGATGTTTTCTATTGCAAGCCTCTTGTTTGTGTTCTTCTTATGATGCGGGATAGTGAGATTGAAGCGGTCCAGGCCAACCTTCTACGACGTCGTCATGAGACCGGCTCCGCACTTAACGTGTGGCTTGTTCCACACATGCGGCTGGTGGATGCCAGTTTCTCTCACTATAGTTGTCATGGGATTTACACCGGAGTTTGGCAACCATAATATCACCGTTGTGGATTTCCGTAGGTAAGAATCGTTCTTAGCATGCTACTCCCATAAGCCACGTAAAACATGCAACAACAAAGTAGAGGCGTCTAACTTGTTTTTGCAGGGAGTGTTTTCTATGATATGGTATGGCCCAAGATGTGATGTGTATAATGTATGCGATGATCATGTTTTGTAATGTTTCACAACTTGCATGTCGATGAGTACACAACCGGCAGGAGCCATATGGTTGTCTTTATAATTGTGTATGACCTGTGTGTCAACTTCTTATACGCCATGTAATAGTTTCACTTTATCGCTAAGTAGTTAGCAATAGTTGTAGTTGCTATTCGTGGTGGAGGCAATCATGGTGGAGTGAGGGAGATCATGTCACACGCACAAGATGGAGATCATTGCGCCAAGATTGGCTATACCATGTCACATAAAGTTATATGCATGTGATGTTTATCCTTTTATGTATCTTATTATGCTTAGATCGCGGTAGCATTATAAGATGATTCCTCACTTAAAGATCAAGATAAAACTGTGTTCTCCCCAAGTATGCACCGTTGCGAAAGTTAAATCGTGTCCAAGCATCACGTGATGATCGGGTGCTATAGACTCTCGTTCACATACAACGGGTGCAAGCCAGTTTTGCACTGAAATACTTGGGTCTAACTTGACGAGCCTAGCATGTACAGACATGGCCTCGGAACACATGAACCGAAAGGTTAAGCATGAGTCATATGAATGATATGATCGACACTTCGTTGTCCACCATTGAAATCACATCTCTTCTCGTGAAGATCGGATTAGGTGTGGTGAATTTGGATCGTGTTCACTATACAACTTGAGGGATGTTGAATCTAGTGGGAGTTCATCTAGTAATTTGATTAAAAGTTGAACTAGTTATCATGAACATAGTCTAATTTGTACTTGCAAACATTGTAGATCAAATGGCTAAGTCCAACTTCAACTTCAACGTTTTTGCTGAGAAGGAAAAGCTTAAAAACAATGGGTCTAACTTCACCAACTGGTTCCGCAATCTGAGAATCATTCTCTCTAGCGGTCAAAAGGACTATGTCCTTGAGAATGCGTTAGGTGACGCCCCTGCTGCTACTGCGCCGGCTGATGAGAAAGTTGTCTATCAGTCGCGCAAGGATGATTATGGTGTGATTAAGAGCACCATGTTGTTTGCTATGGAATCGGACCTTCAAAATCGTTTTGAAGACTATCCCGGGCCCTTTGAGATTCTCGAGGAGCTGAAAACCATGTTTCAGACTCAGGCCCGTTCTGAGAGATATGAGATCTCTGAGAAGTTCTTTAACTCCAAGATGGAGGAAGGGAGTTCCGTTAGTGAGCACGCCATTAAGATGTCGGGCTACACTCAACGCCTTGAGCAAATGGACTGCAAGATTCCAGAGGAGCTCAAGATTGACAGGGTTCTGCAATCACTCCCTCCCAGCTACAAAAGTTTTGTAGTGACTCACAATCAGATTGGTTCCACTGATACGATCACCGAGCTCTTCGCAAAGCTGAAGGCTGCGGAGGTGGATATCAAAAAGGATAATCATGTGTTGATGGTCAACAAGCCCCCCACCTTCAAGAAAGGTAAGGGTGCAAAGAAGCCCTTCAAGAAAGGCGGCAGCAAGCGCGTTGCCCCTGCTGAGAAGAAGCTCAGGTCTGGTCCTAAGCCGGACACTGAGTGCTTCTATTGCAAGGACAAGGGTCACTTTGGGCATTTAACGTCCAAGTACTTAGCGGACAAGAAGGCTGGCACCATCAAAGGTATATTTGATATACATGTTATTGATGTTTTCCTTACTAGCCCTCGTTGTAGTGCCTGGGTATTTGATATTGGTTCAGTTGCTAATATTTGTAACTCGAAACAGGAGCTACAGAATAGACGGCGGCTTGCGAGGGATGAGGTGACGATCTGCGTGGCAACGGATCAAGAGTTGATGTGATGGACGCCGCACGCTCTCCTTAGTTTTACCTTCGGGATTAGTTCTAAACCTCAATAAATGTTATTATGTGCTGCGTTGAGCATGAACATTATTTGGATCTTGTTTATTGCAAGACGGTTATTCATTTATATCGTTGATTAATTGTTGTTGTATTTATATTAGTAAAATCTTTTATTGTAATTCACCCGTTGTAAATGGTTTTTTTCTTCTAAATCTCGAAAGGGATGAAACACACATCCATAACATTGAGGCTAAGAGATGCAAAGTAGATAGTGATAATACTACTTATTTGTGGCACTGTCGTCTAGGTCATATTGGTGTAAAACGCATGAAGAAACTCCATTCTGATGGACTTTTGGAGTCTCTTGATTTTGAATCATTTGACACATGCGAACCATGCCTCATGGGCAAGATGATCAAAACCCGTTCTCAGTATGATGGAGCAAGCAATGACTTGTTGGAAATCATACATACCGATGTATGCGGACCGATGAGTGTTTCTGGCGGTGGATATCGCTATTTTCTCACTTTTACCGATGACTTAAGTAGATATGGGTATATCTATTTAATGAAACACAAATCTGAAACATTTGAAAAGTTCAAGGAATTTCAGAATGAAGTGGAGAACCATCGTAACAGAAAGATTAAGTTTCTACGATCCGATCGTGGAGGTGAATATTTGAGTTATGATTTTCTCACGCATCTTAAATCAAGCGGAATCATTTCGCAACTCACGCCACCCGGAACACCACAACGCAATGGTGTGTCTGAACGCCGGAACCGAACCCTATTAGATATGGTCCGATCTATGATGTCTCTTATTGATTTGCCGTTATCATTTTGGGGTTATGCATTAGAAACCGCTGCATTCACTTTAAATAGGGCTCCATCTAAATCCGTTGAGACGACACCGTATGAACTGTGGTTTGGTGCTAAACCTAAGTTGTCGTTTCTTAAAGTTTGGGGATGCGAAGCTTACGTCAAGAAGTTGATGCCAGACAAGCTCGAACCCAAAGCGGAGAAATGCGTCTTCATAGGATACCCTAAGGAAACTATTGGGTATACCTTTTATCACAGAACCGAAGGCAAAGTGTTTGTCGCAAAGAACGGTTCCTTTCTTGAGAAGGAGTTTCTCTCGAAAGAAGTGAGTGGGAGGAAAGTAGAGCTAGACGAGGTTGTTGAACCTTCTCTTGAATTGGAGAGTAGCGCAGCACCTGAAATTGTTCCAAAGGTTTGCACCGCTAACGATAGAGGAAGCTAATGACAAGGATCATGAAGCTTGACGATGCTGCTCTTGAACGACGCAGTCGACAAGGTCGCGTGCCCCTCTGAGTGTACGGCAACCCTGTCTTGTCTTGTTAGTAGAAGACAAGGAACCTATGAACTATGAGGAAGCGATGATGAGCCGGACTCGAGAAATGGCTAGAAGCCATGAAATCCGAATTGGGATCCATGAGCGAAAACCAAGTATGGACTTTGGTGGACCCTCCTAGCGACCGAAAGGCCGTTGAGTGCAAATGGATTTTCAAGAAGAAAACGGACGCGGATGGTAATGTTACCGTCTATAAAGCACGGCTTGTCGTGAAAGGTTTTCGACAAGTTCAAGGTGTTGACTACGATGAGACTTTCTCTCCCGTAGCGATGTTTAAGTCTATTCAGATTTTATTAGCAATTGCTGCGTTTCATGATTATGAAATATGGCAGATGGATGTCAAGACTGCGTTCCTCAATGGCAACATTGATGAAGAGTTGTATATGATGCAACCCGAAGGTTTTGTCGATCCTAAGGATGCTGATAAAGTATGCAAACTTCAGCGTTCCATTTATGGACTGAAGCAAGCATCTCGGAGTTGGAACCTTCGTTTTGATCAAGTGATCAAGAGCTTTGGATTTGTTCCAAATTGCTACGAAGCTTGTATCTACAAGAAAGTGAGTGGGAGCTCGGTGACATTTCCGGTACTATATGTGGATGACATATTGATTATTGGAAATGACATTAACATGCTTAACGATGTGAAGAGTTATTTGAACAAGTGTTTTCAATGAAAGACCTAGGTGAAGCTGCTTATATATTGGGCATCAAAATCTATAGAGATAGACAAAGACGCCGATAGCTTTAAGCGGTACATACCTAGACAAAGTTCTGAAAAGGTTCGAATGGATAAGGCAAAGAAAGGTTCAAAGGCCTATGTTGTCGTAAGATATTGAGCAAGGCTCGGTGTCCAGCTACGGTAAATGATAGGGAAGCTATGAGCAAAGTACCTTATGCCTCGCCATAGGTTCTATCATGTATGCCATGTGTACTAGACGGATGTGTCCAATGCTCTTAGTTTGACGAAAGATATCAAAGTGATCCAGAGTGGAACATGGACAGCCATGAAGAACATCCTAAAGTACCTAAATAGGACTAAAGAAATGTTCTTAGTCTATGGGGTGATGAACATTTCGTCAGTAAAGGTTACGTCGATGCTAGTTTCGACACCGACAAGGATGATTCTAAATCTCAGACAGGATACGTGTATATTTTGAATGGAGGAGCTGTGAGCTGGAGAAGCTGCAAGCAAAGTGTGATCGCGGGATCTACAGTAGAAGCGGAATACATGGCTGCTACAGAAGCGTCAAGTGAAGGAGTTTGGATCAGGAACTTCATCACTGAGCTTGGCGTGGTTCCAAATGCATTGGACCCACTGGAAATATTGTGTGACAACACTGGCGCCATAGCACTCGCTAAGGAACCAAGATATCATCCAAAGACCAAGCATATCAACCGCAAGTTTCATATAATCCGAGATTATATAGCAGATGGAGATCTGAAGATTAGCAAAGTACATACAGATCTGAATGTCGCAGATCCATTGACTAAACCTCTTCCACGTGTAAAACATGATCAGCACCTTAGTGCCATGGGTGTGAGGTTGTTGCCAAATGTAAACTAGATTATTGACTCTAGTGCAAGTGGGAGACTGTTGGAATTATGCCCTAGAGGCAATAATAAAGATGTTATTATTATAATTCTTGTTCATGATAATGTTTATATTCCATGCTAGAATTGTATTAAGCGGAAACTTTAATACTTGTGTGGTTTGTGAACAACACCGTGTCCCTAGTACGCCTCTATGGACTAGCTCATTGATTAATGATGGTTAAGGTTTCCTAACCATAGACTTGAGTTGTCAATTGATAATGAGATCATATCATTGGGAGAATGATATGATGGACATACCCAAACTAAGCGAAGCAATTAGATCGTGTCATCGTGTTCATCTTTGCGAAGCTTTTCTTATGTCAAATATTGTATTCCTTAGACCATGAGATAATACAACTCCCTAGTATCGAAAGAAAGCTTTGAGGTCATCAAACGTCATCCTATGAGAGGGTGATCATAAAGGTGTCTCTCAGGTGATCGGAAAGTATCTGTTGGGTTGTATGTATCGAGATGGGATTTGTCCCTCCCAAGTCGGAGAGATATACTTCGGGCCCACTCGGTAATCGATATCAACACCGCTTGCAAGCATGTGGTTAAGGAGTTAATCACAAAGTGATGTCGGATTACGGAACGAGTAAAGTACTTGCTGTGAACGAGATTGAACTAGGTATGACGGTACCGACGATCAAATCTCGGGCAAGTAAAATATCGCGAGACGAAGGGAATATATATATGGGATTGATTGAATCCTGGCATCGTGGTTCATCCGATATGGTCATCTATGAATGTGTGGGAGTCAATATGGGTTTCTAGACCCCGCTGTTGATTATTGATAGAAGATCATGTCTGCATATTCTCGAACCCGAAGGGTCACACACTTAACGTGTCTCGACGCTAGGATAGATTGGATAATTGGTTTATGAGTTTTTGTTCGGAGTCTCGGATGGGATCCGAGACATCACGAGAGGTTCTGAAATGGTCCGGAGAATAAGATTCATATAAGGCAGTGCAGTTTTTGGAGTTCGGAATTGTTCCGGGTTAATCGGTATTGTACCGGAAGCTTCTAGAACCTTCCGGAAGGGGACCAACGTGGCCCCACCTTTCGGGAGGGGGCATGGGCCTATGAGGGAGTGCCCTGGCCGCATTGGGCCAGGGGCACAAGGCCCCATAGGGCCCAGCCGACCAAACAAGGGATAAACCCTAATTGGAGCTTCTAGAAAGGGGGGGTTTCCTTGCCCCCCACTCCTCCCTCCTTGGCCGCCGGCCTTGGGCTTGGGGGAGGGGTTAGGGCTGGCGCCCACCCCTCTATATATAGAGGGCTGGGGCGCACCCCCCCCACACACACACCTTCCCCTCAAGCCTAGTCGCCCTGCTGCCCTCCTCTATCTCTCCCTCCCGACTGCGTGTAGGCGAAGCCCTGCTGCAGAAACTCTCCACCAATTGCACCACGCCGTCGTGTTCTAGATCCAACCCATCTCTCCACCATACTTGCTGGACCAAGGAAGGAGGAGACGTCGAGGTGTTGCACGTGTGCATCTCATGGAGGCATCGCCACTTGTGGTGCTAGATCGGATCGGATCGCGAGGAGGAGAAGCGAGTATGACTACATCACCCACGTTCCGACGAACGTTTCGCTGTGTGAATCTTCAAGGGTATGAAGATCTAATCCAATCTCTCTCGTTGATTGCATCTCCTAGATTAGATCTTGGCTTCCCTCTGTTCGCATCCGTAGAAAATTTTGATTTACTATGCCGCGAAACCCTTCAAACACAACACATAGAAACAATACATTCTCATATTTGTTCTTCATGGCCAGAAGCTCCTCATTCCTCTCTCTCAGCTTATCTTCTAGAGCGCATGAGCTTAGGGAGCCTGAACAGAGTCTGCTTCTTCAGTCGTAGGCAACACATTTTCTTCACCACGAAGCTTCCACACTTCATCACATAGATCACCTATCAAATCACTTCAGAACCTTGGTAATGGACCATCGTGCCACTCCACATATCCACACCCTCTTCCATTCTGGCCAAATTTACAATCAGAGATGCATTACATGGAGAGGAGAATAGAACAATAAATTAGCAAGAAATTGAACTCACCATTGCATTGACGAAGGCGTAGTACCTTCTTCCTGGGTTCTAAAGACTTCAGGAGATCCATCGCGGAGACTTTCTTGGCGGATTACACTAACATAGCTTCGTCGGCTCGTACCCCATCGGGTTCTCTCGATAGACCACCGGAGACCTCGATTCAACCCCTCTCCTTCTTCCGATGGCTCGTCGGAATCCAGGCGTAGAAGAATCACCCGACGAGCTCATTTCCCCAATCTCCGCCACCGTCAATCCCCCTACGCGCGATGATGAACCCTAACTCTGTTCCCCAATCTCTCTTTCCCTTAGTGAGCGCGTACTGGTTCGACCCCTTTGTGCGGTTAAGTGATTCCCTCAACTAGCCCACAACTGACAAATATCCTGGCCACGTCACCGATTCCGAACCTAATCCGAAGCGGGTTCCAAATTGAACCGGGATCACGTAATTAAGTGTGTTGATTCCAAGGATTAGGAGTTCGGGTTCCATTTCACTGAGTTCTACGAATTCAAGGTTTGTTATGGAGGTTTCTCTTTTTTTCTTCGAAGGAATTCCATGTCTCTATCGCTAGTCCGGTCTCCAAAATCTGAATGACTTCTGCATGTACCCTTTTTTCAGCGAGAAGTGGTGTGCATCATGTGATCGGTTGTGGGTCCCATTGCTTACTAGAACAACTCGTCCCGTGCCTTCCTCCTGTTCTTCTGAAAAAATTACTGATCTAAATCCTTCTACTGGCCGCCACAGGCCCAGCTGTTGTGAGGGTGCGCGAGCAGCTGCAACACGGCAAGGACGCCCTCTCGGCGAGGCTGGATGACTACTTAATGACTAAATCGCTAATAGTTAATGTCCAATGATTGTTGGATGGATCCCGTGCTCTGAGTCCAACAATATCCGATGTTATTGGACCTCAGTCCAACGTATGTCCAAGTCCAACATAGTTCTGTCCAATATGATCCAAAGTGAGTTAGGTCCAAAGCTCATTGGACGGTGTATGTCCAATTCCAGATTTAATGTCTGCGTATAAACCCTATCGATTTAATGTTTGGTACAAACCCTATTGGGACGCACGGGCTTTCTTCAGGCTCTACATAGGGCTAACAATTTTCTAATTGACCTCCTTATTTCTGATGGGTATTGAGCAATTCTAGTCGTCCTTGTGTTTTTATTTTGGTAAATTTGGAGGAAGGATATACCAAAGCAAAAGTAAATAACAAAAACTAAAAAATTTAGGGCGTCTAGCTAGAAACATGTGCTGAGTCACTAGTAGAATTGGTGGATTTCAAGACTCATTTTCCCCATCGCTGATTTTCTATAGCCACATTCACATGGCTTAGGGCCTGTTTGTTTGGGCTGTGGCTGGCTGTGTAGCTGTGCAGGGAAAGCTGATGTGCATGAAAAGCTACTTTTCTGAGTTTGGCTATTTGGCAATATGGCTGGCTGTGTGTTAAGGAATTGTTTATAATATCCCTATAAATAATATAAAACGTATACTTTACTATTAAAGTGCATAATTAAATAGCATATATTGGTTTGTCCCAAATACATATTCGACCATTAAAATTTACATCAGTATCACATCTAGTTGTACCGCATCAATAGCAAGCGGTAACACTAACATCAAGCAGTATGCACTACCATATTAGACAATATTTGGGGTAGCAAACTCTAGTGCGATATCACATCTACCAGCAAGCAGTATGCAACCTCACACAATATTTGGGGCGGCGGGGAGGAGGGAGGCCGGCGGCGGCAGGGAGGAGGGCGGCGGGCGGTGGGGAGGAGGTAGGGAGGAGGACCCGAGCTGGCGGCGGCGCTGGCGATAGGAGGGTGCGTACGGGGAAGTGGGGGTTGGCGGCGCTGGGGAGGACTCGCGTACGGGTGCGTGGGGATTTTTTCCCTGGGAACCGGGGTTGGGAACAAGTTTGGGTGGCATTTTGTTGTAAATTAGGTGAACAACATGTCCAAATAAAAAAACGGTTCGCCCGCAGCTGCGGGAAGCTGCGGAAAACATCCTCAGACGTGTTTTGCCTGATAGGTCTGTTGTAAGAAGTATTTTAGTAAAAATCCAACACACAGCTATCCGTTTGTTTTGTTTTTCTGCCTTTTTCCAATGGAGAAGTGGTCAAAAGGCTAAACAAAACAGCCCCAGCCCGGTAAACCTACTCCCTACTTTTCCATTTTTGAACAAACTATCATTCTCTACCATTGGATCGGAGTACTAAGGCTAAATTTATATCACTTCAAGATTCAAAGAACTCGTGATATGGACCGGCAGCTCTAAGATGCACAACCAGATTTAATGAAGTAGAGGACGAGAAATGAGTGAGATAGCGGCGGTTTGGGCCGATTTAGGTGGCTATTGTGCCAATGTGCAATATCATCAAAAATTAAACGGGCATGGAAAGAAAATAAGCCACAATAACTTCCACTAAGGAAGAAGGGGAAAAAAGAAATAGAGAGACGGGGCCCCACTCTCAAGATTTTCCTTTTATTTCCCTTATCTATACCTAATACCTATGCTTAATCTATACCTGATAATAAAGGACGAAGTGTTTCTTTCGGTCCAACATTTTTAGACCGTTTTACCATTTCACCAAAAACCAAATTGCCCACTAATGCCACAGGTAAGTGGAGAAAAACGTTTAGATTTGCTGGCCGTAGGGCATTTTTTTTAGGATATCTTGCGTAGGCATTTGGCTCCGGTCGTTCACGAAAATAGAGCGGGCTCTAGAAAACGAATCTACACTCTCTGCCAAGCGTAAATAAAAGGCCAGACCGTCAATAAACGAGGCCCTGATTTGTTTTGAGAAGAGGATGGGACAATGGGGGTGGGGGGATGGCGTGTATAGACGTTTTCCCCGATTCACCGAACACGTAGACAGATTTACTTTGCCAGAGTTTAATGGTAAATGAGTAGACAACGCTGAACAGAATGTCCTCTTATTTCCCAAATCTTCTCTCCCCATACTCCCAGCCTTCCCGGAATCTTAAATTGGACACCGATTTCTATACCAAATCAAGAAAAACTGCAATACGAAAGATCAAATTCACCGTCTATCCCATTCCCTCTAACCCTCTACTGGTCTACGGAAGAGATTGTGGGATATGCATGGCGATATATATGGTGCATAATTAAACTAAATACTGTGAAAGGGATTGCGGGCTGTGTGACGAAAAAGCACGCGACATGGATATGCTAAAGAAATTGGTCGTCTTATTTCACTGGTTAAAGTACAGATGCATTAGAGAACAACACCTGCGAGATTTAAATACTTCTGCGAAGTGTAGAAAAATATAAATCGGCAAGGGATCATTTACTCCAGAGAGTGGAGACGAGCTTGCTCAGTTATTTAACATACTCCCTCCGTCTCAAAATAGATGTCTCAGGTTTATCAAAATGTGAATGAATCTATATGCTAAATAGTGTCTAGATTCATTCAAATTTTGATAAATCTGAGACATCTAATATGGAACGGAGGGAGTAGTTGTTTCCTAAAAATTACTCCCTCCGTCCTAAAATAGATGTCTCAGATTTATTAAAATTTAGATGAACCTAACTGAATAGTGTTGACATCTATTTTAGGACGGAAGGAGTAATTAAAAATTTAACATAGGTGTATGATTTTTCTAGAAAGAAGACGCATTTGATGTTCAAACAAAGCATATTAGAAGAGGCATTAACGGTTGTTTGAGCAATGCACAGCTAAAACATTTGTGTGTTGCTCCACGAGTATGTCCAACCAAAGAAAACAGAATACTAGAGCGTGTTAAGAAATAGCTAGCTTGATCGGTCACGTGAAACTATTGATTTTCGTATATTAAATAGTTCCACATTACGCCCTTACATGAGTTTCACCGATTTTATATATTTTTTACGGATTGCATATTATCAAGGTACTCTTAGCTCCGTAATTGGAGTAAAGTTCGGCTAAGATAAGAAAAACATCCAGCTCGAGACTGGTGTTATGAGACAAGGCAAAAAAAAAATCATGCGATTCGAATTGGTCTCTCAGGTGCAACGCACGGGCATTTTGCTAGTTGCTAGTTTATACCTAATAATAAAGGACGAAGTGTTTCTTCCGGTCCAACACTTTTTTAGACCTATACCTAATAATAAAGGACGAAATGTTTCTTCCGGTCCAACACTTTTTTAGACCTATTTACTCTCCCACTAAACCACCTATTACAACTTTGCCACCCCCAAGTCAAACGGCTCTTTTTTTTTCCTAGGGTAATCGAAAGGCGTGGCTCGCAAGTCGGCGCACCCTAGCAATATAAATTCAACCTCAGCATGGGACCTCTCGATTAACTTGTATCCCTTGCGGCGTGAAAACCCTAGGCACCGATTCGATCGAGTTGTTCTCTCTAGATCGATCGGCAATACTGCTCAGAGGAAAGGCTGTCGCGCCAACCGGCCCGGCCGCGCTCGCATGTCATGGTCGTCGGCGCCTCAGTCGCCCCAACACCCAACAGCCAGGGCCCGTCGCTCTAGAAAGGCTGCAAGTTTTGGTCAGATCGGATGGACGCTTGGTCAAGGGCGTCATCGGCCATAAGCGCTTCGTCATGGACGCTTGCTCCAAAACCTTTCCAGATGCTGTCGAACTACTGATCTAATGAGACATGATCAGAGTTCACAGAGAGCCAGGACGTGCGCAGAGACATGCGTGGACCGACGAGGACCTTCTACGCGGACGCGCTTCCTGGCGAGAGAGAGAGAGAGAACGACACAGCAGCGGGGTTGGGCAGGAGGCTGGCGACGTTGAGCTCGCGCGGAGAGAGCCATGTGGCAGGAGCAGACATCACGCAAGAGGCCGCCAAGCATGCAGGCATGGCTGGACGGCATCTCAGGGTGCGCGCTGGCACGGTGTCATGCAAGGAGGTACGGGATTGTGTGGATGGACCAGGATAACTAAAGCCTGCAAGAGATCTGATGGATTTTGCGTGTCGCTCGGTGCTGAAGGAGATCGACGAGTGAACTTTCCTTGCGAGGATTCTATCGGACCGGTGACCGCCGTTCGGGAGCAATCGGCCTTGTATCGTGTGAGTTTTGCGTGTGTTCATCGTGTTCTTCGCGAGGTGTGTGTTCGCTTCCGCTACCTTCTCCCTTTCCCCTCGCTTTCCCATCGATTTGACCACGAGATCCGTGAAGATCGGGCACCCAAGAGGTTAACCCCTCCATCATCTGGTATCAGCAGCTTTTGGTTGCCACGGATTTCTCATCGATTTGGTCTTTTCCCCCATAAATTCGAAATTTCCACCAAAAATAGCCCCAATTCGTGTTTTGGATCGATCTGTGATTTGAGTGCGTTTTGGTAGGTTTTGATCCGTGGATTACTTGCTAAACTAGTTGATCTACCTTCCCCTGCATTCCCATAGCCTAATTCCTTGATTTCCCCCTTCGATTTGGTGTTTTTCTTGAAGATTTTCCGCCCAAATCACCCCAAAATCGCGAAAACGCGTCAAATCTGGGCGTCCCAGGACCAAGCGGTACTACCGGTCCAAAAATCCGGTACTACCGCTCACAACCGGTACTACCTCTCATCCAAGCGGTACTACCCCCCAGTACTGAACAGAAAAAACAGATTTCACCGTTTTGAGCATAACTTGTGCATTCGAACTCGGATTTTGGTGTTCTTTAGCTCGTTTCGAAGAGGAGAAGGAGCTCTACATCATCATCCACGTTGTTCATGCTATCTACTCCATCCAAATTCCGTGAGCAAGGCGGAATCCAACAATAAAGGGTGAAGATCGTCGACGAAAGGTATAAACATTCCGCGACTTCTCCCCACTTGCATTCCTTTGTGAACCCCACTATCTTTGCGAGCAACAAACACCTATTGAGACTAGTTCCTCTTATGATTGCTTGGGCTATGCACATTTGATACCTTGTAGATTCCGAGCAAACATTGTGAGCGCTATCTCATATAGTTATCTTGTATAGTTGTTGGCACAAGGAAAGGCAAGTGAAAAGAAAATAGAGAGAAAAAGAATAAAAATAAAAAGAGTGATACAAAAAGAAAAAAAAAAGAAAGAAAGAAATATACATGTGCCTCATAGAAGAGGAAGCGCAAGCTCGATGAACATCATATAGGTGGTACTTATTGTGCATATCTTGTAGCCCACCAATTAATTGCAATCGAACTAGCGTCTCTCCTTGTACTTATGTGACACGAGATTATAGTCTTCGCTAGGTAATCATTTGGTTCTTAGCTCACTTTCTCCGTCGCACAAGTCCCATTTATCCCACCGTGTGTGTTTCCTTGTACATATTTCCTATCTTGTGGATTGACTTGTTTGTTTTGTGATCATTGTGGTTCTTTACTTGCCAATACATCATATTGATTTCGGATTGGTTCTTGACATGCCACTTTTCATACCTATCCACCATAGGCCTTGTGTGTGTTTTTGGTTAGTAGTTGGTTTTGGTGTTCCGCGTGAACTTCACTTTGCTTGGTTTATTGATCTCAAGTGTGGCCACTTGTACGATACGATCTTCCAAGGTAAAGTAAGGTTTGACGTTGTATCCCTAACTCCCACTACCACTTCCATATACACCGCTTGGTCTTGTGCATCATGTCTAGGGACTCCAGAACCGAGGATGATATCTATGAAGAATCCATGATGAGCCACCATGACTACGACTCCACAAGTATAGAGAACATGACGGAGCACAACAACGACAATGGCTCTGCATGCTTTGAGGACCCGGAGCACTACATCGACAACGGCTCCACATGCATGGAATACATGGAGCATGACATCAACTATGGCTCCTCAAGCATGGAAGCCTTGGAGCTCTACACCGACAATGGCTCCACATGCTTGGGTGATATGGAGTACTACACCAACAATTACTCCCCAAGCATGGACGACTTCGAGTACGACATCAACGATGCCTCGCCGAGCATGGAGGACACGGAGAACTTCATCGAGTTTGATGGCTCCTCCACGAGCCATGAAGAATTCCTCCACCACATGGAGATAGAAGCCTACTACGCCAAGCAAGCGGAGGCCCATCATCAAGATTCCATGACCTTCAAGGCCAAGCGTGCCACACCAAAGGGAACCACCAACTTCGATGATCCACATCCAAGGCGGCAAGCGCCACCACCTAGATGGCGTCAAGCTCCACCATCTCCAAGGCGCCAAGCTCCATCACCTCCGAGGCGCCAAGCTCCAACTCCTATCCAAACAAGAGTGGCGTCCAAACATTATATACATCAAGAGGCGCAAAGAAACACGAATCTTCATCGACAAACATCCTATCATGAGCATCGCCATCATAAAGAGGATACAAGACATCGTCAAAGGCATCTTCGCCACCAAGACGAAGAATTCGTGATGAGCACCAACCATAATGCTCAAGCAAGCTCAAGAAGGCACCACAAGTACAAGAAGAGTGCCAAGGCAAATGATCACCGTCGTGAGTGTCATGTGGACGACCAAGTGCGCCACCTACATCAACTATCGGCAAAGCACGCCAATGACCTCCGTCGACACCATCATAGGGCACCTTCAACTATCCGTGCCACCACCACAATGGCACCAAGAGCAAGCCTTCCTCCACGCCATCAAGCTTCAATGCCTATGCTTGACTTCCACGACCTCGCCAATGAGGAAAATGTAGACCTCTACTTCGCCAAGTTGGATAGCATGAGCCTACCTCCACCACTACTACGAGATGGCCACAAGACGGTCGAGCATGGGATTTTCCCTTCGACTAAGGAGGCGAGCGATGATGCCCATCTTATGACATCCAACCTTGAAGGCCACAAGGTCAAGAATGGTGAGCATGGGATTTTCCCTTCACCAACGGAGGCGCATGGAGTTGAGGAACCCGAGCCTACCCCTATATGTTTGAGTGATGATGTGGTACCAATCCCATGTGAGTATGAGAGCCACTTACCCCACTTGAGTGAGAACAAGAGTGAGATGAGTGACTCCACCTTATGTGAGATTGAGTGCTTCCACTTTGAGGGCATGAGTGATACACCGAGTGAGTTGAGAGTGGTAGTTGATAGGTCAAGTGAGACCATTTCTATTTCTAACAACTTACCCTCTACCTCTAGTGTGTTCTCTTATGTTGTGCTAGGTTCCATGGATGAAGACGCGCCAAGCCATGAAGCAATGATGCCTCAATTGGAGAAGATGTACATGGTGCACGAAGATGATGCTATGCCATGGCTACATCAAGAAAACGAAGTCGTCCACAAGGAGGCCACTACTTCCACAACACCCACTTCATATGAGAGGTATGACCATGGTAACAATAAGGGTGTTGATGATGCCATGATCCCACTAGTGGACATGATGAATTGTGAGGATATGCATGCTATGGATGATACTTGTGACATTACATATGCTTCATTCATATTCCCATGTGATGCTTTGCCTTTGCATAATATTGCTCATGTGGAATTGTTTGATTGCGATACCATTTCCATAAACATGCCATGCTATGCATCTTGTGTGTATCCTCCAATTGCTTCGGACTTGCTTTGTCATGCTAGTCATTCAATTTCTCCCGTTGCTTGCAATAAGATGAATGCCTGCTATTTCACTTGTTTTGCTTGCAACAACATTGATCATATGCGTTATAATGAGATGGCCCCCATAGCTTTCTCAATTTTTGGAGATTTTGATGATTGCCATGATAAGCATGTTCCCCACTTGCATACTCACCATGCACCTATTTCATACTTGATTGACATTAATGGTGATGTGCACAAGAAGAGATACGTCATGATGGATGATGTGTATCTCTACCATGCACACACGTTCTTCCTTTTGTGTATGATGTGTGTAGGTACCCGAACTATCATGTCAACCTCGGTTGAGCACGAGTTGACAAAAAGAGCTCTTGAGAGCATCCCACAAGTGAGTTCAAGATCGAACCCAGCTCTGACACCTTTTGCATGTTTTGCATCTTTCATGTTGGCAAATTGCTCTTTCATATGGTTTGATTGCAAGCATGTTGATGGTATTATCTCACCTTGTGACATTCATGTTTCTTTGTTTTTAGATAATGATGTTTTGTGTGTTGTAACAAAAATTTTGAACAATTTCTCTCTCCAATGTTTTGCGTGCAACCACAATTCCATTAAGAGCATGTATTGTCATGAGAGCTTCCAAGAATCTCGTCTTGTTGTTGCAACAAACATAAGGACCACTTGCTCTTTCCTTTGGTTTGTTTGCAAACACGTTACTTTGGCTTCCGCTTGGGATACTCATATTCCCATGATATTTGGTATCGATGATTTGTGTGTGACATCCAACATGTCGAACAATTTCTCTTTCCAATGGTTGGTTGGCACACATAATGATGTTGTTTTGGATATTCTTCCTTTTGTGTTTTTGCCAAATTCTCCTAACTTTGCATCAAATATGTTGATCAAATTTCTATTCGATTGCTTTGAGTGCCCCACTACTATGTTATATGGAGTTTTTGAGTTTCCACATTTGGATGATGTTCAAACGATTTTCATGCACATTGTCCTTGCATATGCATCCCGTTTGCTATACTTGAGTTGTGCTAATCGTGTTGTGAACAAGAATGGACATGCCACAAATGACATGCTCATCTATCACACACAAACATATGTTGCTTGGTCTTTGTTGTGTGAAGGTACAAGTGCATACACGTCAACCTCTATGGACTATATGTTGACAAGAAGAACCGAAGAGAGTTACCTACGGCTACCCTTCATCGAGCTATCTATACAAGCTAAGGTGACTTCCTTCTACTTGAGGACTCATGATATAATGTTCATGAATTGGCTACGCTTTGAGTGTTGCTTCGCTTTTGTCGTGAGCTTTGTAGGCTTCATGGAAGGTGAAGGAACATTGAAGTGTTGTCAAGTCAATCTTCCCGAGGATGACTATATGGTGAACCCCAGGATCAAGGATGTCCTTCGACCTCTTCTACTTCGTGATGAACATGGAGAGTCGAGGACGGCTCTTTTTGAAGGGAGGGGAGATGATGCAGCCCGACCTACGGTCGTTACTACATCAAGGTCTCCAACTTACGCCAAGTCGTCATGGACTCCAAAGGTGAATCCGTTCCTCTATGCAAGCTCACTTCCTACCCTATTGAATGGTATGCTACTTCATACTCCGTCACATATGCATGATAGGTTCACCGACCAGTACGGAGGCAAGGAAGGAAGCCCGGAACATCAAGCCCGACAAGACGGAGGTTTGGAAGAGGAGACGGAAGAAGACAGGTCGATAGCTGCCAGGTCCAAGCGGTACTACCGGTTGTCGGAACCGGTACTACCGGCCATGATTACCGCCCCTTCTAGCATCGACGGCTCCAACGGATGCTCCAAGACCAAAGCGGTACTACCGGTGCTAGAGCGGTACTATCGGTGATGACCGGTACTACGGTCCTAAGTCCCAGATTACCGGTCATGTGTGCCTCTGGCCTGTTGGCCACACCCATGTATTACCCTTTACTTACCTATTCGCCTAGTTTATCCCAAACTACCCTTGTTTAGTGGTGGCCTATAAATAGAGCCCCACCCTCATGTATCCCTTAGGCATAGATGATAGACTAAAGACAACCCCCATTGTGGAATCTCTAGTTTTGCCTCATCCCCTTTACCAAGGGGACCGACTATCGTCACCAACCTCGATTGGACTTTGCATCACGCATCCATCGTTGAACAAGGCCTTGGAGTTCGATGTCTCGTCTCCAAGTTGTCAAGACCCTTCCCAAGGTGTTCTTCCCTCTCCGATGTGGATTTGAGGGAGCACGTTGACCGATCTTTCCTTGCGAGGATTCTATCGGACTGGTGGCCGCCGTTCGGGAGCAATCGGCCTTGTATCGTGTGAGTTTTGCGTGTGTTCATCGTGTTCTTCGCGAGGTGTGTGTTCGCTTCCGCTACCTTCTTTCTTTACCCTCGTTTTCCCATCGATTTAACCACGAGATCCGTGAAGATCGAACACCCAAGAGGTTAATCCCTCCATCATAGTGAAATCCCCGGCGCAGGATGTTCGAGGGCGTGCATCTCACATGTGAGCGCGCAGACGAGACAGAGCACTGGATGCGGAGCTCGCGCTGGTTTGCAGAAAGGGAACTCCGGCGCGGAAGATGCATAGGCATGGAGGGCATGGGCCAGGCAGGGGATAGGATGTGCTGCAGAAGAGGGGACCTGCCGGCGGCGCGAGCTTGCGGGAGTGAGGTGGGAGAGAGGATTTCCACCGAAGGCGCTGTCCCAATCCACTGGATCGTGCGCGCTCCCATCCCCTGAATCGTGCGTGGCCGGAGGCGCTGCGAGGCGCCGTCCTCTGCCTCAAGATCCACTGGTGGCGCCGTCCTCTTAGTAGATATCCACCAGCGGTTCCTTCCCTATCCCCGACATCGCGTGCGGCTGGCGGCGCTGCGTATTGCTCTGTGCCCTTGGAGGGCGGGCACTTGATGCGGTTCGCTATGCTCAGACCAGCTACACTGTCCGTCGACGTCGAGAGCTGCAGTTGTGCGTCGCTCAGGAGTACGTGTACAACCACCCCGGTGTTCTACATCCCCTGCCCCGTTGCCGTTCTTGGCGCCTTTTCCCTCCCCTTCTTGGCATGTGGCCAGGGACTGTTTTGTGAGAAGTTCATATGCTAGACGCATCCTCTCTCGGTCAAGGCACCCATGTCCTTCCAGCGTCCTCTAGCGGTGCCATGGCCTCCGATCGTTGTTGTGGTCCCCTGCGAGCTCCCAGCCTCTTCGAGGACGCCCTAGATCCCCTCCATCTCTAGCACTTTCCACCGCTGCACCTGCTACCGCACCGCTGTCTCCGTGTGCTTCTGACATCTCTCCATGCTGGTTGTGCTGACTTGCAGCTACGACCTAGATACCTTGGCATGAGATTTAGTTAATTGGCGCGAGCTGCAGAGTGCACCACCAGGACAGAAGCTACTCTCTCCGATTTGCGACGCCATCGAGAAGAAAAGCAAGGCATGCAGCCAGCGGATCCGACATTTTATCAGATTGCTCCACCTGACCACCACACAAACATTTACAGTCTATGTTTCTCTCCCCTTCTTTCCTCTTCTGTTATGTTTTTATTTCCTTTGTTCGATTATCATTGGAATTTCGTAGATTGGTCATAATTCTTGACGATCTATGGGCTGTGAAACTTAGGCCTTCAGAATTTTTAGTTCTTACAAGAAATACTATTTCCCTCCTGCGATGTAGCGCTTGAGTTTGATCTACATGGGAACAAATGAGATGTAGGTACTATTTCCATATGGCGCTGCACTCAAGAAGTTGGACCTTCAGTTTACATTCCTTACCATGGATGATCACTGTCAATTAGTCCAGCGCTGTCAAAATCTGGAAGTTCTGAACGAATTTCATGGCAGATTATCTTACATGTTTTTTTTTGCTATCTTTCCTGGAGGTTAGATAAGCTTTCTCGAACGTGTGTTCATAATTTTTTTCCTTGTGAAACTTAGTTAACATGAGAGAGATGTGATAGGAGATCGAGGATTACAAGTTGTTGCACAGACCTTCAAGAAATTACAGACTCAAAGTAGAGAGAGGAGCTGATGATGGAGGTCTTGAATACAGTCATACGGGTGAGCTTGATGGCTATAGCTGTCATCAGCCTCTCGCGACATCCTCGAATTGGACCTCGACACCAACATCTCCATCAAGATCCTCGACAAGACCAGCGAGGGTTCGGTCTTCCATATTGAGAGCACCTACTATTTCATTTTCAACAGTTTCTAGAAAAATAAATCCAGAAAAATAACCCATAGCAACGCAAGGGGCACATTTGCTAGTAGAAATAAAAAAAGGGAAATGTAAATGAAGACGGAAAATTTGAGGAAATTCAAGTACGCTATCGGGAATAAGTAGAAGCTAGACAACTAAAATCCAATCAAAATGTATTGAGGTTTCTACATAAATTTTTTTCCTTCAAAATGAAGGTTTAGATGCATCAAAATGATGACACAACCTTTACAGGATGAATAGAAAAATCAACCAGAAGACCAACCATGCGACAGCCATCACTACACCTACAAGAATGATGAATACAAATGACCTCACATGGGGGTCTTCTAAACCACGAACCCCACCAAGCCGTGCAATTGCGTGCCAGCAGCACAACCAATCTAACAGACCCTTAGTGCACCAACGTGCACGTTCTAGAAGTTGTTGCCACTGTCTTCTGCAAATTCACCTTCAAGACAGGGATCAATGTATTGACCTTGCCGGGTCTGCCATTAACGCGACCATGATACCAGATGCCTCCACCATCCTGCATGTGTCCATCATCATGTGTGCGCCGCCGAGACTCTGATGCCTCCAGGAGGGAGAACGTCGCCATTTTTCTACATAAGTATATTTGGACAATGGAGGAACCACTGAAAAATAGAATTTCATGTGGTTCCTAAATCATAAGACTCTTACAAACTAGGGATAATATGGCTAAAAGAAATTATCAAGGAAGTAAGATGTGTTGTTTTTATGACAAGATGAAACTATACAACACCTATTCATTAGGTGCCCCTTTGCGAAAATTATATGGTGTATTGTGCATATGGCTTTTAATATAGCACCTAAAAAAATTAAGAACTAAATGGACTAGAAAAATGTGATAAAATACAAATGAGTGAGTTTTTGTGCTTCGCTCTAGCCATATGGCATGAAAGAAACTATTTTGTATTCAACAGGGGCATCCAACTCTTCTTTTATGCATGTTTTTCCCTTGACAAAGCTCTGGATTCATATGTGGTATTTTCTTGAGGCGGAGGAACACATGCCGGCAATAGCTACCGGTTGCAAGTTCGGAAATGGTTGCACATTATTTATTTGGCCAGTATGGTTGATATTTTGATAATAGAATATCATGTTGATGCGTCGGTTTTTCTTGCTAGTTGCTTTCTTTAAATGGCTAATTCAAATATCAACACTTTATGACCCATGAACCGTGAGTTTTATAAGAACTCATTGAAATAATTTTTTCAATACGTATTAATAAAAGCCATATGCATCACATCGATGCAGATGCTGGGGCTTTTCTCCCCTTTTCGAAAAAATGTATGAATACACCCATGTAAGGAAATTTATTAGACTTTTGAATTGATGCAATGGCAAAACATTACAACACTATCTTAACCAAGATGAAACTAGATGAAATTAGATAAAGCACAACAATACACGCTTCCTTAGTAAGATTCGATAAAACAATACAAAATAGTCTGAAACAAAGAAAAACCCAAAGAAGCATTACATACTATAGGTCAAGAATAATCTCCACAAAACTAGAAAATGTGGCAGGAATCTCACGGATCTTCTGTCTCGTGTCCACGTGTCGTTTCTCTCTTGGTGCCAGCGGTAGGTCTCGTGTGTCGTGCCAGTGGTGTGATCTGGGAGACCTGTGTGTGTGTGTGACGTTGTGGCCATTCACTGACATTGTACGGGCTGTCTTGCCTTTCTTCTTCTACAAAAACTGATGAGCCCTCTCGAATGTATTCTAATTCCTTCGTTTCAAAATAGATGTCGAAAATTTATTTAAATTTAAATATATCTAAGCATTTAAATTTAATAATCCGTCACATCTGTTTTAAGACGAAAGGAGTAAAGAAAGAAAGATTCACTTCACTGCCCAGTCCAAGCTTTTAGACATTACTATTTGCAATTCGTTGGAGTGGAGAAGCCACCGCTTCATTTTTTCTTTTATGGGAAACTTAGAAAGCTTTATTAATTAATAACAACACCTGATCTATAATGCTGATGACCAAAAAGTTTAGGATACAATCAAGCCAGCTATCCGTACTACTCAGATAGCAAGCACGTTTCGCACATAGATATACCAAATGATTAGCTGATCTAAACACAATGGTGAATATTAAACGAACTAAAATTTAGCACAAGTTATCCAATATCTTGAAGAATTGGATCCACGACCAAGCGAGATTCATGGCGAGAGTTCCAGAGGTTAACTACCTCCAGGCAATCAGTCTCTAGCACCATGTTTTGGAAACCTCGAAGATTAGCAAGAACTGCACCCTCTCGAAGGGCCAGAGCTTCGGCAATGAGTGGGTCAGTGATAGCAAATAACGGCTTACTCCAGGCTTCGAGGTAACCTGACCGTGATCTCATGACCCCACCAGCTCCACCTTGACGAGCATCTAGAGCCAGGCTGCCGCCCGTGTTGATCTTTATGAAATCATCCTCTAGCGGTCGCCAACCATGACCAGGTAGCACTCCCACATGCATCCGTGGGATCGCTAACACAGTGAGTGCCTCATTTGCCTTGATGACAGCTTGTACAGGATCATAGAAACCCTTATCATGTTTGCAGCTATTTCTCGAGCTCTAGATCGCCCACATTGTAGTGGCTCGGTCTGAAGCATAAAACCTTTCTTCGCACAGAATGTCTCGCGCCCAAGAGCGCGGGTGAAGTCGCGGCAGAGAGAAATCCAACCATAATTGAGCTTCAACCCAAAACTTTTGTACATGATCGCATGTAATCAATGCATGCATAATATCCTCATCTACTCCTAGCCAAAGCTTGCACCTTCCCAGCGGTGATATATGCCTATGCTTCAGTACATGTTCCGCTGGTAAAATGCCTCTCAACACTCGCCACCAAAACACACGCACCTTCGTCATTACATTCAGTTTCCAAAGAGCAGACCACATATGTTTTTGTTGTTGAAGATTCCATCATCGTCCCCTCGTCTAGAGCTAGGTACTCGCTACGACTCATTAGAGCACGATACACTGACTTTACAGAGTAAACACCTGCTTTCTCCAGGGACCAAGACCAACCATCATCGCCGTCATTCCTTCTTAGTGGAATGTTTAGGATAGCATCTGCCTCTAGCGCAATGAAATTACTTCTGACCTTTTTAATAATCCATAATCCTGTATCCTGATCAATAAGTTTAGATACCAAAGTTAACTCCTCGGCAGCACGATTATTGCTCGTATCCAAAAGTTGTGCTGATGGCCGCATTGATATGAGACCGGGTATCCACTTGTCATGCCAAATCGACACAGACGACCCATCCCCAATTCGCTTGATCAGTCCAAGATCTAAGGCTTCTTGTCCTGCCACAATTGCCCTCCAGGTAGCGGAGGAATTCGTCGGGGATACTGCATGAAGGAAATCAGTCTCCGGTAGTACTTCCCCTTCAAAACGCGAGCACATAGAGTGTCTGGGCTCATCATCAGTCTCCATCCATGTTTGCCAAGCAAACCCAGGTTGAACAGTTCCAAATCTCGGAATCCCATACCACCTTTGGCCTTTGGTGCTACTAAAGCATCCCATGCAACCCAATGAAGTGAGTGTCGATCAAGGGAACTACTCCACCAATACTTCGCAATTATCGACCTCAAAGTATTGAACAGTTTCTTAGTCAACTAAAAGCAGCTCATGCAGTGAATTGGAATAGCCTGAACAACTGTTTTGATGAAAACCTCCCGTCCAGCATAAGAGAGCATTCTCTCACACCCCTGGATTCTTGCTCTTATGCGATCAAATCGATCCACTCGTTAAGCGCCCAACTGCTGTGGGTAAACCTAGATAGCGTTCACTGAACATCTCCACCGGAATACCCAGAGTTTGTTTCAGATTCTACCGGAGATCATCAGGAGTATTAGGACTGGAGAAGATGGAGCTTTTCTCTCTGTTAACACACTGTCCCGAACACTCACCATATATCCGCAGAATGTCATTGAGTCTCTCGCCACTATGGATAGATGCACCCATAAAAATAAGACTATCGTCAGTAAAAAAGAAGGTGATTAATCCAAGGTGAATGATTACTAACCCCTTATTCCTCTATCCACATAATTTTTACCTAAGAAATTTAGCAAAGTGGTAAAGCCCTAGCCACATACCAGGAAGAGATATGGGGACACGGGATCCCCTTGTCGAAGTCCGCAGGATGGGCTAAATTAAGGCAAAAGATTCCCATTCACCCAGACTGAAAACTATACTGAAGAATCACACTTCAAAATCAATCTTATAGTACTTTCATTGAAACCCAGCTTCAACATCATTGCCTCTAGGAAATGCCATTCCACCCGATCATAGGCTTTCATCATGTCAAGCTTAACTACACAAGATAAATTCCGACCCTTTTTCCTTCTCCTAATTGCATGAACACTTTCATAAGCAATGAGCACGTTGTCCGTGATCAGGCGCCAGGCACGAATGCACTCTGCTCTTCTTCAATAACCTTATTCAGGAAGATGCGCATTCTATTAGCGATGCATTTAGCTCCAAACTTATACAAGACCGAGCATAAGGAGATAGTCCTAAATTGAGAAATATTTTGTGGATGAGGGACCTTTGGAATCAAAGTAAGAGATGTGTCATTCATACCCGCCGGTAACACTCCCCTATTCAATAAGTCCAATACAGCCGGCACAATATCACTTTTAAGTAAACTCCAGTGCTTCTGGAAAACCCCCACAATAAATCCATCAACCCCTGACGCTTTTGAGGGAGCCATATGAAAGAGGGCTATCGTGACATCCTCTTCCGTGTATGATGAATCCATACACGCATTCATTTGCGGAGTAACAACTGGTGTTAGACAAGATGCAATAAACTATCCATATCATGGAACCCCTAAGACTGATAGAGATTTTGATAAAAACCTCTGAACCTCCTCATGAATATCTTCCATTCGTTCACAAATACTCCCATCAGCCGACTCTAAAAACTCAATTTTGTCCATGCGCTTTCTCTGAGCAGCTTGACGGTGAAAATATGAAGTTGTTCTGTCGCCTTCCCGCATCCAGAGAACTTGAGATCGTTGCTTCATCCAAATATCCTCCTGATGTAACGCACATTTCAATTTCTTCACCACCAATTTCTCCTCCTCCAAAGGGCCACGTCCCATGGACCTAGATTGCAACATATCGAGTTTCTGCCGCAATTTTTGAATGGTACGTGCCAAACATCCAAACTCTGCGGCTCCCCATGTGCTCAATTTTGTTTGGAGTTTTTGCAGAGCATGGATAACCCCATTTAGGACATCTTTACCCGAGCCTCACGACCAATTCTCAGTAACGAACTTCTCATAATCAATATGGGTCTGCCACACATTCTCATATCTGAATTGCTTGGCATTACTCCTCTAATCATTCAGTCTCTCGCGAAGCTCAGTAAGAACATACCAGTGGTATGACTCCATGGACACAAGGTGTCGCACCCTTGTATAACTGAACAGTGCCGGGAATTTAGTATTCGCCAATGCCCTGTCAAGCCGAGCCTTGACATTATTAGCTCCCACCTGACGGTTGTCCCAAGTAAATGCAGTACCTGACCAACTGCGGTGACCCAGCATACCACTGCATGTGCAGTACACTATAGTCATTGACATGACATCTACAGAAAACCATTCTGTAAACATCACATCCCTCAGAGTGGTACAACAGAAACATTGCGGATCCATATTACAAACATACACACATTATTATTATTACAATACCAGAAGTTCAAGACTTCAAAAGATTCAACTTACAAACCAAATATAAAGTGTTTCAGCGGAAGTTTTAAAGTGACAACTTAAACTCCAAATTGAGCTTAACAACTTATTGTTATATATTGTTCATGTTGCTCGACTCAATTGGTTCCTAGAACTACGGTAATTATTCTGACTCATGGTGCTCTCCTTCGTAGACGACATCGTAGTCTACCCCTTCCACAGCACCGTACATATTGGGCTCTTCATAGAAGACCTCCTCTTGACTTTCAGCTGCATACATTGGGGTATCTTCTGGATCCTCAGAGTCTAAGCAGGGGATCAAAGGAAAAGGTGAGCAACAGCGTTACCCAGCAAGTTCATTATATGCAAGGTAGGAAGTTTGATGCTCTATCTACCACCTCGGACTATAAGTCCTTGGCACTATGCAGTTTTCATAAACCTTTCTTCAAAGATTGATTTTATTTTAAAAATCTATGCCCATCAGCCTTTACAGGTTTACTAGAACTTTTATGGAGTTCCTTTCCTGCCGCGTTCGTAGCTTCTTCCCGAAACAGGGAGTAACAAGTTACAGTTCTTACACTCTGCAGAGGTGCGTTACTTTACCCATGAGAGATCAACTCCTTGTTGCACAACCGGGCGTACTTTCCCGTCCATAATTCCTTGATGTGGGGCCTAGTAGGTGATCCAAGCCAATCACTACCCTCTCTGCGACCCCATATGTCTGCACGATCCTTCGGGGCTGGCTCACCTCCGTTAAGCCCCCTTCCGGGCAGGCTAAAACCTTGATGAGTTCCCGAAGAGACTATGAGCTGGTGGTGCCCTGGTAAGTACCTTATAGGTCCGGCTAAACCTCTAGCAGCCACTCATAGATAATCTAGACACCAAAAACGTGGAGCCTAAGGGTGCCCATCCATATGTTGGATCCGCACAAGGAATCACAACATCACGTTAAGGTAGTCTTGCCTCCATACGAAAGGAAAAGGATACATCTGACTTCTCTGTTCTATTCCAAATCTCATGGCTAACGCGTTATATACGGTGCTAGAATGACTGATGTCATGGGTTGTTAAATCCCTAGATGATTATGATTGTTGCAAATAGAAACCTAAGTTCTATTGCTCCATTATATCATCACTTAGGATGATATCAACAATTTATTTACTTGAGAAAATAATATTTTCTTTCCTTGAAACAAAGATGATAACACACAATTTACTTTGATAAATACTCTTTAAAGGACATGAGCAAGTGATGAACTTGCCTTGTGATAGCAAGGTAGTGAAGTCGGATGCTTGCACTGGACCTTGAGCTTTTATGTCTACAAAACATCATTATTGCCCGGGAAGGACAATATTTAAAGAAGCAAAATAAATATGCATAGTAATGACAATATTTAAAGAAGCAAAATGAATATGCATAGTAATGTAATGCATTATTTATCATTTATTTTCTTTGTGTGTTTTACCCAATATTTTAGTTTTCAAGAATTCCTTTAAGTAATAAAGGATTTCATTTGAAAAAATAATCTTTAATATTTTATAAATATTTCATTCTATATATAAGTAAATAGAGTTAAAGCTAAGAATCTTTATTAAATATAAATTCTTGTATTTATTTGTTTACTAGTTCTTTTTAAGCATTAGTATTTAGATAAAAGAGAATTTCTTTTTTAATAACTCTAATTATTTATTTAGTATTTTTCTAAAATACTATAATAACAAAACATAATAAAAATGATTTTTATTTATTTTTATCCTTTTTATTTAATTTTATAAAATTCCCTAAGGAATATATATCATAAAATTCTTGACCAAAATTATAAACATAAAAATTATTTCTTAATTTACTTAAATTGGTTGGATTATTATGAATCTAGAAATGTATTATTTGCAATTTTTAGACTTTTATTTTATTTTCTAGAATTTTATTTAGTTCTAGGGGTATTTTGGTCCTTTATTAATTATTAAAACTTCTTTTAAGTTTTGGGCTAACCCTTTTGGGCTTATTGGGCCAAACTGGCCCAAGTGACTTGGCCAAAAGGTCTCGCCGAAGGGTTCTGGCCTTATCGGACCATTCTCTCTATCTCTCCCCCTCTCGACCTTACCTCTTTTCCTCCTCGACCTCGTGGTCGCTGGCGCCGCCGCCGTGCGCTGCCCGCCGTCGTGGCCTTCCCTGGCCGCCGCCGTGGTGTATGGCGAGGTTGTCGGCCATGCTCCTTCATCTGCTCCGACTCAATTTGGTTCTAGGGCCCTCTTGTGGCCAGGCTAGCCCCGTCCTGAACCCTAGGTTTGGGGTGGTGCTGTTAACGCCCCGCCGATGCTCCGATGCTGATGTGCGGTGCTCGTGCACCCTCGTGTGCTGATATGGCCACCGCCGTGGCTGGTTGCGGGTTGCAGCGCCATCTGGGGTGCTCCCCATGCCGCTGCGAGCTCGTCGACCCCTCTGCTTCCTCTTCAATTCTCCGACGAGGACCACAGGTGAGTTGGTTCTCTGTTATCTCACGTGCCTCTGTCTACTCCGAGTATCTTTGTGTGCAACTAGTGGCTATCCTTCATTAGGGTTTGTACTGGTTCTAGGGTTCATCCCTGGTTCTAGGGTTCATCCCTCTGTGTGCTTGTATGATAATGATTTGATCCCGCAGTGATGCCTAGTATGAATTGTGCTCACTGTAATTTAAGGCTTACTATCATGATTTAATTGTCTGATGCCACTGTGAATCTGATGCTAGTGGTTAGTTGATGTTGCCTCTGATTGGTGATTAAGCTGGTTAACCCTATTTTCGAAATGGGGATAAAAACCCCAGCCTTTGCATCGACTGATGCATATAGCCTTTATTGCCTTATTGAGTTTATTACAAGTTCTTACAGTCCCAGCTCATGGGTCGCATAAGGTTGAGACATGTACCAACCATCTAAAGAAAGCAAGAATCAAAAATATCTTGTGCATCAACATGATATTCTATTATCAAAACACCAACCGCATCGGCCGAATAAATCCTGTGCAACCGTTTCCAAACGGCTGCACCCAATAGCCATGGCCGGCTTGCGCTCCTCCGCCTGAAATAGAGACCACATATGGATCCAGTGTGTAGTTAAAGGAATAACCTGCATAAAAGAAGAGTTTGTTGATTTGTTAAAAGTTAGGTCATTTCGAATATGCCATATTGCCTAGAGTAAAGCACAAACACCCGCTCGTATTTGAACTCTCTCAAATTTATCGACCCCATTAAGCAGTTTACCAAACAAGTTCTTAATATTTTTTGGGGGAGCCAGATTAAAAGCCATGTGCACTATGCGCCAAACTATTCTCGCAAAGAGGCAATCAATGAATAAATGTTGGCTCGTCTCATTATCATTACAAAAGCAGCATTTTTGGCTACCTTCCCATCTCCTTTTTGCTAAATTATCCTTTGTTAATAAGACTTTTCTATACAAAAACCACATAAAAACCCTAATTTTTAATGGCACCTTCATTTTCCATATATACTTATGCAGGAACCTCGTGTTCCCATTAAGTAAGTCTAGGTACATAGATTTCACCGAGAATATCTTAGATGATGTCAAATCCCACTGAAAATGATCTTCACCATCAACTAAATTAAAATCCATCAATCTATTAACAAGATGCAACCAACTAGACCACCTTGGCCTGAGAAGGGATCGACAAAACGTGATATTCAGCGGATTATGTGCCAAAACATGTGCTACCGTAACTTCTTTTCTTTGCACAATATTAAATAGAGATGGATATTGATCCGCTAGAGGACTATTCCCTATCCAAGTATCTTCCCAAAAGCGCGTGTTCTCTCCATTTTTAACAGAAAAAGACCCTCTTGCAAAGAAATCCTCTTTTACTCGCATAAGGCCTTTCCAGAAAGCCGAATCATTTGGCTTAGCTTTGACCTGAGATAATGTCTTGGAGTGAAGGTATTTATTTTTTATCAGTTCCTGCCAAACTCCCTCCTCATTCATAAGTTTGAACAACCACTTGCTAAGCAAACATATGTTTTTAACTTCTAAGACCTCGACACCAAGCCCTCCCTGGTCTTTCGGTCTATAGATAATATTCCACTTAGTTAGACGGTATCTTTTTATGTTTGTCACTCTGCTAGAAAAAGCGTGACCGAAAGAAGTCTAGTCTCTTTCGAACACCTTTAGGAATCTCCATGAAAGACAACATAAACATTGGCAAACTTGTTAAAACCGAATTAATTAATACCAAACAATCTCCGTATGATAATAATTTGCCTAACCAACATGCTAATTTCTTCTCAAATCGATCTTCTACAGGTTTCCATTTCCCATTTTTTAGCTTTCTAAAAAAGGATCGGAATTCCTAAATATTTAAATGGAAAAGATCCCATTTTGCAACCAAAAAGCTCCATAGAATCATCTTGTGATTCTTTAGCTTGACCGAAGCAAAAGATCTCACTCTTATGAAAATTAATTTTTAGACCGGATAGTTGTTCAAAAATACACAGAATTAATTTCATGTTTAGAGCTTTCTGCAAGTCATGTTTCATGAAGATAATCGTATCATCTGCATATTGTAAAATAGAGACTCCTCCCTCAACTAGATGAGTTATGAGTCCCTCCACTTGACCATCTTCCTTGGCTCTGGCAATTAAGATGGCTAACATATCCACAACAGAATTAAAGAGTGTCAGTGATAGGGGATCTCCTTGTCTTAATCCTTTTTTTGTTTGAAAGTAATGCCCAATATCATCATTAACTCGAATATCGACACTCCCTTTTTTAACAAAATCATTAATCCATCTACACCAAGCTAGATCAAAACCTTTCATTCTTAGAGTTTGTTGCAAAAAGGACCATTTAACTTTATCATATGCCTTCTCAAAATCTATTTTAAGAAGAACCTCATCAAGTTTATTCCTGTGAAGCTCGTGAATAGTTTCATGCAGAATCACAATCCCCTGAAGAATGTGTCTCCCCGGCATGAATGCCGTTTGAGTAGGCTTTACAACTTTATGTGCAATTACTGCTATCCGATTAGTGCCCACCTTAGTGAATATTTTAAAGCTTACATTCAATAAGCAAATGGGACGGTATTATTGTATTTGAATAGCATTTTCTTTCTTAGGCAGGAGGATGATAGTATCAAAATTCAACTGGAAGATTGGTAAATCACCTCTATGAAATTGGGCAAACATAGCCATTAACTCATTTTTAATGACTATCCAGAAAGTTTGGTAGAATTCAGCAGGAAGCCCATCTGTCCCCGGAGCTTTGTTCTTTTCCATTTGCATTATAGCCTCACAAACTTCCTTTTCCGTGAATTTGACAATGAGGATTTCATTTTCATCTATAGAAATTTGAGTTATGTCCTCAATTTCAGTTTCAACCATTGAAAAGAAATTATTTCCAGGATCGCCGAAAAGTTTCTTATAAAATTCAGAGATATAAACTTTAAGACTTTCGTGTCCAATGATCGTACCTTCATCCTGCTCTTATTGGAAGATCTTCTTCTTTCTATGTTTACCATTCGCAATGAGATGAAAATACTTCGTATTGTTCCCTCCTTCCTGAATGTGCTTAACTTTAGCTCTCTGAGCCCACTTGGACTCTTCATCGCGCCTTAGCTTAGCCAAATCGTCATTTTCTTTATTCAGCATTGCACGTTCTGAAGTATCCAACGGTAAGGTCTCCCCTTTATGGTGTAACAAATCAATTAGATTAGAGAGACAATCTTTTTCTTTCTTGTAGATATTACTTTGATTTTTTGCCCACCCACTCAAAAAATTCCGGATGTGGCGAATCTTATTCTGCCATCTCTCCATAGGTGAGTCACCAAAAGAGATGGATGCCCACTGTTGAGCAACCATCTCAAAAAATCCTTCTTGACGTAGCCAAGACAACTCAAAGGAAAAGTGTGATTTGTTACCATGATGAGCTTGTTCACTTGAATCAAGCAGCAACGGAGTATGGTCCGAGCCGGATCGTGTTAAAGCACGCACGCTCACAAGATGAATTTTTTGTTCCCATTCGACATTTGTTAAAATACGATCTAGTTTCTCATAGGTCGGAATCTCTCTTCTATTGGTCCAGGTAAATTGTCTACCCGAGAGAGCTATCTCTCTTAGGTTAAGACTCTCAATGATTGCATTAAAAATAAATGTCCATCTAGCATTAAAGTTATCATTGTTCTTCTCTTCTTGCCGACGAATAATATTAAAATCACCCCCAACAAGCATCGACAACGTTTCGGCCTCGCATATACGGACTAACTCCGCGAAAAACGCAGGTTTATTGACATCTTGAGCCGCCCCATAAACAGGAATTATCAACCACTCAAACCCATCGGAATTAGAGGTCATGTGGAATTTGACGCATCTATTGCCCGTCACCACGTTTTTAACCTGTAACGTTGCTTTGTTAATTCCCACTAACATACCTCCAGACCTCCCTAGAGGTGGAAGGCAGTACCACTCATAGTCAAGACCTCCTGAAATGTGAGCTAGGAAGTGGCTAGAGAAATTCGATTTACCCGTTTCCAAAATGGCAAAAAAGTCTAGCTTGTTCTCCTTAATCGTTTCATTAATGAAATGATGCTTCGCTGAATCTCCAAAGCCTCCACTATTCCAAAAACTTCCTTTCATTTGGACACTATTTTAATATTTTTACTAATCCTTGCACTACGACGTACCGTCAAACAATCACTTGGTTTCTTCTTCTTAACTTTTTCCACTACCAAATCTCGGAGTAGAAAATCCTTATGATCTTTAGAGCCTTGTTGCTCATCCTCCAGCAGATCCGTACTCATATTTAGAGCTTTATCCAAAATCAGACTATGTTCATTTTTCTCAAAATTCTTTGCTTTAGCTTCATTGTGAAATTGTGAAATCAGACTATCTTAAGCTGGTTAACCTGATGGCGTAATTGTGAAATCTGTTGGGTGAGATTGATGCTTAGTGTGTTCACTTGCTGTCATTACTTTGATACTGACAGTAACACTATCACTTGTTATTCACTGCATCAGTGGGTGTTGGCTTGTATGTTTATCAATAGACTGAACTTAATCATTAGAGTCTAATGATACTTTGAAGATAGATGGATATATTAGATGATCTCTGAGTGTAATCTCGGGAAAATGATGATTATTGGCTTCCTGGTTTATTCATGAAAGTTAGAATAATTGTTTGGCTTGGTTGGAGGATTTGTTCTTGTGACACATCTTAGAATGGAACACAAGTTGATTCTACTTACTGGCATTACTATGGTAAGTACTTGAGATTGGATAGATGCCTAAAAACAAGTTGAAAGCTTCTTTTGATATCTATGCCTATGATGTTGGTCTGAGGCTCTAGAAACTAGATTCCTATCTAGCTGTCCTTTTCAAGTATGCTAAGGTATCATGGTTGCTCATTGGATCTTGGATCCTAGTTGGTTAAGATGATTGGTTTGTTTGTAGCTTATGAAATTTGAGGTGCTACTCTTTTAGGAGATATGCCCAGATTTTATAAGAACAATTGATGAAATATATAAGTTGTTTTGGTATCACCATATCTATGATGCTGGTCTGAGATTTTTTTGGTGGATTTGGTAGAGTTTTGTTCTAGCCTTTATATTTCAAAACCTCTAGGATAGGTTCACCCTGCTTGGGTCATCACTGAGAGGTTAACTTATAAAACAACACATACTTTGCTGTTTGGATAAGATGAACAGGTCATGTGGATGTTTTATGATACTCACCACAATAGTTGATGATTTGTGATGGCTTGATTTTGCTGGTGGTGTAGCTAGCTTGATCTGGTCCTTCACCTCTTGATGTTGTTCCTGTTTCTCCTGGTTCCTGTGCTTGTCCTTGATCAGCCCTGCACCTCCTAGCTCCTGTGAACTTGACCTTGCTGTCCACCTAATTCTCCCCCTCCTTATGTCACCATATGGTGATGCTTGGATGGTTTGGTATGAGGTTTTGGCTGGTGGTTTGCTTGGATTTGCTAAGTTGAGTATTCTTAGTGTGGTGTTGAAAATGTAGATATGCACTAGTGGTTGCCCACGGCTGTGCTTGGTCCTTTTACTTGGTGAGCTGTTGTGGTTGTGTCGACAGCACACCCCATGCCGTTTGGTGATTGAGCTGCATGTATGTATGTCGCATAGTTGTGGATGAGATTAGTGAGGTGTCTCACCCCTTTGATCTTTTTACTATTATCTTGCCTGGTGAAACTTGCCCTTTTTACTTGTTGTGATCATTTGACTTATGGCTTATGTATTATGAAAGATCAGATTCTTTCATATTAGTGAAACTTGCCCCTAAAAAGATTTACTCAATGATATAAACTTGAGCAGTGCAACTCACTACTCTCTACTGAGAGTAAAATTAATAATTTAACTTTCATTTTTCCTTTTTGTTTGTTCTTTATTTTACAGGTACAAGATCTGAAGATTCAAGATTAGTATAGGTTTACTTTTAGACAAATAAATTCCTTTAATGTGTAATAGTTTATTAATATTTATATATATTTCTCTTTTTGTAGTTTCCTTTCTGTAAAGATTCTTTATTGTCTCAATGAGTTACTCTTTGTAACTATTCATGGAATAAAGATAAGAAATAAAATATTCATTTCTTAATTGGATTTCTTATTTAGAGTTTCTATTACTATATATTATTTATTGATTGAATAATATTACTAAATCATTTTAGAATTCATTTAAAATATCAATTCCTAACTTTAAAATACAAACTCAAATTTCAAATTTGAATTCAAATTCTTTTCTCCCAAAACACACTAATTCATAAAGATCATGTCAAAATTTATAACGATAACTCTCCAAAGCTATTCCTACACTTAGAGAGTGAAAGAAACTCTGATCACTTTAGGTTTTTATTTGGCAAAAATTTACCCATATTTTACAGATGAATGCATGCATATGCAAAAATTCCTAAATCTACCCTTTGTTGGTTCCTAAATGCTGGGATGTTACACCAACCGAGGTCCTGTAGGCCACAATCATCAACAACCTCTCTAAATTTCCTCATTTGCCATTCTGGACGAGCCGTTCGGGAGAAATGTTCATGTCCAAACATAGTTTCGTTGAAACATCCCATACACAACCATGCAGAATGTGGGATCGAGAACAACATCCTCAGAAGCCGCCAGCTATGGATTCTATTTTCAACCCGTGGCGTTCCATAAAACCCAGTAAACCTCCACTCCTAATGGAGTTGGTTATTCTTCCGCACCATAACATCTATATGGCCAGAACTCTTGCTCTTCAGGTCATTCTCATAATCAACAGACCAAAAGAGGCCAAGGCCTCCACTCAGCCCATAGCTATCCACCGCCAGGCATCCTGCAAAACCTAATGTACTCCGCAGATCCTCAACATTCCTGCGACTGATTTTTGTCTCCATAACGAAAATTAGCAAGGGCCCTTCCTGCCTTGCAATGTTGCGAAGCTCATGAACAACCTCGGGGTTCCCAAGCCCCCGGTTGTTCCATCCCAAGCAACTCATTGGGACGGGAAGGCTTGCGAAGCAGCACCTGCCAAATCTTCTGAGTTACTAGGTGTCTTTCTCTTCTTCTTCATCGAGTCATGCTCAGATGTTGTACCTTCTTCCATCACTGCATCATCAGTTGAGCAAATCATCAATTGCTTCTTTGCCCCAGGAGCGACAGAAGTATTCGTGTTGGGCACCAAATCCACTTTCCTATACACCAAATGATTTCCCTCTCCTTTTCTCTTCGTACCTCTGGTATTCTTTCCAAGGGACGTAACATCAACTCCAGTGTCAGCAGTACTTGAACACTTTGTATCTTTCTTACTACTATTACATGCATACTGCTCACGGGAAGAGTTCTCATGTGACCCCGATCTCTTCCGCTCATCCACCGCTCTCAGTGCAGCATTAAAGGGACAAACCCCATTTTCATCACGAGTTCCAGGGGATGGACAGAACAACTCGGAATGCCCCAACATGCCACAAGAAAAACAGAAATGAGGTATTTATTCATACTGAATCTCATACCAGTCTCTGCTCTTTCTAGCAGCGGAATCAATTAATAAATCTCTCCTCAAAGGATTAGTGACATCCACAGTCACCCCCGCCCTCAGATATCCACCCACTGGATCAAACACAAACTGGGTTGCATTCTTGTCAAGATTCTTCGTGATCGCCAATCCCCAGGTTGGGTTTCTAAGGTTGAAGGGAACATTCAGCACCCTCACCCACAGCTGCAGCTTATCAAATTTGAGTTCTGACGGCTGCATCCACTCGACAAACTCCTCCAGAATCATAGCATTGTTATTAACGTGCCACAGTGAGCCATCTCTGACGAGATCTCTGTCTCTTTGAGACTCAAAATCCGCAACAAACATGTTCTTGCCCACCGGACGGAAAACCAGGCCTCTAGGGTTACCAGATGCTGGCCTCAAGGAACTGGCGATCGTATTGATATGAAAAGTATTGCAGAACATAACCTTACCAGCCAACATCCACTTTGGCTTTACACCCTAATCAACACTGTCAACCACCAGAGGAGTCGATTCCTCCTCCGTCAGATTCAACTTCCCCATCGCCTCCTCCAACCGAGAACGAGCCGTCCCCTAAGGGGTTGCTTCCCATTCCTTCTAATTCCCACGAGCAGCAGATGAACTCATCCTCTACCCCCCAGAGATCCACCGCACCCTGCCGAAAGATCGATGTGCACTGCCAAATTCCCTACAACCCTAATCGCCTATGAGAGGCTCCTAGTTTTCCGGAAAAGCTGTTTTTTCCCTAGAACCCTATGCACTGTCGGTACTGTACACTGCCACCGCTTCAGTTCAGGCGATGACTTGGAATGGGTTAGAGCATCTCTACTGCTATTAACCCAGCCGAAACTGACCAAAATTTGGCCGGACGGCGCAGTTTTCTGATGGCACGCCAGCCCCACTTCTGCGTGCCAGGCCGAGTTCCTGGGATGCCCGCATCCGCTGAAATTCGGCTCAAATTCGTCTCAATTTCGTCGAGATTTCGGCATAGTTCGTCATACAATGAATACAGAACATTTTAAGACCAAAGTTCGGCGAAATTTTGAACACAGTTCGGCGTAAATGTAAACATAGTTCGGCCAGAAGTGAAAATACAACATATTTCAGCCAAGTTAGGCCTAGTTCATGTTGGGCATATACGACGTGTTGCCCCTACGTATCCATAGGTGCTCAACAAGATCATCCTGCAGCTGTTGATGCATCGCCGGATCTCGGATCTCCTGACGCATTGCAACGAATGCAGCCCAGGTTGGAGGTACCTGATGATCAGGCTCGGCAAGAGGACCATGTCTGTAGTATGGCTCGTCCTCCTCGAGCAAACTCACTGGATCCTTCATCTCATCCTCAATGATCATGTTGTGCAAGGTCACACAACAGTTCATCACTTTCCATATCCGATCTTTCGACCAGGTCATAGCAGAGAACCGGACAACTGCAAACCTCTGCTAGAGCACACCAAATGCCCGCTCCACGTCCTTCCTGCAAGCTTCCTGTTCCTTGGCAAAGTGAGAATGCTTGGGGAACATTGGGCTTGAGATAGTCTTCACAAATGTTGGCCGTCTTGGATAGATGCCATCTGCTAGATAGTATCCCTTGTTATAATGGTGTCCACTGATCTCAAATTCCACAGGGGTAGCATGACCCTCAACAAGCTTGGAAAAAGACAGTTTAGGAGTTGAGGACGTTGATGTCGTTGTTCGATCCTGCCATGCCAAAGAAGGAGTGCCAGATCCAAAGATCATGTGTAGCAACTGCCTCAAGTATCACAGTGCAACCTCCTTTGTGGCCTTTGTACATTCCTTGCCATTCAAATGAACAGTTCTTCCACACCCAATGCATGCAATCTATGCTTCCAAGCATACCAGGAAATCCTCTACTTTCATTGACTGCGGGGATCCGAGTAGTGTCTTCAACAGTGGGTGATCTCAAGTCATCGTTCCCGAACATCGCAATCAACGCCTGCGTAACCTATACAAGCAATCAATGGTGGTGGACTCGGCGATGCGGAGATAGTCGCATCGACCTTGATCGGCACTCCATATGCAAGCAACCTCATCGCCACGGTGCACTTCAAGGAGAAAACCCAACCAAGCCGGTGCAGTCCTTCTTGCAAAGGAAATAGGGGTCAAACTCCCGGATGGCATGCACGATCTTGAGGAAGAGCTTTCGGCTCATCCTGAAACGGCGACGAAACACGTCCTCTCCATGGAGTGGCTGGTCGACGAAGTAGTCGGCGTACAACATGCAGTAGCCCTCTATCCTTTGTCTCGCCTTGCACTTCCGGCGACCTGGCACCGAACCACCGCGCTTCGGCTTCGCCATCTGCATGTACAGCTAGGCGAGCGATGCGAGGATCTGCAAGTGCTCCTCACCTTCGGCGACCTCGACGCTCTCCTCCTCCAGGAGTACGGCGAGCATCTCCTCGTCATCGGAGTCCATGGCGAGTATCTCGTCCTCGTCGGAGTCAACGACGAGTATCTCGTCGGAGTCGGAGTCCATGGACGAATCCGACCAAATGTCGAACACTTGGCAGGCGTGGTGGTGAGAGCACGCAGCGAAGCAGAGCTACGGCGAAGCTCGTGCGGCGAAAGCGGCGGCGGGGAAGGCGTAGAGGTGGGCGGCAACTACGGCGAGCGTATCTAGAGACGTGGCCATGTCTCGGCGCGGGGGAGCTCTGCCGGCGAATTCATGGCGACAGAGCTCTTCGCGGCAGTCTAGGCGAGTGGAGTGGGTGGGAATGGGACTGTCTCGCCGATGAGCTGCCCACGCCTTTTCCAAGGTCCGGCTTCCCCAGGTCGTACCCAGGAACCTGGGTTCGGCCTGGGTAGGCCGGAGCAAAACACGCCGAAATCCGGACGAAAACATGTCTCTGTGTACGCGACTGAGATTTTCGGCGTCCAGACGTAATTTCGGCGTCCGGATCGGTCTCCTGGGTAGACGAGTGGAGATGCTCTTAGAAGCTTCAATCAGTATGACAAACAGAGCCGCTATGCGTGTATACATTATTGCATGAGAAAGATTGGCAACGTTTTTATGTGAAGCGATGTAACACACTCAGAATTACCGACAGTGTAACTAAATGGGGATAGTACAAATAGAAAAGAAAACAAAATACTCCACTACTAGTATAGAAAGAAGCTTCTCTAGGAGTTGTGATACAGTGTAAGGTGACCGAGCCGGGATAGGAAGAGCGCCGGCCAATCCATCTCGATGGCCATGGCTTCCTGAAGGTAACTAGACGTTACTCCGTGATGTTGTTGGTTCATCACCTCAACCATCACCTCAACCATGGCCCCAGTCTCAACATCGGGAACGTACAATTTCCCAGCAGAATCCAGCGTAAGCAACGTGCCGCTTTTCTCCCCCCAGCTTAGGTGCAGCACTACTCCGGTCTTGGTGGTCTGTGTCTGTCCATCCACCTCCTTATGCCTGGGCAGTTTGAGGTTGATCGCCCGGGAGCGGAGCCAGCACCCGGCGCCAGCAGCCCCAGCCTGTCCATGGTCCTGCTGCCTTGTCCAGATCTCTAGACGGTGACGTGGGCGATGCAAGCAACATGCGGAGAGCGTCCCGTCTGCCATGGCACGGAGTATTGGTTTATCGTAAAAGGAGCCGTGTACCAGCGGGGCCGGGAGCTTGGTAAAGGAGGTGACACTGCCGGTTTCGATGTCCACGCCGAGAGCACAGTAGTAGTAGCAGGGAGAGCGAGAGAAGAGCCAGTATGCCGTGCCCCGGCAAACGACGGCGTCACAGCGAACGAGACTGTGGCGCTCCTGAAGTCTGAAACACGTGGTAGCCGCGCTCCAGCCCGACCGGCTTGACGAGAATGTGTGGAGATTATACCTGTTCGAGTTGCCCTTGCCCTGCTGGCCGATGATTAGCACTTTAAAGAAACTAAGTTGCTGGCTCATCTGTTGATCAGCTGTCGCCGGAGCTGACCGTCTGGGCGGCAAGCGTCCGCACCGGTTACAATGGCATAGCCCTTTGTGTCGACCCCGTCGGAGAACGAGTCGCACCGTAGCTAATCCTGAGAATGGTTTTAGCATAACTGGGTCGGATGGTTCAGTTCCTCGTTTTTGGGTTGATTAGTTCGGTTGGAAATGGCTGAGTCCGTGGGACAGTTTGGTTCAGTTTGGGTTATCAAATACAACGGTTGGGTACGGTTGGTTATGGTCCTAAACAGTTACGGGTGAAACTGATCAAAACTTCAGGTCGAGAACCGGTTTTTCAGATGGGTCTGAACAGTTTGTCAGCGCCTAGGCACAAAAGCAGCTCTTGGATTTGGTCTATGTTACGAAACCCTTTCGTGTCAGTTGTGTCAGTTGTGCTGCCAAAATAGTAACTACGCTTGGAGAAACGAGCTAGCTTGGGATTTTTTTACAGGGAGCTTTTTTTACTAGTACAGGAAGCTAGCTTTGCTACCTGACGTCAGAGATCAAATAACTCTCCGCAGGAAATCTCTATCGACTAGAGTTGATCAGTAAGAAGGGCGGAGCAGACCTTCGAGAACCGTTTCAACCCAAAACACCGAAACGGGTTTAGCCCATAGTTTGTTAAGTGGTTTAGTTCTGGTTTGGGTGGACGGTATGTACAGTTTGGTTTAGTTTCAGTTTTGCGGGGTGGACCGGGGGTGTGGTTTGGTTGTGATTCTCAACTCCACGTGATTGAGTATGGTCTAGGTGTGGTTTAGTTATAGGACCATTGCCAGGTTTAACCGTAGCGGAGGGAGCACGTGGCGCGTGCCGGCAAATAGGTTGTACACGGCCAGGTTGAGGAAGTCGTCGCACCTGGTCGCCTGGTCGGCATCATGGGCACCGACGCGCACGAGGATAAGGCCACGGCAAGCCACGAGCGGCGCGGCGCCGTCCAAGAGGCCGTCGGGGACAAACGAGCCAAGCGTCGTCGTCGTCGTCATCGATCGCCGCGGCATAGGGAGGAATATCGGCTCGGAGATAAATTCGTGGCTATAGGCGCTGAGGAAGCTGTATCGATGCTGGGTAGTGAAGCAGCCGAGAAGGGAGGACGGGTCACACGCGTCCTCCGGCCAGTGACGGCGGAGGAAGGAAGGGTCGACCACGAGGTAGAGCCACCGCTTGCACGCCATGGCGGAGCGGAAGAGGGACCCGGCGTCCGCCACACGCACGAGGATCTCGAGGACGACGTCCTCAGGGAGCGTGGCGGCGGCTTCCATCTTCCGCTCTAGGGCGACGCGGGGGCCGGCCGTGTATGACTGGTGGAGATGGTGTAGGGTTTTGATCCGATTTCGGTGCCTAAAATTGGGTAGGTACTCCATACCACTATATTATACTCCAAGAGAAACGTGTTGAAGCACACCTCTCACACGTGGAGTTTCATGACTATGATCATATAGGCACTGTGCAAAAGACAAAAATAATCACATATATGTTAAAACCACTTTTACAAAGGATCTAGTCTAGATCTAACAGTAGCACTATACATCACCTTTGTAGATCGAGAACAGAGAGAGAGAGAGAGAGAGAGAGAGAGAGAGAGAGAGAGAGAGAGAGAACCGAGATGGGCTCTACCTGCCTCCCCGGCGGCAGCCGAGGGAATGCCTGAAGCTGGTGCCGGAGCTAGAACCTCCGTCGTTGGCCATGGGTGGCAAGGGGTGAGTGTGGCGGCGGTGGAGCTTCCCGTCGGCGCAGCGCTTAGCCTAGATCGGATAGGGTTTGTAGGTGGGGCGGCTAGGGCACGTCTAACCTCATGAGTCGTGGCTGCTCCCACCTCTTTATATATAGCGGCGGCGAGGCCCACCAACCAGATAAGGTTGGGCGCCCCGATCGTATGCGATTAGGAAGCGTCTTTGGGCCGTTGGGCCCAGTCACGTTGAGATCTATCTAACATTCTCCCCCTAGATCTCGACTTTACTTTTAACCTTGTTCTTTACTTATTTCATCACAGAATGATACATAGAGCATATTTCATCGTCTCAGCTCAATTGCCGATGGAATCATACAGCCACTATATACCTTCATGTTTTGAAACAAATCCTGTTACTTTTGGGCCTCTTCAGTCCAGAAATCATAGGCTTCCCGTTAAACCCATGCCGGTTATGTGTTCCTTGAACACATTGGGTGGTAAGCCTTTCGTTAGAGGATCCACAAGCATATCCTTTGTCCTTATATGCTCGAGTCTTATAGTTTGATCCTGGACTTTGTCCTTCACAACATAATACTTTATATCTATAGACTTTGTAGCATTACTCGACTTGTTGTTGTGAGCATAGAATACTGCGGGCTCGTTGTCACAGTACATCTTTAGTGGCCTGCTGATGCAGTCAACCACTTTCAAGTCAGGTAAGAATTTCTTTAACCATAATGCCTGTCCCATGGCCTCATAACATGCTATAAATTCTGCATACATCGTAGATGATGCAACTATCGACTATTTGACGCTTCTCCACGAAATAGCACCTCCTGTGAGAGTAAAGACATACCCTGTCGTGGACTTTCGGTCGTCCTTATCTCCCGCAAAATCTGCATCTGAATACCCTTTTATCTCTAGGGAATCAGATCTTCTATATGTAAGCATGAGGCCTTTTGTGCCTTGCACATAACGCAAAGCTTTCTTTACCATCTTCCGGTTCTATGCCTGATTCTCTTGATATCTATCGAGTACCCGGTGATAAATGCTAAGTCGTATGCGAGTGCACACTTGTGCATACCGTAAGCTTCCAAATACCAAGCATATGGTACTGACTTCATTTGATCGATCTCATATTGATTCTTTGGACATTGGGATTTCCCAAAACTATCGCCCTTGACTATGGGAGCAGGTGTTGAATTACTCGCATGCATATTGTATTTCTTTAAAATCTTTTCACAATACGCTTCTGACAGTCCTAACACTCCATTCTTTCTGTCTCGGTGAATTTCTATGCCCAAAACATAAGAGGCTTCACCAAGGTCTTTCATGTCAAAGTTTGATGACAAGAACTTCTTTGTTTCTAGTAGTAGACTAACATCACTGCTAGCAAGCAGAATGTCATCCACATATAGAATTAGGAAAATATATTTCCCACTTTTGAACTTTGCATAAATGCACTTGTCCTCAACATTTTCTTTGAATCTGAATCTTTTAATGGTATCATTAAACTTTAAATACCACTGCCTAGAGGCTTGCTTTAACCCATAAATTGATTTCTTTAGGCGGCATCCCATATGTTCCTTCCCCTCCATGAAAAAACCCTTGGGTTGTTTCATGTAAACATTTTCTTCTAAATCTCCATTTAGAAATGTCGTCTTGACATCCATTTGATGTAACTCTAAATCAAAATGTGCAACTAGTGCCATGATGATTCTGAAGGAGTCCTTACATGAGACCGGAGAAAAAGTCTCATTGTAATCTACGCCTTCTCTTTGCGTAAAGCCTTTTGCCACGAGTCTAGCTTTGTACTTACATTCCCATTGGAGTCATACTTTGTTTTGTAGACCCATTTGCATCCTACTGTTTTGGCTCCTTTGGGAATTTCCTCTAAGTCCCAAACATTGTTGGAACTCATCGATTTCATTTCATCTTCCATTGGCTCTACCCACTTGGCTAAGTGAGAGCTACTCATGGCTTCTTCATATGAGGTAGGATCGCCCTCCATATGAACTACATTGTAAACTTTGTAGATTTCTTTGGAAATGGCTGGTCTGCGTTCTCTTTTAGATTGTCTGAGTTTATCAGACTCTTGCTCATTTCTTGCCTCGGGTTCAGGCATATTTACACTAGGTGGTCATTGCTCCCTTTCGTACTGTGTGGTTCGGTGGCTCCTGATGGACAGGTTCCGAACTTTCGCCCATTGTTGTCACGTGTGGAGTCACAACAAGTGCCGGCACCACAACCTCAGGGGTTGTAGATGGTGGCACAACAGGTAGCGAGAAAAATGGCTCATGAATCATCGGATTAGGTGCGCGCGCCCCTCCCTCCTCTGCTTGCTCCGGTGAGCCATGCCCCCGCTTTCCTTGCCGTGGTGCGTCCACCCGAGGGTGGGCGCACCACCGTCAAGAGGGGTGGTGGTGGAGCCTCTAGCGCTGCCGTGGAGCCCCCCTTTTTTGTTACTTTGTCTATGGGGAAACGGCGGCGCCCCCCTCCTTTGCTCCTTGCCGATGTGTGCATCCTCCCAAGGGTGGGTGCACCATCGTCAAGTGGCCGAGGTGTGGGCAAAACTTTTGATTGACTTTTCTTTGGGGATCTATGGGGTTCGAACTTCCGTTCGAGATCTTTTGGGGTTTTAGATCTAGGGTTTTGCTTTGCCCCGAAGGGTATGTTCTTCTTCTAGATGTCTCCACAATGGATGCCCATCTAGATCGAGAGGAACGGCGCGGACATAGGGCAGGCGCACTTTGGATCTATTTCTTTTCCTTTTGTACTCTTGCTTTCTACAAATGCACTGAAAAATCTAGCAACAAAAACTTGCTCTGATACCAATGTTAAAACCACTTTTACAAAGGATCTAGTCTAGATCTAACAGTAGCACTATACATCACCTTTGTAGATGGAGAACAGAGAGAGAGAGAAAGAACCGATATGGGTTTACTCGCCCCTGCTCGGCTGCACACGAGCCAGAGGGAATGCCCGAGCTGGTGCCGGAGCTAGAACCTCCGTCGTTGGCCATGGGTGGCAAGGGGTGAGTGTGGCGGCGGTGGAGCTTCCCGTCGGCGCAGCGCTTAGCCTAGATCGGATAGGGTTTGTAGGTGGGGCGGCTAGGGCACGTCTAACCTCGTGAGTCGTGCTGCCGGCTCCCCACCTCTTTATATAGCGCTGGCGACAGGGGCCCACCAACCAGATAAGGTTGGGCGCCCGATCGAGCGCGATTAGAAGCGTCTTTGGGCCGTTGGGATCCGTTGAGATCTATCTAACAATATATAGTACTACCTCCGATCCTAAATAAATAGTACTACCTCCGATCCTAAATAAGTGTCATCATTTTGAATCACAGTTAGTTCAAAACCATGACACTTATTTAAGATTCGGAGGAAGTACTACATGATCCATCTTTATTTCTGCAGCGAGCGAGCGAGCGCTTGTGCTGACGCCAGTCAACAGCAGCAGCTACACCTGGCTCTGGCCTTTTTCACCACCTGCCCTTGTACCTCAACTTGGACAAAGAGGCGTGTAAAATGTAATACAACTGTTCATAAAAACGAAATTTACTCAGCTGCGGAACAAGAGAGGATGGCAGACAACGGTCACTTCCAACTAGAGGGAAACTCGAAAACAAGCTGGCATGGACTGATCATCACAGATTCAGGGGGGTTCAAAATAAACATCACACATCGATGATGGCTCCATCATGCAATTCATAAACGGTTAGACATAATGGGGCACTTTCGCATTAAGCAAAACATGATCAAGTATTCAGCAAACAGATTCCCATGAAGTTACAAGCAAGTGGTAGAGCCAAAGATGTGTACTAGTATACTTCCAAGTGAAACCATCACCATCCTATCCTATTCCTGTGCTGTGGGATGAACTCTTTTTTCGACATTGGAGGTAATCCAAAAGAGGCTGGGTCAGCCCAAATACAAGGTTTTTCAGCTACCGAAACTGTAGGCTGGGGAGGTTTACACACAAGACGAACCAAACAAAGGAGATTTACATGATGGAGCCCAAACAACTAATGAGCTAGAGATAGGAGGAAGGTCCGGGCGTCAGGGAGGAGCGAGCTTGGGGTGATCGAGAACCTCTTCTACCAGATTGTGCTGAAGGAGCATACCAAGGACATTGGTCCAAGCAACAGGTGGTCAGAAGTTTCAGCACCAGAGCACCTTTGACAGTCCGGTGTTGGAGAGCAGATTACAATTAGCCATAAGCAGCCCAGAGATCTTCAGTTTCGTTGGCAGGCACGAGTGCCACATGGACTCAGCCGATTAATCACCGACACTATGTAGGGAGAGGGTTTTATATGAGGGATGTCCTCCTGGTCCAATATGACCCTGCCAAAGATCTCCTGCACCTCGGCCAGTTCAGCATCAGCAACACGAGAGACGGGGCTGGAGGGTGAGTCCATCTCTCAAAACCTTGGCAACTGACGCATTGGCACATAGGCTGTGCAAGAAATCGCTGGGAACGCAGAGGACAGCTCCAACAGGTGACCAATTATCCATCCAGCATGAGACCGCTTCACCACAATGCACTTCCACCCTTGCTATTGACCTGTAAATAGGGTGATCTGCTTCTACGATCCTGTCCAAGAAGGATGGCGAGCTGCACCTGTCACTGAGATCGCTCTGGAGTCTCAAAACTGTGGCAATTGACGCATTTGGGGCGTAGGCTGTGCGAGAAAACCGCTGGAACACAGGGCACAGCGCTCCGACAGGTGACCAATTATCCATACAGAATTGAGATTGTTTCACCACAATGCACCTCCACCCTGGTTATCGACGTGTAAATGGGAAGATCGCTTCTCCGATCATGTTCAGGAAGGAAGGCGAGCTGCACCTGTCATTGAAATCGCCCTGGAGGTGCCAGAAGAGACAAGTTTTCCATGGGAGTAGCTGCATTGATGTAGGTTGTGAATGAACCTGTGGGATGAACATCGTATCTGCTGCTTATGCTTTGAACTTAACAGACGAAGAATCTTCTGTGAGTTTCTTGGGACAATGTTCGGCAGAGATCTCCTGGAGATTAGCTCACTTAATGCATCTTCCTGCAGCCCGAAGGTTGGCTCAAGTACTACCACCACTTCCACTTATTTCTGTTGAAAACATCTCATTGCTTCGGACAGCAATTTGTGAAGGAGTTGAAGATGTAACTCTTGGCACATCAGTCCCAACAGTCTGCTGATCACTTGCCTTTGAGATCCAGGTTGACACGGCTTGCTCCAGGCGTTCAAGCTGAACCCAAAAATTCAAAGATGTCATTATTCACTTACAAGTTTTCGATTTTCATACAGTACTACTGTACTCCGTTTCATGGGGAAAATTAAGTAGGTACAAGGAATGAGATCTAACTTATGTACCTGCTTCCCTAGAATAGTCAATGAGGGAGTAAGATACTTTATCCGTTTGTCTGGACAAGATTTTACCGAGCCAAATTCTGCAGCAGATGCATTGCCACCATTATCAGCCAACAAAGCTTCATTGGCCTTTTTCAGGTTCTGTATACGTGACTTGCACAATGCAGTAGCTTTTTCACGGTATGCGATCGCATCTCCAATCTTGGATGCTGACTCGAAAGTCCAAAATATGCGGAGATTTCTAGAACTGAACTAAGGAAATTAAAAAAGGACAAACGACCAAAATATACAACATACTGGCATTATCTAACTGAAATTTTCTCTGACATTAAAACTTCATCCGCACGAATACAGTAGCGTTGCATTTATGCAAGTGAAGATGCCCATGCAAGATTTATGTAAGCTCAAATTAATAAAATAGTGCATGTGTAATGCAATGAAAAGTACACCTTTTGTCACCTAAATTTTCAAGTCGACTGACTAAAATGTACCCTTAAACACCCAAAGGTACGCACCTAGAAGGTGCAGCAATCAATGTAGCATTTGGGTTGCACATATGATGCTTCATACTAGTCCTACTATATGGCAGATAACTGATACTGTTGTTACTACAAGGAGGATACAGTAAGATGATTTGAATATCATCAGGCTGAACCAAATGCTCCAAGATAGCTAAAGCTTTAAACCATGCACTGAGTGAGCAGTCAATGTCTTCTGCAGTTAAAATGTGGGTCCATGATTATCAAGATCATACATTCACCAATCAAATGCAGGAGTAACAAAAATAACAGAACTGACCTCTTTCCATAGAGACTTCAGCAAGAGCAGAAAAGATTTCAAGTTTCTCCAAAGGGCTGCAAGGAGCATTCTCAAGTATTGCCTTCGCAATAAGCAGCATTTTCCAAGCCAGATCCAACTCTGAACAAAATCAGATTCATGTTTACCATTTGAGTTTTTCTTTAATATAAATGGTTATATTGGTACTAAACTTGAAAGAAAAAATGCACATGGAACGTGACAACCAATTATTGTTGCATTTGACGATTCTTAGCAATAAAAGTAGTAGTAATAATTATCAGGAGACAATAAGATGCACACAAATCATAAATATGTACATGATCAAACTCAAAACAGGATAAGCTGGTATCGATGTTTTATCATTCATCGGTGCATTTAAAAACAAATTAGTAAGAATTATGATGACAATGTAAGATCATGATTATTCACGTTATTGCATAATATTTGTAACACATCTGCACAAACAAGAGCCTGGCAAAGTACACTGGATAGGTTGCTAATTGCACAAGAACCAAATGAAGCCAAAGCTACATAGAAATATCAGTTTAATCAGACATTGCAATTCCAATTGTACAAGTAAGCATGGCAGCAATAAAGATACACTCACAAGGCTAATAGGGAACATATGGTACCAGATCCCATCCTTTCAAAAACAAAAATACAGCGAACCAAGAGACTTTTGTACGAGTGAGTAATAATGAATCTTTCGTCTCCGAAATATTTTACTTTTTTCCGCTAGGAGCTCTAGCTTGTAGTTGGAGGAGGTATATGGTGAGCCTGAGGACTCAAACCCATGTAAGCTGAGGTTTGACACCTCCTCTTGTATGAACAGAACAGATGAAGATACAAGGTCATAAATCATAGTTATCAACTACATATATGCAGATAATAATGATCTTGTAGCTTATATGTACTTAGAACAAAAGGGTAATGACATACCTTTTCCAGTACCATGGCTGTTGGTTGTATACTTCAGAAAATCTTGTTTTTGGGCACTCTTCGGTTGAGCGTATAGCAAAGCACATCCATATTTGAAATATGTGCTAAGACACTTTGGAGAAAGTCTCCCATGAAGTAACTCCCTAGATAACAAGGGTCTAAATTTATTAGTGCTTAACTGTTAAGGAATAAGGATATAACATATGTTTATGTATGACAATGTAAACTGAAAAGAAAAAATGTCACCTATCATCACGGATTGACAATTTTGTATAAATCTTTTAATTTTTTCCTTTTATCATCCTTTGTACATAATAGGTTATAAATATTTGGTCCTTTCTATATAATGGAAAAAGGTTGTGGAAAGCTCCCCTGCAGAATTCGTAAAAAAAAGGAGGGAAATATAACCTAACCTGCTGTAGATCACAATAACTACGCTACAACTATTTATTCCATCGGGACTATGATCATTGTTTATCACCTTTTGAAACAGCCGCCTAGACTGTAGATATTAAGAAGTGACACTTTAAAGATAGTGTGATGAAGTATTTAGTATAAACTGTGTTTTGGACTAGTTATTCTTACCAGAGTTGGTCTAAAGTTTGACTTAGATTACAAATTTCTGGTTCCGTTCGCAGAGTTAAAACCCAATAGTACAAAATGCAACTATGGTAAGATTAAGGGCCTCTTTGATCATAGGATTTAAAAAACGCAGAAAGGCAAAAAGCATAGAATTGCAATGTTAGCCTAGTCAAATCCTATAGGATTTAGGTTTGTTTGATTGTATCACGGGAAAAACAAAGGATTCTTTGAAAGAGGTTGGAACAGATGTAAAATTTCCTATGAAATGTAGTGCAGAGCCGCTAGGAAAGACTCTTATAGCACATACAAGAAAACCAACATAGAGGAATACTGGCTGGTCTAACTAGAAGTTGTATCAGTAAGACATTTATACACAGGCTTCAGCCAGGCTTTGGAGTAAGAGCGGCATGTGGAAGGGAGAAACCCTAACCTGGTCACAAGGACTTCGCGGAAGTAGTATTTTGCATCGACAAATTGCCCCTTCTCGATGGCCATGGATCCTTTGATGAACAACTCCTGTGCAACTTTCTCCTGCTCCTGTTCCCAATCCTCCTCCTCGCTCTCCTCTCCACTTGAGTACAGTGGTAGCACATCATCGTGCCCATCTCGAGACGCCTTGATGCCTTCCTCCGAGAAGCCCATGGTTGATGGTGGAGTTATGCCCCCACTTTGATCTAAAAATATGCATTACATATGAGATTATTATATCAAATTCCACAATATCATTTTATGCATCATCACTCATGGTTTCATACTGATAACAAAAATAGTACTTGGTCATACTGCGAGGCTGACAAAGCATAAGCAAGTGTGTCCACAAATTAGACAATAAAAAACAACAATTACCTGGAGTGTAGAAACTCGTATAGGGAATGACAAAATCAGTAGTGCTCGACACCTTCTTGACTTGTCCTGACTTAATATCAACTGTAAAGACACCACAATGTGCCGTCGCAAAAAATACACCAAGTGCATCCGCGAAGTTTATCATGGTCATCGAATGAGAAGGCAACCCACCCTTAAGTTTGACGACTCTACGCAGTGTCCATCTCACGGATCCGTCATGACCGGCCTCCATTGACCATAAGTTGATCCTAGACTTCTGCAAACTCGCACATCCTAGCACGCCGTCCTCCATTGTTATAAGGATATACCTATCATGCAGCCACTCGTACATCTGCGGCGGGTCAACCATGGCTAATTCTTGGGTGGTCAAGTCAAATCGCAGAATTATAGTGGAAGTGATGCAGGAGAAGTAAAGTGCATTTCCCACAAGAGCTTTGGGCATAGTGCCGACTACTTCAAGCGAGAATTCTGGGTGCTCACAAGAGGTCACTGGGCTCCAAACACGAGCATCTGAAGAGTAGACGCAGGCACGCGCAATTCCGTCATCCTCATTAGTGCCTACATACACCACCCTGAACGGTCCGCCATGGCAATCGAGGTGGTCGCAGCCGTCAGTGGCGCAGAGCACAGCCGCGCTGTCTGGGACGGATTCCCACACGGCGAACTCCGGATATGGAAAATCCCAATTGCAACCGCCGACGGGGTCCCAGACGACGAGACTGAGGGGTTCGCCGCTCGAGCCGACCTTACTTAGGAGGACAAGGCCGTGGCGGGAGTCGAGCACGACGAGATCACAGTGCCTAGGATGGGCCAAGGGGAAGGGGGAGGGGGAGTGGGGGGACAATGGAGCGAACCAGAAGAACAACTTTTCGTCGTTCTCGAAGAAGCCGAGCAAGGGCGGCGTCCGGTGGAACTTGCGGTACAGGAGGGAGAAGCCGGAGCTGGTGAGGCGGCTGCGCCAGGGTTTGCAGACGAGGGAGGCGCGGAAGAGACACCCAGGGTCATCCGGGGGAAGGCGGAGGAGGATCTCCTCGAGGATCTCGTCCGGCAGCACCGGCGGCGGCGGCATGGCTGGTGGAGGCAAAGGATTTGGTCGGAGAAGGAAGGAGCACCTGATGGGGTTTGCAGCTGCCTCACCTGCTCACACGGTTGGGGTTCAACCAGCTCTGCTTGTGGGGAATATTATACTCAGTGGGACGACCGGGGAGGCAGCGGACAAAAAGGATTTCATAGAAAAAAATACTACTGGTAGTATATGATTTTGTCTTTGGGCACTGATCATGATCAACCCTCGACGCTATCACTTTTTGTGACTTTCGAGGTTACTTTTTCACTTCCTTCCAAGATGTTTTAGTTTTTATAACATACTAGGAAATATATCCATGCGTTGCAACAGGAGATAAAAAATCAACTACCAACGAAAACCATCAGTATGATCCTAATTTTGCCCCAAAGTCATTAACCCGTCCATATTATAGCCTCAGTGTACCCTTTCGTCATAATCTTTATTTTTAATTATCTTTTTATTTGATCTATATTTCTATACTTAATTTTAATTAGTTTTATTTAATCTATTATTTCAGACTATGTTAATGTATCGACGCTGCTACCCGGCGGTAGTTCTGTAGAAAACAAAATCTAGCGGACCGTTCCGACCGTTCTTGTTATGACATGACAAACGAGTCACGCATTGCCGTCTGTGGCGCGTGGTGTGAATATTTTAACAACAAGACAATCAGGCACGAGGCGATAGCTGCGAAATTCCAAAACCTAGGGTGCTGCTCGTTTGTAGTGTGACCAACACAGAAAAATCTCTAATTAGATCCAGTTTAGGAATTAAACACAAAACGACAAAAGATTGAATAGTACCGTTTAGGACCAAAAGTGAGAGCCGCACGTGGAATTTGCACTAAACGACAAAACCGATTATAGTCAGCTAAATTCAAATCCGAAATTGAAAATATATTATAGATTAAATCGTTTGTCCGATTTAGAATCCGTTTTCACAGTTGGTCTAGTCACAGTGAGATCTTCGAAACTAGATCATATGTTGATATGTTTTGACGAAAATTTTCGAATCTAAAAGTTATTCACTTACGGTAAGTGCGGGTTGCAATATGTAAGAGTGAATCTAAACACATTTTCAGTTTGCAGATGCATCGGCACGAACAGGTACTAAATTACGAGATTGAACTTTTGAAAATTCAGACAGCGTTGTCTTCACGGTAAAAATAAACAAAAATACAGCCAGATCAAACTTCGGATCATCACATATAGTCGATCATATATACATTGGATCATCATAAAAGAAGACACAAGCCTAACCTAATCCTAACCAAAACATGACGCTGGGAATCCTCACCGGAGCCCACGAGTTGCGTCAGCGACACGGTCGGCGATCACTCGGAGTCGGGCACGATGTTGACGATCTCTTGCTTAACGCAGCGTGTCAGGAGCTCCTTCTCGCTGGCCTACTATGCCGCCACTACCATGATCGTCTCGTGTCGCTTGCCGCATGTCGCCTTTGACCTCGAGTAGCGGCTTCAGGCCGAAGTCGGCCAGATCCACCACGTGCCTGCCATAGTCCTCCTCTTCTTCCTCTTCCCCCGCTCCTCCTCCTCGACTAGCGGTGGTTAGGTGGGTGCCCGTCGCACTCTCCTACGTGAGCATCTAGCCTCCTCATCGTCGCGAGTGAAGTTTCACCAACCACATAGGTGATTGCCGCCGTCCGTTGTCCTGTCACCGAGTTAGCAAGTTTAATTCGTTTTACATGAAGCCACATAGACATATGAGTACAAGTTATCCAGCCAGCTAACACTATAGTTATCCAGGAATATGAGTACAAGTTATCCACCAGCTAACGCTATAGTTATCCATGCTTATAAGTAGAAGTTATCCTACAAATTATCAATAGACATATATCCAGGAGTATTGTGTGTGACTAGCCAACTGCATTAAAAACTTGACAGTAGAAAGAAAGTGGAAAAACACAAACATAAATAGGAAAGCACACATGAGGGTATAAAAATCAAGTTATCCATCAGTTTATATAGAAGTTATCCGGCCATATGAGTACAAGTTATCCAACAGCTAGCACTGTAGTTATCTAGGCACATGAGTATAAATTATCCACTCAGCTAACACTATAGTTATCCGGGAATATGAGTACAAGTTATCCATCAACTATCTCTATAGTTATCCATGCTTATATGTAAAAGTTATCACATAAATCATCAATAGACACATATCCAGGATTGTTATGTGTGACTAGCCAACTGCATTAAAAACTTGACGGTAGGAAGAAAGTAGAAAAGAACAAACATAGATAGCAAATCACACATGTGGGGTATAAAAATCAAGTTATCCATAAGTTTATATAACAGTTATCCAGCCATATGAGTACAAGTTATCCAACAGCTAACACTGCAGTTATCCAGCATATGGGTATAAGTTATCCAGCCAGCTAACACTATAGTTATCCATAAATATGAGTATAAGTTATTCACCAGCTAACGCTACAGTTATCCTTGGTTATATATAGAAGTTACCCCATAAATTATCAATAGATATATATTCAGCAGTGTTGTGTGTGACTAGCCAACTGCATTAAAAACTTGACATTAAGAATAAAGTAGAAAAACACGATTAGAGATAGGAAATCATACATGAGGTATAAAAATCAAGTTATCCACAAGTTTATATAGCAGTTATCCATACATATGAGTACAAGTTATCCAGGAGATAACACTGCAGTTATCCAGGAATATGAGTACAACTTATCCACCCATATAACACTATAGTTATACATGCTAATATGTAAAAGTTACACCATAAATCATCACTAGATATATATAACAGTGTTGTGTGGAACTAGACAAGTGCACTAAAAACTTGACAGTAGGAAGAAAGTAAAAAAACATAATCAGAGATAAGAAGTCACACATGGGGTATAAAAATCAAGTTATCCAATAGTTTATAGAGCAGTTGTCCAGGCATATGTATACAAGTTATCCACCAATTTATGCAGAAGTTATCCAGCCATATATATACAAGTTATTCACCAGTTTATGCAGCAGTTATCCAACAAACATATACAAGTTATTCACCAGTTTATGCGGCTGTTATCCACGTATGTACAGAGTCATCCACCAAAATTAGCACCAGCGAAACAATTCCAGTCCCTTTTAACCTTGATGACCAGTTGTACTAAAATAACCTTGATGTATATCTCAAAGAAACTAGCTGCAGACCAGCAATCAGCAAATGGCATCTACTATTATAATTAATACACACAAATCTACACAAATAATAGTCAGAAAGAGAATTTCCATGGACACGTGCAGATGAAAATTCATGTCGAGCGTAAGTAGAATTTAGTAGAATTTCTTCTTTTGGGGGAAATAGGCTTCAATTGACTATCAAAATATGGATTGATATTCGTGGAATCCTTACTGACCCGCCACATGACTGAAGAAAAGTAACTCTTTTTCTTTTTCTGGGCTCTAAATCTTTTGGGGGAAATTTTGATATGAGCCAGATAGCACATCACACATGCATAGGCTTAGTTAGCGCAACATGATTTCATAATGATGGGTGGTTCCTCTAACCCGTGCATGCTTTAAAAATTTACTCATTATAATTTCTTTCTAGGTTGCACAAATAAACAGGAGCAGCAAGGAGGCATAGAGGCGTATGACCATCTGGGGGAGCTGGACCAGGCCTTGTTCATGCAACTCAACCATGGCTACCACAACCATGCCTCCACGCAGCAGCATGGAAATTGAGAGAACACCGAGCTCTGAGGCTGTCTCCACTCTGAGCCGCAGAAGATTATGGGCAAGCTCCTCCGACAATCCCAGCTAGGATACTTCTCCCGGGCATGGCACCCGTGGCAGCCGCTCGTAGGACTTAGATTCCTCGCCGCCGACGCTAGAGTGAGGGGAGGGGCGGAGACTGGGCCGAGGGCACCTGCGAGAACGAACAGAGTGAAGGGCGTCAGCGCAGCGGCAGCGACGACGACGGGAATAGCAACCACGCAGACGAGGCGGTGCACGGGAAGGGGACGAGGCTCCCGTCCGGCACGCGGGAAGGAGGCGTGCTCCCTGCCGGCGTGCAGGATGGAGGCGGCATGCGGGCAGCAGCGTGGCCGGCGGCAGGGAAGGAGGCCGGGTGGGATTCGTTCGTGGGACGGTGAGGTGGTCTTCAACTGACAAGATGATAAGACTCGATCGGGATTAGAATCCAACGGCTCGTGTGAGCCCGCCGAGTTTTGTCATCTGACGACCGGTCTGAACATAGATTTGCCGTAATGTATTTATTTTTGAAACAACCAAATGCAATATAAAGTTGAGATGTATTATAGGTAGCAGCCATGTCGCTTCTTTTTGAGAAAATTAGATTGTTAAATTTTGACGCAATTATGCTAATTTCAAAACCTTGAACCATCTTCTATTGCCGAATACTAAATTGATGCACAAATACATTAGTTACGCTCGTTTACACATATATGCAACCCTACAAAAGATTTGGATCGAGACAGTACACAGTTAAGACTATAAATTCAGAGATATGCATGTATTAAAGTCTGCTATGCTAAAATGTCATCAACCGGATATTTTGGTTCTTTATAGACATAAGAAAAAAAAATCAGTAGAGATAAAGCATGCAGTTGTTGAAGGTGCCGCATCTGGCGCTGTATTGGACAAAAGCAACTACAGTCTATCATAACTGAAGCCTATAGAAGCATGAAAAGGCACAACAAGTTTGGTCCTCACGTCCTCATTTATATAAACCTTCTCATCGAGCTCTGGACATTCAATATTGGCTACCTTAAGCTGAGAGCATACAATGCTTGTTCTGTTGGAACATATTTTTCTCTGGCTCCTATTGGGCATAAAATGTTCTGTAATATAAAACATGTTAGTACAATTTGTAGAACATCATTATACTTTGAATAAAGCAGCTACGTGATATATATTCAAAACATGTACCCTATTGTTGCAAATCTACAGAGTGAGCTTCTCAAGAATTAGTGTGCATCAATTATAGGAATACTTCAAAGTGGAAGAAAAAAATTTAAGGCATCGTGTCTGAAAATAAAAATGAAAAATTGTACTTCGTCATCTCGGTACATCACATCCGTAATATTCCCTGGTACAACCTGTACAGGAACACAAAAGAACCGCGGACCAAAAGTTAGTCAAGCACCTAAAAAAGATTCAGCACAATTATAATTGTGGGGGCGAGTGAGAATGGCGCTGGATGGCCTTCTCTAGGTGATTGCGTGTAGAGACTCCCTGCCAATCTTTGTTGTCGGCCGCTCTACATGGTTTTTCTGAACTTTGGTGAAGAGTGAGATTAGCATGATAGAAAGCATCTTGGATCAAAACATCCTCACAGGAAATGTTGGACGGTCCAACAATGTAGTGAATTTTAAATGAGCACATATCAGTTTCAAGTCCTCGACATGCACATTAAGAAAAAACCTTCTATAACAAATTCCTTCTATTACCCACAAAAAAAACAAATTCCTTTTATTGACAAAACAAAATTAGTAGGAGCTTGGCAAATTGTACACGCTAATGCCTATGTAAATTTTTGGGCTAGTACAACGCATAGTGTGGAGCTCACAATAGCCTTTGGCTCGTCACTGCTCTTCGAGGCGCGCCCCTGCGGCATGGCAGCTAAGGCGACGACAGCGGTGCCGGACAGCCAGCGGGCGCGACTTGGCTCTCCTATGGCGCTCGACCCAACTGAATGACGGATGCTAATGACTTATCAGACAATATGTAGAGTCTATCATTTTGTAAGCACCTACCACGCATGTGGTGACTGGCAGAGGTGAAGAATATCCTGTTCTTGAAGTGCACCTCCATGGAGAAGAAATCAGCGCTTACCGTGGGCTTGTAATGGTTTCTAAACTTGTTGCTCAAATATATTAATTAAATCATGGCGGAAGAAAAAACAAACTGAAACATCTGCATTACATAATCACATCTTTTATTGTGAACTTAGGATGCCTCTTCGTGTCTGGAGGATCTGGCAGAGATCAAAGAAATGCAATCTCTCTGAGATCATACCTCACCTATTTGTACAACTTCCAACTTCCGGCAAACAACTCTGAACTTCATCCTGATTGCTATGACGACAAAATCTGATTGTAGCTCGGCGATGCATTAACCTGCGCCATGGTAAAAAAAAAGCCAGCCATGCCCTTCACATATGCTCCCACATTTTGTATTCCAAATTCCTAATGGACGGGTTAAATCTAAACCTGGATTCACCATGTATTGTCATGTGACAAGAATGCTCGCGGAAATAATTTCCTGAAGTGCACATATAAACAACATAACGTACAAACACGAGCACCTTCATCTCAGAATCAATTAACCAAGCACCTTGCCTGCAGCACATAATTTAGGGGGTTCCTCTGTGCTGCACCGAAGAAGAGGGGGCAGTGCATGGTTCTGGGCGACGGGAGGTGGATTCACCGGGGCAGCGCAGTGGACTCCCGTGGTGGCGAGGGCAGCGTGGGGCCTAGTCAACAACGCCGGCGGTGGTCCGGGCCTTGGACCAGAGCGTCACCGGTGAGGGTCTCTGCTCCAGGGAGGCCTGGTCAACGACGGTGGCCATGGTACAGGGCCTGTACCAGGGACGGCTCGACATGGACGTCCCTGCCTCCACTATTTCACGAGGCGCCGCCCCGGTCCTTCTCCACGACCTCCGTGTGCTGCCCTGTGCTTCGGCACTACGGCCGCCGCCTCGCCACCAAGAATATATGTAAAATTCTTGTTTAAATATTCTTGTGTAAAACATCAAACATTTTACATTTGCAAATTACATTAATAGAGCCATGCAGCATATTAGAATTCCTTGGTACAGTGATCACGGAAAAAGGATTATCTAATCTAGAGTGAAAAAAGCCCCTCAAGCACAAAAGAACACCTCTGGAATGCTGAACACTCATGAAAAGAAGAACTCAACAAAGAATGAAACAAATAAATAATAAAATCCAATAGATTCAATCTGAAAAATCCAGCTCTCCCTCCTAAAGGGAGAAGAAAACATTAGTAGTTTAGTCTAATGATTAATTACCTGACCAGTACCTTGGCATTGCGATACAAAAGGTATATGTGAACATAGTTTATATCGCCAGTCACTCTTTAAACTTAAACAATTTGCAGAGTTTGAGAAACCAAACTTAATACCAGAACAGAGGGACACATTTCCAGTTGGGTTGTGTTTTTCTTCTCTAAAGTATACCAACATGACATAGGATATGGATTTTTTTCTAGACCATCCATTACATTCGTGCACCTTTGCTTTATATAAAGAGTTTCGAAAAGCAGAGAATTATATTGAGGAAAGATTAAAAAAGTTGTGAGATGCTTTTATCACAAAATTAATATTTTAACTCTAAATATTAGTGTCAGTAGAAAACATAAAGGAGCATACCTACAATGCACCAAACTATGCAATCAATTATCTCAATCATCGTGACACTCTGGGTGGTTCTGAATATCCACATGTTTAAAAAGGAAGACAACAAAAACATTTGTCTGGTTTGAACACAAACTTGAGAGATACACAAACCTGAATTAAGCAAGTAATTCTGAAATCTCACACTGTTCATACCCGAAAAAACCCACCTGAATGAGAAGTGACACAATCTAGTTAACAAACAGAGGGTATATATTAATAGTTAGTCACTTAATCTACATATTATCTCGAGAAGTTGAAAACAAAGAGTTATATTTTTCTATGTTCAGGTAGGTGATCTATTGCAAAAACTTGATAATATCTTCAGGAATAAACACCAACAATTAAAAAAAGCACCTGCATCCTAGCTTATGCTTCTGCGCTAATCTATTTTGCCTAGACATGGGAAATGACAACATTAAGAGATCAAAACATCGACACTGATTTTCAGTTAACTGACATAGGAAAATTATGTAGATGGTTATAGCAATATTATTTTTAAAATAAAGGAAAACATAAATAAAGACGGACCTCGGGACTGCACCACGGATGTTGTTGTCATAGAGGAGCCTCAACACTTCCGTATCACACTTCCACCTTGTGAGGTTGCTACTGCCGCTACTCTTCCATTGCAATCCGGACACGACCGCCTCCACCCCTGCCGCTCGGTGCCGCCACATGGCTGTCACAGCTCTCCGCCGCCTCCGCCATGGCCATCTCACGAATTTTTAAAAGGCAACCTAACATAATCACAGAAATTGGATGTTACTACCTCATAAATCCACCACTGCCACCATTCTCGAAGAAACAGAATGAGAACAACATCTAATGACCATATGTTTTGTGTCCATCAGATAACGAGAAGCATTGGCATGACCCTCCACATATACTTGCCAGTATAAATATATTAGTACCCAAACAGACAAGCAGTTTCATAAACTTAATGAAAACTAAGAGAGTAGTTTGCCAAATCCACAACTTAGCATATAACTCATGCACAATACTCATTAAAAGCAATGCCAAACAATTTCCTGACCTATTGGATGTCCTCTTCGTCGCCGTCATCCAGGTGCTTCAGTAGTTCAGTGTTTCTCCTTCTGAAATGATGAGCTTCTCTATTCTATATAGGAAACACATCGAGAATAAGCCTAGGATCTGAGCGGCTCATCACATTGTCGAGCTTGCTTAAATTGAAGAACTGTCTTGCAGAAACTCAATAACATGTGCATGCATTTACAATGGTTAACGATATATGTTTAAATTAGATCTAGATGTGGCAAACGTGAAACTGATGAACATATTTCTGTAAGCAATATTGTTTCACTCAACACTCTTCGTTTGTCTACCCATTTTTGTAAGCTGTCCGGTTTCAGTCATAGGACCTAAAGTCGATCCTCGTAGTCCATCTAACTGTATTATCTATCAAGCTCGTGTCTCTCCTGTTATATATTATTCTCTTTACCCTTGAATAAGAAATCTAGCAGGCTAGAAATGACAAAGATATAAGGGGTAAAACAGTGCTATATGTCCACTATATTCGACATCTAGTTGGTACCGATTATCACTCTAATGCTCTCAGATCTCTATCTTACAAATTAACTCTAGCACACTCATTGACCATACTAAGCAACGAAAAACGACAAAACAAACAAAGTTGATACATAAAAAAGAACTACCTAAACCAAACAAACTTGCGGATCATGCAAACATGAACTGTATATTGATAAATCAGAGGAGAGCATCGCATGGGAGCAGTAAATTCTTACTTGTAGAGTGAAGAATATCCTGTTCTTGAAGTGCACCTCCATGGAGAAGAAATCAGCGCTGACCGTGGGCTTGTAATGGTTTCTGAACTTGTTGCTCAAATATATTAATTAAATCATGGCGGAAGAAAAAACAAACTGAAACATCTGCATTACATAATCACATCTTTTATTGTGAACTTAGGATGCCTCTTCGTGCCTGGAGGATCTGGCAGAGATCAAAGAAATGCAATCTCTCTGAGATCATACCTCACCTATTTGTACAACTTCTGGCAAACAACTCTGAACTTCATCCTGATTGCTATGACGACAAAATCTGTTTGTAGCTCGGCGATGCATTAACCTGCCCCATGGTAAAAACAAAGCCAGCCATGCCCTTCACATATGCTCCCACATTTTGTATTCCAAATTCCTAATGCAAGACGGGTTAAATCTAAACCTGGATTCACCATGTATTGTCATGTGACAAGAATGCTCACGGAAATAATTTTCTGAAGTGCACATATAAACAACATAACGTACAAACACGAGCACCTTCATCTCAGAATCAATTAACCAAGCACCTTGCCTGCAGCACATAATTTAGGGGGCTCCTCTGTGCTGCACCGAAGAAGAGGGGGCAGTGCATGGTTCTGGGCGACGCCGGACAGGCTGGATGCAGGGACGGGAGGTGGATTCACCGGGGCAGCGCAGTGGACTCCCGTGGTGGCGAGGGCGGCGTGGGGCTTAGTCAACAGCGCCGGCGGTGGTCCGGGCCTTGGACCAGAGCGTCACCGGTGAGGGTCTCTTCTCCAGGGAGGCCTGGTCAACGGCGGTGGCCGTGGTACAGGGCCTGTACCAGGGACGACTCGACATGGACGTCCCTGCCTCCACTATTTCACGAGGCGCCGCCCCGGTCCTTCTCCACGACGTCCGTGTGCTGCCCTGTGCTTCGGCACTACGGCCGCCGCCTTCCTCCGTGCCTGCACAAGCTCCATCGCCGGGATCCCCGGGGAGGCGCATGATTAGAGAAACTTCAGATCTAGTGCTCATACACTCAGACCTTCAAACTTTTCAATGATGTGAGGATAATTTACGAACTGGAGATGACCATGGGGACTCTCGGGGTCAAATGGGGGCAGTAGCTCGGCTCGGCGTCAATGACGATATGGCTACAGCGAGCAGCCACGTTCGGAGGCGTCGGAGTCGGGGGCCTCGGGCGGTCCACATGAAGCAGGAAGGCGACGAACGGCAGAACCGCAGTTGGGGGTGGGGATTCAGTAGTCGGCGGTACACGGGAGATCAACCGGGTGCGGCGGTTCGGAGGCGGGGAAGACAAACCCACTAACCCAGGCGTGGTTTCTATTCGGGACGAGCTCTGTTCGCTCTAGGAGAAGGGGTGGAACGAACGGTTCAGTTGCTGGGCTTGGCCCATTTGTACGTGCCCTCGCGGACGGAGGGACGAAGGGACGAAAGGACGACGTAGTGGCATTGAGGCAGAAAACGAAACACCTTCCTCTTTGTTAGATAGATAGTAGAGATAGCACAAATACTCGTGCTATATCAGGTAAAAAATTAAATTTTCTAAGTATATGAGCATGATCCAATTTTTTCTCTATCGTCGACTCGTAACCTTGGATCAATTTTCCCTCTTGTTATAACCTTTAGTTATTTTTATTTTATGTACTCGTTTATACTTCATAAGAAACATGCCGGTGCGAGAAAAACTTTACTATAATTTTTCATAATTTATAGATGCAAAAAATACTTATTTTGTAATTAAACCCCTTTTAAGCACAATACATGATTTGAGTATTGGAAAATAAAGATCAACACATGAGCCATTATTGGTTACACTTTTTGCAAAATATTCTTGAAATCAGCGTCGTAGATGCTACTGTATAGGTATAAAGGCTTTTGCTACGGAAATTTGATTTGGCTCTCGGTCCAGATGATCCCACTATACGGACCAATCACCTCCTGTATGCTTCACTGTTTGTCAGAGTATCTTTGTATGTTATTTTTTTAACAGTGTTGGGGCCTTTTGTGTACACATTAATCAGTGGCTGCATTTCCACTTTCCCGTCCCCCCTTCTCGTGACCTCCTCCACATATCCCTCCCATCTAGCCTCTCTTCTTCTCCACTCTAGCGGCTCTAGCGAAAGGAGAGTAGGAGAGCCAAGGCCCGGATCTTTGGAACTAAGTACCCTCCTATCTTCAGGGGAAGAACCGAGATGGCGGTGACTAATTTGGTGATTGGATGTTGTATGACATCTGGGGCAATACAGTGGTGCGGTGGGGATAAATCCAGGTGTGTCTCTGGTGCGTGTTTTCTCATGTCTATGCCGACCCCTTGAGGCAGTGGCAGCTCGTAATTTTTTGTTGTTCCTCGATCTGGTTCTTCCCTTTCTGCTAGCTGATCCTCCCTGTTTTCTTTTGTCAGTTCAATTCCTCGGATCTCCCTCTGGTGGCAGCGCTTTAGTCTGAATGGTACGGACGCCCCTATTTGTTTCTCAATAAACACTGCCTTCTCATCATCAGATAATATGCTAAATGAATGTATTTATCCCTCATTCGTGAAGACTCGGCTTTGATTTATCCCAATCTTCTCTAACGCTCTAGATTGGAATCAGTCCGGTGGTTCATTTCAAAAAGGAAAAAGGCCATGCGCCCACTGTACGCGCTACTGAAATGTTGTACATTACCGGAGTAGTAATATGTATGTAATGGGAGTAGCTCCGAGTTGGTCGTTGAACTATTTCTTCTGTAGTATGCCATACGGAGTAACATGATTTATAAAGCTAGTTTATTCCCTAGTATCTTTACTTGATTTAACATAATTTTACACAACCTTCATTTAATAGTACGGAGTACTCCATATGGTGACCTGCACGTCTGACTAACATACTGCATGAAGCGAATAATATGAGTATCCCTAGTCTTCAGGTCATAGCATAAGTTGTACTGTATGTAGTCCTCTCCGTCCCATATACGTATACAGTACAGACACTAACTACAGCAGTTGCCCACAAGTTTCTAACCATCGCCAGAGCAAACGCGCCCCCACCCCCACCTTCTCTCTCTCTCTACACTGACATTGCTATGAATCACCCTTCTTCTTTCAGCAGCATATCAGCCACTAAGGCAGAATGGATCTTCTAGAAATTTGGCAAGAAAGCCGACTGGATCTTCCACATGTTGGATAATCTTGATGGGCCCGAGGTCCACCGTATTATGGAGACTGCCACATCATCTGGAAGCATGGAGATCGCGGTGGCCACAAAGTATGCATCCATTTCTGACCCTTTAGTGGCCCCAACTTCTCCGACGGCTCGGGCACCATCCTACGTTGCACTGTCTATTCTGTTGGTGGCTCCGTCTTCGCCGACGAATCTAGCAGCATCTCCCTCAACACTCTTTTCTCCCACGTCGGCACCAATATCTTTGGTAGTGGCACCAACTGCTTGTGCATCCAAGGACCCATCACCCGTGGAAATGTATTCTCCGAGGGTGGCACCATCCAGCAAGACTGTGAGTACTCCTAAACTCACTAAGATGCATGTAGGTGTAAGTAGTTTGCTGTTTTTTATATTAGTTTCTTTGTACTCTGATCCAAATTAATGGACTCAACTTTGTCTAGGTACGCATGCATCTTGTCTAAACTGTTTACTAGATACATATGGAAAAAAAGTAGTAGTATTCTTCTGTATATCTTATCTTATTTACCGCTATGTAGTGTACGAATAACTTTGAACATTGACCGTTAGACCAAGACTGGCAAATTCCAACATTTACGTATTATAATTTTAGTCATGATATGTCGTACTTCTATTATTCGAGTCTCGCGTGCAATGCACGTGCAATGCACGTGCAACTTACTAGTATTTATAATATGTAGTATTATTTATAACTTGCTACTTGTTTATAAGTACACATGATGATTGCAAAAAAATGAAACAGCTATGCAATGAAGCTAGAAAACAGATCGGCACTCTGAAGTCTGAACTTATGCTACAGTTTGATTTTTATGATGTTGATCCATATATACCGTGCTCAACTTTATGTAGGACTATGATCTCTTCAACTTCGATAAGCAACTGTCTTTTACTAATGTCGATTGAGAATTGAGAGGAACACACTGGCCAAAAAGCCAATGGTGTGGGATGAGCATGGTAAGGCTGGTGAAAGATCACGAATGCCGCCTAGAGGGGGTGAATAGGCATTTTAAAACTTTTATGAGATGGGCTTAACAATGGTAGAATAAAACTAGCGTTTTCTTTTGTCAACCACAAAGCCATATATACTAAGGTTCACCTATGTGCACCAACTTATGCTAAGCAAGATAATCAATAATATGATAGCAAGAGAGATTACTTTAAGCATGAAGGCTATCATAATGTAAAGTGCATAAGTAAAGATCTCGGGTATAGAGATAACCGATGCACGCGGGGACGACGATATTTTACCGAGTTCCATCCAACGTGGAAGTACGTCTCATTGGAGGAGTGGGTGGTACTAAGACCACCAACACGATAAGAGACCATACCCTATTCTCCCGAGCACCCACCGCACGGCAAGCACCCGATCCACTATGGGACACTTGAGGGCGATCACCAAACCGGTACAAGAGTAGGGCAATCTCCACAACTTAATTGGAGGCTCCCAATAATCACCACCAAGGACACTAACTTGAGTAAAGATCCACAACTTAATTGGAGGCCCCAAGAACTCACCACAAAGGCCACACAACTGTCTAGGGTTTCAAGAACCTAAGAGTAACAAACTTCTTGATTTCACCAAC